>OX328106.1:55869769-57069769 GCA_946811185.2 Hippopus hippopus | reverse complement strand
ACGTAGTTCCCGATATGTTGAACTTGATACTTTGACGGAACATTGCTGATCTCGTAATCGTGGGTGTATGGGTTAACATACAGATACATCATCTTTCCTATCAGTGATGTATTTTGTAGCTTAAACTCGCTCATTATTTTTTTGTCAACTGTATTGTCTGAAGTTGATCAGAAGAATGATATAGATTTCGTAGCTATCGTCTCTATTTATACACTATCGAGCTGAAAGGCTCTATAAAATGCCGAGTTTTCTGACTTATAGTATCATTGTCTTACATTCAGACATAAACGATGGGTAAAAGAAAAAGAACAGCACCCTATTCAGACAGCGAAAGTGACAATGAGTCATTTTCACCACCAAAAAAAAAAAAAAAAAAAAGAAAATGAAAAAAGAAGAAAGTGACAGTGAAGATGATTTCTCTTCACCCAAGAAAAAACCTGTAAAAATGATCGTAGAAAGTGACAGTGAAGATAAAACACCTAAGAAAAAAACGATCATGAAAAGTGACAGTAAAGATGAAACACCTAAGAAAAAAACGATCATGAAAAGTGACAGTAAAGATGATATCTCCTCGAAAAAAATGATTGAGGACCGAAAAGAAGAAAGTAACAACACTACTTTAGACATGAAAAGTCTGTATGACTTAACGGAGAAGAGAAAAAAGAAATCGAGGAAATTTAGAACAGAATCACATCTGTTGATGGCGTCTTTTAAGAAATTTGAAGAATTACCACTCCATCAACTGATCGGATTATTTGACGAAGTTACCCATCAAATCATTCAAAAGTTAAATGCTGAACCGACGGATATGATTAGAATTAGTATCAACCACCCTTCATTGAATATGGGGATTCATATTCCCTTTCTACCTACAGAACAGCTGAAAGGCGAAACTATGTTAAATGAGATTGAACGAGTTTTACAATCGAATACAGATTTCGTCTTGAACGATGGATTCATGACATTTGACATTACACATACATCACCTCCAAGTGGTAACGGGAGAAAAAGATCATCAGAATTGGATTCAAAGGTTTTTGCCCAGAAGAAAAAAACAATTATTCAAATTAACAATCATGATCACCTATGTTTTGCAAGAGCAGTTGTGGTGAGCATTTGCTACAGTGAACGTGAAAACACCAAAGCATGGAATAGAAGATGGGAACGCATCAGAAAATCAGACAGAATACTTCAAAAGACTGAAGCTGAGAAACTGTTGAATGAAGCTGGAGTTCCGTCAACCCGGTCTGTAGGAATTGACGAATACAAAAAAATCCAATCTTTTTTGTATGAAAAGGACTATGTCATTAAAGTTCATCAACAGCATTCAAAAGTGGAAAAAGTATTTGAACATCCAGAAGTGAAAGGCGAGAGTAAAATCATACATTTGTACTTTCATCAAAACCACTATGATTACATCAAATCCATTGCAGGTTTTCTTAGTTGTGCAATTTATTGTGAGTTCTGTGACGTGGGATACTCGTCACGGGAAAGTCATGCATGTTCAAATATCTGTAAAGGCTGTTATCGTATTGGAAAATGTCCATCAGATTCAAAAGAATATGTTTGCAGTGATTGTCATAGACGATTTTTTAGTGTGACATGTTTGACAAATCATAGAAATGTTGAAGGTAAAGAAAAGAAATCCATTTGTGAATTAGTGAAACTCTGTTCAAAATGTGGTCAACAATATCAAGTCAGAAAGAAAAATCATATCTGCAAAGAAATGAAAAAGTGTCATATCTGTAAGAAAATTGTTGACTATTCTCATCGATGTTATATTCAGCCTTACCAAAGTAAGATGAATCATAACACCAATGAGAAGACAAGTTCTTCTGCAGTCAAAAAACCATTGTTCATTTTCTTCGATTTCGAATGCAAACAAGACACGGGAGTACATATCCCGAATTACTGTATTGCGCACAGGGCATGTGATGAATGTATCGATAAACCACTTGATTTTCATTGTTCCACATGCAGTCAATTTGAAGAAGGAAGAGAAGTTATTTTTCAAGGTGAGGGAACTTTGAGTCAATTTTGCAACTGGCTCTTTTCAGAGCATCATAAAGGAGTCACGGCTATTGCCCATAATTTCAAAGGTTATGATGGTCAGTTTATTCTTGACTATATTGTCAAAGTTGGGCTAAAACTTCCAAAATTGATTATGAATGGAAATAATATTATGAAGTTAGAACTGAATGGGGTGCGTTTAATCGATTCTTTCAATTTCATGAACTTTGCTTTAGCAAAATTTCCAGCTACATTTGGTCTTCAAGAAATGAAAAAAGGTTACTTCCCTCACTGGGCAAATACAGATGAATTCTGGGGTTACATTGGTCCCTACTTGGACATGTCTTATTACAAACCCGATTCAATGTCTGAAGAGGGTAGGTTAAAAATCGTAGTCTGGTATAATGATAAAGTTCAAAGGGGTGAGGAATTCAATTTTCAAAAAGAGATGGAAATGTACTGTAGATCAGATGTTGATATCCTAAGACGAGGTTGTGGTGAATTCAGAAAGGTGTTTATTGAACAGGGTGGTATTTGCCCATTTCTAGAGGCGATTACCATTGCCGATGCATGTAACAAGGTTTGGCGAAGCAAATATTTGCCTGAAAATCAAATAGCTATCATTTCAAGTAAAGATTCATCCAGATGTCGCTTTTCTATGAAAGCGATACGCTGGGTCCAGAGCGTAGCTAAGAAAAAAGGCATTAATATTCGCCACGCAAAAAATGGTGGTGAATTTCAAATCGGGAAATACAGTGTAGACGGTTTTCACCGTCAATCAAACACTGTCTATGAATTCCTTGGGGATTTGTATCATGGCTGTCCTGTATGTTATACAGATCGAAAACAAATCAATCCCATCAATGGAAAAACAATGTCTGAATTGTACGAACGTACTTTTGAACGTTTAGGAGATGTCAAAAAAATGGGATATAACGTAGAGTTCATATGGGAGCATGAATTTGATGCTAAGATGAAGGTTAAAGAGTACAAAAAAGTCATTGAAAAGCTATATCCGTATTTGGATCCTATCGATCCAAGGGAGGGGTTGTCAGGAGGAAGATGTAATGCAATAAAAATTGCCTATGATGTTCAGGAAAAAAGTAAAAAGGAAATCAAGTACATTGATATTTGTTCTCTGTATCCTTATGTTTGCAAACACAAATCCTATCCTGTAGGTCAACCAAAAATCTTGACTGCTGAGAATATTGACATGAACAATATTCGTCAGTATGAAGGATTAATTAAATGCAAAGTTTTACCCCCAGATGATTTGTTTCATCCCGTTCTTCCAGTTCACTGTAACAACAAAATGATGTTTCCACTCTGTATGAAATGCGCAGAAGAAAGTTCAAACATTTGTAAACATGGTAAAGAAGAGAGGGCTTTGGTCGGAACTTGGGTTACTTTTGAATTGTTCAAGACTCTTGACTGTGGATATAGGCTATTGCAAGTGTATGAAATTTGGCATTTCGATTCTGTGTCGGATCAGTTCTTTAAAGGCTATGTGGACAATTTCTTGAAAATTAAGCAAGAAGCTAGCGGATATCCCAGTTGGTGTCAATCAGACTCAGAAAAAGAACAGTTTATTCGTGAATATGAGGAGGCAGAAGGCATTCGTCTTGATCCAAGTTGTATTAAAAAAAAGTCCTGGGAGAAGGTCCTTTGCTAAGATTATGTTGAATTGTCTTTGGGGAAAATTAGCCCAGCGTGAAAAAATGACCCAGACGGAATACATCAACGATCCGTCTAAATATTTTGAATTGGTCACCAGTCCAAATTTCATTGTGAAGCATGTAGAAATCTTTGAAGATGACTGTCCATTCATCTTGGTCAACTACGAAACAAAGTTGGAACATATTGATACTCACGCTACAGCCAATGTTATTGTAGGAGCCTACGTAACAGCTTATGCAAGGTTGGAATTGTACAGCGTTCTTGAAAAGTTAAAGGATAGAGTTCTGTATTTCGATACAGATAGTTGTATGTACATTCATGATCCTGAATTATGGAACCCTCCCATTATTAACAGTAGACTAGGAAAATGGACTGATGAAGAGCCTGATTGTAAAATCACTCATTACAGAGGACTAGGACCAAAGAATTATGCTTACAAAATGAAAACAAAAGATGGAAAAGTGAAAAGCAAATGTAAAGTGAAGGGAATTACTTTGGATTACAATACGAATCAAGTGGTGAATTTCGATACATATTCAAAATGTGCTCTGAATCGCACTACAGAAATTAAAATTCGGTATGATTGTAGAATCAAAAGACATAGAGATAGAACGGTCACCAGTGAACCACAAACAAAAACGTTTCGTTCTGTATACACTAAAAGAGTTATTGTTAATGATACTGGCACTGTACCCTATGGCTATAAAACGTTGAGAAGATAATTCCATGTTACATTGTTTTGAACTGAACGGTCCGAGTAAGACGCAAAAATATCGCTGAAAAAATCATGCTGCCTTTACCAATAGAACTACGTGAAAAGATTTATGGAGAATTCGTTCAACAGCATACGCTCGATGAACGAATGCAGCTTAACATTAAACTCCGCTGTGTGGAACTTTGGATAGATAAATTGCACAGAGGGTTTGCAAAAGGGGAATCGTCCTGCAAATTGTATGGCATACAGCACTTTATTGGGATGTTGGTAGACGATTCAGATTTGAAACACATCATCAAAACTTATTTAGCAACTTACTGGTGGAAAGACGGTGCTAATGGTAAACAAATGCGATCCACAAGTCGATGGTGTTTCATGATCATAGGAAGAACCGAAGAAAGTTTTCTGAACGTTCTGAAAATGAAATCAGTTTTATCTAACTTTTACTTACGCTACAAAAAAGGATCTATTCGAGACTCTGAGGAAATAGTGGATACTATGGAAGGCTATATCTTATTTGATAGAGATGTTACAGAGAAAATTGTATATTCATCTCTTTCAATGAAAGACGTTTTAAAACATGTTTATCCATTTAGTGGAACACGTGAATTCAGTGAAATGGACAGTGTATATCCACTGTATTTGGGTAATGACCAATTGCACAAAGACATTACGGAACATGAAGACAAATGGAGAACTCGAGGGATTTGTGAATTTGCATTGTAAAATGTTATATTGTAAAATGTTATATTGTTAAAAAATGTTTTATGCCATATTGTAAGAAATATTTCATTGTGAATATTTTATTGTAGATAATTCATTGTCAATATTTCATTGTCAATATTTCATTGTAAATAATGCATTATCAATATTTTTTAAAAACTGTGTGAAACATTTTCTAACAAAAAATGTTTTCAACAGAACAAAATTGCTTTTAAGAAGAAATGTTTTACCAACAAAAATATTTATGTAAAAAATAACTTTGTGTTTTGAAAAGAACAAAAAAAAAAAAAAAAAAAAAAATGTTTCATCAAAACAAAATGTTTTAAAAAAGTGTGTGAAACATTTTCTAACAAAAAATGTTTTCAACAGAACAAAATTGCTTTTAAGAAAAATGTTTTACCAACAAAAATGTTTATGTAAAAAAATGAACTTTGTATAAAATAAAAGATTTACACGGCGAACAAATTTTAGGAACCTATGATGAACATGAACTTCAATTAATAAAAGATGATGAAATTTATGAAATCGATTCAGTTCTTGATAGACGTACAAGACGTGAGGGTAAAAAAATTAATCAAAGAAATAAAAGTCAATTGGAAAGGTTATCCAAAAAAATTTCAAAGTTGGATACCAGAATCCTATTTGGTGTCTTGAGCAGTCAAAAACTTTTAGATAAAAAGTCCCTGCAATCATTATGAATTCACAGTCGAACATTGAGTCTGGAACAGAAAGTGTCGATAGTAGTAGTAAAAATTACAATTGCTGTGGAAATCGTGTTCCTAAGAATCAGTTTACATATATTTCATAGATTATAGTCATTTACGCAATTATTGCAACCTCAATAGTACATTTAAGTATTCAAAGTCAAGATCGTGAATTGTGGTTGATACTGTTAAGTAGTTCACTTGGGTATATTCTTCCATCTCCGGGGTTAAAATTCACCAAAACAGGACAAAAACAACCGGGAGTTGATTTCGTTGACAGTAAAAAATGAATTCGTTTTATCTCACTCTACCTAGCGATAGTTCCATAAACCTTTATCCGAACAACACACAGTGTTGTTTTAAGGTTCATTTACCAAAGACAGTTCATATTGACAAGGAAAATTGGGAAGTTGCGTTAGTTCAACTTATTACTCCCTCTCAGTTCTTAAACATAAGTGAAGAAGAAGCGCAGTTCGAAATTATAACAACAGATACCGACGTAACCAAATTAATAACAGACATAGACAGAAGAGGAGATAATATGCAGGTAGCTGTATTAAGACGAAACAGTGGAGGTAAAGCGGTAAAATGGGCAATTCGATTTACCTTTCCACCGGGTAGTTACACTTCACCACAGCATCTTATAGAGGTAATCAATGAGTTGATTCAAAATAACATAGGCGAGATCCTTCAAAAGCATTCAATGATACTGACCGTTACTTATTCAGACTCATGCAGACGTCCGAAAATTAAATTCGAAAATATTATAAGAACCGGAATCAAATTTCATCCATCACTGTTTTTAAAACTGGGCAGATCACCAGAATTCAAAAATGAGACAATTTTTCCAGGTAGAAATATTTTACATGTATTTAAATACAGTCCAAACATTGATGCTGGTTACAACCATCTATACATTTATTCAGATGTTACTGAACACACTATAGTGGGTGATACACTTGCTCCCATACTTCGTGTTCTGCCGTTCAAAACAAGCGATTCACTTGAAAATAGCTACGGATGTCAACATATCAATCATGAAATTACAATATCGCATTACATCCCCGTTTCGAAATCCGATTTCGATATTATTCACATTCAAATAACGGGGGATTCTGGTATACCAGTTCATTTCATTACTGGTAAGACAATCGTTAAGTTGCATTTCAGACAACGTTCAACTGAAAAATAATTAAATCAGTTGAAAACCAGTATCATTAAAACAGCGATTACGTAATCGCTGTTTTAAAAACTGGAAGTCTTCGAATTGAACTTCAGTTTGCTCAAGCTCTAGCAGCAGTTATCAACGTTATTGTCTTTGCTGAATTTGACAATCAGATTGAAATCAGCAGTTTGAGAGAAATCATCACAGATTACTAATCGCGTAATCAACAGAAAAAAACAGTCCTTTTCAGGACTCTGAACAGATCTCTTATTCATTACCCCGGAACAAAAGACAATTTTCACAAAAAAAAGTCCTTTTCAGGGCTAAGGAGTATATATATATATCAAAAACAGTCCTTTTCAGGACTAAAGAGCATATATCGAAAAGACAATGCTAGGACTCAGATTTGCTATATCACTGAGAGAAGAAGCAGAAAAAGTGAAATATTCTACTTCAAAGTGCATCTCTACTCGGAAAAATGAGTTTAAATTAGCTTAGAAAAACATATGATAGAAGAAATTCAAAATCTTATTGCCAGTGAAGTTCGCAATCAGTGTTACGGATGTCAAGTGGATCACTCCAGTCAAATACAGCACGATCTGTGTTTATTCAAGAACAGATAAGAACATACGGATATGTTCATAGAAAAAGCTATGATAGAATTAAATCCATACAAAATCATGGAAAAATGGTATCCTGAATTCATGGAAATGAAACTCGATGAAAGTGGATATGTGGAAGCCTACAGATTGTGGAAGGATATTAAACAAAACATTTTATCTGAATTTGTGGATTCGTCGTGGCTACATTACTGGTGTGACAAAGTAAAACAATCCTGGAAAGAAAGTGACTAAAAAAACGTGATGTATACTTCTGAAATTCAATATATATTGGATCATGGAATATGGATAAAAAATCTACAGGCAAAAGTCTGTGCAAAAGACCAGTTACCTCGACAAAAACCCAAATATGTGAAAGCTTATATTGTGAATACAGAGAGATCAAATATGTCAGGAGAACACTGGGTGGCTGTGATATTCAACAACAGTGGCGATGTACTATACTTTGATTCCTACGGACTACCACCACTTGAGCCAGAAATCATAAACTTTTTAGACAGTCATTCTTTATCGTGGAGATACAATCGCCAAGCCCTTCAGAGTCTACAGGGGAAAGTTTGCGGATTTTACTGTATCTTCGCATTGGATGCTGCTGCTAGAGGATACAATATACAGAAATATCTTCAAGAGAAATTCCTCTCAACGGAACATCATCGAAACGATCGAGCTGTATCATCATGGTTTAATCAACACTACGGAATTCTATACAACAGAGTCTCAGAGACTTCCCACGAACAGTGAAAAAAGACATTTTTCAATGTTCTTATTGTTAACAGTTCTTCATTTATGTGTTTGTTGTAAATATGTTCAATGTTCAGTTCAGTTCAAATAAAAGTTCTACTGTTTAAAAACAACGGAGTGCTTCATTCTTTTTTCCCAAAGTTACATGTTTTGGCTACATTTTTTCCAATGCAGTGGGTCATAAGTATTGTTGGACTAAGAAAAAAAAAAAAAAAAAAAAAAAAAAAAACCCATCTCTCCAATCAAAACTTATAAAGATATAACGAACTTTTTGATTGGAGAATGTTAATTCTGAGTCAAAAGTAGGTCAATCCACCCAGCAAAACTATAAAAAGTCAATGTTTTATACATCAAATCATAATCGTTCCACCATGGTTCAGATTCTTATTTGCCCTTTGTGTGCTCAAGCATGCGATATAGAGTGTGGGAAATGTACATTTCCCCTACAGTATCTTGGACAAAAACACAATTGTCCAAATCCTGATGAGGGATTTTATGATGAAGACGATGATCTAGGGGTTTGGTGTGAATATTGCTGGCGAGAGATCAGACCTGTAGTTTATACAGTCAATGAATAGTCTTTGCCGGACAACAAGACTCAAAACAGCCCTTTTCAGGCCTACCCAACACTACGAAAAGATCTTTCTTTCGAATTGTCAATTTCTCTATGAGTTACACTCAAAAAAAGTCTAAGTCCAATACCAGACCTCTGATCTAAGACAGTGTGAGCATTAAAATCACACTGTATTCCATATCAAAAAAAGACTAAGTCCAACTCCTGTGCATAACACGATCTTCTCCTTCCAGCTTCTTTTTTACTCACACAAATAAAGAAATATAACGAAGCTTCTGTTTGGACAACGTTAAAGCAACAAAGCTTTTGATTGGTTAAAAACGTTAATTCTGAAAGATTATTCTTTCAAATTTTGGCATTTCTACCTCTTAGAGTTACACTTAATAACACATAGCGTTTAACCCCTTCATCGGGGGTGCTTTCGCTCGGGATCGCGTTCTTAATTCTGAGTCAAAGTAGGTCAATCCCCCCCCCTGTAAACGTATAAAAGACGGTGATATTTTCCTATAGACTTGAACGATGGAAGATCTTAGAAAATCCGTCCACAATTTAATGAGAGTGGCAGAGTCCATCTCATTAAAACTAGAGAGGGTTAACAACCAACTGGAGAAGGTGATGTCAGAGAAGGAAAAAAGGACTCTATTACCACCAATGCTGCCACCACTAGCCAACGAGAAGAAGGTCGTCATCCCAATGACGGAGTGTTGGGATGACGACGACGAGCCACCATTTTCGCTGCAGTTCGACTTAGACGATCAGCAGTTGAGAAGACTGAAGAGGCGGACAGCAAGCAGCTGTCCAGCCTGCAGAAAAGTTGGGGGTTGTGCCTAAAAACACAGCCTCCAAAAACAAAACAGCCCTTTTCAGGGCTACTCAACACTACGAAAAGATCTTTCTTTTCAAATTTGTCAATTTCACTAAGAATTACACTCTAAGAGTTACACTCAAAAAAGCCTAAGTCCAACCATTCCCCTAGCCTCAGCCTGGTACAGCGAGATCAAGATCAAACTGTATTCCATATCATTCCTAAAGTCAATTAAAGCCCCAAGTAGTGGATAAAAGTAGTGGATAAAAGTAAACAATAAAGCAGTCTAAGTACAACACAGTCCCATTGATCTCTACTCTGACGTGTGGTAAGGACTAAAGATCAGGTTGTCTTCTATATCAAATCAATGAAAAAAAGTCTAAGTCAAACCCTGATCTTTTTTTGCCCTAACCCCACTTAAAGCCCAAGTAGTGGTTAAAAGTAGTGGATAAAAGTAAACAATAAAGCAGTCTAAGTACAACACAGTCCTATTGATCTCTACTCTGACGTGTGGTAAGGACTAAAGATCAGGTTGTCTTCTATATCAAATCAATGAAAAAAAGTCTAAGTCAAACCCTGATCTTTTTTTGCCCTAACCCCACTTAAAGCCCAAGTAGTGGTTAAAAGTAAACAATAAAGCAGTCCTAACCCTATTTCATCTTACCCTATTCCATATCACGGTCTCAACTAACAGCTGACTAAACTACAAACTATGTGATAATCCTTCTTAGCGTAGCGAACCTATATAGTCTTACTATAGCAATATGGGAACGAAGTACTTTTGGGTACGAAAACCCACTCAGGATAGTCATACTATAGCAATATGGGTAAAAAAACCCACTCAGAGTAAGTAAGTAGGATATTTGCAATAAAAGGCTAACTATCGGCCAAAAATGACACATTTTCTCCGAATTGAGAAGATTGAGGAGGCGGACAGCAAGTAACTGTCCAGCTTGCAGAAAAGTTGGAGGTTGTGCCTAAAAAACACAGCCTCCACAAACAGCCCTTTTCAGGGCTACCATTCCACACGAAAGAGTGATCTTTCAAATTGTCAATTTTCAGTCAAAAGACTTTCAGTCAGTACAACCCCACTCAGGGTAAGTCAGATAGGGACTCAGGGTAAGTCAGATAGGGACTGTCCAATCTCTGCAACAGCTCACAAGGGGACCGAGTAACCGATAAAATCCGAGAATCCGCATGAAAATGTTACTATAAATAGAACACGGGGGTAGGATATTTGCAATAAAAGGCTAACTATCGGCCAAAAATGACACATTTTTCTCCAAAAGTGCCCCATTCTGCTACCCCGGGGCCCCATTTACTGTCAGGGTAGCAGAATGGGGCACTCAGGGGTAGTCACATGGAGCAAAATCGCCTATTTTGCCCTATGTGACTACCCTTTACTACTTGCGTCATCGTGCAAAAACTGACATTACTTCCAACTCAACTGACAAAAAGGGACACCCATACATCACTGGCAGATAACCATCAAAGTATGTTTGACACAGTAATGGTCCTTTTTCGACTTACATTATTTACTGAAAATGAAGCAGCTGCAGCCGAGCGTTGGCACCCGTATGCAGTGCTCTTGTCTTAGACAAGTTTCGACATTTAAGTTGTCTTCTGCAAATCCTGTCAGTTTTGGCATGGCTAAACATTTGTCGTTTGGGCAAGAGCTAACTTGATATCTGTATTGACTCATAACCAGACTGCCCAAACAGCAGACGACAAATCAAATGAAAAGTACCCAAATAAAGTATAGAAAATATTGTGGGAAAAAGGAGAAAATGCTGGTTACCAGCATTTTCTCCTTTTCCAACAATGTTTTCCAAAGCCTTTTTCAATCCGCCACAGTTTAGTAAAGGAATAAGTTATTACCCCATGGAACATATTTTAAAACATCGTGGTAAATGGTAAATTACTTAACAGAGGTTTAATACAGGAATACATGTGAATTCATCCTATCTTCCAACATTTGGACTGTAGGCTGTTAGCATTCACCGACCACTTTTAGTACCATTCTTAGTCTTATTCTGGATTTAGAATGTAACAAAAATGGTTTAGCTAATCAGGAATTGTGTTACTTTCAGATTTAGAAAATTTTTGAGAATGATACTAAGAATGTTCTTAAGAATGGTTGGTGAATACGGACCCAAGCTGGTGAATGAACAACCCGCTACCTAAAAAGTATCAAAATTTTACATACATACGAGGGCTGCCCTAAAAATACGTAGACTTCTATCATAACTTATACGTTTTCCGATGTACAAACACAAGACTGCACCATTTCGTAGTAAAAACATTCTCGAACAGTACAATGTACCCTTGGCTAATTTTGTACATTCAGAATACATGTATGGTGTTTGCTATAGAAACGTAATACAGCGTTACCGTGGCAGGGCGGAATATAAGTGATTGCTTATGGCATGTTACTTAGCAAAGTGCCTTAATTTTGCTAGAGACATATAAAAAAGATTGTCCATAGCAACAAATGTTACGTTCATTTATCTGTAACAGCGCAATTTTGCAACAATTCCTCAATTCAAGTAATTTCTCCTGTACTACATTTTTTTTCCTCTTTCTCTCAAAAAGTGTAACATCTGGTCTGTATATGATAAGAAATCAAATAAAACTAATTTACTGTGACAGTGTGACGAATTGATTTTTCGGATCGAATTTTGATAAAACTTTAAAAGTCCCAAAAAGAAGAAAAAGCAAATAGGAAAAGAAAAGCAAATAGGAAAAGAAAAGCAAATAGGAAAGGACCAACTGTGAAGTGTTTGCAGCAATAAAAATAGCATGTAAGATGATTTTTATACATTATTGGAGTCATGTTTTAAAACACCTAATAAATCAGATCAAGATCAGACTATCAGACTGCACAAAATATGCAGTCTGATCTTGACCTACACTGTTGCGAAGATATTCTGACCAAGGCAGCTTTGAAACTGTGAATTTCAGGGTTTTTTCCTTCTCTTGAGTGTCCTTTTTTTTTTTTTTTTTTGAAAATCGAAGAGGAGTAAAACAAAACTTTAGCAATAATTTTAGACGATTAAGGGTTCAAAGAGCAACCCCTGTATAACCAATCAACTGAGCCATTTCGTTTCCGCCTAATCAACTCTTTACCACACAATCCCGAATCTTTTTAACGACCCTGATGGTGAGGACTTTGAAAACTTTATGGGAAAAGGAGAAAATGCTGGTAACCGGCATCTTCTTCTTTTTTCCACAAATTTTCTGTTCTTTAACTCATAAGTTACATCGTTTGAGCCATACTTAATTCTCCGTTCGCAAATGCTTTGAATTTGGACAAGTCTAACATTTTGTCGTTTGGTACAAGGTAAACCCGACATAAAAGTACCGTTTCGGTAGTAATATACTCGATTAATAAATACTTCTAGATTTCCATTTCATAATTAAGCCATGCTCTGGCAAAAGGGGGCTTAACGCATCTTTGTGATCTATGGTACCAAGCAAGCCATCACAAAATTAAAGATCCATTATATCCATACTTATTTTTCTTTCTTTTTTTTTTTCTTTTTTAAATAACCGACTTTATCATGAGGTAGACAAGTCCTTGGACATATAGAAAATTGAACAATAGAGAACAGTTTCAGCCCAGGTCAGCCTGCGGGGACTGTGCAGGCTGACCTGAGTCGATACTTTTCGCAGATGCATTAAGTCCCCTTTTCACAGAGCATAACTCATATCTTTGTTGTACGTCCACAACCTTTTCCTTTTATTATGTTGGTCCTCTATCACTGTTCTATACCGGGTAATTGGGGCAAAGCTACAATTTAACACATACGAAGAAAATGGGTGAACGGAGGAAAATGCTTTGAATTTCAGACCAAATCAAAGACAAATCCCATTATTTGAGCCATACTTAATTTGTTGTCTGCAATTGTTTTCAATATTGACAAGTCTGAGTTTTTGTCGTTTGGTAAACAGGTAAAGCCACTTAAAACTACTCTTCTCGTCCTGGTTTCTAACTTCGTTTTATTTATTTATTTATTTATGTATTTATTTTCATGTCCTTTCCAGATGAAGGTCGTCATTGTCATTTGTTTCTTTGTTTGATGTTGAACGCCGTATTCAACATTTTTTTTTCTGTTATATCGGCGCGGCCAGTGCTTTTATCCTAGCTTTTCTCGAGTTTCGTTTCCCAGTACTTATTACCACTTTCTATCTTAACCATTTTCCTACTTCCTCTAAAAGACGCAGTCGAATCGCTGTTTAGCGGTGAGAGAGAAATCAGTCCCGTTGTAATCATTATCATCAATTCTTAAAAAAAGAAACTCAGCCTAAAACCGAACCAGCAACCCATTGATCTCAACCCTTTGTGAATGTTACCGACGTGTCTTCGGCGCTCGACGGCTTTTGAAAGGGCGTAACAGGACATGGAACGCTTTCGGTGATCTCTGACCAGAGCCCACAGGTGTTGATCTTTTATTAGGGAAACAACCAAAATTTTGCTACAGGAAGCGGTCGATATAGATTCAAGATCAGGCTCCGCGTTTTAAATAGTCTGATTTTGATTTATACTGTCCGCAAAAAGCTACTTAAACCAGTTCCGCTAGGACGGGATGTCCAAAGGCATTCTTAACGAGGCATCTCAGACGCTGACACACACTAAACAGCTCCCAATGATCAATAGCACACCAGCCTAGGTTCCAGTCCAATCTGTCGTCTGAAAGTGCTTTCAATTTGGACAAGGCTAGAATTTTGGCGTCTGGTTAAGGATTACCAGTTTGACCACAGATCTGTACAGACCATGAAGGAAAGACTAGGCCGTGATAAGGAGTGATTAAACGATTATTAAAGGTTGGACACAGGCAAGATAAAGAAATCGAAATTTGATAACAGCGTCAAATTGCAGAAGATGGCATATTTAGATGTCTGGCTATGGGTAAAGAGAGTTTCATTTGATTGTAAGGTTGTTTAACACCGTTTTCAACATATTTCAGTCATATCGTGGCGGCCACTGAACATATCTATGCTTTCTTGAAGGTTCTTTTTACGAGTACTTCGCACAATATTCATTCCAAGTCACTAGCTGCTTTCCCACATAACCATCGTCGAAACAATGATCAGCGGTAAGAGAAGAATGAGTCCTGTTGCAGTGACTATCATCAATCCTCTGAAAGAAATTGGTAAAGCCAGGGATGAAACTAGCGATCCCCTGTCCTCAAGCCCTGTAATGCTACCGACTGAGCTACCGGGGCTCGGCGTAAGGGTTATGACCCTAGCGGAGAGGCCGTTACGTAAACATTTTCAGAATGGACTGGTTATCCTACACTTGCAACCTTAATAACCATACTGTCCATTCACAATAGTGACCAGCAGAAATCTGAATACGTTTCTTTCAGCTTAGGATGTATTAACCCTTGAGCTGCTAAGCGCGACTTTATGACCTTTTGCGGACAGTGTAGATCAAGATCAGACTGCACACTACAAGCAGTCTGATTTTGGATCTACTCTGTCTGATAAGGAGATATTTTTTCCCAAAAATACCTTTGAAATAGTAAAACTTGAGTTTTACGGTCGGCTTGAAAATTTCCTTTATTTAGTAGGCTAAGGGTTAAATCTTTTTCATAGTCCCTCTTCCACTCCTTCCAGTCAAGGCACTACCAATTTACACAGTCACTAACAAATTTCTTGATGAGATTCCAAAAACTCAAATGAGTCTGTTAACTCCTAACCAAACAACGCTGTGGGGCTTTGAAAATACAGTGGGAAAAACTGCATGTATTCAGCATGTTCTCTTTTTCCAAAGGCGTTTTTTCACCGTATGAAAAATTTTCAAGATTTTGTCATTTGGTAGAGCTAAATAGTGCATTTTTATCTAGGGAAAAAAACTAAAACTGCAACGCAAATAAGCATACTTACCATCATATTCTCATTGTCTGAATAAACAGACCAGGGAAAAAGCCTTTGCGGATGTTGCAGATTCAGAGCAGACTACACAGAACATGCAGTCAGATCTTGTATCTATCATGTGATATTCTAGTCAAGACAGCAATGGCCCTTCAATAGTTTGGCTGATGGTTTCCAGCATTTTCTCCTTTTCCCGTAATGTGTTTTCAAAAGCCTTCTTCATATGGTAGTCCACAGTCTAGATTTTGTGGTAAAGGGTAACCAGAGCTATATGACCAGACACGACATGCTTCATATGAGTAAAAAATAATTATTATCA
This sequence comes from Hippopus hippopus, assembly GCA_946811185.2. Lineage (NCBI taxonomy): Eukaryota > Metazoa > Mollusca > Bivalvia > Cardiida > Cardiidae > Hippopus > Hippopus hippopus. The sequence continues at coordinate 57,053,839 of OX328106.1, read as the reverse complement.
AAAAATGTTTATATGGTTTAAATATTTACACCCTCCCACACATGTATATCTATATATATTCACTCTTGTAGTACTATGCAGTCTGATCTTGATCATCATTTTCCATGACACAGGTCACTTTGTTCCTGGCACAATGCAGAAGTTGATTGGTATCATTAAGTTTAGTGTGATTATAATACACGTATATGTATATAGTGTATGAATGTCCATGTACATACGGATACTAAAATTGTAGGTGTAATAATTTTAAGCGTATTCTTTCTCCATGACAAGTCTTAAGTTAATGAATCATACTTAGTTCACAATAGGTTTTCTTTCGATCTTAAAAAGTAGGTGTGTGTGGGGTGTGTGGATGTGGGGGTGTGGGTGTATGAATGTGGGTGTGCGCACGCGCTCGTGCGTCTGTGTGGTTTATGTGGATGGGTGTGTATGTCTGGCAATGTGTGTGTGTAAATGGACTGATACAACCTTTTTCTATACGCTTGTAATTTATATTAGTAAAAAAATAGGCCACAATAAGAAGTGATTAAAAGATTATTACCGCCTGCACCCAGGCTATACTACACATGCACACATAATGAAGGAATCAAAATTAAATAACCACGATAAATTGCAGAAGGTAAGTAATTTAGGCGTCTGGCAATGGGTACTTTGTTTGTCTGTATTGGAGTTTAACGCCGTTATAACAGCTAAGGTCATATCACGGCGGTCAGTGCACAAACGCATGTGTTTCCTGGCTTTCTCACACCTGTACAGACATAACATTTTTTTTTCCTAGTAAGCTCGAATCCCCCAAGAATCGTAGTACTTCGGGTGACATCGTTTTTCCCGAAACACTACCTAAAAGAACCGTTCAATGGACTTTCAGGGCATACTTCCCGAAGTGCTCGTGCAACGATTTTTTTCGGACGTTCTACAGCGTACTGCAATATACTACGATTTACTACGCTTTCACCTTGATTTTCTTCCCAAGTACGCCTAGCTTTGGAACCAAGGTACTACGAAGCAACCCGATCTACACTGACTGTCCCAATTTCTACGTATGGAGGTATACGATGTACAAGGAACTATGACGAACTACACCTACAGCTCATGATATACTACAATTTTCAAATCTTCTTCAAGAGTTTGCTCCCGAATTTGTACAAAAGACACGCCCAAGTTTACAAGTTCTTCATTTTCAGTTGAGAATCAGTCATCCGAGTACTTTTGAAGCAACAACGTGCCAACCACAACTGAAGAAGTCATCATTGCCATCTTGTGCTGCATCTTCGTCGAAATCGAGCAGAGGGAAAAGCCCCTAGATGAAAAAAGTCTTGTTCAGCAACAGCAGGGGCTGGAATACGAACAGCGCTGGCCACAGCTTAAGCACAAGAAACAAAGGCGGTGTTAGGTGCGGCCTTGGCTTACCAAAGACAGGAGGCAGAGCACCGAACTACACCATCAGCAGAGCAAAGTACCCGAAATTAGGGCCAGTTTCTAACCCGAACAACGCCCAATTGACTACTACGAAGTACACCGAAACACTTCGACGTAGTACGAAGTTCTATGAAGTGCATCGAAACACACCGATTTCTGATCAATTCGGCTAGATTTTTGAATTCAAGAAAAAATTGTGCACGTTGAAATTTTTCTCCGGAAGTGTTTTTGAGCCCGAATTGACACCGATTTGATTCACCAAGCACCACGAATCTCCCGAAGCTAGCCGAATTCACTCCGAATTTGAAAATTAAAAAAAAAAAAATTGCCTCAACGGGGTATCGCATTCACAACCACCAGGTCACGATTCACTGAGGTACCCGGGCGGGCGGTAATGGGTAAAGAGAGTAGTGAATACAACAAATTCTTGGAATACATAACCACTTTCAAATTTTGTGTTTAAACTATTTTTCGCTTTGCACATTGGAGTACATTGAATTTCAAAACCACCAGTACAAATGTACCGGCTTACACCATTTACCAAGGAAATGCGACAAGTTCTAGGAATAAATAAGTATTTTCAAATTTCATGGATGATCTCTTCGTGTTGCACATGAGAGTGCATGTGTTTAAAAACCACTATTACCTATGTACCGGCTTACACCAATTTCAATACCCATGGAAATGATTGAAAAGAATATGGGGATTTACGGCACGGCTTTTTTTCAGTCCTGTTCCGACAAATGCTCAACTTTTAATTCAACTATTGTAAACTTTTGTTCGAATATTTTGATGCATGGTATATGTTTTCGGTGCACAATTCAGACAAAGGCGCAGTTCATACAAATATCAGCGCAGTAATCGCTAGAACTACCATTTTTTTTATCCAGTTTATGATCCAATAATAATGATTCAATAAATAATGTCATTATATCATGGAATACTACCCAAGGCCACAGGCCCTTATTCACCAAACATTATTCGAGTGTGGGGAGTATGATTCTGAAGGGCTTTCCAGATTTGAAATTAACCCAATTTCTGATTGGCAAAACCGTGCGCATTACTTTCTAAATCTAGAATTAGTCATCGGATGCTATTCAGAATGGCTGCTAAAAACGGGCCCCAATGTTTAGACATAAAGTATATTATTGTCGTGAATGCTTGCATCTTCATCTCTTCTGTTATATTTGTTTCATGAATAATACCACTATTTAATGAAATACGCCGTCTCCACCGAACGTTCTCCACAGTCTAAGTCTCATTCTCAATTTTTTTTTTTTTTAATTTGAAATTAACACAATTTCTGATTGGCAAAACCAAATGAAGCCAACAGAAGTCGTGTGTTCCTTTCTAAATCCAGAACAAGACTAAGAATGAAACTGAGAAGTTGGGGAATACAGTCCCCTGATGTTTAAAGATATAAAAAAATTAGGTGATGTGAATACTTAAATTGACATTTCTATCACGTTTCAATTTAACAAATAATATCACTATATACTGGAATACTCAGAAAGACCCGATATTTAAAAATACAAAAATATAAGTGTTGAGAATGCTTGAATTATCTCTTGTGAATGCTTGAAATCTCTCTCTCTCTCTCTCTCTCTCCCTTGTCTTTCCGTCTCCATCTCTTTTTTGTTTCTATGTGTCGCAATGTTGTTTTTATCTTTAAATCTATTTCTCCCGCTTACAAGGAATTTCTTTCTTTCTGACAATGTTCTCAAACTGCTGCAAGACATAAAATTCGATAGTACTCTGTAGTTGGGTGTAACATAAAAAATCCGTTTTACAAGAGTCTTCTCCGTCTCCAGGATACCATAATTGCGTCCCTTTGACTTTGGAACGAAACGGGGAAAGAAGTAAAGCATTTGTTGAGCTCTGGTTCTATCTCGGCATGGCATATATCATATCTGAGATTTAAATGAAAAACAAATATTTTCCTGTTCCTATCACCCAATATAAGCACTGTTACCATAAAGTGACAACTTGGACTAGAAAGACAAGTTATCGATCTTTGGTGTTTATTACACGTTTATTTTGTATGCTAAATAAACAGAAAGGCAGTCAAACAAGGACACAGTCTCAGTCCAAAGTCATAATTTCACACACACAAAAAGATAACAAAAACGGGAACCATGGATCTACCTCAAGAAAAATATATACAGCAACAATATTTTCTGTTAGTTTAACTCATTACCAAACAATAAAATATTAGACTGGGACATTTTGTAAAAAAAAAAAAAAAAAATGCAGACGACATTTTTTTATGTAGCTTCAAATATTACTGTAATGGTAGAATACACTGGGTACCAGCATTTTCTTATTTTCCCGTAATGATTCTAAAAGCCTTGTTTTTCAAGGTCCTTAAAACTCAGGATTGTGAGATTAAAGGGTTAAACTACCCCGTTTATGGTATGAACCTTGCCAGTTTTTAAGTGTGAAAAAGACATTCATTCCATCTTTGTTTGTTTAGCGTATGAAAGCCACGATAAACGAATCGTTTTTATCGTTTGAACAGAGAAATAATAGCTAAAGGGTCGTTGAATTTTATACAAAAACATTCTTTTTTATATATTTTTCTCAGAGAATAATAAAATGGAAGTGTCAGTATGAACTTCGTTCTCAATGTCACTGAGTTACAGAGAAAATAAATTGTTTCGATTAATTTGATTCTAGGCTCCCAAGTGTGACTCAAGGACCTTTTGCGGATAGTGTAGATCAAGATCAGATTATCGAGATAGTGTAGATCCAAGATCAGACCGCACAGAACGCGCGGTCTGATCTTGGATCTACACTGTCCGTTACAGTATATTTTTTCGGTAAAATCAATTTTGGAATAGCAGTATTTGGGCTTTTACTATTGAGTTGTAAATTTTAGTTTTATCTATTTAGCAGTCTATGGGTTAATACATCCTAACTGAATCATAAGAGAAAATGGTCCTCAGAAATGCAAAAAAAATCAACAAAGGTCGGCCCGCACGAATGGCACAGACTGACTTCGTTGATAATTTTTGCGAATTTGCATGAAACCTTGTTTTCACAGAGCATGATACTAGTATTCTATTTGTTCGATCAACCTAAGGGTTAAAGCCTTTTCTGACAGACCTCCACTCATTTGTAAGTGAACGATATCAAATTCTCATCTCACTCTATATCAAACGAAAAAATGTGACACTTGTCCAGGTCAAAAGCGCTTGCAGACAAGAAATTAGATGTGTTTCAAACAAGGAGATCTGTATATGACAGGGTAATAAATATCGTAGGAAAAGGGGACAATGCTGGTTACTACCATTTTCTCCTTTTTCTCACAATGTTTTAAAAATTTTGTTTTCTTCTTTTCATGGCCATGAAAACTAGCGATTGTTTGGTAAAAGATTAACTGTTAACGTATTAAGATATGAGGGTAAAATCTCTATATAACTTTCGAGTTATAGCTTTCCTTCATATGTATAATTAATGTAAGTGAGCCTTACTCTGGCAAAAGGGGCTTAATGCAGCTCCGTGATACATGATACCAGGAAAATCAACACATAATTATGGATCCATAATAGCTACTTTTTTTAAACAACCGAGTAAATCATGCGGTATACTAGTCCTTTGACATACAGAAAATTAAATTGACTAATAGCGAAAAGTTTCGATTCAGGCCAGCCTGCACGAACAGCCCCTGGTTGATACTTTTCGCAGATGCATCAAGATGCGCAGAGCATGGCTCAAATATGAAAGAATAATGTCGATATTGTTGCAAAGCAACTCTGCGTAATCATAATCGAATAGTGTTTAACGCCGCTTTCAACATTATTTTAGTCGTATCACGGCGACAGCTCATATATTCGTGTATTTTCCAGAGTTCAACTTTACGTATTTCTTTTACGTCAGCATTTGCTTAAAAAAATATTTTTTTTTTGTCCTTTTCTTGTCGGATAGTGGATCTTTAAGAACAAAAGAAACAAGAGTGCAATCATAACCCTGTTTCTCTCCACTGCCCGTTTTTATTTAAATGTATCACACATTTTATCGGCATAGCTCAATTACAAAAAAAAAAAAACAAAAAAAAAACCAAAAAAGTTTTTACATAACAACCCATGTGAAACGTGTGTTTCAAGTGTTGCCGATCAAAGCTGAAATCTGCTAAAGTGTGAATGAGGGGACTTATACTTTTAATGATATTCAGATTCAATTTTTTTTTTTTTTTGCATTACCTGTGATTACGTACGGGACAAACCAATCACTTTTATCTGTCTGGAATTATACGTACCAATATTCAGTCTTTTTTTCAAAAATCTTCAAAAATTCACAAACATAAAACAAAGATTTAAGTGACCCTTTACCAATTTTAAACCTTTCAATTGATGAAAAATATGTACAACCTACACAACTAACTTGAATAATAGCTTTATACAATTAAAGTATACATTTAAAGCAGAGTCAGTACAAAGAGAGACTCTCTCTCTCTCCCAGGTGGGTGTTATCGCAGCATATTTATTCAACAAACGAGTTTATATTCTGTATGAAGCAGACAGTTTTGACATTTTAACTCAAAAACTCATACAACATCGATACAAGCGGCACCACAAATATGGCTAGCCATCTTATTGACAAAAACCTTCTCCAGCAAGTCTATTCGACACTGTTTTCCTCCTCGAAAATGTTTATGCTTTCTTCGATCTCGCTTTCGATAGCGCGCATGCGTTCTTCTTGGGCGTGCTTTGGGATATCATCGCGGGAAGGGGACAGGAAGTCGTAGAGTACTCCTATGGCCACCTTTTTATCGTTATCACAAGCAAACACGTAATCCCCACAGATTTTTCCGAAGTCAATCCACCCCTGAAAGAAAAAAGGAAAAAAGCACGGCATAAGTTTTCGAAAATGTAGTCCAACCTGTATTGGGCATGCACCAATGGGACACCCAGAATGTACCTGCAGAAGACAGATACACCTTATCTTATTTGCCTTCTTTGGAAACTCCATAAAAGCTTGCATAATACAGGTTGCTAGCGTCATATAGGCCACTCAGACAGGTTTAACTGTACCTCTAAAATACTACCTTTTATTATAACAGTGAAAAATCTAAGAAAATATTCGCTTTAAATAAATTTAACACTACTTTCAGAATTAAATACCGTTCCAAAGAAAAGAAGATATAAGTTTCAAGTGACATACAACTAGAGGTCGGTTCGCAAGTGATTAAACAACTTGAGCAAAGAATCCTTTAAAAACACAGAGATTTGACGTAGATACCTTCTTTTTCTCACCAAGTGACTCATTTTCAAGATCGTAAGAGGCTATCAAGACGCACATTTTGAAATTGGTTTCGCTTGTACCGAACTGAAAATGTGGCTTACTAGGCTTTCATACTTTTTGATTTAGAGACTTACATATTGACCCGGGGTTATTGAATTTTTAGACAAGATTGAGATTTCATGAAGATATTATGACTTAGGGCTGCACAGACGGGATTTGTAAGATTTGACATAGTTACATAATTTTAAACCCTATGTGACCTATTTTTATCTTGAATAAGACATTATCAAGACAAGCAATCTGACCAGTATTTGTAAGTATTGCGTAGAAAGTAGGTCTTCTATACTGCAAGCAAGGAGTTTTGAAGATTTTACCAAGCGACCAAATTTTGACTCAAAGTGGGCTATTTCAGAACTAGACCAGTGTGTCATCAAGATAATATTCCAAGTTTCATGACAATTGGACTGAAAGAAAAATGACCTAGTGACCTACATTTTTGATACTTTTTGTTTTTTTTTATTCGTAAAAGAAGATGCCTACATTTAAATACACGAACTAGTGGCCTGGACAGATCGCTTTGATGATCGCAGTTTCAAACGCCAGCAATGGAAAATTATGTCTATGATATTTTTTGTGTTCAAACCCAACCAAGAGTAAATGGTCATGCCCTTATGCTCATCCTGAAAGATTACAATATATACTAAAACTTATCCCTGGTCTAAATCTAGTTTTATGCTGATGAAATGAAGCAAATATGTCAGAAAATCTTTCTGTTTCACCCTTACCTAATCCTCCAAAGAAAATGGATCTCGAAGAAGTTTGTCTTTAGATTTTTACTTACTTGTATGACTTAAGATTTTTACATAGTTGTAAGATATACGCATGAATAACGTATATGATCCAAAATGTTCTCTTTTTTTCTAAATGCCATGTAAACCTCGACCAAAATTTACTGCTAAGTAAATATTTATTTAGATAATTACTTGGTTTGCAATATGTATGGAATTCTTAAATCTCTCGGCATGTGTAGGTTTCTCCAGCTTCTTCAAATATACCCCGCTCGCATAAATATCATCTTTCAGAATTTTCAGTGTTTCTACCATGGTGTCCCAGAAGTTGATAATCCTAAAAAACTGACGGTCTACGACATTGAGACGCACCGAGGCTTCAGAAAGACTTCCAGCATGTCCAAGATTTTCTGAAAAGATGACACCAAGTCTCTGCTCCAAGAAGAGGAAATCTTCTTCAAAAGCAAACACATAAAATAACAGGATCTGATTTTTGAATTGGAATAACAAACTATGCCTGCAGTTGGGATAAAATGTTTTTATTTCGTTATTCCGCTTGTCATTGGTTAAACAACAATTAAACATATTTGTCAGGAAGTAATTTTATAGTTTTAATTCGGTAAACGACCATTTCATCAGTATTTCGCAAGGCAACACCGATCTATATACTCGTAGTGTTTAGGTAACATTTTGATTTTTATTTATATAGTGTTTAACGCCATTTTCAACATTATTTCTATCACATCATGGCGGCCAGTACAGCTATCTGTGCTTTCCTGGAATTTCTTTAACAGTGCATCCCTCAATAACCTTCCGAACTCATTGGCTGTTTTTCCACATAACCTTCGTCGAAATATCTACGCATGACAGAACTTCCAAAAGTACCAAACGCTGCATTGTCCAGTATATAAGGGATACAGAAAAGTTAGGGTGTCGTAAATTCACATGTAATGCTTCGGAACTCATGAGTGTGTATATGTTTAAGTACATTTATATGTTTCCTTCATTATTGAACACATTTGCAACATTTCTATCGTATAAGACACACTTTACTTTTCTTTGGTTATAAATTCCTTAATATATTACAAATGTCCATGCGCATCCTACTGCGCATGTGTTTTTGTCATGGATGAATCAAATATCATTTTCTTCCGGTAGTATTAGTAAGAGAAAAAAATGGATCTGTGAACTATCACCATGAAATAATCAAAATACTGTTGACACGGTGTCACATACCAAACAAGCAAACAAAAGTAGGAGATTAAAAGCTGAGAAAGTATAGCTGTTTACACTTTGAGAATTATTGCGGGGGAAGGAGAAATCGCACCTAATGAGCAATTTCTTCTTTTCCCACTATGTCTGCTGAGCTTTCATCCTAGTTTTTCCATGAAAAACTTAACTTCCACAAATGTTTCGATTTTTTTCGATGCGCTGTTTAACAAGCACCCCCTGGCGACAAAAATTCGCTTTCCACCTCTGATTTTCAAATCCAATTTTACCGAGTGTGCGTTGCTTTTGTTTATTGATCAAATCACCTTTTTGGGTATTTTGATACCATCTTTTGCCTCAATTCATCCATTATGCAACAAATAATTTCTATAAAACAGGATCAATAGCAAAATTCTTGACCTACATAACCTTCGAATCCTCCGGAAACAACTCCCAGAGTAAACTCCCTGTAAAATTACCAGATATTTACAATAACTATCGAAGTACAGTGAAACAGATTCCGACCCTTCAAACCTTTTATCTTCGAGATTAGGATCTGTATGCTAGACTAGGCATAAAAGATCGTATAAAAATCATTTAAAAGTAAAATTCGATTTACGATAGGGTATTGAATTTGAACGGTCCAAAATGTAAATTTTTAGACATTAATACTAAAAGTTATCTTCCACGGTCACGGTTTATAAGAATCGATCATTTGATACCAAAGTGCTTTGATCCAGTGGGCTAGTCATGCGTCACATTCCTTTTTGCCTGTTGCATATTGTTCGATAACTTCGTTAAATTGTTCACGATAGTGTAAAGGAGAAAAAAAATAAGTCAAATAAGTAACCCCAAGAGCGATTAGAAGTATTATATTGGTAACTTATAGACGACTTGGGGGACAGTAATTGCACGCAGCACCTGGTAGATACCGGTATATTTATCGTCACATTTAAACCTCATTGCCTGTTATGTAATAGGATATACATGTGACCTGTTTTCGTTGTCACTCTGTATACAGAATATTCTAGAAACATAAAGAACATTCACTGGTTTTTCATTGTGGTTATTTTTAGAAACAGGATTGTTAGTAAACAAGTTGTTTATCAATCCATGTCTCTAAATAGCTTGATGTCATCTTTCTAGAAAAGACTAATCTAGAATATTCCAAGCTGATATAAAAAGGAGTGACTTATTTGGTGATTTGGATTTTGAAGTTAGACTTGTGGCTTTTGGGATACAGAATTAGTGAAAAGTGTTGGATTTAATTTGGGATATACATCTGTAAGTTGGAATTATCTTTTATTTAAACAGGTTGCTCATATCTATCTGCAAGTTAAAACTATTGTTAATTTAGGTTTTAGGTACCAGAAATTTCATTCTTTTTGCAGTCTAAACATAATTCTTAATTTTGAGGGACTTATTCTATTTCTTGTTCTAAGATTAAAAATTGTCAAAATTTCATTCAAACTTAACTCATATTGTACTCTTTTGTCTTTGTTCATTAATAAATATTGTTAATTGTTAAAGGCTCTGTGCTGGTTGTCTTTCTCTTTACGCTTGGCTCGTAACATTGCCATCGAAATTTTAACTGAACAACCATTTTAGTGTTACGGTCACCGACACTCATGATTTGTCAATTTTGGACAATGGTTCGTGCACGTAGGAGAGATTCGTATACCATTTGAGACAAGGTACAAATTTGACACTATTTAGATCTTCTGGATATGTTCTAACCAAGTTCTGGATTGTTAACTGGCTACAAGCAAAACGTATACAAACTAAAACGTAACCAAGTGCGATCGAGACGTGCACTCGTGGTAAATGGAGTCAAAATGTGCCCAATAAAGTGAAAATGTTCCCATGATTTTGAAAGTGTTTTTATTTTGATCTATGTAAATGAAAGTCATGCTTTAAAATGTAAGACAGATTTTTTTTTTTTTTTTTTTTTGTGATTACCAATTTTAAGTTTGTGGTTTTAATTGCTTTATGGCAGATATGCACCTTATTTTCATAAATGACTGGAGCTATTGTTAAAACATTAATTATATTTAAATATTTTTATGTACCATTTTGAGTAGACTATGAACATGTCTTTTTTATCAAAAGAAGATCTACATGTATGTTTAAAGAATTAACTCTTTACCACACAACCCTGAGTTTTAATGACCCTATGAACGTAGCCCTTGGAAATAGTAGGAGAAGGAGAAAATGCTGGTTACCAGCATTCCCTCCTTTTCCCGAAATATTTTATACCCGATCAAATGCAAATTACACCACTTAAGCCGCATTCAAATTGTTGACTACAAATGCTTTCAATCTGGACAAGTCTACATAAATTTATGTCATGCATAGTAAAAAAGCAACAAAAACATGTAGGTGCAATTTCTTCTTTTAAAGTAGGTATGACTTACTTTCAGAAGTGTACAAATTAGATAAAACAACACTGCCAATAATATTTTTCTTGAGTTTGGTATCAGGTTATCATGTGATAAGGGCTGATGGCATGCTACTAAACTTTAGTATAAAGTATTAACAACAATTTATATGGTGACCGACAGTGGAGTTTGGAGACCTTTTTTAAACATAAAAAATAGATCATAATCTTACTAAAAGTATAGGCTGTAAAATTTGACTTGGCAGGGCAAAGCTATGTTACAGCTCATTGCATTTTAGATTGAAAATTAATAGGTTATATGGAAATCATTGTGAGTAGCAGTATTCCATGATTGAAGCAAAGGATCGATGAAGTATTGTGTGTGCGTAGATTTACGACAAACAATTCCGGACTGGCTTTCGGCCATTAAATGAAAAATAAACTAGTCAACTGATGTCAAAGGTTAGCCATGCCCCACGAGATCAAGGTTGGTACAAGTAATTTCTATTTTGTTTTGACTGCATCCCGTATCAACCACCGAAAGAGACGCAGATATCCATTATTTTTTTTTGCCAATCATTTCGGACTGTCGCAGCAAACAAAACAAAAACACTACACTGAGATAATACTGCAAAGAACTATATACTTTTGATCTTAATACCAAGGCTGCTATGGATAAGATTTCCATTTTTGACTACCTTATTTATCAGACTTCTTCACATGTCTTTGCAGATACAGTTTTGGATAACATGTACATTTCATAATATCTAGAATAAGAACTTTGTTGATAACCCATTATTCCCTTCTTGGGTAAACAAATGTTTTTTGAAACCTGTCACCAAATAAATAATCGCCAACTTGCTGTTTTTTCAGTACTGTCAGTACTCTGATTTTTCCTATTGTTTATAATCATAAATACCATATGTGTGGACATTTTAAGAAAAATCTGTCCGTTGGAAAGTATGTATTTATTAAAGATCAACTCTTAATTCGGTCAAGTTCTCTCCTTTTTTTAAGTCAACGGTCTATGCATAACATGCATATTTCTACATTTAACATACTCAAAATAAGGCGTTAATATATTCTTCGTGCAAAACTAAATGAATTTTCATTAAAATGATGTATATTTTTATATTCTTCCGGTAATTTTTCAGTTTAACTATTATGGAAAATGTGTTAAATACAATAGTAGTATATATAATACCTGTTCTAGCTCTAAACGTGTCGATGTGCGCTAATCCGCCTAATCGGTGCGTCATGTCAAACCAACTAATTGGTGCGTCTCCCCATTTAATCAGTGCGTCCGGCCGTCAAATGTTTTTTAACCGTAAAATAGGCTATAAACACTATATCCTATGGTGACGCCAGGCTAGCGTGTCAATCTTGTTTTCTAATACGTGCCTTTTATCATCATCGGGGCCTAACGCTTTCTCGTTTAACTCCTCAGTATATATTTCATGACCGCGACTTCTCAATACACGCATAGTTCTATACTGATCCTTATTTGTAAGCAAGCACTCTTTGTAATTGTCAAAATTTATCTCAAATTTAATAACTGACCTTTTAATACCTTTATATCTTTTATCTTCCTTTCCATCTATGGTTTTATAAGCATACATTTTTGCTCTTAGACCAACAAACTCAGTCATAATCTTACCACCTAACTCATCTTTAAACTTTCCAACTACTTTTGCATTGCAATCATTTTTTAGAAAATGTTCATTAAAATAGTTACTTGTATCAAACATTGTGGGCACATCTGCAGCAATACCCTTATACAAATCATCAGTTTTTATTTCAAGAATAAAACTATCTGTATCAGTATAACACAATGTAACCTTTTCACCATACTTCGCTTTAAAGTAATTATAATAAGTTTTGTGCATATGTGTTTTACTAATATCTAAAATACTCATTCCCGAGTAAACAGGTTTCTTGTATTTTATATCAGTCTTTTTCATATGCACAGCTGTTAGGTTTTCATTAAATAATGTTGTGTGACTATAGTTTGGCTTTGCTACTAGTTTCCTATAACGCTCTTCATTACAAACTAGGTGTATCGTTACTCTATTTCTCAAGTTTTCCATAGTCTTGCCAAAGACTGAATTATTCATCAACTTAAAAAACTCTTTTTCGAAATTATTTTTAGCCGCTGTTCTTAGTTTAATGTTTGTATCAATATATGACTTAAGCCAATTACTTTCCTCAAACTTAATTCCTTGGTGTATTTTTGTTAGCTTTAAACCTAATCAAGGCATGTTTTTAAAGCCTCATAATGTAAAATATAATTTGTTTTATTTCCTAATATACAATAATTAATATACAAGGAATATCTCTCCAATTTTTTAAATCATTCTCTTTTATCCATTCAAAGTTATGAGTAGGAAGAGACCGACTCATTGCCCAAGGGTAAAGGCTGTTTGCATCTATATATAATAAATATTTTGAAGGTTTACTCGCATCATATAATTCTCCCATATATTTATTATCAGCTTTAGAATACCTTTTAACACGTGTGGTAACACCTCCCCTGATACCCTTTTCTACCATTAAAAGCATGTCGGGATCTGATAAAAGTTCTAGGTTTACTCCAGTTATTTTTAATGCTGCATCCCAAGCTAAACCAGGAGCAGTATAATACCAACTAGGATCTAAGTCATAGTTTTTGCAACAAACATCTCTTAAGTTCTCAAAAACATCAGCTAAAAGCAATACATCTATTCTATTGTAAAGTTCTAAATAATTCCTCAACGTTTTCAAACCAAACGTTTCCCAAACCGTCAACGCATGAGCATAGTCTTCATCACTAATATGTTCTTTGTTTAAACTAGAGTAAAATGCGTCTTTAGGTGGTAACTGAGTTTCTTTAAGTTTTTCTAGAGAATCTAGGTACTCATAAGGAAAAACTCCTTTTCTCCTAACTAGTGGTAGCTGTTCTCTCGTAAAAGATCTTGATAAAATTTTTAACTGACTTTCCTCCAAGTTACTTGAAAGTTTATCCAAACCAGAAGCCATAAATTTAAAACTATCAAGAAATTTAATTTTATGATATTTATTTTCTCCAACCCAAATGTCTTTAATAAAACTAATATATTTCTCCTCATTATTTGGAATACAATCAATCTTTCCATCAGTTTTTCCAAGGTATTTAATAAATAGATGAGCATCATACCCACTTAAATTATGGAAGTACACAGGTGTAAAGTTAGGGGTTTTAGCCTTTAGGTTACATTCATTATGCGCGGCACCTCTATACTTACCTGTAAAATGACAATGGTCTCTTACTCTACGATTACCAGGATTAAATCTACCACCACAAATCCAACAATGTGTTGGTTGTGAGTGTTTTACTCGTTCCTCTACTGTCATTTCAATAGGTTTTGGGTTTTGATAGTAGTTTTGATGAATTTCTCTTATATCCTGTGTTAGCATATCTATAAAAACGTCCTCTGCATTTTCTCCAGTATAGCTTTTTTCTATAGGAGCACACACAGTATCATCAAAACATTTTACAATGTAGTAAAAACTACAAGGCATGTGTTTTTGACGTTGTATAGTGTAACTTTCTTCTGGGTTTGGTTGGCATGTGTGTATTGGTTATAAAATACTTTCGAAATCAGCGTATACAGCAAAGGGAATTGGAAGTTTTCTAACATGGTTTTCAAAATGTAACATGGTACCTGCTTCTGGCATTTCTAAAGTAATAGGCTCATGCTCATTACAGTACCGCATATGCTTCTCTAAAAGTTTTTTACTACCAAAATGATTTAAACAACGTTCACAATATTCTATACCTCCATTGTCAGTTACTTGTTTTCTCACTAAACCATTAAAGTTTTTTATGAATGCATAGTGCGTGTTTTCTTCATCTGTAATAAAAAGCAGGTTTACATGATTACTTTTTTTCTTTTTTGTAGACCTAAGAGGATAAATTTTACGATCATTTGTATATCCATAAACGTTTGCACTAATTTCTGGATTTTGTTTTTCAAACTTATCTATATCTTTAAATTAGACGGGATACTCTATTCCTTCCACGTTTACACTATTTTTCTTTGCTTGCAAATCTCTGTCAACTCTTTCTGCATTATGCTCTTTAGGGTTTAAAGCTCTTAACACACACCATAAAAATCATTTGTTATCTTTATTTTTCGTATTGATAACTGCTTTTTTATTTGCAATCCATTTTGGTAAAGGTAAGTAACCTCTTGCCCGTAAAGGATCATAAACAGCTGTGTGTAGTTCTAACCGCACTATACTTCCAAAAGTCCAACCACTACCTTCTCTTTGAAAATTTGCTAGATTTTCTAAAACTTCATCTATCATGTTATTCAACAAAACCTCTACTCCTCCCCTATTTAAATTTAAATGTTGTTTACTATGAAAAGCACGTTCCAACGCACCCTGGTCAAGGTCTGTCATTAAATACAATTTACACCTAAGTACAAGTTTCACCTTTGTTTGCAAGTTTCTTTGAAGAGTATTTATAAGAGCCATCCATGTTTCTGCAAAAAATATATTTGTTGTATAACCTTCTCTACCTTCTATAACATGCTGAGTAGCATACTCTCTAAATACGGATTGAGCAACTCTAATCTCAAACGATTGTCTTGGAGGATAATTTTCTCTAACATTTTCAACAATTTCATCCAACACTTCTGGTATCTGTGTTGTCTCCACATTACCGGTTAACCAGTTACCAAAATCAATTATTCTTCTTTGTATGGGTTCCGGAACGACAGCTGTGGCTAGTCGTCTTGCTCCAGAGTAAACATTAGACGCAGCTCGTCTAGCTACATTTGTAAATCTATTAAACAAACTCATTTTTATATAATAGATATAATTTCTTAAGCTATTTTTTGTTTCATTTATTTCAAAAAATGTTATTATGATCATATCAGAATAAAATTACAATACGCTAATCTTATATTTATTTTTCCAAACCCTTCCATTCCCGTTCACAATCGTTTGAGGACAACGATCTATAAATTTACCCGCCTTGTAAATTGATGGAAAGGTTTTTATTTCTCCAGTTTCAACATCCTCTAAACTAACTTTTCTAGGATTATACATAATAGTTTTTAATCTATCATACTTTGGATTCGGATCTTTCCCCCTCCCCCCATTACTAATATAACTTCTTCAGGTTGTTTATATGAATAATCTGGATCCTCCGGAAAAAAACCATGTTCTTTCATCAACTCAACTAACGGTTTTTTATCCCAGTAAAAGTAAAATTCTATATTATTTTTTTCAAGAATTTTTTTTTTAAATCTGATGTCTTTATCATTTTTATATAGAAAAGAAAAAGTCTTGATACACTACAGACATTTTATTTCCATCAGACTGAAAGTTAATTAATCTATCGCTAATGATAACAGCATATGCCTCGGTGTCTGCAGGCACATTTTCGTTAAAATTTGCCTTAATTTGGATATCGGTGACCGAGTATTTTAATCTCTCACTCTGTTTAGAAACGTCAAACAAAAACAAAGGATATAAATCTTTATAATCTGAGGGGGTAATGTTAGGGTTTGACACCAACTCATCCATGTTATAAAACTTAGATCTAAATAGAGCAGCATCACCATACGCTCTACTAAATTGATGCGCAGTGAATGAAAGATTATAGTCAACAGCAGGATATCTAGCGGCATTTAACATAACATAAATATTTTTAATGTTTGTATGATCAAATATGGCTGGATTTTGCTGTTGGTTACCATCTTTGCCAGTCTGAAAGCCAACAATGATAAAACGTGGCACCTCGGGAGATGATTTAACTGAAAGTCTCCAGCTAAATGTTGTTGCCTGATTAACCGTGATAGAGTCACACTGTCTCATTCTATATCCAACCGGTATTTTTTCTTTTTTCTCGATAATTTTATAAAGTTCCATCTTTTCCTTATCTGCTGGTAGCACGTGTGGCATAAACCATGATACTTAACGTAATTCTACCATCAGCAGGAGCAGCACCATCTCGATAGATTGCATCGTTATTATCATCTCTTCTTAAGGTGAGAGTTTGCTTCATTCCATACAATATTTTACTATAATCATCACAAAAACCAAATATATGTTTTAATGGAACTCTGAAGCTAAAGGTACCTCTTGGAAGGGCATCATTAATAATATAACTTCTTCTTACATTAAAACCAGTGTTTTCATCGGCTGCAGTATTTGTTGTATCCTTATACCAACATTGATTTAACCCTTGTGATTTAGAAAAATCATCCGGATATTTTACCAAACCAAGCATTGTAGTAGCCTGACCTGGATGTGTTATGAATTCAATTTCCTGACCAGAAAGTTGATACCTAATATTTTTAAAAAGATACATGAGCCCATTGTTTGTTAAAGAAATATTGGTGCCAGCATCGTTAACTGCTCCATTATCATTTCTTACTAATTCGCCTATAATAAGTAAATAGCTCTCACTAGGATGTGTAAAAATATCTTGGGTTTCGATGCTAATCCTAATATCTCCTCCTGAGTTGTTGAGATTTGCACCTGTAATCGGTTCATACTCAAAGTGTTCATACTCATCAATACTATCGTCTTTTAAAATTGGTTCGGTAATCCTTAAAATGTCCATTTTTTATTATTACAATTATAATTTAAAATGAAATTATAATTGTGTTACTTTACTCTAAATCTCTAACAAAAGCTGGGGAAAAGATTTTTTTCATTATTAACAAATACACTTTTAAGTCTAATGTATTTTTTGATGGTATCTGTACTAGTTTTAGGATAAACTCTATTACCGTATACAAGTGTTATTTGGGGTATACCCCACTCTTGTAAACTCTCATTCACCTCTTCCTCAATCTCTTTCATTTTGATTACTTTTTCAGGAGACAACTTAACAACGGCTTTTTTATAACCATATTGTGTGTCAATAATTTCGAGGATCTCACAATCTTCTAGTTTAAAAAATGTACGTAATATGTAAATGGAACTAGTACTGTGTTTTACATGAAATACACGTCTAAATGTTAATTTTGATATACTCTTTTTTCATAATGAATATAATTATCTTAAGTTATTTTCATTTTTTTCTTCATACTACTTTAATGCCACCCCCACTGTTTAATTTTTAAACTAAGTCTTGAATAGCAATGGCACTTCCATCTATTAAGGTGTTTATGTTTTGTGTCTCTGGTGTATCAGTGGGTTTCGGTGTAGTGGTATATTTTTGTAAAATTTTTTGCGATTTTGGTGTTAAAGCTTTTGTAACTAATTTTTTTCCTGCGTCTACAGCAGCACTCTTTCCAATCTCTAAAGCTTTCTTTGCACCTTCCTTAGCTACACTCTTTCCCACATCAAGGGCAGAAGATGCAATTTGTTTAGCTGCGCTACTTGTAAAAAAGCCTCGTTAAAAAGTTAGCAATGCTGTCAAAGATTCCGGCACCACCATATGAATACTTTTTTTTAAATCCGTGGTTTTTAGTGATAATCATTTTTTATAGTATAGACATTAAATTTTTATAAGCGTTTGAATCTAAGACACCTTGTCTTTTTAATTCATCACATATGCTCACTAACTCGTTTCTTACACCTGTGTTGCCCGCTGTTTTACTTGCCAACAACAGGTCTAGTCTTTTTATTAATGCGTTAGGGTCACATGGGATAACAACGATACCCTTTCCTTCATATTTTTTTCTACTATGCCAAAGAGGTCCACGTATTCTAATCCACTTTTCCCTCTAGAACCTTTAGGTTGCCTACTATCCGGGTCGTTATTACGATAAAGAGCGTTGGTTTTCATAATTAAATTTTCATAATTTGCAAGATCCTCATCTGTATAAATGTTTTCATCTGGGTCTTTAGCAACAATTAACTCCCATAAAGCAGGTGTTCCTCTATATATCTCAGTACCAATAATAATATCATCATCATCAAGTATGGTTAATTTGCTACCAATATAAAATTTACCTTTTTTATCATATAATCCATATGTTCTATCAACATTAGTTTTACCAACAAATTTCGTTAAATACTCCTTTGCAATTGGTCCAATGAAATGTTTTTCTTCATATATCTTCAATTTCCTTTCCTCAATAGTTGGTGTTTGTTCTTCAGAGGAATAAGCTTCTATTGTTGGAAAAGCTGGTAGATTAATAGCTTGTGGCAACTGTTCGATACCTTCTTTAATAGGTCTAAGCCCCCCAGTAATCTCCGTTGTTGTAGCTTTTTGTGTTTCTGTAATAGGTTTAAAAAACTTTGAAAGATCTGTTTGAAGTTGCTGTTCACCTGTTCTCTCCGTTAGTAGATTATCCCGAATATTCTTTTTTGTTTCAAGATACTCCTTTACAATTAAGTCCCTTTTTGCAGGATCGGTGATTTTTAAAAAAGACATTTTTTTATTACTAAAAAAAATTTTTATATCATTTTCATCATAATTTTTATCATAATTTTTATCATAATTTTTTAACACGTTTCATAACTACAGCTGCATGAAAACCTTATTTTTCTTGGGTTGTTACTACACCGAGGGAGCGGTATGATTCTTTTCAACCAACCTCAGAAAGGACTCACGCGCTTCTTGCCTCCCTTTCTCAATTAAACTTTCTTCATTTTAAGTAGATATCTTTTCCTTAGTTTTGGTTCTTATCTCATCCTTCATTTTCTTATACTTCTCTAGTTCTTCCATGATAAGTTTAAACTCTTCATCTGATATATGATTGTCAACTAAAGCTTTGGATATATGTGTAGCGATTGTGTCAAGCTTAGCATCAGCTATCATTCGAATCTTTTGATGTTTTTCTGCCTTGGTTCTTGAATTTTTTACTACATATTTACCTACCATTGAGAGTAATCCGGTTCCTGCACTTGCAATTTCTAAACCCAATGCTACTGGTACCGCTACAACTGTACCAAATAATATGGCTCCCCCAACACCAGAAGCCATTGTTAACCCAATCAATGCTGTATCAATATTATCAACAACTCTTGCGGCTCTAAAATATTTCTTGGCTAGGGCATCTCTTTTTTGAATTTCATTTTCGAGAAACTTTTGTACTTCAGATATCTTTTGTAAACGGTAGGAATGTACTTTATCATCTTCTATTGCGTGCATCTCAATAGGTGGAGCGCTTGCAGTATTTCTTTCTCGAGGTAACGGAGGATATATTTTTTAGAGGGATATTCTTGATCTATATCTGTCATTTTTTTTTTATTAGAATGATATTTTTTTATATCAAGATTGTAAATATTTTAGATAGCAGAATAACTCTCCCTCAGGTATTTCAATTGGTTTTTGTGAGAAATTATAAATGTAGACTAAGATATCATTAGCCTCACTATCAAGATGTGTTCCATTAAAAATGGTTAAACTATCTTTCCATTTATTACTAACAGATATCACTACAACTCCTCTTGTAGTTATATAACCAAATCCTAGCGAAAGTCTTATACCATCACGAGGAGGAATCTTGATAGTTACTTGTGAGTATAATTTCCATTTTAGAGGAACTTGCTTTAAGGGAGGATATCTTACTCCATGTAAATGAGGTTTCCAAAGTATAGTTTTATGTTGATTAGTAATATTAGGTTTTATACCAAATTTATGTATATCCATTTTTACTTGTTATAAATAATATTTAAATATTATTATTATTTATAACATTACAATATAGCTCCTAAGATAGGGATATTAGCAAATGGACTATTAGGTCCAAGTAAAAGTCTTTTTCCATCATAAATTTTTCTTCCTTGCTTTAAATACAAACCATCACCAACAGACTCTAATCCTTTACCTTTGTATGGCTTTAAGTATAATCCAGATCCATCAGTTTCTACTTGACAAACACATCCTCCTTTTTTAAGATAAAGACCTGATCCCATTGCTTTTTGTACTCCTGATTGAGCTAATCCAGAAAGAGCACCAACACCTAAAGCTGGTAAAACGGTTTTTGCAATCATTGGCAAAGCTCTAGCAGCCAACCCAGCCAACATTCCGAGAAAACCTCCCTCTATTTTCATATTCATTTTGATCGTGATACCCTTACCATCCTCATAGGCTTTAGCTATTTTTTTTGCTTGTGAATTGGTTAATGCTAAAACATCATTACCTTGTTTATCTTCATCTTCCCACCATTCCTTTTCCCCAATATTTGGTTTTTGCCCTTCAGAGGAATAAACTTGTATTGTTGGAAATGCTGGTAAATTAATAGCTTGCGGTAAGTTTTCTACACCTTCTTTGATAGGTTTCAGTCCTTCTGTAATCTCCTTTGTTGTAGCTTTTTGTGTTTCCGTAATAGGTTTAAAAAACTTTGAAAGATCAGTTTGAAGTTGCTGTTCACCTGTTCTCTCTGTTAGTAGATTATCCCGAATATTCTTTTTTGTTTCAAGATACTCTTTTACAATTAAGTCCCTTTTTGCAGGATCAGTGATTTTTAAAAAAGACATTTTTTTATTACTAAAATAATTTTTTATCTCAGTTTCAGCATAGTTTTTATCACAGTTTTTATCATAGTTTTTAGCATACTTTTTAGCATACTTTTTAGCATGATTCATAGCTACAGCTGCATGACAACTTTATTTTTGGTCTTTTAATATTCCATGGGACCCCCATGATTCTTTTCAACGAGCTTCCGAAAGGACTCCCTTTGCTCACGCCTCCCTTTCTCAATAAGGCTTTCTTCAGCTTCGGCAGATATCTTTTTCTTAGTTTTTGTTCTTACTTCATCCTTCATCTTCTTATACTTCTCTCGTTCTTCCATGATAAGTTTAAACTCTTCATCAGATATATGATTGTCAACTAAAGCTTTGGATATATGTGTAGCAATTGTGTCAAGCTTAGCATCAGCTATCATTCGAATCTTTTGATATTTCTCTGCCTTGGTTGTTGAATTTCTTACAACATACTTACCTACTAATGAAAGAAGACTGGTTGCTGCAGCTGATGCTTCTAATGCTATTACAGCTGGAATAGCTACAACAGTAGATAGTAATCCGATTCCTCGAACTCCACTAGCCATGATAACCGTAATGAGAACCGTATCAATATTGTCAACAACTCTTGCTGCTCTAAAATATTTTTTAGCTAAGGCATCTCTCTTTTGAACTTCAGATTCGAGAAACTTTTGTACTTCAGATATCTTTTGTAAACGGTAGGAATGACCTTTGTTATCTCCCATTGCATGCATTTCAATAGGTGGGGCGCTTGCAGTATTTCTTTCTCGAGGTAACGGAGGATAGATTTTTTTAGAGGGATGTTCTTGATCAGTTTCATTTTTCTCCATTTTTTTATTAAAATGATATTTTTTTATATCAAGATTGTAAATATTTTAAATAGCAGAATAAGTCACCCTTAGGTATTTCAACAGGATTTTGTGAGAAATTATATATGTATACTAAGATATCATCAGTTTTATGATCAAGATATGTCCCATTAAGAATGGTTAAACTATCGTTCCATTTATTACTAACAGATATCACTATAACTCCTCGTGTAGTGATATAACCAAATCCTAGCGAAAGTCTTTTACCATCACGAGGAGGAACCTTGATAGTTACTTGTGAGTATAATTTCCATTTTAGAGGATCTTACTCCATGTAAATGAGGTTTCCAAAATATAGTTTTATGTAGAGTAGTAATATTAGGTTTTATACCAAATTTGTGTATATCCATTTTGTACTTGTTATAAATAATATTTAAATATTATTATTTATAACATTACAATATAGCTCCTAAGATAGGGATATTAGCAAATGGACTATTAGGTCCAAGCAAAAGTCCTCTTCCATCATAAATTTTTCCTCCTTGCTTTAAATACAAACCATCACCAACAGACTGTAATCCTTTACCTTTGTATGGGCTTAAGTATAATCCACATCCATCAGTTTCCACTTGACATACGCATCCTCCTTTTATAAGATAAAGACCTGACCCCAAGTTGTTTTGCAGTCATTTTGATCGTGATACCCTTACCATCCTCATAGGCTTTAGCAATTTTTTTGCTTGTGAATTGGTTAATGCTAAAACATCATTACCTTGCAAATCTTCATGACCTAAACGAATACTTACTGGACAACCAGCTTTAACAGCGTATTGAAGCTTTTGCTTTTGTCCTTCTGATATATTTACTTTAACAGTAGTGTAACTTGTCATTTTATATATAATTCTTTTTTCTTTTTTTTATTTATCTCGCTTCTCTAATATGAAATCTAATTGTTAAATTTTCACCTCTAAGATTTAGTAAATTACCATCTTGGTCTGTAATTGTTACCTCTAGGTTATGTATTTCATCTAATGTTATTGGTAAGTATACTAAATTAACTGGTGACTCAATTATCTTATATCCAGGAGCAACATTGGGGAAAAAAGAGTAAATAGTGTTTCTTGTTGAACCATTAACATAACTTCCTGAAATAATATCAATGTTAACGAGTATATTGTTAATACTAAGAATGTTTACTACATTCTCAGCCTCATGAAATCCTTGTGTATATTTAGCGCGAGTAAATCCTAATACTTTGGCAATAGAGTTTGGTTGATTAAAATCTACTTGATAACCATCTTCTATAGTAAGAACAGACTTTAGGGTATTGGTGTTTGCAGAAATGTTAATATAATACTCTTCATTAACTTCATCGTAATGGTCCCTTTTTCTCATTTCCTGGTGAATGGTATCATTAATGTCAACAAGATCATAACTTCCTTCTGGTATTCTTAATTTAATCCATGAGGTACCATTGTCTGGAGAATAAACGAATATGTTGTTTGACGCATCAATGTTTGGAAAAGAGTAGTAAGTTTCAAGGTTTACTAAAGCTATCTCGTATTTTTTATCCTTTTCCAGTTGAATTGGTGGATTAAACCTAGTTCTAAAGCGTGTTTTGTTGTCACTTACTATAATTTGAAATGATATTTTGTGTTCCGTATTTTTTACAATTTGTTCTAAAAGATCTTCCATTTTATAAAAAGTAAAAATATTATTTAGGTGTGTAAATAATATTTTCCTCGTTTATATTTTAAAATGCTTACAACTAATATTAAAAAACTTTTCTAACTCTTCTTGTAGGGTATTTTGCAAACTAGAATTATACATTCTAACATAAAATTCATTAAAATCATTTTCATTAAGCTCTCCATAAAAATAACATTCAGATGTAATACAAATAATAAAATATACATCAAAATAAAAATCATACAGCAATTTCACACCTCTAATTTCATATTTAGTTGTCATTGTTTGTATGAGCTCCAATTGTTTTTTTAAGTAATTTATTAATACACATACTAAACCATTTTTTTCAAAATGATCGTAATTTTTTATGCCTATTTGTTCTAATAATATTTTTAAATCTTGCATTGCATAACGTTCTAGGCGATTATTTAATTCCTTCTCTAATTTTTCAATAATTAATTCGCATTTATGCGTATATTTTGCTAAATCTGATATATAACCCATTCTTCTTATAATATGTATAATATTTTCCTTAATTTATTTTCAATTTTTTATACTGACTTAGGTATGTAAAAGTTGTCAAGACCGTTTCTATACTTCCCATCATGTTTTTTACTGGTTAGATCAATGATAGCGAAACCGTGCGGTCTTTCCCACGTCTTTTGACAAAATTTTCTAAACTCATCCTTAGGCATATCTTCACCTACATGATCGTTATAAATATGATTAATGTTTTTTAGGTCTTGTGGGAAAAGACAAATAAAATTTGCGTTTTCTCTAATAGTTTGTCTTGGTAGCCTAAAATAATTTTGTGAGAGGTAAAAGCAGTCAACATTAGAATGTCTTCCACGAATATTATAATCCTCACACTTGCTTTGTTTTTCTAAAAGTAGATCATCAAAAATCATTAATTTTTTGTTTTCTGAGTTTAACTCGCGTGGATCAGGCACATCACTCGCAGTCTCAAAAAAACTACACTTTTTATCCGATATGTTTTTAAACGTCTTAACCCATTCATCAACCAAAGCTATGGGGGAAACATTTAAATCTTGTATTTCATCTCGCATTTTAAACAACCTTAAGATACATTCTTTTGGTAGTCTTTCTTCAAAAGCCTTTTTTAGTATTCGGTATTCCAGTTGAAAAAGGCTTTTTCCAAAAACACTCAAATCATTGTAGTCAAGCCAGCCTGATCTAAGTAAAATGTTTACCAATAAGGTAGTTTTACCACATCCTGATTTACCTACAATTATCACTCTAATACTTTTTGGTAAAAGAGGGTGATTAAATCTCTTTGATACTATTTCGTTCCATGATAAATTTACAATATCCATTTTATATAAGTTTTTTTTAATTTTTATATATAAAAAAATGTATTGCGTTAAATGTAAAAAAGTTACTGATACAACCAACATAGAATATGCTGTTACTAAAAACGGAAGAAATATGAAACGTGGAAAATGTGTGGTTTGTGGAACAACTAAAACCCAGTTTGTTAAAACGCAGGGTGGATCATTGCTAAATAAAGCTATAAATAATTTACCTTTTGAAATGCATCTCCCTGGACACAATTTCACTGGACCCGGCACTAAATTAAAAAAAAGACTCAACCCAGATTTAACACCAAAGGATTGGAGCAAGCCAATAAACCGTGTTGATAAAGCTGCATACCATCACGATGTTTGCTATTTACAAAATCCTACTACTGAAGTTAGAAACGCAGTGTGTGATAAAAATATGTTAACAGAGTTAGAAGGTATTTATAATCCTACTATTAGAGAAAAAATAGATAAGTCCATCGTTAGTAAACTCATTGGAACAAAGATGTAATTTGGAATGGGGGTTAGAAAAAAAAATTTCAGCATGATAAATCTAGCGGAAGAATTACATAAACCCGTAAAAAGAAAGTTTAAGAAAAGGAGAGTTAGAGTAAACGGTATAGATAGAATATGGGCTGCGGATTTAGTAGACATGCAAGCATTTTCAAAGTTTAATCGTGGTGTTAAATATCTTCTCGCTGTTATTGACATCTTTTCAAAATATGGATGGTTGGTACCGATAAAAGATAAAACGGGGAAATATGTTGCTATAGCATTAAAGAGTATTTTTAAGGAAAGAAAACCAGATAAAATGTGGGTGGATAAAGGTAAAGAGTTTTATAACAAAGATGTTAAAGACTTGATTGAATTATATTCCACTGAAAATGAGGAAAAATCTAGCGTGGTTGAGAGATGGATTAGAACAATGAAAGAAAAACTATGGAAGTATTTTTCTACTAACTCCACAAACGTTTACATTGACGTGTTACCAGATCTCGTTAAAGAATATAATAACACGAGACATTCATCCATTAAGATGACGCCAGTAAATGCGAGTAAAACGGAAAATGAAACCAAAGTTTGGAGAAATCTTTACCCCGATCATCTCGAAAAAAAAGATATAAAACCTAAGTTTTCTGTTGGAGACAAAGTAAGGATAACTAAAAAGAAAAAGACTTTTGAGAAAGGTTATACCACCAGATTGACTGAAGAGGTTTTTACAGTTTCTGAAGTAAAACATACATCACCTGTAACATATAAAATTGAAGATCTTAATAGAGAAGAAATACAAGGTACCTTTTATGAACCCGAGCTGCAAAAAACTAGTCAAGAGTTGTATAGGATAGAAAAGGTTATTAAAAAAGGAAAACAGAAATCTCTAGTAAAGTGGAAAGGTTATCCTGATGAGTTTAATTCATGGGTTGATAATAAAGACATTATAAATATTTCGCTATAAAAAAAAATGTTAGATATTTCAATTGAAAACGTAATTTTACCAAACAAACCGTTAAACAATTTCGAATTGGAAGATGCAGCAAAAAGATTAAAAATTCCTTCTTTTAGGGGAGTATTTTTACTAGATACATTACGGAGAAAACCAAATAAAAAAGAATGTGGGATAGTAAACTTTGATAAAAGTAGTGGTCCTGGTACAAATTGGGTTGCTTGGTATAAAAACGGTAAAACTAAAATTTATTTTGATAGTTATGGTATACAACCACCTATTGAACTTAAAGAGTATCTGAAACATCAGATACACTATAATACTGATCAATTACAACAAGCTGGACAAGTATTTTGTGGCCATTTATGTATGTACATTCTTAAAGAGTTAGGTTCGGGTAAAAAGTTTCAAAATGTTTTAAATAAACTTTTTTAGCAATATAAAAAATGCCTGTTGATAAATTCGGACGAATGAAAGATGTTAAAACAAGCGGTGATGGTGTGTCACTTGCTTACATTAATAATAATTTTTTTACCATAAAGATGGAACAACCGTCGTTACCGGTTCTATAAACATGTCTGGTAATACTTTAACACGGGTTAGTGACCCGGTAAATCCTCAAGATGTTGCTACAAAACATTATGTTGATGAGAATGCAGGATTGTTTCTCGAAAATGGAGGATATCATGTTAATGGATATTTAAATATGGGTTTTCATAAAATAAGAAATATTAAAGATCCAACAGAAGATCAAGAAGCTGCAACTAAAAAATACGTTGATGGTACTAATCGAGCCTTTGTTTACGAATCTGTAGGCTACCTAGCAGTTTCTGACGTTTCTATGAGTGGGCGGAGAATTAACAACGTCGGAACACCTTTAGAACACGATCAAGCTGCAAATAAGTTTTATGTAGATACCATCGTTGAGACGGCTACCGCGGGTGAAAAAGCTTTGACAAAAACACAAGATGGATCTTTTTCAATGGCTGGCAAAATAGATATGAATGATCACCCTATTACCGGATTGCCAAATCCCGTATTCCGTGATGCCGCCGCCAATAAAAATTACGTTGATAACGGTGGAGCTATCGTAAAAAATCCGTATGGAAGTTTCACGGCGGTGGCTAACGTAAATCTCCAAGGTTTTTCTCTGAAAAACGCGGCAACCCCGGTAGAAGAGAGAGATTTAGCAACAAAATCCTACGTGGATAAAAAAGTCTTCCTCCCTTCTCTCATAGGCCCTAAACCTATTATAACCGTGTGGGCTGAAGAAAATGGTCCAATAGGAGATGGCAATTATGAGTTTTCATTTGGTAATGGCAACTCAGGCTCCAAACATGGTTTAGGGGGCTACTGTATAAACGCACCAGGTAGAATCATAAGAGTAAGTTTAACGATTGTTAAAAATAAACCTAATGTACCAGAAGAAGAGGTAAAAATTAATATTGTGGTAAACGGAATAGAGCAGGCAGATTACTCTATTATTATAAAAGCGGGCGCTAGAGGTAAAACAATGCGACATCGTAAACTTCATCTCAAGATCAGACAACCGTAATGTAACACACTCTTACATATCTATTTTGATAGAGTTAGACATGTAAAGTGTTAAATATTGGAAAAAGGATCAGTTTACACCACGTGACATAGTATTTCACAATGTTTACTCGTATAATACCAGTTTAGTCTGGACTTTTGAGGATGATGGTAGTATGTTATGATATTAATAATTTTTTTGCTTTGTTTTTTTAAAAAATTAAAATGTATATGATAATTGTATAAAATATGATTTTTATTTATAATAATAAAGCAGTCTTACTTCCTTGTTGTATTTTAACTCTTGTAAGAATGTTATTACAAAATGGTAACCTCTGGTGCGGTCTAACAGCCCGTAAGGTAATACCGTAGCAGTACATTTCTTCCACATTAAAAACATAATGTTGTAAGGCTGCTGTTTAAAAACAGAATAAGTATTTTATACAATTATTCTACACGTTAAACATTTTTTTAAAAAACAGGGTAAAAAAATTTTTTTTGATATTATAATATACTGCCATTTCCAGTTTTGGTGGTGTTAAGTAAAAGCTATAGGATTGTTTACTAAATAATACTTACTCTTTCGTTTTCGATGAGGAAGTATAAAAAATGGTTTATATCATGGTATTGTCATGACTCACCTTACTTCATCTATACCTTCTTTTATGTTAAGGTATAGAAAACGGAGTTATAGGTGATTTTTAAGCTAGTTTAACGTTTTTCAACATTATCTTTATACGGAAGAGTTAAACAAAATAGCATTGGGATCCGATGATAATAGTCCTGAGGTTACTTATGTTTTTGCTACCTTATTGATTGAGTTGGATATGTAAATTATATAATAAAAAATATGACTTTATGTATAAAAGTTATATTTTATATATTTAATCAAAAGCCATGTGGCCATCGTTTTTCATTTATATCATCCATGTTTTCTACAAAATAACAAGCACATTGATTTCGAGTAAACATTTTTAATATTTTACTTCCTAGCATACATTCCCTTTTTAAATTATGTTTAATATTTTTCAAGGAAGCAACATCCATTCCTTTTATCATTCTCCAAAAATTATTCTTCATCCGTAAAGTTTGATTTACTACAGGACTACATTCTTCTAAAATTGAATAAACATATTTCGATAGTAGCACCGCAAACTCTGCTTGTTTTAGTTTTCTTTCATCATCAGGAAGATGATTTGTTAACTCTTTAAATAATTGTTTAGCGTTTTCTGTTCTAGCCAAGTTTTCTTGCATTTTAGTTAAAGTTTTTAGTAGACTGCTATCATTAATGTTAATTGCAACTAAAATAATTTTTATATCATTCATTATTACTACACAATTACATGCAGTCATTTTTAGGAATTTTCAAAAATTTTTAAGGCGCGGATGATGATAAAAGGCATGTATTAGAAAACTCGATTGACACGCTAGCCTGGGGTCACCATAGGATATAGTGTTTTTAGCCTATTTTACGGTTAAAAAACATTTGACGGCCGGACGCACCGATTAAATGGGGAGACGCACCAATTAGTTGGTTTGACATGGCGCACCGATTAGGCGGATTAGCGCATATCGACACGTTTAGAGCTAGAACAGGTATTATATATACTACTTACAATGTAAGGTGAATTTTGGAACTCGATATACCTTTTTCAAAGGCAAATTTCTGAGAAACGAGCACGGTGACCCATATCTTTTTTATAAGCAATCTCCTAGAGACATGATGAGCTTTGTATGTGCAAAGTTTTAAGAAAAAATTGTCTGTTAGAAGAATTTGTGATATACGTCGTTCAATAATCAAGATAGCTACAATGTATGTACTGACCTTTTTGGGAGTTAAGCTGTTTAATTTCCTTCAGCCTTTCGAGTCTGGTTTTTCTCAGCTCTTGCATTCTTACAATAACTCCAATTCTCTCAGCTGACTGTTTCTCCACGGATTCTTGAGATTCCTTATACGACTGCATCATGCCTTTTAACTGAAAAATATACTTAACAATGAAAAAAGGGAACTTTTACAAAAAAAAAAAAAAAAAAAAAAAAAAAAAAAAAAATACCTTTAGAACTATAGTAATCGGAGAGTCTCTGCGTTCGAACTGGGAAATCTTCATCTTTATTTTTCTAGAAATCAAGGACAACTTGGGTGAAATAAAAATATAAAGTACTGGTAAAAGCCACTCCATAAAGGCATGGCCAGCTGCACTAGCCGGCGCGATATAACTTAAAAAAAACGTTGAAAGAGACGTTAAGAAAGAAAAAAAGAAAAATAGAAGCAAAGAAAGGAAGAAAGAAAGAAAGAAAGAAAGAATCAAACAAACAAACAAACAAACAAACAAACTAACAAACTCACTAACTCTCTAACAAACAATGAAACAAACAAACAAAAGTACATGAAGGAAATAGTACAATCTGTATCTGCCTGAAGCTGTCTTTATATGCACAGAGGAGGGACATCAAAGATTAAAGAGGCTTACCTCTTCAAACTCCCATTTAGCCTGCCTTTTTAAGAACAATGAGCCTGATTCTAATGCGCATTGGTACTAGATACACAGTGTTTGCACAAACATTTTTAAGATATCGAAATTTGGAAAACAGTTACAAATTTCATTTGTACAATAGTAGATCTATCAATTGTACTACTACTGTTACAGAGAAAATTTATTGTCTGATGTGTAACATCCAACGCATTCTGTTTCTTACTTTCCTGTCTGAATTTAGATTAATAAAATGGTTGAATCATGAATCTATTACAATTCGAAGTTCTTATGCGTAAAGTCTATCTAAGGGGCAACTATAAAGACTGCATGTCGTTTCATCTACGATTTGCTCTAAGGTTGAAAATTTCATTTGCTTAAAAGCATCGAATTTTGGAATCGCATTTCCCTCGGACATAAAAAAGTATCATTCTCTATGTCATCCGCTGATAATATTGGTCCAGTAAATGGTAGTAAGCATAGTATGACCGCTAACAGACGAGAGACCATTACATACTAAATTACTATTTAAATACATGTATAATTTATCAGTTACGTTGCCATTCAACTGCCTTTACACGACTTATTTCACATACATACGCGTAGGATATAAAGAATAAATGGAACGAGTTTTTTCCCCAAAAATAATCTAATTCAATCTCTTCCATGCTATGCTATACGTACAGCTTTCTTGGGCTAAATGGAATGGCTTGTGACAATTGTGATGTCAAGTCAAAAGCAGAGACATTGTTCTTTGTGAATTGCCATTGACCTGATTGTGTTCACCAAAATACTCTGTTGGATTTTAAGAAACCATTGATAGCTTTCTGGTTGATTTGCACTTTTTTGTAATGCTATCGATTATTAGAATGATTCTCGAACAGCGAATAAAGGCTTCCAACATATGAAATCATTGACAGAACTATGCAATATTGAAGAAATCGTTAGAACTAGATATCTGGGCACCTCATTCTCCTCTTTGTTCAAACCAAAGACACTACTGATCAGGTTCACTCCTGTCTTTGTAACAAATGTAGCAATCCCTGTGGTGTCTAATCCTTTGACTGATGACTCGATCAACAATTTAATAAAACTCTCGTTAGTTTCCTCTTTCACCCCTTTTCGAGCAATCTCTGAAACACATAATAGTAAATTAAGTAGCTACTAAAGCGTGATGCATATTTCTTAGTTTTAACGGGAGTAACCATCTCTAAGCATATAACAAGTAAGAATTCGAACAGCTTAACAAGAGGGCAATGATGGCCCTGAGGTCGCTCACCTGAGCCTTTTGACCAAACATGATCCAATTCAAATCTCTTTGTGATATTATGAAAAACATTCTAACAAGCTTTGATAATTATTTGACTGAACATTTGGCATCTAGCTTGTCAGCAAGCTTTTTCTAGATTCATTCAAGATGTCATCAAGACAAACGTTTAGTTTGACCAAGCATCATGAGTATTGAACTTAAATTGTAGCTTCTAGAGTGTACACATGGTTTTTCTAAGATATGACCTAGTGCCCTAGTTTTTCAAGCGACCTGACCCATTTTCAAAATGGTATAAGTTGTCAACAAGACAAACATCATGACCAAGTTACATGAATATTTCACTGAGCATGTGGCTTCTAGAGGGAACAGGTTTTCCTAAGATTTGACCCAGTGACCTAGTTTTTAACCCAACGTGACCTATTTTCAAAATCCTCTGAGACATTATCAAAAGAAACATTCTGACAAAGGCAAACAGTATTAAACTGAAAATGTGGCCTCTAGAATGTACACAAGGTTTTTCTAAGATTTGACCTAGTGACCTAGTTTTTGACCCAACATGACCCATTTTAAATCTCGTCCAAGATTTTATCAAGGCAAATACTCTGATAAAGTTTCAAGAATTTTGAACCAAAAATAAGGCCTCTAGAGCGTACACAAGGTTTTTCTAAGATTTGATCTAGTGACCTAGTTTTTGACCAAACATGACCCATTTTCGAACTCGTCCGAGTTACATCAAAACAAAATTCTGAACAACTTTCAAGAGTATTAGACTGAAAATGTGGGCTCTAGAGCGTACATAAGGTTTTTCTAAGATTTGACCTAGTGACCTAGTCTTTGACCAGACATAATCTATTTCCAAACACGACCGAAATATTATTAAGAAAAACATTCTGACTAATTTTCAACAGTATTGGATTGAAAATATGACCTCTACAGCGTACACAATTTTTATTTTAAGATTTGACCTAGTGACCTAGTTTTTGATCCGACATGACCCATTTTCAAACTCGGCCGAGATTTCATCAAGGCAAATATTCTGACCATGTTTCATGAGTATCGGATTTAAAATGTGGCCTTTAGAGCGTACGTAAAGTAAAAGTTGACGACGGACGACGCACAATGCACGACGCCCGGACACAACACGATCACAAAAGCACACCTTGAGCACTTTGTGCTCAGGTGAGTTGAAAATCAGTAGTCGATATACAACTTTTTATGTTCAGAGTCCAAGTCTAATGGATGTGGTATTTTATGAGGTATATAAATCCTCCTGAAAGAAAACGTTTACTTCTTTTAGGCGGGGAAAAAAAAAACTTAATTTTTCGTGTTGAGAGTATTGTGTATAAAGATAAATGTGGGAAGAATCTGCATTTAGAACGTTTAATCACTTATTAAACTGTGTATTCATTCACCCAAAAAAGTTCAAGACAGTTTTTCATAAAACACTTTATCAAAACATTTCTCGAAACAAGGTGTGTGTATTCCTACCCCATGATCCACATTACATGAATAAAACTCATCACAACGAAAATACAGGTTGCTATTCTCTGTCCTTCACATGAAATAAAAAGAAAGTAATACAAAGTTTATGCACAAAATCTGATAAATTAATCTACATTCAATGTAATTCAATAAAATTTTAGAATCAGCGACAGAGAAAAAACGCGAACGGTTCAAATGATAATAAAAGTCCCCTGTAGTACCTATGTCCACCATCCACTTATCTCGTTCGGACTGTAGACGTTTTAAGTTTTCTTCCATCCTCTGTTTCTCCTCCTTGAGCTGTTTCTGTGCAAGTTTTTCATCTTCTGTAAGCTTTTTTAACTCCGCTGCTTCGATTTCTATTCTCTTTTGCTCGTCCATTACAGATTTATATTTTTCATTGACTTTTCCTAAGTTCTTCTGAACCTTAGTTTGGATAAGGAAGTAGCTGTTTTAAAAAAGATGAAGTTAAACAAGAGGATTACGACCGGATACTGATGTCACCACTAATGTTAGCTCAGGCATGAACACTGAAAATTTTTTTTTTTAGTAAAGAATTTCGTCCACGTCAGACTACTGACCAAGTCTCTTTGACCATAGGCTTGGACACGATGATTTTTTATGCGTTCAGTGTCCCTATCTGACGGTAAATAAATAACAGCTACTGATGTAGTGTTGGTAGTTGATGGATTGACATCTTGAAATGTTTCATTAACGAATTTATCACCAAGTCATAGGTTTCCATATCATGAGTGACAACTGCATTGTGATGAACACAACTTTATAACATGAAAATAGGTGATGTTTAATTAATGTTCATGTGTATAAATAAGAAAAGATCTGGCACCGAGACGATATGTTTCAGTACCACCGTGCCGGATTAGAGCCATGTTGTGCACGGCTATGTTTTTCTTGTCTTACCGGGATATATTTAAAAAAAAAGTCGATAAAGTTGCACTCCCATATTTCTAGTAGGCAAGGCACCCAATAATCACAAGGGTTTTATGCTTTTACCAAAAATCACGTGTTTGGTGTCATTGAAGAGCACGATAAACTCTCAAAAAGATAAAAGGCGTCAGAGGCACAGAGAAATAAAAATTGAACTTTTTTATGGCTAAATATGACGACAAATTTTAAAAGTAACCTCGCCAGCAATTGCATCTCTCTTCCCCCCCCCCTTGTTTTTTATTTTGTTAAAAAGTGGAATTTCTAATTAGATTTCTATTTAAAGTTAACAAATTAATCTCAATCGTTGTTGAAAAAGAAAGTGAGTGAGAGTTATGTGTCGAAACACAGAGAGGATTCGTATCATAAATGACTTGTTTACCTATCCAAACACTAATCTTGAAGCACGTTGCTTTACTTCATCTGATAGTCGATCAATTTTTCGTACCGACGTGAAATCTTTTAATAGATATGGCATGCTTATGTGTTTATATTTATAACATTGTCATGACACACTTAATCAATTTTTCGGCTGATTCCGAAATCTAACGAGGTTGGCCGAATTACACTCGTTTAGACATATATAGTAGTAGGTTAATGAATAATTCTTAAAAATACAGGGTGTCCGGAAAGTAAGGTAACACTTTTGGACATTTACAATGTAGCTTTTACTTTCAGATTAAGAGATAAAAGCATACATACATGTATATAAGATCTGTAAGTTTATTATGTAATAAATTTCATTAAATTTTCATGGCAATATACACTTTCATACAGATTTCAAATCAGAAGTACCTTTTTGTTATTGGCGTCATTTTAGTAATTAATGACGTTTCAAATGTTACGGCCTTTTATGCTTTTTCCATGCCAAACACGTACGAAAAAACTGTTAACCACTTTAGTTCACAGTCCAGTATCAATCTTATGAATTGACGTTTATTTTTTTTCAAAATGTGTCTGCTGTATGGCCTTGGATTGTAGACCCCTTTGACTTTAAATAACCCAGAAGGAAGAACGGGTTGAGGTCAGGACTGTGCTCAGGCCACGATATTCCCCTACCTTTTACTTCCTGACATCGTCTTGATACTACCCTATCACCGAACGTATCGTATAAAAAGTGTATCACAGTATTTATTATATGTGTGGGCTGTAGCATCACCTTGCATAAACCATGTGTTTTGCAATTTCGGAGACTTCTTTTCCAGTGCGGAGACATACTTGTCATTTAAAAGCGATAGGTAGCGCTGGAAATGAATCGTCTTGTTAAAGAAATATGGCATAATAACAATGTGACATGATATTGCACACTATACAGTACACTCACTGCACAGTGGTCTCTCTGTAAAACAGTGTGGTTGTTAATGTGCCAAACACCGTATATTTTGTTAACGAACATGTCCAGACAACAGGAAGTGAGAGAACGTTATTAATTACTAAAATGACGCCGAAGACAGAAAGGTACTTTTTGGATTGAAATCTGTATAAAAGTGGGTAATGTATTGGAAATTAAATGAAATTATCACACAAAAAACTTACACATTTTATGTAAATGTATGTATGTTTTTATCTCTTAATTTGAAATTTACAGCCATATTATAAATGTACAAAAGTGTTACCTTACTTTCCGGACACCCTGTATATAAAACTACCAAATATTACAAGAAAAGGATCATCCCTTATCAGATTAATTTGCCGTTGTGTGCACAAAGGTCCCGGGGTATCGATTAGGGTAGCTATACTTGTATATTAGTGTCATAACTGTGCAAAAACATTGGCAGCAAATATGTGCTTTTTTCATTAACCGTTAAGTACCAACTATTCATTCATTCTCATTATACTAAGACGTAGGTCAAAACCCAGCGCATTCAACTGAGCCGGAAAGAGCTTTTGAAATAGAATTTGAAGAGTATGTGGGATAAAAGAAAGACAATCATGTTTTGGGAATCAAGTCTTATTTTCCATCCATCTGCAAAATGCTTTCAACTCGGTCCAGGCTTTTGAAGTCTTGTGAAGAGTTTTAAATCACTTTTCTGTTGAAAGAACAAGATGAGAAACCAGGGTACTCTTTTTAAAGTTAACCGATATACTACGACTTCTAAGAGTCCAACAATAGCCGATGCCGGTTGGTCTTGGATTTTTGGGAAGAATTGTCATTTAATAATACAATATTTTAACCGATACTGTAACAAAGAATCGTTCAAATACAATTTAACCTGTATGCTTGTGACGATATACATTTTAACTCCACTTTGCTGCCAATCCCATAGGATAAGGTGCTACCGTAATTACGGGATATGCGTTATCAGTAATCAAATAGGTCAAAAGGTAGCGGACATTATCTCATAGATTTTGCCATAAAAGTAACAACTGCGCCTCCACACTCACCTATGTCTTGTTTTCATGGCTTCCTCCTTCATTTCCACCGCTTTGGTAATTATCTGATCAAAGCATTCTCTCGCTAGGTCCTTATCCTGCACGAAAACAAAGAAATGGTCTTAATGATATAAAATATCAAACAGTCTAGTATAATGACAAACATATATTAACAAGATGGGACAAATGCTGGAAGTTTAACAATAAATATCATTAGAAAGATACATGGAATACAGTATGTACTTTTGAATGGTACGAATTAAAATTGCCTGTATTTTGACTTCCGAGTTCTTTACTTTTGCCCGCTAATGGGCCTTTTATATTGTCATCTGCTGCCATACTGATTTCTATGGTAGGCATTTTAAGAAGAAAAAAAAAAAATGTCAAACCAAAAGAGGCAGAGATTCATCCTTTGCGGGAAATTTCAGTTTAGTACCAAAATCAGACTAGCAACATCCTTTGGTTTAAATGATTTGTAACAAGTCAATTCATTGGTTCACATTTCCGCAAGGTACATGTGCATGTATCACAATAAAACAAATGCAAATTTAAAAGTGATATTCATGCGAACGAGGTTTTTATCAGGCATCTATCCACTGGTACATAGATGAAACGTAACATAAAATGTCGCGGGCAACATACATTTGCATGATATAAAAGATGCGCTTTCAGTTCAGATCTACTCTTTTGGAGACGAGTGGAAAAAGCAATGGTAAATCTTGTGAAACGACAGTTATTTTTTTTTCACAACAGGATGGATCACGAACATGTTTTACAACTTAACTTCAAGTCGAGAGCATCAAATACCATAGGGATCAGCGTGCCGTCGATATGTTTAGCTGTCACCATGAAACTTCTCATCAGTGCCTTTGTCATCATGTGCTGCGTACGGGCAGAATGAGCCGTCATTCGTACCTGAAATATACTTGTATATTCTTGTTTGTCAACCTAATTAACAAGTGGCCACGAAGCCACGTTTCTTGTATGATTATAAATTGTTAACAGCGATTCAACGATAGTATTTTCCGGGCGGTCGTTTACCAGACGAACTAGGACTAAAGGTTGCAAACATTTTCCCTTGATTTAAACTATATTGGGTTTTATCGTGACACAACCTCTTTAAATACTCTTTACTCTAAATGCCCTTTCTGTAAGATTCGATAGCAAGGCATCCAATATTGCATTCATCCTTGAAAATAATAAAAACATATGTAAAAACTACTCAGTTAAAAATCATTTAAATGGTTCCCCATTTAAAATTCTCTTCATATTTACCCTTTTGTTGCGGTCTATGTACCAGATAGAAGATCGTAGATAAATTACTACAGAACACAATAAAAGTAAGGATCCATTGTTTTCCATTCCAGTTTAGAAATATGTGAAGACTACTGATAAATGACTGGAGTTGGTGTTCGTTAGGCAACACGTCTATACGCCTAGCCTAGTATTTTAAGTTGCTGTGGCATTTTTTAATAGTAACCATAAAACAAGTACATCTAGTCTGTTTGTTCTAGTTGATTTTCCTACGAAAAAAAGAACTGTTGCAGACTTGAAATACCTTATCTGTTGACTTGTCACTGGAACGGAAGGAAAACTTGATAGGCTAAATCACACTAAAGAAAATGGAAATTCACCGAATATAGGTAAAAAATGTACAGAATACAAAAGACATTAAGGACTTTACATTCTTTATGATTTGAAATAATTCACTAGTTAAAACTAGCCCAGAAAAATGTTGCATTTTACAAGACTGATGAAAATAAACCTGAGAGGATTAATTGAATTCTACTTCAAAAGCCAAAGAAAATTAGATTTTTATTCTATCATATAAGGGTAGTCCAGAACATGAATATGGTGAGAAGAAGAGACAGGTACAAATGTTCCGAGAAAATCTGAACTCTTCTTCCTTCTAAGCGAGTGAGTAATCAAGGAATTAAAATTTCAAAACAATAGCAGCCAATACTATTTTTGGATTGCAAACATCAAAGAAGGAGAAAGACAGTCATGCAGGTACAATTCATTTTACACATCACAATAAAATGAAGAGTCTGCAAATTATATAACGGTACATACGGCATATGGTCATGTGAATGAATTAAGCAACTGCCTGTGAACTGAAGATGAGACAAGGCCAGAGTCTTGTCTCTGTGCTACAGATATTAGGTGACGTAAACGTAGATTTAGCCGTGCGTGCGGGAATGCTAACTTTAATAAAATTCATCATAGATTGTTACACCAAGCCTAGTGGCTATAGGATTCTTTTTGACAAGAGAGAAAACTCAAAAAAATTCAATTCATTTCCACACGGCTAATGACAATGAAGCATTAAAATTAAGATATTGTATGTACAGATTTCTGTGTCGAGCCCCGGTAGCTCAGTCGGCAGCATACAGGACTTGAGAATAGGAGGTCGCTGGTTCCATCACCGACTCTGCTAATTTCTTTCCGAGGATTGATGAAAATCATTACGATAGGATTCATTACCCTCTCATCGCTAATCATTGTTTCGACGATGGTTACGTGGGAAAGCAGTCAGTGGCTTAAAAAGTATATTGTGCGGAGTACTTGTAAAGGAAACCCCAGGAACGCATGGATAGGCGCGCAGCGAAATTTCGAATGTAACTGAAATAATGTTGAAAATAGTGTTAAACACCATTCAATCAATCAATCAATCAACAAATTTTTCTTAATAACTCTGTTGTGAAATATATTTGTACATCAATACATGTGTATATATAAACATGTTACAATAAATATAAATGATAAATATTATTTATCTCGTAATTTGTCTTATTAAGGACCCTAAAAAAATCCAAAAACTCTTAAATAAAGCGAATTAAAGGACGACAGACTCGGTAATGGATATAATTATCAGCCACAAAATCACTTTCACCCCCATTTGCCCAATCTACCCTGTGTAAGTAGCCTATCGTCGAAAGATTGAAAGTCTTAAACTCCAGTCAATTATGCTGCGAAACTGCAAAGAACCTTTAAAAGATAGTTTTGTTGCTCAACACCGTCTGCTAGACCGTCCTGTAAAAAGTTTAGCTCCTCCCTTTTCCATGGTGTTTAATTGTAATAACTAACTATCCCAGACAACATCGTCTGCTCCATTACCCCTTATTTATCGAGACAAGTCTTCTGCTCACCCATCCTATCGTCAACCTGGCTAAGAATAGTAAATCAAAGTATTGAAAGTACTGTTAGACCAGCGAATTTGAAGTAAGTGGCCACGGTAAAGATAAAGCTTGGTTGGTCTGTAAAAGATTGAAGAAAATTGGTCAAATTCGCTTATTGAGTCTGTTCCAGTCCTACCGATTCTTTCAGATTATTACGCCAATTCAGTTTTGCTCCGTCAAATCCAGATTCGGTTCGATCCATTGACTTTGCCAACCTCTCTTTTACTTATCAAAACAGGGAATATCGGGAAAAAATTCAGTTTGTTAATTGAGGGGAAAAAAAAATAGATCTAATTAGAAAATAAATAAAAATAAAAAATAAATAAATAAATAAATAAAAACATATTAATTTGACTCTTTGGCATTAGAATACTTTCTGAAGTTCACTTTTAGTTGAAATTTCTATAACGTATTATTTCATTCTGATTTGCAAATTATTTTTGCTTTCAGTTTTAGGCGTGTGACGAATGAATCAATTGTTTCTTTTCTTTAGATTTTGTTGTAGAATTGATATCTAGCAAATATCCAGTTCAGTGTTAGCCGCACATAATTACAGAATCGGGTATAAGATGTTCCCTATCGTTTATTTTCATCATCTGAAATGTTCGTCCAAATGTCCCATCTTTTGTCACCAATTCATAGTAAATATTAAAACTCTTTCTTGTTCACTATCTTCGTTTGGAGGTCGAGTAAAAATAGCTTTACAATGCCAAACGAATTTTTGTAGTCGTTCTGGAAGATTACTATTTTCACAGTTCAAACATAGAAGTTGAATGCCGTTCTTTTTCACATTAATCATTAAGTACAGGGTGACCCCCTCCCCCCCGAAAAAAAAAATGCCACACATAAAATTGTTAATAAAATTCACAATTCTTTCTGCAGTCAAACCACATTTGGTACAAATGAACTTCAGTCTATGCCTGACATGACCACCAAGTTTCAGCCATGAATGTTCAACAGTCTTTGTTTTATCTCTATTCCATGATATGCTCCAAATGTGCACCTTTGCATTGCAAGCGACATGCAAAATTGACAATAACTCCGACACACTCGTCCCTCAGTATTGATTGCTTTGAGTAAACTCAAAGAATAACATCTGCTGGGGGACAACCCCACCAGAAGATTGTCTGCAGAAGCCAGGGTGCCCTCCATCAAGTACACTGCATGGGTTGCAAGGTCCCTACTGGTTTGAAGACTAGAATGAACTGTCAATCACGATCAATACTGAGCGCTACCTAGAGGTTGTTAAGAATTTTTGGGCAGACAAAGAGGTGTTGTGAGAAATGAACAGTGGTTTCAACAGGATGGAGCAACTCCCTAACTTCAAATGCCTTGTTGGAATGACTGCTGGCACACTTTGGTGATCGTCTCGTCAGTAGGAGGTGTGATCCTGAATGGACTTCACACTCACCAGACCATAACACCCCCCCTCCCCGATTTATTCCTGTGAGGTTATCTCAAAGATAATGTCTATCAGAACAATCCCTAGACTATTCCTGAACTGAAGAAGGCCATCGCGGCCAAAGTCAGGACAATACTGAAGGAGGAGTGTGTCTCAGAGTTATTGACAATTTTGAATGTTGTATCCAGGTGTACTTGCATCGCTGATGTGTACAAAATATGGTTGGATTGCAGAAAGAATTTTATTAACGATTTCATGAGTGGCATTTTTTTTTTTGGTCACCCTGTAAATTTAAGTCCAAGGTCAAATTTTTCGTTTGACACGATGTAATGTTAAAGTGTGTTTATAATCACATTATGTAGAGTTCCTTTAAACTGAAACTGTTTCATAGTAATTCAATTGCACAAGATGCGAAAGATAACTTTTTTTACCAAATAACAAAATTTTACACTCGTACAAATTGAAAGCTGTTGCAGACAACATTTTTTCCTGGGCTATCAACACCAGCTAGCACTTGAAAAGTCCCATAATCCTTACACTGGTGTGGCAGTCGTTATGCTGTCCTGGAAACCCTGAATACCAAGGAAGGAATTCCATTACTACCATATTTGAATTTGTTTGTATGAGCAAGAAACCACTAACGTTACCCCTCGCTGTTCTCCACCTCCGAGGCGGTCTCTTAAGAATCTGGTCTCCCTCTCTTAGCTTTTAAAAGAAAGTTCTGTCAGTACTGGGGAGAGATACCCAGGAAACACATGGTAGTATCACTAACCACCGTGATATTACCTTAGCTGTCTGTCTGTCTGTCTGTCTGTCTTTCAGCCTGCCTGCCTGCCTGCCTATCTGTCTGTCTGTCTGTCTGTCTGTCTGTCTCTCTTAATCATCACTCTACCAATCTCTTACCCTGATACTTAAGCGACAGTCGTAATGTTATCCCGTCTTTCCAAGTGCAAAGAAGGAAAGGAATAAGGAACGCGCTATTATTACCATTTCATTAGTCTTAGAAATGGATTTGCAGGGGATCGACCCCGCTACCACCCATTCTCAAGTAGGACAGCCTAACCACTCGGCTAAAGAAGCGGTTAAAGCTCTCAAGATAGCAATGCTTTGATCTGCACTATATTAAAGATCTATATTTTTATACAAAAGGAATGAAAGTCAACAGGCTGCATATCTACTCGAAAATACATCGACGCTGATTTGCCCATCTTTAAGACGCATTTGCGGATGCCTGAACATTAAAAGTCCTCTAATATACGGAGGTTAAGGCACCGTATTTATAACAAAGAGGTTCTGGGTTAGAATCCCACTGGCGGGGCTGTTTGAGTGTCAATTCTTTGGCAAGGCACATCAGAGCCGAATCCGCTACTGGTGAAACCTAAGAATACGTGAATAAGTACCATTCGTCATTATGATTGATAATTATAATTTTAGCCCGGCATCAATCAATCAATCAATCAACCATTTCCATACTGTACAAGTCCCCCACCACCACAATTATGAGCCTGTAGTGATTCCTGCACCCAAGTGATAAGAAAGAGAGCCATAAATTCTAATTCTTAAATCTGAAGAATGACTCAGCTGGGAATCGACCCTTAACCTCCAGTTTTCGACTTGACTGTCTTTAAAACAAACTGAATATTGCAACTACCTTTCAATTATGAAAGACATTTGTGCGTACACGATTCATAAACAGAAGAAATAACAGACAGACGGATAGAAGAGGGGCTGACTGACTGACGTTCTGTCTGACTGACTGACTGAATGAATGAATAGATTTGAGTTAACCATACTCTAAATCACGAGTCTATCAGTCATATTACTTATGCTTGTCCCCTTTTGTCTAATATACAGATATTAAGCTTATTTATTTGACATCGATTCTGGAAAAGCACAACTTAGATCAATGACTCTAGATGATCGCTTCCTTGAACCAGAACCCAAAATCGAACATGGTGTAGGCAATTCAAGAATATAAAACAGCTCAACTCGGAATTCAAGTCTATAACCTATGATGTGAGAGGCTGTCAATCAACCCTACAATGCAGCCCTGTGGCAAGGCAATCCAAGAGCCTCGACCCCGAGTCGAACCGAGTTATCAGATTATTTCGTATTTACGAAATAATTATTTCGTTTTT
Source organism: Hippopus hippopus (assembly GCA_946811185.2). NCBI lineage: Eukaryota > Metazoa > Mollusca > Bivalvia > Cardiida > Cardiidae > Hippopus > Hippopus hippopus. The sequence continues at coordinate 57,010,332 of OX328106.1, read as the reverse complement.
AGGAAATAATATTTTGTATTTACGAAATACTATTTCGTTTTTACGAAATACTATTTCGTAAAAACGAAATAGTATTTCATAAATACGAAATATTAATTCGTAAAAAACGAAGAAATTTTTCGTAAAAACGAAATATTTTTTTCGTAATAAAGTGAGAAATTTCCATATTAAAAAAAAGTCGAGCATGTCACTTTAGGGGTTCCGTACGACGGAGATTTTAGCTGCACTTAAAAAATTGATGCACCATGTGACACTGGATTTAGCACAGTCTGCAGATGGATGCAAAAATTCAATGACCGTAGATCCGAGGGATTGCAAAAGTACAACTCTGGTGGGCCAATAATGGTTAAAAATTAAAGAAATAGAGATTGTAGCTCAGATTTAAAAAAAAAGATGATTTACTTGTGAAGAGAATGCCAATGGAACTGGGATAAGTTCTAGAGTTCTAGCTCTGTTCACACATTTTTGATCGAGTAGCTAGGCATGAGAAAATAGCGGATTGGTGGGTCCTTTGTCAAAAAACGCGCACGTCTCAAATTCCAGAATTGAACCCATCAGATCATACTTTGTTTCCAAAATTGAAGGAACCACCTCGAGGAAAATGCTGTGACGATTTGACAGACTTATATAGCACCGTTAACGCGGTTAGGGAAGGAGGTGACTTAAACTAGAGTTGCCGAGCAACAGATGTTAAACCCCTGTCACACGCCAAGATGCGTGCTGTGCGACTGCAAGCATCGCCACAGCAACGCAATGGCATCGTTTCGGATCGTCTAGAATGCCGAGCGACAGCGCGCACTTTAAGCATGCACAAAACAAACGCCGTCGCTCGGCGTTCTGATAAAAACTCCGTGGGATCACCGTAAGATCGCCTTAGCAGCGCGGTAAGATCTCTAACAACGCTACGGGGAGCTCTGCTGGCGTGCATAGAGGTCGCAGTGCGAACGCTATGATTGTCGGTGGAGCTTGCACGGAGATTATATGGCGTTCTTCGAGATGTCGATGCGTCTCCTCTGCGCTTATACGGCGCGTCAATGGTGCTTTTACAGCGCGTCAACGGCGCTTTCACGGAATTTTCTTTATCTAACTACGCTCTTACAAGGACTCTTCTAAGAAGCCTCTATTTCGTCCATTGGGGTTTGCCTGACAAAAACGAAAATATAGAAGATGAAAATGCAAGGAATTCTTCATTTCACCATGGCTATGGTTATTCTATTAAAAGCTGAAAGGTAAAACGACCTCAGCGTATTGTCGGTTTACTGCTTTACTACCTCTTTTTTGAAATGTTGCTTTCCAAACAGTAACGTCACGCAGGACATTAAGCCCCTGTCACACTATACGGCGTTTCCACTGCGTTGGGACGGCGTTGTTCAATTTCCCAGAGCGCCATGAGATGGCAGGAAAAATCGGATGTTTTTCGCGAAGACAGAGATGTCACGGTGTTCTCACCACGACCAAGCCAATGCTACGCAGCTGCTTTGGCGTGTTATCGCCTTCCTACGGAGTTCTTCTTGGCGATTCTCTGCGCTCTCATGGCGCTACCACTGCGTGCTCTGCGCTTTCACGGTGCTCATACTACCTGCACTGGGCGTTCACGGCGTTCTCAAGGCGCTCACACTACGCAGAAGGGGTGACAATGAACAATCTCTGAAAACGAATTGTATGTATACACATTTATTAATCAATTGTTTCTTTGCTGTGGTCTCAAAAAGTCAACGGAGAATAAAACTATGCTCGTAAAAAGAAAAGGGGAAAAAGCAGGACATAAACCCCAACCCTCTGAAAAAACAGAACCAAGTCAACGACTGTTAACTCCTCCACCATTACTAGCCCGGCTTACTAGCGCACATCAACCATGGTTAATTGAATGTTTATTTGCATACTTCGTCTACTATATGTTCGTTTTTGTCAGAGAAAGACAGATGGACGCTGCAGAAGCGCCTTACAAGCGCAGTGATCGCCGTTGCAGCTCAGAGGAGTCGTTCTAAGAGCGCAGTGAAATAAATAACATTCTGTGTCAGCGCCGTTGACGCGCTGTATAAGCACAGTAAAGAAGCGGTGACATCTCTAAGCGCGAGGTACAGTCTCCTTGCAAGCGCCACCGACAACCATAGCGTTCACACTGCGACCTTTGTGCGCGCTGGCGGAGCTCCCATGGAGTTGTGGGAGACCTTACTGCGTCACTAAGACGACCTTCCGGTGATCCCACTGCGCTCTTCTCAGAACGCCGAGCGACGGCGATTGTTTTGTGCATGCTCAAAATGCGCGCCGTCCCTCGGCGTCCTAGACGATCCCAACGCGTCTATTCGCGATGCCACTGCGTTGCTGTGACGATGCTTGCGATTATACTGCGCGCACCTAGGCGTTCTGCATTTTTTCTTGGACGCCATGGGATCGCCGCCCTGGTGTGACAGGGGTTTTACGTAACGACGCGCGACGTATTGGCGCGGTGGCGCCACGACGTCGCACGGCTTAAGGCGTTCCCGACATTCTCGGGGCCGCGAAAAGTTTACAATATTAACTTCACAAATTGCATAAATTCTGAATTGAATAAAATTTCTTAATCAAGACTCAAGTAAATTAAGTAAATTTTAGAACTTCGAATTGAGATCAAAGGTACAGTCTCTCTAAGATTCACGTAATATTCTATACATTATGCATAAGTTATCACTTAAGACAGTCTCAGATTAAACCTTTGTAGAATGACAATATAATCACATATGGGTGTTTCCCATATGTTTAGCTGCTATTCTATAACCTCAAGTGGGTAGAGTTTCACAATCGGTCTATTAGTAACACCAGAATCTGTACGCATTTTCGCGGCACGCACACGTCCGTCATTCCCGGTGATTAGATCCTCGACAACGGCTAGCTTCCATCTCGTTCGAGGGGTTTCGTCGTGGATCTGGACCACATCTCCGGCCTGTATCGTCTGTTGATTGTTCCCAGATGAAAGGTGGTGCTCTCTTAAAGCGGTTAAGTAGTCCAGTCTCCCCCGTTCTCGGAAATTGTTGATCAAAGTTCGAAGATGTCTGGCTCGTCTGGATAAGATCTCTTTGATTAATCCGCCCTGCACGGGAAGTTCCAGGTCTTCTGAGTAGGGTAGCTGCGTGACTCTTCTGCCGTATAGAAGGTGAGATGGTGTCAGGGGTTCCAAATCGACCTCTCCGAAACTAACGTTAGTAAGTGGTCGATCGTTGATTACGGCCTCTATTTCAGTGACGACGGTTGATAGGGTCTGAAAGTCAACGTAAGAGCGACCCAGCACTTTCTTGACTGCTGTCTTCGTCAGTCCAATAAGGCGCTCCCACCAACCTTCATACCATGGGGGTACGTTTAACGATAAAGCGCCACTCTGAACCTTTATTCGATAACTCATCTTGAACATTCTTTGACTGGAAAAGTTTCTTTAATTGGTTTTCGGCATTGATGTATGTCGTCGCATTGTCGGAAATCATCAGTCTTGGCAATGACTTCCGGCTACAGAAGCGTTGAAATGCTTGAAGGAACGTCTCTGTGCATAAGTCTGGTACGAGTTCCAGGTGAACAGCGGCGAGTTCCGGCAACGTTGATTTTAAGCAGTCATTTAGGCTGGCCTTATCAGCCGACTGGCGGCAGCTGCAGTGATGAACTATTCGTATTGGTGTGGTGACTGAATCTTTCTCCACTCCATGGTGTTGAATGTAGTGCACTTGGTGGTTCGGAACACTACTGTCGCTTACTTCTTCGATAAACCCCCTTTTAACCTGCCCGTTCATGATTTCTCCGTATTTCTCGAACACATGGGGCTCCTTACGTGGTCTGCGAATCATGCTCTCCGTACTCTTAATGTCACGGCTTAATTCGTCAGTAGTGGTGGGTGGTCTTCTTTCCATGGCAATTTTGCGATGTATTTACCTTCGCTAGATGAAATACACGTGTCCATGTACAATTTCAAGTCGCTTGAACTAGCTTCTTCTTCTTCCGGTGTGATAACAATTGATTCTAACTTCCAGAACCGTTCCGAATCCAAGGGATTTGGTGGTGATGTAATCACATTCATCATATGCTGAGCTCCTGAAGTGTTCTCTTTGTTAACTGGCAGTGGACCAGAAAGCAAATAACCTATTTTGGATTGTACAGCGGTCGGTCCTTTCCCCCTAATTACACGATTCTGCACTATTTTCCAATATGAATCTGTGCCTATAAGTAGGGAAATTTCAAAGCCGTCTTCATCTGTCACTGGGTGGGCCAACTTTACTCCGCGTAGGTATTTCAATGTTTTCACTTCCCTTTGAATGTTACTCAGGGGTACGGCGATTGTAGGAACGATAAGCACGCCGATGGCGATTTTCTCATTCCTGTCTGTTAACAAATACACTGTTGCAGTTTCCGTATGTCGGACATTTTGTGACTCTTGCCCAAAGGATGTCAAATGAATAATTCCCGTTCCCGTCGGGTTGAGCTGAAGATCGTCAGCAAGCTTTTGTGAAATAAAAGATCTGTGTGCTCCCTCATAAAACAGTATGTGTACTTCTTGAGTTAAGGTTGAAGAGCTGACTTTTTGCTACGGCGGTCTTGAGAAGTACATTTTGGCGGGGTTGAGTCGTAGAATGTAGCACTGTAGCATTATGTAGACCCTCTGCTTCGGGTTGAAAAGGCGCTGCATCAGGGTTTTACGAATTTGTCGTTTTCTGATGACAGATGGCAGTGTGGTGTTTACGTTGGCATTGCCGGCACCTGAAGCGCGATTTACAACTAACGATCTTATGGCCTTCACCTAAGGAATTAAAACGGAGTCTTTTGTCTTTCACACACTTGAGTCTTTTTTCTATAGTCTCAACATTTTTACAATCTATCGGCGAGTATTGTTCTCCCCAGAATGGGCACGTTATCTTCTTCTGACCGAACGATTTTGCTTGGTCTACTGTAGGTCTAGCCTTTTTCTTCTGTTTCTGTGGTGAATTTCTGCTTCCCGTAAAAAACGACGCAGTGGGGAAATGCATCTCCATTGCCTCAGTAGTCTGTCTTTCCTGCAAAATATTCACTTCCTTCTGGATAGAGTCTCGGAGTTCATTTAGTTTCCATTGTCTGTTGCTATGGTCTCGAGCCTTGTTGCGTTTCAAATTGTTCGGAAGTTTCGCGCGTATAAAAGGAACTAACAGATCTCCGTATGATTCTTGGCACTGTCAGAGGGATTCCAAACCTCTAATTAATGTTTCTAGTTTGTCGTAAAAACATTGCAGGCTAAGCGTGCTGTTGTCGGGTTGCGGCTGTCCCTGATGTGCGCAAGCCAGCCGGGCTAGTGCCGGTTGATGAGGTGATTGTGGTTGACATGTGTCTGTTTTGGGGGTTTGGGTTTTTGTCCTGCTTTTTTCTTTTTTTTTTTTTTTTTTATTTTTCTATTTTCTTTTTGCGAGCATAGTTTTATTCTCTATTGAATTTTCGAAACGACTGATGAATAGTATCGTTTTCATTGACAGTCCAAACGATTATCGTGAAAACGCCGTCAGCGTAGTGTAAGCACCTTGAGAACGCCCATTGCACGCAATGTGAGCACGGTGAAAGCGCAGTGGACGCAGAGGAAGCGCCGTAAGAGTGCAGAGAATCGCCGAGAAAAACTCCGTAGGAACGCAATAGTTTAGTTTAAACATATTTATTTTCCCTCAAATGTACATGGAAATGGGGTTGGGTCACAAGTTATTACAACTTAGAGATCGACCCTCCCCCTACAATGTAAATATACAACTGGTCATACAGCTAATTACAATGCACAAGAGAGAGAGAGAGAGAGAGAGAGAGAGAGAGAGAGAGAGAGAGAGAGAGAGAGATTTTGTTCCATTTAATCCAGCAAAAAAAAAAAACATCCGAACGTTCCGAAATTTACTTATATCATGTAAATCGGCCAGTTTGTTGAATATACTCCTGGACTGATACAAATAATTCCGAATATTCTCGTTCTGTTAAGGAAGGTTTACCAAAAAAGAAGATCATTTAGGTTTAACGGATTAGGGTGCTGAATAGAGTTAAACAAGTGTAGTCTCTGTCCATCAAAATATTGCGTCTGAAAAAATAGTGTTCAGCATCTTCAGGTTCAGCCAAGCACATGCAGAGTTGACTATCACGAAGGCAATTATGAAATAAATCATAATTTAGTCCACTGCATTTATTCCTAATCGGGGCATGCAAAACTGATAGAAAACGATTGCCTTCAAGGAAATAGCCGGGAACAGCGGGTAATGGGAACCTACTTGAGATTACCTTTTTAAAAGTTGAAAACGAATTGTTATTCTTTAGGCTATCATTTATTCCAAATATATATTAAAGAAGGGATACAAGATTTTTATGAAATTGTAGTGCGAGCAGATATGTTTCTTAGATCTCTATTTTTTCTAAGGGCGCATTGCGTAGTATCTGCAATAAGTGGCGGAATTAAGTCTGAAATGTATTGTAGAACCATCTGATGGGTGGCTTTATACATAAAATACATTTCTGGGTTGCCCGCCTGTCTTTCAAAGATTGCAATCCGCATTCTAGGAAAAATTGTTCCAAAAAAACATTACGGGTAAGACCAGTTACAACTCTGGCAGCTTCATTTTGAATTTTTTGTTGAGAATTTGCACACGAGTCAGAACAACCATCCAAAGCATACTCTAATAATGGTGCTACATAAAATATGTAAATTTAGTTTAATGGTTTTCTGTTCAGTCTAAATTTCAGCGTTCTCATAATTCCAAGTACTTTAGACGCAGATTTTAAATGTTATCAACATGTGCGTTCCATTGACCATTTTGGTTGAAGGTTATTCCTAAGTGCTTATGATTTTCAACAAACATAACGTCAGTGTTTTGGAATTTCAGCTTAGGTAGCTCGTCTACTGTTTTCAAAGAGAAGAATAACAGGCCATGAGAGCTCCCGTAGCAACGCCTTGGTCGTGGTGAGAACGCCGTGACATATCCATCTTAGCGAAAAGTATCAGATTTTTCCTGCGATCTCATGGCGCTCTGAGAGATTAAACAACGCCGTGCCAACGAAGTGGAAACGCCGTATAGCGTGACAGGGGCTTTAAGAAATTATTTTGTCACACTGTTTTCAACATTTAAACAGGGATTGTTTAGAGATGAACTTGGTAAGATATTATGGTTTTATGCTACTCTTTTAATGTAATGCATTCTTCTGCTACATTTTTTCCCCAAAAGATTTTAAATAAAGCAGCACACAAAGTAGTATTCTCGTAGTAATGGGTTCAAAAATAAAGATTATTGGTAGTTATACTGTTTTTACATTAATGGGTTTAAAAAGATCTAAACTATAGCATAAGAATTTGCAATAGCACAAAACTGAGTTAAGAAATATGTGTTTACGTTAAGGTTTTTTTTCTTTTTTTTATTTAAGGAATGAAGAGAATTTTTTTTTTTTTTTTTCATGGAGGTATAAAAAAAATTCCAATCACACTGTATGAAACCGCTTCGCGGTTTCACCCAAAAGTGTGATTATTATTATTATTATTTTTTTTTTTTTTTTTTTTTTTTTCCAAACCTCCATGAAAAAAAAAAAAAAAAAAAATTATCTTCATTCCTTATAATTCAATGTCATAGACAACAAAAATGCACTGCAATAATACTAACTGCTCTTTTTTTGTAAATCCAACAATGCGTATTTATTTACTGTCCTTTTCATTGATATTTCAAAGCGCTGTAAAACTGCTCCTTCATGACGTAAAAATGACGTAATTCATGATGTCATTATAGTATTGAACATTTGCAGATTGAGTGGATTTATGATTAGAAGTTCAATACGCTAGAATTAAGTTGAAAATAAGATTCTTTAAACCCAGCAGTATAACAATGAGTTTCCGGCTCTCTCTTTGAATTTGGATATTTTTTTTTTTTTTCAGTATTCAGAAAAAGTTCAGCAAGCAATTTGAACTTCAGACTCGATATAAAATCAAGAACGAAAAAAGAAGTTCCACTATGAACTGAATTCTGCAAAGTCAAAACACGACGAAAATTTTGGGACATTATTTGAAATAAGAATATCGCAGATACTGAGCTATGTATTTTCTGTTAGTGAATTACAGACGTAGCACACGCGTCAGATAAAAAACCAACCAAAATAATTTACTTTTGTAATTTATAGTTAACAGATGATCATTTCCACCAAAAAAGAAAAATAATGACGATAATAATAATAATCTGCATTGATTTTCTGATAACGCCTACCTGGAAATTTTGTTGAAATTGTTGGCTCTCGCGCGTTCGATTCACTATATGTAATACATGTTGGGTACTCAAATACGTTGCATGCCGGACGAAATGAATGTGCATTGCATCTTTTCGTCACGCCTTGGTAACATGTACACTTAAAAAAAAGAAACTTATAAACCGCCATTTTATGAAATACAATTTTTCGGCATTTGCTCAAACAAAATTGGGAAGGCAGACCATATGTTTATCAAATATTTAGTTCTAAGATTAAACAGGTAAAACTCATATCGGTCGTTCCACCGTACATCGTGCCCTCAAAATGTGGCTCTCAAATCCCTCGAACTTCAAGAGCTTCCCCTAACAACAATAACAAATCAAACGAAATACTGTGCTATGTACTTACATAAAAAATAAAACATTGCAAGAATGACAACTGAAGAACGCAGAAAGGCTGTCGAAATGTTTAATTGGTTATATAATTCGGTAAGTATGTTACACGTTGTCATGTTTGTGAAATATTGCACATGAGATTTTTTTTTTTTTTTAATTATGCATTAGACATCTTGTTTGTGAAGAATTTTTAAAGTTTTTAATATGTATCAGGTTACGAGGCAGTTTAGACCCCATAATAATATCGACCAGGTGTGGGCTTAGTATCATAGAAACGGAGGTTTTGCCGATGGTCTTAGCAGGCCGAGTTATAGATAGACTACTCGTCAACAAGACAGGTACATCAATTCGGAGGCGGATCCATAATCGGTATGGGGGAGGCTCTTTCAGGGTTTGGGGCGAGATAGGCTGGGATAGACGAACTGATCTGGTTGTGCTCGATCGAGGCACATTGACTGCCCAGCGGTATCAAAATGATATTCTCGACAAATGGGTAGGGTTATATGCTGGTGCTGTTGGCGATGGGTTCATTTTAAAGGACGATAATGCTCGTCCTCACATGGCCCAATAGTACTTGCAAAGGAAGGGTGTCCAGCGTATTAATTGGCCATCCCATTCCCCCAGCTCGATTCAATTGAACACATGTTGAATGAGTTACAGATCCGCATTACAGCCTGTCAGGTCCATCCACAAAGCATATGCAACTTGGTGCGTTCCTTTTCGAGGAATGGAATTCAGTTCCACAAATGATTACCCAAAACTTAATTGAGAGTATGCAAAGACGATGCCACGCTAGCATCGATAGCAGTGGGTTACATACTAGTTATTAGGGCCATACTAAATTACTAGTAATCGCTGACTTTTTTCGCAAATTCAGTTTTTTACTCGTTTTGGAAAAACAAGCGTTTTAGTGACCATCCAATTAAAAATGAAAGTTAAATAAAAGGACTGAATAAAAAGTGTAAAATCTTTCCACACAATAATAAATAAAGCACAAGGTACATAAAAATTCAAGTACACCCTAAAATATGTACGACAATATTCCTGGAGCTTAGCAAACTTAGAGTAGTAAACTTTGTGGCTGAAAATAGTTTTCCATATTAAAATAGGCATAGTGTATATATACCCCCTAATCAGTCAACCTTCTTAAACAATGATCAATATGAATGGTTTGTAAATGAAATAACTGACATGAATATGAATAGTTTGTAAACTGACATGAATTGCGGGTAATAAGACCTGTACTTATGCGGAGATTTTAATGCACAGACAGGTAACTTGCAAGATTATACCAGTAGTATTGAATTCGATGCCTAAGAATGATAAGGTCGTAAGTGAAAAAACACAGTTTTGAGAAAACTTGAAAAAACGTTTTTATTAAAATAATAACAGATCATTTTCAATAATTCATTATTTATTTTCTTCTACCCATAGAGTAAAATTTAAATGGCCATTGATAATAATAAAATGCCTTATTTAATTTGAGAAAATTAGGGGAAAAATGCAAACGTCCTTTATACATGTACTCAGGTTGTTTCAAAGTGGACAAATAATGAAAGGTCGTAAGTACTAGTAACAACCTTTTTGTCAAAATAGTATGTTATAAAAGGTATCGACAGAAGGTCGTTAGTGTAGCGGCATCTTTTCTAAACATGAAACCCCTTTGTAAATAATTACTGGATAGTTAAGAATATAATCATTCATACAACAGCTACCGATAAGAAACAGGTCTATAACAAGATCAACAGTAACTAATAAATATCAAGTACACACGCAAAAATAAACTCTTGAATACTTTATAAACCTATGAACTAGTTTTGAAATTTTAAAACAAACACCTTAACGTTTTTAAGACAGCAAAATATTAATAAAACACCACAGACTCTTAATCAAAGGAGTCTCTTGAAACGTCTTCATATTAAAATTATTTGCAGACAACAAGTAAATGGAGTTCAAATTGCAGTTCAAGTGATTGAAATTGACTTCATAAGACTGAAAAACGTGAGGAAATAAGGCAAAGCTGATTGCCAACTTTTCTCTTTTTCCAACAATATTTTCTAAAGTCTTCTCCCGAAGGGTCATAAAAGTACAGAATTGCTGATGAAAGGTAAATCATAGCCCTGCAGAATACCAATAAATGGTGTCCGAAGTTGTGAGGTAGAACATCGGCCTGGTTACCATAAGGTCCAGAGTTCGATACCCGGGAGCAGGTTTTAACTTTGGGATTGTTCATTGGCCCACACATTCGGCGCGAATACTGGTGTAGTTTCCAGGAAGCAGAATCGAGAGGGATTAGATTAAGTTGTAAGAACTTGTTTCTCAATCGATTTCAAATAAATATTTATAACACTATAAACTAAACGTTACCACACCTAAACAAGTCCAGAAGAACAGCATTTTGATGAAAACTAGTTGATCCTTTACCGGATAAACCCTAGCTAAATGGCCCTGGGGTTGACGGTTGTAAAAAACAATGATGACAAGCATTTTATCCTTTTCCCGCAATTATTTCTACCCAACCAAAGAAAAACTATCATTAGATCCATAATTGGTTTTTGTCTGCAAATCCTTTTAATTTAGATGAGACCAAAATTTTGTCATTTATGAAAGTGTTAGTCAGAGAAATCGCTCATTTGGAGCAACTTTTCCTTTCACAAGGGTATCTTTTAACACTATCAGATGAAGCTTAACCCTTATCCTGCTGAATAAATGAAATGAAACCTTCAAGCTGATAGTACAAACCCAAGTTTTCCTACTTCAAAGATATTTTTGGACGAAAGATATTTCCTGTGCAGTCTGATCTTGATCTACGCTATTCGCAAAGGGTCTTTGAGTCACGCTTAGCAGCCTAAGGGTTAAATTGTTTTTTTGTCCACAAGTGTTTTATTAATGTAATTTTCAAACCTCTACTCAATCTTGGCTGTAGGGTAACTTATCTCTTTGCAACACAATTCCAAGTTAAAACGACCCGGTAAAAAAAGGTAACCAGCATTTTCTCCTTTTCTAACAACTTTTTCCTACCATATTAAAGACAGAAATCATTTTTCGCTACATTTAATTTGTCGCCTGCAAATGCTTTCAATTTGGTCGAATTCAAAATTTTGTCGTTTGGTTAAGAGTTATATAGATATTTTTAACGTCCACGTGGTCGAATATTGATGGATTTTGTTTTTGGTTGCCCTTTTTGTCAGTCTGATAGCCAACAATGATAAAACGCGGCACTTCCGGAGACGATTTAACGGAGAGTCTCCAGGTAAAAGTAGTCCCCTGAGGGACTAAGATAGAGTCACACTACCTCATCCTATATCCAACCGATAGTTTTTCTTTTTCCTCAATCATTCTATAAAGTTCTAGTTTCTCCTTATCCGCGGGTAAAACATGCGGTATAAACCACGACACCTTAGTCAACGTAATTATACCAGCATCAACTCCTCCATCTCTAAAGATCGCGTCATCGTCGTTCTTTCTCAGCACGGTAAGAGTTTGCTTCATCCCGTACAAGACTTTATTGTCGTCTTCTCAAAAGCCAAATATATGCTTTAATGGACCTCTGAAGCTAAATGTTCCCTTTGGATCAGGATTATTAATGACGTATAATTTTCTTACATTCCAAGCTATGTTTTGGGCGACTGCCCCAGGCAGTGTATCCTTATACCACAATTGGTTTAACCCCTGCGATTTGGAAAAGTCGTCCGGATATTTTAACAACCCGAGCATCGTAGTGGCCTTACCCGGATGGTTTATAGATTCGATATCCTGGCGGGAAAGTTGGTACTTGATATTGCTAAAAGATGCATGAGAGCTTAGAGAAACGTTGTCTGCGTTTGCGTAAGCCGGTTTATTGGCCTTTGTAAAACAGCCTTCTATAATTAAATAACTCTGACTAGGATGCGTAAAAAGATCTTGAGTCTCGATGTCAATCCTGATTTCACCGCTTGGGTTGTTGAGATTTGTGCCCGTGATTGGCGTATACTCGTGGTATTCGTACTCCTCGATACTACCATCTTTTAAAATGGGTTCAGTGATTTTTAGAATGTCCATTTTTTTATTATGTCAAGATTTTTTTTTATATCAGATTAAAAAGTCTTTTTAGTTTTTAAACCTCTAAGGAAAAGACTTATTTTCGTTGTTAATAAGGTTAATGTTTTTCATACTACTTTAAGACTGGACCCACTATTTAATTTTCGAACTAAATCTTGGATAGCGATCGCGCGTACGTCTATTAAGGAGTTGATGTTTTGCATCTCTGGTGTACTAGTATGGTTTTGCAAAATCTTCCGCGATTTTGGCGTCAAAGCTTTTTCAACTAACCTCTTTTCAGCGTCTATAGCTGCACTCTTTCCAGCCACTACAGCTTTTTTTTGTGCCTTCCTTAGCAACGCTCTTTCCCACATCGAAGGCAGAAGATGCAATTTGCTTAGCTGTGCTACTGGTAAAAAGCCTCGTAAAAAAGTTTGCGATGCTGTCAAGGATCCCGGCTCCCCCGTGTAAATACTTTCTTTTAAATCCATGATTTCTAGGAATAAACATCCTCTTTTATAGTTTAGACATTAACATTTTAAATCCGTTTGCATCCAAAACGCTTTGTCTTGTTAATTCATCGCACACGCTAATGAGCTCATTTCTTACGCCTGTGTTACCCGCCGCTTAACTCGCCATCAACAGGTCGAGTCTTTCTATTAATGTGTTAGGGTCGCACGGAATTGCGATGGAAGTTATACCTTTTCCACTACATTTTTTTCTGATGTGCCAAATGGGGCCGACTATTTTAGTCCATTTATAGCTACTACTACTTTTAGGTCTTTTACTCGGATCGCTGTCCGTATGCATGACATTGGTTTTAACCAATAGTCTTCCATAATTATCATAATCGTCTTGCCTTAAGTTTTTATGTTCGTTAGATACTATAAGTTCCCATAGACCAAGCGTTCCTTGATATTCTGTTTCATCTTCCAAAATTGTTATTGTCTACAACGACAAGGCGCTTATCACCCATTTGCATGTAGAAACCTTTGTCTTTTATCCCAAATGTTCTATCAGCCTTTTCTCCTAAGTATTTTCCTAAGTATTCTCTCGCAGTTGGGCCAATATACTCTATGTCTTTCTTTGTCCACTTCAACGGCTGGAGGTTCGGGAGGCGCTCCAACAGCTAGAGGCATTGGAGCCGCCGGGGGTAAAGCAGGAATGCTTTTCTTAATTTCCTCCGCTAACTTTTGCGTTGTAGTTTTTTGCGTGTCTGTAATAGGCTTTAAAAACTTGGAAAGATCGGTTTGTAATTCTCGCTCGCCAGTTCGTTCCGCTCGTATACTATCCCGGATATTCTTTTTTGTCTCGAGAAACTCTTTTACAATCAGGTCTCTCTTTACCGGATCAATGATTTTTAAAAAAGACATTCGTTTTTAAAAAGATACTTTTTTATTGTAGTTGTTAACGTAGTTTTTATCACGATCCTATTTTTAACCCTATTTTCATCTCGAATTTTATTTTAGGTCGTACTATTCTTCTCAACCAACCTCCGAAAGGACTTGCGAGCCTCCTGCCTCCCTTGCTCAATAAGCGTTTGTCTAAGATCTTCGCTAAGATTTTTACTTGACGATTGTCTAGCCTCTTTATCATAGCTCTGTATTTTTCCATCTCACCTAAAATAAGCTGAAACTCTTCGTCACTTACCCTGTTATCGGCAAGTACTTTAGAGATGTAAGAAGCGATCGTGTTTAGCTTCGCTTCAGCGATCGTTTTTATCTTTTCATGCTTCTCCGCTTTCGCGGCGCACTTTTTCATTACGTACGTACCTTAATTTCCACATTGAGGTCGTGTATTTTATCCAAAATCACTGGTAAGTATACCAGATTAACTGGTGACTCGATTATCTTGTATCCGGGAGAAAAATTTGGAAAAAAAAGAGTAGATCGTGTTTCACTGCCCACTATTAACGTAGCTTCCCGAGATAATATTTATGTTAACGAGTACGCTGTTTATACTGAGAATGTTAACTACATTTTCAGACTCATAAAATCCTCGGCTGTATTTTGCTCGTGTAAATCCTAACACTTTAGAAATGGAGTTTTGATGATCAAAATCTACTTGGTAGCCGTTTTCCAGGATAAGAATAGACTTAAGGGTATTAGTGTTGGCAGAAATATTAACGTAATATTCTTCATTGACTTCATCGTAGTGTCCGTTTTGTCTCATCTTCTGATGAATGGTCTCATTAATGTCTACGAGGTCATAACTCCCTTCTGGTATATAGATTTTAAACCATGAAGTACCATTATCCAGCGAATAAGTAAACAGGTTGTTTGTCGCATCGATGTTTGAAAAAGAGTAGAAGGTTTCGAGGTTAACTAACGCTATTTCGAACTTTTATCCTTTTCCAGCTCAATTGGTGGGTTAAACCTAGTTCTAAATCGTGTCTTGTTGTTGCTTACTACAATTTGGAATGACGTTTTGTGTTCCGTGTTTTTTACAATCTGTCTTAAAAGATCTTCCATTTTTTTCATAGCCACAATATTTTTATATCGACTTAGGCATGTAAAAGCTGTCAAAGCCGCTTCTGTACTTTCCATTATGTCTCTTACTGGTTTTTTAAATCGATGATAACAAAACCGTAAAGCTTTTCCCACGACTTATGGCAAAAACGTCTATAAACTCGTCCTAAGACATGTCCACGGAAACGTGATCGTTATAAATGGATTGATGTTTTTTCCGTCTTGACGAAACATGCAAATAAAGTTGGCGTTTTCTCGGATCGTCTGTCTCGGCAGTCTAAAATAGTTTTGAGATAGATAAAAATAGTCAGCGGTGCTATGTCTTCCGCGAACGTAGTAGCACTCGCACTTACTCTGCTTTTCTAGTAGTAGGTCGTCGAAAATAATTAGATTCTTGTTTTCTGAGCTTAACTCACACGGATCAGGTACATCTCCGGCAGTTTCGTAAAACTACACTCTATATCCCACTTGTCTCTAATCGTTTTCGAGGCGAGGTACACATCTAGCCCGTGTACCTCGCCTCGTAGGTCAAACATCCTTAAAATAGCTTCTTTCGGCAGTCTTTCTTTGAAGGCTTTTTTTTAAGTATGTGATACTCCGGTTGAAAGAGACTTTTTCCAAACACGTTGTAGTCGAGCCATCCCAGTCTGAGCAAAAGGTTGAGCAAAAGAGTGGTCTTACCACATCCCGATTTACCCACAATTAATCCTTTTATACTCTTTGGCAAAAGGGTGTGATTAAACCGCTTTGATACTACTTCATTCGATGATAAATCTTTAATTTCCATTTTATGTAAGTATTTTAATCCTTATATAAAATATGTATTGCGTTAAATGTAGAAAACGTACGGACACAATCACCATAGAAACTGTCGTTACTAAAAATGGAAAAAATATGAGGCGAGGAAAATGTGTGGTGTGCGGGGCAACTAAAACTCAGTTTGTAAAAAAAGGCTGATCCGTGTTAAATAAGGTTAGAAATAATCTCTCTTTCGAGATGCATCTCCCTGGACATAATTTCACGGGGCCCGGCACTAAATTAAAGAAAAGACTTAATCCGGATTTAACGCCAAAAGATTGGAGCATGCCAGTAAACCGAATTGATAAAGCCGCGTACCATCACGACGTCTGCTACCTGAAAAATCTGGACACCGAAACCCGTAACAAGGTGTGTGACAAAGATGTGTTAAAAGAACTGGGCGATATTTATAACCCCACCCTCAGGGAAAAGCTTGATAGTGTAACACGGCCGTCCGGTAAGAATAACAGGGGCTCAGTTCAGTTCTTTCAAAGTTTAATAAAATTTTCAACACCAGGTTCGATATAAGATTAACAGTACAGACGTATGTCCGGAGTGCAAACAAAGCCAAAAGTCAAAAGTATCCAATGTGAGGATCAGTTGTACACTACTGTTACTTATAAATTCGGTGGTTTATATAGTCATACTGAGAGGAAGTTTACGAGGAAACTAACCTTCAGTATGACAAGTTGCTGGCGCTTATGGCTATTAAAATGATCTAACAGCGACCAAACGATGACAGCTATAGGAAGTATTGAACTTAAATTCAAAGTAGGTTTTTGCGTTTTAAATAAACAATATTGAGGCCAAGTATTGGGGAGCTCAATATTGTTACACTCCTTCCATTGTCATCATATTTTTTTTTTTTTTTTTTGAAAACATATATACAATTGAGCATACATACAGAGTATTCGTAAGAATGACACAGAACTGTGGTTTAGCAAGAACAACAAATTACATTATGATAACTTTGGAAATCTAACATTGAGAATTTAACTTTATGAGGATAGTCCTGAAATCTCTATTGAAATATAGCTTGAATATAAAGGTAATATTGAAATTATCATTGAAGAAAATATATATATATAGTATAAGTTATTAACACATTAACAAATTTAATTTGACATTAAATACTTTCAATCCTTAAAACTATATCTACAACTATGTTTATAAACATATAAACAACGAAATTTAAACAAAGATTGTCAATGTCTGGTACTGCACTGTCGTTTGATACAACCCTTTGTATCCCTTGAACTTTAACACGCAGCCAGTCCATTACATGACATCTACTATTGGTTCTGTTATTGCTGGAGTATCTTCTCCATCCGTCGAATATGATCACGGCAACTCGTAGTTGACAATAACGTTCTGATGAACTTCTGAAGTATCAGATAGTGACTTCTTAAAAAAAACTGTTGATTTCTTTAGCTCTTCACAAGGTTCTTCTGAAGGATTGGAAAATGACACATAGACGAATTGTTCTTGGTTGCTTTACACATGACATCTTTGTGGCTTCACACAAGGTAATACGGATTGACATCCGGAAGAATTGTTTTGTTTTTTTTGTTGGCAAAAATGAAACGTCACTGGACTGTTGAAAGTTCTAGCTTTGGATAAATGTTATCAGCTGGTGTGTTCTTCGATAGTATGAGAGGAGCCGTCGGTTCAGCGTTCACTTCGTTAGTAGGTATCGGCGAGGCTGTCATCTTTTGTCCTCCAGTTCGTGTATCAGAACTCAATTTGCTACTCAAAAGTTTAGCCATCAGACAATTACGGACAAACTTGGATTTGTATTTGCATATTAGAAGACTTACCAACAATAAAGCCCCTAAAATTATAATGATATATCCCCAGAAAGGAAATCGTTTGTGAATGACAGGGACTATATCCAAAGTGTCTAATTCTCTAATTAAATTGTCCATAGGAATCTCACGTAAGGATATGAGGTGTTTTGGAAGTTTTGTTAAGTTAAAACTAGGTACTTTTTGTATCAAAGGTTTCCAGTATTCTGCAGTGAAATTAGTAGATATTTTTAGATCATCCAACGGGTCACTGATTTCGTACTTAGATTCGTTGTGGTAGAAAGCTGGCAAATACAAGTAATCATTCGAAGCAGTACAAGAAGGTGCTAACTTTAGAACACCAAGAGGCGGGTTGACCATCTGCGTAGAATCTCTCAATTTTGAGTCTTGACAAACTACAGTGAATCGTAATAATGTAATTGTGCTTATAACCCATGTACCATCGTAGAGATACGTAGCAAGGGGTAATGGAGTAGACGGTTTAACAAGTTTCTGACAATAGTTTTCTATATCATTGGATTTATTTAAGAACAGCGCAATAACACATAACTTACTTACGTTTATCGGATAAATGGAGCTATGCAATTTACAAAACTTATGAAAAGGTTTTGTGCACTGTTTCATTTCTGAGTTGTGTAAAAGAGCGAACTTTGTTTTGTCCCCATTAATTGCAATCGATGAAGCCTCAAGGTCAAAAGTTGCTATCATATTACTATTAGATTGACTTTGATTCGTGTGTAATGGTATTGGTAGATTATGAACATTAAATATTTCAAATTTAGCATTAGCATCAAGAAGTGGTATTGAAACTACTGCATAAATCTTGTTCCCATCCAAGACAGTGTGGCATGAAAGTAAGTTATAGAAATCCCAAAGATTTTTCTCTGGATCGCTTGGTAATTCTAAATAAAACGGAAGATGAGACTGAATTTCCAAGAGCAATTTTCTGAACTCGTTTGGTGGAATAGTGCTTGGTGACAAGTGACCTAAAGATAGCATATTAAGCTGCATCTGTAACATATCCATATCAGTCACAGCTTTGTGCATAAAGTCAGTCAGTTCTGCCACTAACCTATCTAGTTTTATATATGACTGTAGAAGAATTGAAATTTTCATTGTTTCTTGCATAGCTCTATCATTTGCTTGCTTCATTTTTGCGTCGAAGTATTTCAATTGATCCAGTAATTTGTTGATAGCCACCCTATTTTCAGCGACTGCTGTTCTTGTTGTATTGATAACTGTAAGACTTTCTTTTACAATGTGCGCTATCCTTTTCTGATTTTTAGTTAATACTCCTATGTTACGTCTTATAGAACCAAGGTCTGCATCAGACACGGTTCCAAAAAGAAAACTAAATGCTGATCCAATGAAAGGCAATAAGGACCTTTTCTCTCTAACTTGCAGTAGCTTAATGGTTGCAAAGGTATTATACAGGTTTCTGTATGTTGTGCTCATGGATGCTATTTCTGCCTTTAGTTCGGTGATTACTCCCCGAAAGAAAGGTTTAAGGTCAAAGAAACCTTGAGCTGCTGATTCATCTTGTAAAGCACTCATTGTTGAAATAGCTTTTTCAGTTTTTATGAAATCTTCACCTATTTTGTTAATAAAATGTTCATAGGGGTCTAAGTCAATTATAAAAGTAACTAACCACCTGGAACGGGTAGTTGTTATTTCATTGACTTTTTGAAAAGCTACATTCTGTGTAATAAGCAAAGTATTAGCATGGCTAAACAATAGTAGCACAAGAGTCTGAAATAATATCATCTCTGTAAGAGAAGAGAAAAAAAAATGAGTAGTTTACGGGGAGAAATATAAAAGGAGTAATCAGTAGGTAAAAGTATTGCAAAACAGTTTGCAATAACATCCCTTATATTCTTACACATTTTCAAAGAGCAAACAATAGCTCTGTGTTTTCAATGTTTTAAATCATATCTGCCAAAGCAACTAGGAGGTTTTTAATTCGACTCTGTCCATTGCTTGTCTTAACAGTCTTAGGTTTCTTTTGCTTTTTTATGAAATGTTTCATGTGCCGGTTATCAACAAGATTAACAGACATTTTGTCACTTTCATTGTCTGTGCTGTCAGTGTAATTATTTCCATCAGAGGAATCAATATCACTCTCCTCAGATTTCATGGAATCACCAATAGGACTCTCTAACTTAGTAGATTGTGGTTCATTTTCTCTAGCCTGTTGCTCTTTAAGTCGCTTTGAAAGTTCCATTAGAGGAATATCATCCTCGTCGCTTGACGAGTACCTTTCTTGTCTACGCCTCTTAACTAATTTGACAAAAGGTTTCTGATTATGGCCTTCTGATTCTTCAGAATCAGAACTTTCTGGGGAGGCAACATAAGCAGTACGTCTCTTGCGTTTGCCGGTCAGGCTATCAGTTATCTTCCATTCGTTGATTGGGGCTAATCTGATTTGATCAGCATGGACCTTGACTATTCTACCGCTCAATTGATCTTTAATTGTATAACTTACCGGTCCCTTTTTCTCTACGATCCTGAAATGGGTTGCCAGTTATTTTGAAGTTTGTTTGACTTACGGAAATTCTTATAATATACCGGATCATTGACCTTGAATTCAGTATCTTTGCTGTTTTTATCAGCATATTTTGCCTGTCTCCGTTTTGCACGTTTCATGTGTCTATAAACAGTCATGAAAGTTTTGTGTTGTTGTTCTAGCGCAATCTGATGCGTTTCCTCGCCTTGGTATTTGCGTCTAGGTTTCAACAAATTGTCTAATGGTCAAACAACATCTCTATTATACAAGAGGAAGTATGGTGAGAATTTCGAAGACTCACTGACGTTGAATCTTATAGCGGCTAAAGCCTGATTGAGATACAAGTCCCACCTATCGATATTGTCATCTATCAGTTTTGCAAGTATGTCATGTAGCGTTCGATGGAAGCGTTCCACTTTGGCATTACTTTGTGGATGGTAGAAAGATGTGGTGATATGTGAGACATTGAGGGCTTCCATTGTTTCTTTAACAGTTTTATTTTCAAATTCTGTACCGTTATCGGTGACAATCTGTAAGCATGAACCATATCTAGGGAATATTTCCTCAATTAATAAGTGTGCGATTGTTTCACCTTTCTTATCAGGGATTGGGAATGCCTCAGGCCAGCCTGAGTACCAGTCAACAAAGCTAGCAATATATTTGTTGCCTGACATTGTGGTTGAATAAGGGCCTGATAAGTCCAATCCAATTTTTGCAAATGCATAGGGTGGAAAGTCTGTTTCTTGTAATGGAGCTTTCTGAGCTTTAAGCGTGCGTTTATTGCAGGTTATGCATTTTGAAATGTATTCAGTCACTTCTTTGTACATATTCTGCCAATAGTACTTTGACCTCATTGTATCAAAGGTTTTATCTATTCCCATATGTCCATTACAGTCATGGAATTGTAAGAGAACCTTATCTTTTATGTGTTGTGGCACATAAAGTCTCAGAGTAGGCTGATCATCAGGGCTACTTATGTAGTAAACTAAGTCTTGTAGAACAAGATGGTGCTTTGCTACTGAATTCGGGGTATCATTTTGTAACAAAAGCTGTTTAATTTTTGTGATTTCTTTGTCCTTACTTTGTTCTACAATCATGTCAAATCCCAGACATTCTTTCTCAGGGTCTTCAGTATCTTTTTCTTTCAGATTATAACTTGCAAATGACTTTGGATCAATCTGGTTGGAATTAATTGCACCTGTTTCTAAAGTATTGTTACTTATGTCTGGTTCTTCAACAAAGTGTTCAGTTGCATAAGATTCAATAGGTCTAGAAAGCAAATCCGCACAAGTATTTGCTGTTCCCTCTATGTATTCCACTTTACAATTATACCCAGCAATACTTAAAGCCCAAAGTTGTATTTTTTTGTTTTGCATTGGTGCGTCAAGCAAATATCTAAGTGGCTTATGGTCTGTTTTGATAATGAATTCAGCATTATGAAGGTAGTGATCTAATCGTTGCAGAGCGTAATGTATTGCAAAAGCTTCTTTTTCTATAGTGGACCATCGTGTTTGTGTGTCACTGAGCTTATGAGAAATGAAATGGATTGGTTTTTCATTTGGTATTCCAGGCAGAAAACTTTCAGAAGGATCACATTGTTGTGTAAGACAAGCTCCGATCGCCTTGTCACTGGCGTCTGTATAGAGAATATATGGCTTATTTAAGTCTGGATAAACCAACAAAGGGATGCTTGTAAGATGCTTTTTAAGTTCATCAAATGCTTTTTGACAAGCATAAGACCATTTAAACTTGGCATGTTTCTTTGTCAATGCAATAAGGGGTGATGCTATATCAGAGAAATTTGGCAAAAATCTTCTGTAATAGCTGCACATTCCGATGAAACTCCTAACTTGTTTTACGCAAGTGGGGTTTTGCATACGTCTGATAGCCTCAACTTTATCTTTGTCTGGTCGAATACCATTTTCATCTATAACAAAGCCAAGATAATTGGTTTCTTTTTGGATGAAATTACATTTCTTGAGTTTGAGCTTCAAACCATGTTGCCTAAGCCGCTCAAAAATTATCTGTATATGTTTCAAATGTTCCTCAATTGTTGTTGAAAAGATTAAAATATCATCTATATAGGCAAAACAGAAATCAAGGCCTTCTAGAACATTTGACATGAGTTCTTGGAATAGAGATGGCGCATTACATAATCCAAATGGCATAACATTAAATTCGAAAAGCCCAGCATGACATGTAAAAGCTGTCTTCTCCCTATCCCTCTCATCCATTTCTACTTGCCAATATCCACTTTTTAAATCCAGTGTAGAGAAGTATTTAGCCTTGCCCAACAATGCCAAAATTTCATCAATTACAGGAAGCGGGTAAGAATTTTTCTTTGTTATTTTGTTCAATTGTCTAAAATCAACACAAAATCTCTTAGACTGGTCCTTTTTGTCTACGATTACGACCGGAAATGACCAAGGTGACCTTGACTTACGTATCACACCCGCCTGCATCATTTCTTGTACCGCATTTTCAACAACTTTTCTATTGTTCAAAGGTGTTTTATATGATTTCAATTTAATAGGTGGATTATCTCCTGTATCAATTTTCATTTTGATTGTGTTTGTTCTACCTAGTTCTGAGTCTTTATGTGCAAAAATATCTGTATTTTGTTCTACTAGGGTGGTTATGTCTTGTTTATGTTCTGGTGGCACATTGATCATTGTTGTCAGGTCATGTGAATCATTATTTTGTGCGGTATTTGACGACTCTGGGATGGCATTGTTTTCGTTTTTTAAAGAGTCAATGACTGATATTTCACTGTTATTTGTTAATGCTACCTTACCAATTACACTACCTCTTTTTATTCTAAATGTTTTGTTAGTATTGTTTACAAGAAGAACTGGAATTTTTCTGTTGTTTGTCAGATTACCAATGGAATTTGAAACCATTAGGCCTGGTTCATTAGAAATGAAACCATAGTCAACAGCTGAAACTTGGTAGGTTTTGTTTGATTTAATAGATGGATTATGCCTCATCTTTCCCCAAACTATTTTTGATGTTTGTGGTTGAATGTCGACTTTAGAATTTAATCTAAGAACAGATGCCACATGAATGTCTTCTTCAAGGGGCACGTAAGTTTTACCTATACGAAAACATCCTAAGTCAAAGTACAGTCTTACACCATTTTGAACCATCCAATCACGACCAAGAATAAGATTTTGATTCATGTTTTCAACTATCAAAAATTTGTGCTTCAATTTCTGACCCTTAATTTCGAAATCAATTTGTGCTTGACCCTTTACACCAATGTTTCCCCCATTCACAGACTGCAAATTAATGTTTACATTTTTCTTAAGATTTTTGGGAGCCCATTTTAATGCATTGTATACCCTTGTGTGCATTAAACTTACTTCAGCGCCGCTATCAATTAATGCGCGAAATTTCTGTTTCTCAATTTTCAATAAACATGAACTAGGGTTGCCAGCTAAATTTATTTTATAAGTGGGTATTGATTTTTGTTTGCTAGAATCCTTTTTGTTGGGCTCATTACAAAAAGGACTTCCTAGTTTTCCGACTTAATTTGTGTTCGATTTAAATTTGCTCTGCAGTCCCTCTGAAAATGGCCAGGTCGACCACACCTATAACAAAGTCTTTGATTTCTATGTCCTTGATTTTCATTTCTACGTCTTTGATTTTCCGTTACTTCATTTATGTGATGCCGATGCCTATCCCGCATATACCTATTGTCCCTACGCGCTCTTGGTCTTATGTGATCTACCTCCATAGGTTCATGCGAAGTGTGTTGGTTATGGTAATTTGAGTGATTGCCTGTTCTTAAATTAAAACGTTTTCTAAGGTTTTGTTCTTGTAAAGCAATTCTTACCGCATTTTGGAAATTGTCGGGATTATCCCGCATCAATTTCATTTTCAAGGAATCTTGACAAAGCCCATCAATGAAAAATCCTACTAACTGATTCTCAATTGTTCTTCGATCAGTACCTGGTGGAAAGCTATCCCTCCCAAGTGAAAGTAACCGTTCTGCATAAATTTGTATGTTTTCTGTCGGTCTTTGTTTGACTGTTCTAAGAAGCGTAAATGCGTGCATTTGGTCGGTTACTTCCGAGAATCGTATGGCCAATTCGCGCTTTAATGCTTGCCAATTTTCGGTTGGATGTTCTTGCAGAAATCTCTGTACGAAATCAGAGACTGCGTCTCTGCTAGACCTAAAAGTGAGCCGTTTTATGCCCTCATCGTCTAAATTTTCAAGCATAGCTTGTTTTTCGATACACTTAATCCAATTATTAAATGATTTACTATCCCCCGAAAAAGAAGGAATTGCTATTGATGAGCTTAAGTTGCCAATGCAGGAACTGATGCCTGTCATTTGATTAGATAGCCTATTAATTTGAGCTGTAAAGTTTTGAACCATAGTTGGTAAGTCTTCCATTTTGAAATACAATACAATGCAATAAAACAAGAAACTGGCTAAACAATTAAAGTAACAATGAGTAAAGATACAACTTACTTGAAGGACTGTTCCTCTTCTTCTATCAGGCAGATAGAATCACTGGTCTCGGCACCAAAATGCGTTGTGTAACACGGCCGTCCGGTAAGAATAACAGGGACTCAGTTCAGTTCTTTCAAAGTTTAATAAAATTTTCAACACCAGGTTCGATATAAGATTAACAGTACAGACGTATGTCCGGAGTGCAAACAAAGCCAAAAGTCAAAAGTATCCAATGTGAGGATCAGTTGTACACTACTGTTACTTATAAATTCGGTGGTTTATATAGTCATACTGAGAGGAAGTTTACGAGGAAACTAACCTTCAGTATGACAAGTTGCTGGCGCTTATGGCTATTAAAATGATCTAACAGCGACCAAACGATGACAGCTATAGGAAGTATTGAACTTAAATTCAAAGTAGGTTTTTGCGTTTTAAATAAACAATATTGAGGCCAAGTATTGGGGAGCTCAATATTGTTACAATAGGTCTATCGTAGATAATAATAATTGGTACAAAGATGAGATTCGGGATGGGCTTTGAAAAAAAAATCTGCATGATAACTTAAGCAGAGGAATTACACAAACCCGTTAAAAGAAAATTAAAGAAAAGGAGGGTTCGAGTAAACGGTATAGATAAGATATGGGCTGTGGATTTAGTAGACATGCAAGCATTTTCTAAGTTTAATCGCAGTGTAAAGTATCTCCTCGCTATCATCGACATTTTTTTCCAAATATGGATGGCAGGTACCATTAAAAGACAAAACGGGAAAATCTGTCGCTTTGGCATTAAAAAGTATTTTTAAGGAAAGGAGGACGACTAAAAAGTGGGCAGACAAGGGAAGACAAGGACAAGATAGACCAGTAAATGCGAGTAGAAAAGAGAACGAAACCAAAGTTTGGCAAAATTTTTATGCCGATCATCTCGAAATAAAAGACATAAAACCTAAGTTTTCCGTTGGAGACAAAGTAAGGATAACTAAAAAGAAAAAAGACCTTTGAGAAAGGATATACCACAAGATGGACTGAAGAGGTTTTAACAGTTTTTGAGGTGAAACGCACATCGCCTGTAACATATAAAATTGTAGATCTTAATGGGAAAGAAATAAAAGGCACCTTCTATGAACCTGAGCTGCAAAAGACTAGCCAAGAGTTGTACAGGATAGAAAAGGCTATTAAAAAAGGAAAAAAGAAATCTCTGGTAAAGTGGAAAGGTAATTCATACGAGTTTAATTCGTGGGTTGACAATAAAGACATTGTAAATATTTCGGTATAGAAAATGGTAGATATTGCAGTCGAAAACGTAATTTTACCAAATAGGCCGTTAAACAACCTAGAACTGGAGGATGCGTCGCAGAAACTTAAGATACCCGCTGTTAGGGGAGTATTTTTACGAAACACTTTACCGAGAAGGTGTACAAAAAAGAATGCGACATACTAAACCTCGACGACACGAGTGGACCTGGAACACATTGGGTCGCTTGGTACAAAACCGGTAAAACCAATCATTATTTTGACAGTTACGGTATGCAGCCTCCGACTGAAATCCGAGAGTACCTGAAAAGCCCCATTTTTTACAACTCAGAACAGGTGCAACAAGCGGGTCAAGTGTTTTTTGGGCATTTGTGCTTGTACGTGCTTAAGAAGATGAGTAAGGGACAAGATTTGCAATCAGTGTTAAATAATTTTTTTCTAATAATAAAAAATGCTAGCCCGCGTAAACAAAGGAGCTGATGTAGTGGGCGCCATTTACTTTAATGAGCTCGCCGAATTAGTAGAAATTATTAAAGAACCTATAACTTACGAGTGCCTTAAGGCTATAGGAGACATTGTATTTAAAACCGGTGTAACCAGCTGAAGAGTTTGCGCTTTTTACGCGTTTGCGAGAAAGGCAAATGCTGTAGAATACGCGGACAAGTACATAGCTGAAAACGTTAAATCCATATTAAAGACGTTTTCTACAGTTTTGTGAAAATTTAATCATTTCATAGAATTTTCTAATTGTCTCATATGTTGGGTAAAATTTAATGGCAAACTCAAAAATAAAAAGAAAAAGGTATGTTGACGAGTTGGATTTTCTGCAAAATGGCTGTTTCTATGGTAACCGTTTGTGTCAAAACACTCAAAATGACTATATCTTCATAAAAGACAGTAATACAGTGCTAGAAAGTTTATTATACAATGCAAATATTATTTTCCATATTTAATATATTATTTCTTGATTCTGTATGAATGAAATAATAATCTGAATTCATTTTCTTTTTAAAAAATTATTTTTCCTATTTTTTGACTTGCCAAAATATAAGTAAAATCAACATGTAGTCTTCAATTAATTCAAAATTTTTAAAAATTCCTTTCATAGAATTTTCTAATTTTTTGGTATATTTAATAAAATTTAATGGTAAGTACAAAAATGAGAAGAAAAAGATATGTTGACGTGTTAGATGTTTTGTGAAAAGGCCGTTTCCATAGTAACCGTTTAGGCCAAAGCAATTTAGAATGGCAAAACTTTCTATAAAGAAAATAAATTGTACCAAATTCTTTCCAATTTTTGCAGCAAACATAATTTTACCATTTGATTACTATTTCTTTTCAATCTTTAAGAATAAAAATATCAATTGAATAATTCTTTAAACAAATCTCATTTATAGGATTTTCTATACGTGACAAAAAAGTGAGAAAAATGACATGTTTTCTGTTAACAAATACAGACATTAAAAAATTCTTGGCATGGAGTTTGATGAATTTCAAATGAACATCTTTCAACCTCTTCCCATACAACCTGTTCAAACACATTGAGGAAAACAGCTTTTTGAAAACGTTGTGGGAAAAGATGGAACTGCTTGATTCAGGCAATTGAATTTCACCTCGTTTCACAATATTTTCTATACTATGGGTAACTTTACATCTTATTTAGATAAAAGTACCAATATTTTAATATGTTGCAAAATTCATCAGAACTGAAATTTTTACTTATTATGGTTTTAGATAAATTCATATACAATATGTTTAACTTACTTTCAATATGCATCCGGTTCAGTCTCTATATTGTTGTGGTCTGATCCAAATTTATGTTGAAAGGCAGAATTTTGGAGTCTATAACAGAGGGTAACTAACTCTGCATTTGTTTCATGGCTACTTATTGGTATGTAATAGTTTCATCTGCATTAATTTTTCTGGTGGACTTTTGCATAAATAGATATTTGAGTTCAGTCATACTGTATGAAATTGGTTATTTCCGTTTATTTATCGTCGCTACCGGTTGCCCATCTGAGCGACGCCCCCAGAGGACGGTTAGTTGTTACGGGGGATAGTGCAAGGATACAGGACGAAACTACTGAGAGCTTCGCCTGGTTCTTTAACGTGCTCGGCGTATAGCACCGTCACACTGGACCTCGGTTTAATGTCTCATCCGAAAGACCATTAGTAATTTTAGTTGGCCAGCCGGGGATTCGAACCCACAACCTGTAGTGACCCGAAACATTGTGTTCACGAGTCCTACGCTCTACCTACTGAGCTATATCGGCTGGGAGACTGTATGAAATGAAATAACTGAACAGTTTGTAACTTCTTCTGTTTTTAACATTACCTCCAAGTAACAACCACATGTCAAAAACCTCACATAAAAAATGCCAAGTTGGGTTTTCCATTTCACACTATCAGTTGTAAAGAGAAAGCCCTGTTTTACACTACTAGCCATACAGAAATTATGCCATTTATTGTCTCTGGTATACTATACCACTACTGTTTATAATAATAATAAAACAGTTAACCGTTTCCCACACAATCACTCATTTTTTCGATCATGAGGTATTGAGACTTATCAAAACATCGTGGAAAAGGAGATTTGCTTGTAACAAGCAATTTCTCCTTTTCCCACTGTTTTCTACCATTTCAGAGAAGTTAGATGCCGTATCCGAAATTCAAGGTATTCGTCCGAACAATATACAAGTACCTTCTTTGAGAAGAGTTACTGTCTGTTATTGTCTCCCTTGAAATCGCAAAAATGATGCGCAGAAATTACTACCGAATACGTCATTAAATGATTTTTATTAGTAATGAAAAATGTCTGTTGATAATTTTGGACAAATGAATGAGGTTAAAGCTGGTGGTGATGGCATTTCTCTCGCTTACGTTAATAATAATTTTTTGCGTAAATGTGGAACAAACGTCAGTAATCCGGTAAATCCCCGAGACGCCGTCCCTAAACATTACGTGGATAACAGCGGTGTAGCGATAACTAAGCTAAAAAACGGATTCTATACGGCTAATGGTTCTATAAACGTGGACCTTAATATTTTAACGGACGTTAAAGAGCCAAAACACCCCAGAGACGCTGCCACTAAACATTATATGCAAGATTGGAGCGCTTTTTTAAGACGGATGATAAACGCTTTCTTTCCGTTACCAATTTAGACATGAACTAGTACAGAATTACAAAAATCTTGCTGATCTATACGTGGACCAAGATGTTGCTACTAAAAGTTACGCGAACGCCAGTTTTTGTCAAAACCCTGGTGAAGACTCCGTAAATATGGCTGGTCATAGATT
The DNA here is from genome assembly GCA_946811185.2 of Hippopus hippopus. NCBI lineage: Eukaryota > Metazoa > Mollusca > Bivalvia > Cardiida > Cardiidae > Hippopus > Hippopus hippopus. Next base: position 56,981,156 of record OX328106.1, on the reverse strand, counting down.
ATTTAACGTTGGTACCCCCATAAATCCTAGAGATGCTGCTAACAAAAGTTATGTAGACGCTAATAAAGTAATAGCCCCTGCGCTGATTGGTCCTAAACCCGTAATATCTGTTTGGGCTGAGGAAAAAGGGCCGTTAAAAAAAAATAGATTCCAGTTTTCATTCGGTAATGGACTACATTCCAATAACTTTTTGCATGCCAGTTAGTGGTAGGATTATAAGGGGTAGTTTTTCGGTTGCTTATAAGGGACCTATTCGCCCTAAAATAATTCTCGCGGTCGCTGTCAATGGGGCCACAAGCCCGAATCATCTGATTTCAAGCCCTTGGATATCAGAGTTGGAAAGTGGTGATAAGCACTGTGGTTGCATTACTTTTTCAGAGCCCCTAGAATTAAAAGCATGCGACTTTATAAATTTTATGACGGGGGTCGATTCCCCGGATGTACTCAGAGGTATTGTGGCAGTGTTGATTGAGTTAGACTTGTAAGTTGGATTTATAAATTATAACTTTGAGAAGTTATAATTTACTCTTCGTCGGAACTTAAGTCTAAAATAGAGGGTTCTATACTGAGGACTTGCATCGGTTTTACCATAGCCCCAGTAAGTTCTAAACAGATAAAAACTTCATTCTCGGTAATGTGGATTCCTTTTATAAATAAAATGGCAAAAGTAGATATAAATTGGGGGTTTCCCTCATTTTTTTGTGGATGCTTTGGGAATAACTTTTTAACCATCAACCACCCAAATTTTAACCATCCAACCACAAAAATATTTTTAATCACAATATGATTAAAAACTTTATACATCTTTCAATCATGTGTTATATCCATCTTTCAATCATACTCATAAAATGCGTCTGTGTGTGATAAATCAAAATGAGCCGTGCGATTGTGTGTGTGTGTGTGTGTGTGTGTGTGTGCGCGCGTGTGTCTGTGTGTGTCTGTCGCTCGTTTAAACAATTTTAAAATGTCCTACCGCTAAAGTATTTACCCCATCGGTTAATATATATCTTTTATCATCATTTTGACTTAATGCTATTTTGTTAATTTCCTCCGTATATAACTGGTGCCCTCTGCTTCTAATAGCATTCATTGTTCTATATTGATCTTCCCCTGCAAAGACACATTTTTTATAATTTTCTAATGTAATATTATTTTTAACGACTGCTCTATTTATCCCTTTACATTTTTTGGTTTCCTCTCCCTTAAATATTTTAAATGCATACGCTTTAGCCCGGGTTCCTGCATACTCATGTATAATTTCTCCCCCAGCTTCATCCTTCATCATTCCAACTATTTTTTTTGTTACATCCAGTTGGTATTCCAGAAGGGTGATTTTTAGGATAATTACTTGTATCAAGCTTTTTATGAACATCTGATGATATATCCTTGTAAAAATCTTTTGTCTCAATCTCATACATCAAACTATCTGTATCAGTAAATAAAAGTTCGGCTTTATCTCCAAATTTATTTTTAATATAATTGTAATGGAAATCATACATCAAAGTTTTACTGAAATCCAAAATACTCATCCCCACATAAACCGGTTTATTAAAAACTAATTTTGTTTTTTTCATATGAATCGAAATTATATTTTCATCAAAACTGGTTTCGTGATAAAAGTTTGGTTTAGACGCTAATTTTATTGCCCTATCTGATACTAGTTGTATATCAACCCTGTTTCTAATATTCTCTATAGTTTTACTAAATACTGAATTGTTCATAAGCTTAAAAAAGTTTTTCTCAAACTCATTTTCTGCCTTAGCTCTGAGACTTGTATTCAAATCGATATAAGGTTTTAACCATTCGCTTTCTTTAAACCTGATACCCCTATGAATCTTTTTTAAGTTCTAATCCCATACTTATATACTGTATAAGATTATCACAATGAACTACATACTTTTCTTTACTCCAAAAATTTGGAATTAATTTATCAACTTTATTTACTTTTATTCTTTCAGGAGCAAGAGGGTAATCATTATGTACATCGTGTAATTCTTTAGGATACTCTAAATCAACTTCTAAAATACAAGGATATTTTCCCCAATTTTTTAATTCATCATCATTCATCCATTTAAAGTCTCTTGTGGGGAGGGGTTTACTCATTGCCCACCCATAAAGATTATTAGCGTCTGTATATTCAATATATGTTGAAGGTTTACTTGAATCATACTTTTCCCCCATATATTTATTATTTGCTTTTGCGTATCTTTTAGAAATCATTGATACACCTCCTCTAATACCTTTTTCAACCATTAATAACATATCAGGGTCTGATAACAATTCTAAATTTACTTTCGTAATTTTTAACATAGCATCCCAAGATAATCCTGGTGATGTATAATATCATACTTTTCTAAAATTTTCAAAGATATCAGCCAAAAGTAAAACATCACTAGCATTATAAAAATCATGATATTCTTTTAAAGTTTTTATTTTAAATACTTTCCATACTTTTTGAGCATGAGCATAATCCTCATCACTAATATGTTCATCCTTAAGCTTGGAGTAAAATGCTTCTTTAGGAGGTAATTTAGTTTCTTCTAATCTTTTGGATGAGTCAAGGTACTCATACGAGAAAATTCCTTTTTGAGTAAGTAAATCAAATTGTTCATTTTTGTAATATCTCGCTAAATTTTTAAAATCTTTTTTCTCCAAATTGCTCGCTAAATTCTCTAAGCTATCAGGCATAGATTTTATACTATCAATAAATCTAATTTCGTGTTTTATAGATATTTCTTTTCCTTTTTTAATATATTTATTAGTTAACTCCTTGGAAAAACTTATATAATGTTCTTCGTTGTTAGGAATACAGTTAATATTCCCCTCTGTTTTACTAAGTTCTTTTATAAACAAATGTGAATCATACTTACTAAGATTATGGGCTACTACAGGAGTAAACCTAGGTTTACGATATTTAAAATTGCATATATTATGAGCTGCCCCCCTAAATTTTCCTTTATAATGACAATGATCCCTTACTTTTCGATCACAACCTCGGATAAATTCTTCATTACATATCCAATATTTTGTTGCATTTTCAAAGATCTCTCTTTCCTTTTCACCAAATATCATTTCCTTTTTTGATATTTTCATAATTTCTCTAACACCCCTTTGTACCCATTCAACAAATTTTTCTGCTGCATTTTCCCCGGTATAAGACCTTGGTCTTGATTTATATAAATCCTCAAAACGGGATTTAATGTAATAACAAAAGCCAGAGGGTATATGCATATGATATTGTTTTGTATAGCTGTTTTGAGGATTTGGTACACAGGTATCTATTGGTATTAAATAACATTCAAAGTCAACATAAATTATAAAAGGAAGATTTTTTTGAGCAAAAAATTTTGTAAATCTAATTAAACTACCTGGTAGGGGTATTTCCATTCTAAGAACAGCATTATTTTTACAATATTCAAGATGGTTATCTAATACTTTTTGAGAGGAAAATGGATTTAAACATCTTAAACAAATATATTTTTTACATTTATGTCTTGAAATTTGTGAAGATAGTAAACGACTTAAAGAATTAACTAAACAATAATGATGTTCACCAAATTCTTCTATTAACAAAAGAATTATGATATGCTCCCTATCTGTGAAATTCTAATTTTAAGAGGATAAATTTTTATTTCTCTATTTTCTTCTTCATAACCGAATACATTTATAGAAATTGTTAGATTATGTTTTTCGAATTCATCAATATCTTTATCTGATACAGGATATTCTATTCCACTCATATCTAGTGTATTTTCTTAACTTTTTAATTCTTTGTCAACTCTTTCTGCATTTTTTTCCTCAGGGTTTAATGCTCTAAGCACACACCATAAAAAAACATTTATCATCATCAAAATTTTTCATATTGGTGATAGCATGTTTATTAGCTATTTTTTCAGGTAGATCAATATATGATCCTGCTCTTGTTGGATCATACTCAGCGGTAAATAATCTAAATTCTATTATATTATGATGAAATCTATAATAATCGGTTCTCATATCATACTCAGCGAATTCATTCATGATGTTTTCAACCATTTCATCATATAATCCATTTTCATTTGTACCAGCTAAATTTAGAAGATATACACCTGATTGGAAATAAGCGAGTTTTGTCAATTGTCCGTCTATAGTTTCTCTTTTCATTAAACATTTTAAAACCATTCTAACCTTTCTCCTGTGATTATTTCTTAAAACTTCTAATATAGGATTACGTACTACTTCGAAAAACATTAGCGAGTTATACCCTTCTCTACCTTCTATTTTATACTCCCTAGCAAAATCTCTTAATGCAGTTTGATCTAACTCAACAACACACGGTTGCCTTGGGGGGTAATTTTCTCTAACATGTTCAACAATTTCATCCAACACTTGTGGTATCTGTGTTGTCTCTACATTACCGGTTAGCCAATTACCAAAATCAGTTATTCTTCTTTGTATGGGTTCTGGAACGACAGCTGAGGCTAGTCGTCTTGCTCCAGAGTAAACATTAGACGCAGCTTGTCTAGCTACGTTACCAATATTACGTATAAAATTCATTTTTTATATAGTAGAAAAAAACTTAAGCTATTTTATTTCAAAAATTTCATTATGATTATATCATAATAAAATTACTGGATGTTAATCCTATATTTATTTTTCCAAACTCTTCCATTCCAGTTTGAAATCGTTTGAGGGCAACGTTCTATAAATTTACCTGCCTTGTAAATCGATTGAAAATTTCTTATTTCCCCAGTTTCAACGTCCTACAAACTAACTTTTCCAAGATTTTCCATAATAGTTTTTAATATATCAAACCTAGGATCTTTTTTCTTTTCTGGTGTAGGTGACTCATCTGGTAACAAACCATGTTCTCTTACCAACTCAACAAACTGCTTTTTCCCTAGTAAGATCGAAATTTTATTTTATTTTTTTTTAAGAATTTCTTTTAAGTCTGAAATCTTTATCATTTTTTTATAAAAAGAAAAATCTTAATACACCACAATTCTATTTTTTCCCTTCAGTTTTTCTAGAATTTTTTTTGAAAAAATTGATTTTAATTTAAGAAATTTTGTAACATAATAAAAATGAGTGGAATAGAAAAAAAAAAAAAAAAAAAAAAGAACAGTGGATTTCAGTTTGGTATTCAACAAAACCAGAATTTTATCACTTTACATCCATTTCTAAAGGAGTAGAAATATTAAAAATGGATGTAGAAACATTAAAAAGTTTAACACAGCGAGGAAAAAATAAATATGAAGGAAGAGAAATATGTGCTGCATTTGAAGAGAAAATTTATAATGTGAAAGGTGATAGAATAATATATAATGATAATATTCCGTTTCTCGAGTTTCCTAAATGGTTTGAATTTCCTAAGTGGTATTACTATGAACAATTACGCCATAGAATGGAACCTGATCCTTATTATTTTATTAGATTAGAAACTTATCTTTGTGAGCAAATGAGAAAATATGAAGGTTATAATGGAAAAAATGCTGGTTCAAAATTACAAATAAAATGTAGAGTTATTTTGTATGAAGAGGACAATAGGGAAATTGAAACTACATTTGATTCAAATTGGTGGTGTATAGATAGTATAAATAGTGTGTGTAATAATAAGGGTAAAAATATGACAGGATTAGGTGATTATGGAAGACTTAAAGAAATGATATTTGAAATTAATGAAAAATATTTAGATTTCATAGAAAAAGAAAACTTAGAAGAAAAAAATTTTAAAGTTACTTATCAATATAGAATTCATCCAAAATCTCCTTTTAGTGAGTTTATAGATTGTTGGTTGCCATCATATAATGAAAAAGGGGAATTAGACTTAGATCCTAATTCTGGAGTCTACATAAGAAGACCACTCTATGGTGTTATTGGTTAAACTGATTTATATTTAATTTCAATGAAATTAAACATATTATATATTCCACAACCTAATACCATACACTCATTTTATTTCCATCAGACTGAAGGTTTATTAGCCTATCACTCATGATAATAGCAAATGCTTCTGTGTTAGCAAGTACATTTCTATTAAAATATGTTTTAATTTGTATATCAGTAACAGAATATTTCAGCCTTTCACTTTGTTTGGAAACGTCAAATAAAAACAAAGGATATAGATTTTTATACTCTAAGGGAGTAAAGTTAGGGTTTGATACCAATGATTCCATGTTATAAAACTTAGATCTAAATAATGCGGCATCACCATACGCTCTACTAAACTGTTGTTTAGGAAATGATAAATTATAGTCAACTACAGGATACCTAGTTGAGTTTAACATAACATGAATATTTCTAACTTCTAAAATGATCAAATATTGCTGGGTTTTTCTGCTGTCTATCATCTATATTAGCACCTCCTGTTCTATTAGTTTGAAAGCCAACAATAATAAAAAGCGGCACCTCAGGAGATGATTTAACAGAAAGTCTCCTGGTAAAGGTAGTTGACGCGGGGACCGAGATAGAATCACACTGTCACATACGATATCCAACTGGTATTTTTTCTTTTTTTTTTTCAATCGTTTTATAAAGCGCTAATTTTTCTTTATCTGCGAGTAAAACATGAGGTATGAACCGTGATATTGTATTCAGCACAATTTTACCACCGCCAACTCCTCTTGCTTTAAAAATTGCTTCATCATCATTATTTCTTGTTAGGGTAAGAGTTTGTTTCATTCCATATAATATCTTATTATAGTCCTCACAAAAACCAAGTATATCTTTTAATGGAACTCTAAAACTAAATGATCCTTTTGGATTGGAATTTTCAATAGCAAATGCTCTCCGTATAGCCTAACCTGTGTTTTCCGCTTCTGCAGCAGCTGTTGTATCCTTATACCATAATTGGTTTAATCCTAGTGATTTAGAAAAATCGTCCGGATATTTTAGCAATCCGAGTATTGTAGTAGTCTGGGCCGGGTGTGTTATGGATTCAATTTTCTGACCGGAAAGTTGATATTTAATATTTTTAAAAAGATACATAGGTGCATTATTTATTAGAGAAATAGCATAATTATCATAAAGCGTTCCATCAGCCTTTGTTAGGCGACCTTCTATAATTAAATAACTTTCACTAGGATGTGGAAAGAGATCTTGAGTTTCGATATTAATCCTGATTTCTCCGGGGTTGTTAAGATTTGTACCGGTAACTGGTGTGTATTCATGATATTCATACTCTTTAATACTATCATCTTTCAAAATTGGTTCGGTGATATTCAAAATGTCCATTTTTTTATTGTTATTATAATTTAAATTAAAGATAATTTAAATTATACTACTTTAATATCATCCCCATTTTTATTCTAAATCACTAACCAGAGCTGGGGAAAAGACTTATATACGTCGTTGACAAACACACTTTTAAGTACAATGCTTTCCAGTTGATCTTTTTGGATATCTAGGTTCTTTTTAGGGTAAATCCTGTTTCCATACACAATTCTTATTGGGGAAATACCCTCTTTGTCTAAATACTTATTTACCTTTTTTCTCAATAGTAGTAGATAAACGGGGTTATCTGAGACTTTTTTATCCATCTCTCTGATTAAAATTTTATTTTTAACCGACTTAAAACTAACCATACGCTTTTTTTTCCCCAATTTTAATGTTGCTCAACCATAATTAAACTATAAATCCAATTTTTCCCGTTTTTGTCCTAGCTTTTCCGTTTTGTCCTACCTCAATTCCTCATCCATATCCCTGGTTGATTACATAAAAATTTCATTTAGGCAAAGCGAAGCGATGCCCACACCCCTTCGTCCGGCTAACCCCTTCTTCCAGCTAACCTATTCGTCTGGCTAACCTATACGTCCGGCTAACCTATACGTCCTGGTAACCTATACGTCTGGCTAACCTATTCATCCGGCTAACCTTTTGTTTCTTACCCCCAACCTATATATTTGTGTTATGTAACCATAAGATAGTTACATAACAATTAAATTGTATGTATTTTTATTATATAAAAATAATTTTTTAAATTAATTTTTATTTATTTTATGGTGACCCCAGGCTAACGTGTCAATCTTGTTTTCTCCATCAACAAAACTTTTATCATGATAAATTTTTTTGAAAATTTCTAAAAAAGACTACATATAATTGTGTAGTAATAATGGAAGATATAAAGAATTTATTAGATACAATTAACATTGATAAATCAAGCTATGATAGGTTACTCAAGACTTTAACAAAAATGCAAGAAAACTTGGTTAGAACAGAAGACGCTAAACAAATATTTAAATCATCAATAAATCATTTTCCAGACGATGAAAGAAAACTAAAGCAAGCGAGGTTTGCTTTATTATTATCGAAATATGTTTCTTCAATTTTAGAAGCATGTAGTCCTGAAGTAAATCAATGTTCAAGTTTAAAAAAAATTTTTTTTTGGAAATATAAAAAAAAAAAACTGATAAAAAATCATTGAAAGAAATTAAGTTACATATGATGTATAAATTTGGTGTTGCAAAAAGAATTACTCGAAATCAATGTATTTGTTATATGATAAAAAACGAATTTTTTCTAGCAAACCAGAAAAAAAATCTAGAGATTTGCATTTGCATCGTGAATGGGTAAAGATTGAGGATTATTAATCATTTACTCATTTATATAATGGTTAAATAACCATTATATAACTTTTTTTTTTATTTTATAATGACCCCAAGTAAGGTGTCAATCTTGTTTTCTAACACAAACCTTTTATTATCATCAGAGCCCAACGCTTTTTCGTTTACCCCCTCAGCACAAAATAATGTTGAAAAACGTTAAACTAGCTTAAAAATCACCTTCAACCCCGTTTTCCATACCTTCTCATAAAAGAAGGTATAGATGAAGTAAGGTGAGTCATGACACTACCATGATATAAATCATTTTTTTATACTTCCTCATCGAAAACGAAAGAGGAAGTATTATTTAGTAAACAACCCTACAGCTTTTAATTAACACCACCAAAACTGAAAATGGTAGTACATTATAATATCAAAAAAATTTTACCCTGTTTTTTTAAAAAAATGTTTAACGTGTAGAATAATTGTATAAAATACTTATTTTGTTTTTTAAACAGCAGCCTTACAACACTGTGTTTTTTAATGTGTAAGAAATATGTACTGATATGGTATTAACTTACGGGCTGTTAGCCCACAATAGAGGTTACCATTTTGTGTTAGTAATTGGTATGAACTTACGGGCTGTTAGACCTCGCCAGCGGTTCTTATTTTTTCGGTATTAACTTACGGGCTGTTAGACCGCGCCAGAGGTTACCATTTTGTGTTAGTAATAACATTCTTACAAAAGTTAAAATACAACAAGGAAGTAAGACTGCTTTATTATTAAAAATAAAAAATCATACTTTATACAATTATCATATACATTTTAATTTTTTAAAAAACAAAGCAAAAAAATTATTAATATCATAACATACTACCATCATCCTCAAAAGTCCAGACTAAACTGATATTGTGAAATATTAGACAAAGTTGTGAAATGCTATGTCACGTGGTGTAAACTGATCCTTTTTCCAATATTTAACACTCTACATGTCTAACTCTATCAAAATAGATATGTAAGAGTGGCGCACCGTAGGGTTGTCTGATTTTGAAATAAAGTTTATAATGTCACATTGTTTAATTTCGAGTGGTTTAGGAAAAACTACACAGCTACAAGTCTCATCTTTCTTTTTAATAATAGAGTAATCAACCTGTTCTATTCCGTTTACCACAATATTAACTTTTACCTTTTCTGGTATATTAGGGTCATCTTTAACAACCGTTAAACTACCTCGTATAATTCTACCCGGAGCACTCATACAATAATCACCCAAACCATGCTCTTTGCCTGAATTACCATTAACAAATGAAAACTCATAATTGCCATCTCCTATTGGCCCATTTTCCTCAGCCCACACGGTTATAATAGGGAGGGAGACTTTTTTATCCACGTATGATTTTGTTGCTAAATCTCTCTCTTCTACTGGGGTTGCCGCGTTTTTTAGAGAAAAACCTTGCAGATTTACGTTAGCCACCGCCGTGAAACTTCCATCCGGATTTTTTACAATAGCTCCACCGTTGTCAACGTAATTTTTATTGACAGCGGAGTCACGGGATATAGGATTTGGTAATCCGGTAATCGGGTGATCATTCATATCTATTTTGCCAGCCATTGAAAAAGATCCATCTTGTTTTTTTGTCAAAGCGTTTCCACCCGCGGTAACCGCCTCATCAATGGTATCTACATAAAACTTATTTGCAGCTTGTTGGTCTAATACAGGTGTTGCGACGTTGTTAATCCTTCGCCCACCCATAGAAACGTCTGCAACTGCTAGATACCCTCCAAATGTATAAACAAAGGCTCGATTAGCACCATCTACGTAAGCTTTAGTTGCAGCGTCTTGTGGATATGTGGGATCTATAAGATTTGTTAAACTATATCCTTTCATATTTATATTTGCAACAGCGGAAAAAGTGCTGTCTTTTTCCTCTACTATTGCTTTACCACTCCTATCCACATAATTTCTGGTAGCAGCTTCATGCGGTTCTGTTGGGTCCTTAATGTTTTTTATTGGATTAAAACTCATGTTTAGATACCCCCCTTTAACGTGGTATCCACCGTTTTCATCCAACAACCCTGAGTTGGTGTCAACATAAGCCTTAGTTGCAACATCTTGGGGATTTACTGGATTACTAACCCGTGTTAAAGTATTACCAGCCATATTTATAGAACCAGTAAGAACAGTTGTTCCATCTTTACGTAAAAAATTATTATTTATGTAAGCGAGTGACACACCATCACCATTTGTTTTAACATCTTTTATTCGTCCGAATTTATCAACAGGCATTTATTAAAAAAGTTTATTTAAAACTTTCTGAAACTTTTTACCCGAACCTAACTCTTTAAGAATGTACAAACATAAATGACCGCAAAATACTTGACCAGCTTGTTGTAATTGATCAGTATTATAGTGTATAGGGCTTTTTAGATACTCTTGAATTTCAAAAGGTGGTTGCATACCATAACTATCAAAATAAATTTTAGTTTTACCGTTTTTATACCAAGCAACCCAATGTGTACCAGACCCACTCGTGTCATCAAGGTTTAGCATACCACATTCCTTTCTTCTACACTTTTTCGGTAGAGTGTTTCGTAAAAATACTCCCCTAAAAGAAGGAATCTTTAATCTTTTTGCTGCATTTTCCAATTCGAAATTGTTTAACGGTTTATTTGGTAAAATTACGTTTTCAATTGAAATATCTAACATTTTTTTATGACGAAATATTTTTAATGTCTTTATTATCAACCCATGAATTAAATTCATTAGAATAACCTTTCCACTTTACAAGAGATTTCTTTTTTCCTTTTTTAATAACCTTTTCTATCCTATACAACTCTTGACTGGTTTTTTGCAGCTCGGGTTCATAAAAGGTACCTTGTATTTCTTCTCCATTAAGATCCTCAATTTTATATGTTACAAGTGATGTATGTTTTACTTCAGAAACTGGAAAAACCTCTTCAGTCCATCTGGTGGTATAACCTTTCTCAAAAGTCTTTTTCTTTTTAGTTATCCTTACTTTGTCTCCAACAGAAAACTTGGGTTTTATATCTTCTATTTCGAGATGATCAGGGTAAAGATTTCTCCAAACTTTGGTTTCATTTTCTTTTTTACTCGCATTTACTGGTGTCATTTTAATGGATGAATGCCTCGTGTTATTATATTCTTTAACGAGATCCGGTAACACATCGATGTAAACGTTTGTAGAGTTAGCAGAAAAATACTTCCACATTTTTTCTTTCATTGTTCTATTCCATCTCTCAACAACGCTAGATTTTTCTTCATTCTCAGTGGCATACAATTCAACCAAGTCTTTAACATCTTTGTTATAAAACTCTTTACCCTTATCCACTCACGTTTTTTCAGGTTTTCTCTCCTTAAAAATACTTTTTAATGCTATAGCAACAGATTTTCCTGTTTTATCTTTTAATGGTATCAACCATCCGTATTTGGAAAAGATGTCAATGACAGCGAGAAGGTATTTAACACCACGATTAAACTTAGAAAATGCTTGCATGTCTACTAAATCCGCAGCCCATATCCTATCTATACCATTTACTCTAACTCTCCTTTTCTTAAATTTTCTTTTTACGGGTTTATGTAATTCTTCCGCTAAATTTACCATGTCGAAATTTTGTTTTTAACCCCCATTCTAAATTTCATCTTTGTTCCAATGAGTCTACTAACGATGGACTTATCCATTTTTTCTCTAATAGTAGAGTTGTAAATACCTTCTAACTCTGTGAACATATTTTTATCACATACTTCATTTCTAACTTTAGTAGTAGGATTTTTTAAATAACAAATATCGTGATGGTAAGCAGCTTTATCAACGCGGTTTATTGGTTTGCTCCATTTCTTTGGTGTTAGATCTGGATTGAGTCTTTTCTCTCATTTAGTGCCGGGGCCTGTGAAATTGTGAGCAGGGAGATGCATTTCAAAAGGTAAATTATTTATAGCTTTATTTAGCAATGATCCGCCCTTTGTTGTCTTAACAAACTAAGTTTTAGTTATTCCACAAACCACACATTTTCCTCGTCTCATATTTCTTCCATTTTAGCAACAGCATATTCTATGTTAGTTGTATCGGTATGTTTTTTACATTTAACACAATACATTTTTATATATAAAAATTAAAAAAAGTTATATAAAATGGATATTATAGATTTATCATGGAATGAAGTACTATCAAAGAGATTTAATCACCCTCTCTTACCAAAAAGTATTAGAGGGTTAATTGTAGGTAAATCACAATGTGGTAAAACTACCTTATTGGTAAATCTTTTACTTAGACCAGACTGGCTTGACTACAACGATTTGAGTGTTTTCGGAAATAGCCTTTTTCAACCGGAATACCGAATACTAAAAAAGGCTTTTGAAGAAAGACTACCAAAAGAATGTATCTTAAGGTTGTTTAAGATGCGAGATGAGATACAAGAACTAAACATTTTACCAACAGCTTTGGTTGAAGAATGGATTAAAACGATTAAAAACAAATCGGATATAAATTGTAACCTTTTTGAAAATGCAAGTAATGTGCCTGATCCGAGAGAGTTAAACTCAGAAAATAAAAATTTAATGATTTTTGATGATTTACTTTTAGAAAAGCAAAACAAAAGTGAGTGTTACTACATTCGAGGAAGGCATAGTAATGTTGACTGTTTTTACCTCTCACAGAATTATTTTAGACTACCAAGGCAAACTATTAGAGAAAACGCAAATTTTATTTGTCTTTTTCCACAAGACCTAAAAAACATTAATCATATTTATAACGATCATGTAGGTGAAGATATGCCTAAGGATGAGATTAGAAAATTTTGTCAAAAGACGTGGGAAAGACCCCACGGTTTTGCTATCATTGATCTAACCAGTAAAAAACATGATGGGAAGTATAGAAACGGCTTTGACAATATTTACATACCTAAGTCAGTAAAAAAAAATTGAAAATAACTTAACAAAAAAAAATTATACATATTATAAAAAAGAATGAGTTATATACCAGTTTTAGCAAAATATACGCATGAATGCGAATTAATTATTGAAAAATTAGAAAAGGAATTAAATAATCGCTTAGAACGTTATGCAATACAAGATTTAAAAATGATATTAGAACAAATAGGCATAAAAAATTACGATCATTTTGAAAAAAACGGTTTTGTATGTATATTACTAAATTACTTAAAACAACAATTGGAGCTCATACAAGCAATGGCAACAAAATATGAAATTAGAAGTGTGAAATTGCTGTATGATTTTTATTTTGATATATATTTTATTATTTGTATTACATCTGAATGTTATTTTTATGGGGAGCTTAATGAAAATGATTTTAATGAATTTTTTGTTAGAATTTATAATTCTAGTGTGGAAAATACCCTACAAGAAGAGTTCGAAGATTTTTTTAATATTAGTTGTAAGTATTTTGAAATATAAACGAGGAAAATATTATTTACACACTTAAATAATATTTTTACTTTTTATAAAAATGGAAGATCTTTTAGAACAAATTGTAAGAAATACGGAACACAAAACATCATTCCAAATTATAGTAAGCAACGACAAAACACGTTTTAGAACAAGGTTTACTCCACCAATTCAGCTGGAAAAAGATAAAAAAAACATGAAATAGCATTGGTAAACCTTGAAATTTACTACACTTTTCCAAACATTGATGCGTCAAACAACATATTCATTTATTCTCCAGACAATGGTGCTTCATGGATTAAATTTAGAATAGCTGAAGGAAGTTATTCCCTTGATGACATTAATGATACCATTCACCAAGAAATGAGGAAAATAGGTCATTACGATGAAATTAATGAAGAGTATTATATTAACATTTATGCAAACACCAATACTCTAAAATCTGTTCTTATTTTGGAAAATGGTTATCAAGTAGATTTTAATCAACCAAACTCCATTGCTAAAGTATTAGGATTTACTCACGCTAAATATACACAGGGATTTCATGAGTCTGAAAATGTAGTGAACATTCTTAGTATTAACAGTGTACTCGTTAACATAGATATTATTTCAGGAAGTTATGTTAATGGTTTAACGAAAAACACTATTTACTCTTTTTTCCCAGATGTTGCACCTGGCTATAAGATACTTGAATCGCCAGCTAATTTAGCATACTTACCAATAACACTGAATGAAATACACAACCTAGAGGTAACAATTACAGACCAAGATGGAACATTACTAAATCTTAGAGGTGAAAATTTAACAATTAGATTTAGTATTAGAGAAGCGAGATAAATAAAAAAAAGAATTATATATAAGATGACGAGTTACGCTACTGTTAAAGTAAATATATCGGAAGGACAAAAGCAAAAGCTTCAATATGCTGTTAAAGCTGGTTGTCCAGTAATATTCGTTTAGGTCATGAAGATTTACAAGGTAATGATGTTTTAGCATTAACCAATTCACAAGCAAAAAAAATAGCTAAAGCCTATGAGGATGGTAAGGGTATCACGATCAAAATGAATATGAAAATAGAGGGAGGTTTTCTCGGAATGTTGGCTGGGTTGGCTGCTAGAGCTTTGCCAATGATTGCAAAAACCGTTTTACCAGCTTTAGGTGTTGGTGCTCTTTCTGGATTAGCTCAATCAGGAGTACAAAAAGCAATGGGATCAGGTCTTTATCTTAAAAAAGGAGGATGTGTTTGTCAAGTAGAAACTGATGGATCTGGATTATACTTAAAGCCATACAAAGGTAAAGGATTAGAGTCTGTTGGTGATGGTTTGTATTTAAAGCAAGGAAGAAAAATTTATGATGGAAAAAGACTTTTACTTGGACCTAATAGTCCATTTGCTAATATCCCTATCTTAGGAGCTATATTGTAATGTTATAAATAATAATAATATTTAAATATTATTTATAACAAGTAAAAATGGATATACATAAATTTGGTATAAAACCTAATATTACTAATCAACATAAAACTATACTTTGGAAACCTCATTTACATGGAGTAAGATATCCTCCCTTAAAGCAAGTTCCTCTAAAATGGAAATTATACTCACAAGTAACTATCAAGATTCCTCCTCGTGATGGTATAAGACTTTCGCTAGGATTTGGTTATATAACTACAAGAGGAGTTGTAGTGATATCTGTTAGTAATAAATGGAAAGATAGTTTAACCATTTTTAATGGAACACATCTTGATAGTGAGGCTAATGATATCTTAGTCTACATTTATAATTTCTCACAAAAACCAATTGAAATACCTGAGGGAGAGTTATTCTGCTATCTAAAATATTTACAATCTTGATATAAAAAAATATCATTCTAATAAAAAAAAAATGACAGATATAGATCAAGAATATCCCTCTAAAAAATATATCCTCCGTTACCTCGAGAAAGAAATACTGCAAGCGCTCCACCTATTGAGATGCACGCAATAGAAGATGATAAAGTACATTCCTACCGTTTACAAAAGATATCTGAAGTACAAAAGTTTCTCGAAAATGAAATTCAAAAAAGAGATGCCCTAGCCAAGAAATATTTTAGAGCCGCAAGAGTTGTTGATAATATTGATACAGCATTGATTGGGTTAACAATGGCTTCTGGTGTTGGGGGAGCCATATTATTTGGTACAGTTGTAGCGGTACCAGTAGCATTGGGTTTAGAAATTGCAAGTGCAGGAACCGGATTACTCTCAATGGTAGGTAAATATGTAGTAAAAAATTCAAGAACCAAGGCAGAAAAACATCAAAAGATTCGAATGATAGCTGATGCTAAGCTTGACACAATCGCTACACATATATCCAAAGCTTTAGTTGACAATCATATATCAGATGAAGAGTTTAAACTTATCATGGAAGAACTAGAGAAGTATAAGAAAATGAAGGATGAGATAAGAACCAAAACTAAGGAAAAGATATCTACTTAAAATGAAGAAAGTTTAATTGAGAAAGGGAGGCAAGAAGCGCGTGAGTCCTTTCTGAGGTTGGTTGAAAAGAATCATACCGCTCCCTCGGTGTAGTAACAACCCAAGAAAAATAAGGTTTTCATGCAGCTGTAGTTATGAAACGTGTTAAAAAATTATGATAAAAATTATGATAAAAATTATGATGAAAATGATATAAAAATTTTTTTTAGTAATAAAAAAATGTCTTTTTTAAAAATCACCGATCCTGCAAAAAGGGACTTAATTGTAAAGGAGTATCTTGAAACAAAAAAGAATATTCGGGATAATCTACTAACGGAGAGAACAGGTGAACAGCAACTTCAAACAGATCTTTCAAAGTTTTTTAAACCTATTACAGAAACACAAAAAGCTACAACAACGGAGATTACTGGGGGGCTTAGACCTATTAAAGAAGGTATCGAACAGTTGCCACAAGCTATTAATCTACCAGCTTTTCCAACAATAGAAGCTTATTCCTCTGAAGAACAAACACCAACTATTGAGGAAAGGAAATTGAAGATATATGAAGAAAAACATTTCATTGGACCAATTGCAAAGGAGTATTTAACGAAATTTGTTGGTAAAAGTGATGTTGATAGAACATATGGATTATATGATAAAATTGGTAAATTTTATATTGGTAACAAAGTAATCATAATTGATGATGATGATATTTTGGTTGGTGGTAAGATATTTCAAGGAACACCTGGTTTATGGGAGTTAATTGTTGCTAAGAAACGAGTTAGTGAGCATTTGTGATGAATTAAAAAGACAAGGTGTTTTAGATTCAGGCGCTTATAAAAATTTAATGTCTATACTATAAAAAATGATTATCAATAAAAAATACGGATTTAAAAAAAAATATTCATATGGTGGTGCCGGAATCTTTGACAGCATTGCTAACTTTTTAGCGAGGCTTTTTACAAGTAGCGCAGCTAAACAAATTGTATCGTCTGCCCTTGATGTGGGAAAAAGTGTAGCTAAGAAAGGTGCAAAGAAAGCTTTAGAGGTTGGAAAGAGTGCAGCTGTAGACGCAGGAAAAAAATTAGTTACAAAAGCTTTAACACCAAAATCAAAGAAAATTTTACAAAAATATACCCCAAAACCTACAACGCAAGGTATGGCAGAGACACAAAACATTAATACCTTAATAGAAGAAAGTGCCATTGCTATTCAAGACTTAGTTAAAAAATTAAACAGTGGAGCAGGCATTAAAGTAGTATGAAGAAAAAATGAAAATAAGTTAAAGAAAAAAATATTACTTATAAAAAAAAAGAAAATGTCAGAATTAGCACTTTGGCGTGTAGTTCATGAAAAATACAATAGTAGTTCTATTAATATATCAGGTGTATCTTTAAAACTGGAGGAGGATTGTGAGATCCTCGAAATTAATAATACACAATATGGTTATAAAAAAGCCGTTGTGAAGTTGTCTTCTGAAAAAGTAAACGTAATGAAAGAGATTGAGGAAAAGGTGAATGAGCATTTACAAAAGTGGGGTATACCCCAAGTAACACTTGTGTATGGAAACAGGATTTACCCAAAAAAGAAAACATATATCCAAGAAGATAAACTAAAAATCATTAAACTTAAAGGTGTGTTTGTTAATAATGAAAATAAGTCTTTTCCCCAGCTTTGGTTAGAGATTTAGAGTAAAGTAACACAATTACAGTTTTTATCTAAAATCATAATTGCAATAATAAAAAATGGACATTTTAAGAATTATCGAACCAATTTTAAAAGACGATAGTATTGATGAGTATGAGCACTTTGAGTATGAACCAATCACAGGTGCAAATCTCAACAACTCAGGAGGAGATATTAGGATTAGCATTGAAACCTAAGATATTTTTACTCATCCTAGTGAGAGTTATTTACTTATAGAAGGTCGATTAACAAAGGCTAATGGAACAGCTTACGCAAATGCTGACAACGTTTCTCTAACAAACAACGCCCTGATGCACCTGTTTAAAAATATCAGGTATCAACTTTCAGGTATGGAAATTGAATCCTTAACACATCCTGGTCAGGCTACTACAATGCTTGGGTTGTTAAAATATCCGGATGATTTTTCCAAATCACAGGGGTTAAACCAATTGTGGTATAAGGATACGATACAACACCTGCAGCACAAGCTCAAAACATAGGTTGGAATGTAAGAAAATTATACATCGTTAATAATTCTGATCCAAAGGGAACATTTAGCCTTAGAGTTCCATTAAAACATATATTTGGTTTTTGTGAAGATTATGATGAGATATTGTATGGAATGAAGCAAACTCTCACCTTGACAAGGAATGATGATGAAGATGCGATTTTTAGAGCTGCTGGTGTTGATGCTGGTAAAATTACTTTGGATAAAATATCATGGTTTATGCCTCACATGCTACCCGCAGATTAGGAGAAGATGGAACTTTATAAACTTATCGAGAAAAAAGAAAAATTTCCAGTTGGTTACAGAATGCTACAATGCGATTCTATCTCAGTTCCTCAGTCAACAACATTTACTTGGAGACTTTCAGTTAAATCATCTCCCGAGGTGCCACGGTTTATCATTGTAGGCTTTCAGACTGATAAAATTGGTAATCAAGAGCAAAATCCATCCATATTCGACAACGTAGACGTTAAAAATATTTATGTTATGTTAAATGCTTCTCGATACCCTGCGGTTGACTACAATCTTTCATTTACTAGACAACAATTTAGTAGAGCGTATGGTGACGCTGCATTATTTAGATCTAAGTTTTATAACATGGATGAGTTGGTATCAAATCCTAACTTTACCCCTTCAGAGTACAAAACACTTTATCCTCTCTCTTACTAGGATAAAAAACGGTTAGTTGAGTTGGTGAAAGAACATGGTTTGTTCCCAGAGGAGTCACCTAAGTCACCTAAAAAAGAAAGAAGTAAGGACCCTAGGTTTGATAGATTAAAAACTATTATGCATAATCCTAAAAAAGTTAGTTTAGAGGATGTTGAAACTGGTGAAATAAAAACCTTTCCATCAATTTACATGGCGGGTAAATTTATAGATCATTGTCCTCAAACGATTGTGAACTGGAATGGAAGGGTTTGGAAAAATAATATAAGATTAACATTAAGTAATTTTATTATGATATTATCATAATAAAATTTTTTGAAATAATGAAACAAAAAAATAACTTAAGAAATTATATCTATTATATAAAAATATGAGTTTATTTAATAGATTCACAAACGTAGCTAGACAAGCTGCGTCAAATGTTTACTCCGGTGCAAGACGACTAGCCGCAGCTGTCGTTCCGGAATCCATACAAAGAAGAATAACTGATTTTGGTAATTGGTTAACTTCTAATGTAGAAGCAGAACAAATACCAGAAGTATTAGATGCTATTGTTGAACATGTTAGAGAAAATTACCCATCAAGACAGGAGTTACAGATTAGAGAGGGTCCATCTGCTTTAGGAAGGTTTGCAACACAATATGTAATAAATGGGAGTGGGGAAATAAATGTGCATTTGTTTTTGGAAAGTGCGTGTGATGGTATGACTAATATTATAAGAAATAATCCTGGAAGAAAAATTCAGTTAATTCTTAGATGTATTATGAGAAAAGAAACTGATCCTGAAATTAATTTAATAAGAGTCCCTTTCTATTCAGGTCATTTTGCTGTTTATGAGGGAACAGATGAACATATACTTTATAGTAACATGATTGAAATAATTTTAGAAAGTATAGCTGCATTTCAAAGAGAGGGTAGTGATTGGGTGATTCATAATATATTAACGTTGGAGTTACACACAGCTGAATTTGATCCTTTAAGAGCTAATGGTTAATTACCTTTACCAGATTGGATCTCGAGTAAAAAAGCAGTTATCAATATGAAAAATAAAGATAACAAATGCTTTTTATGGTGTGTTTTAAGAGCGTTAAATCCAAAAAATGTTCACCCAGAAAGAGTTAATAGAGAATTAAAAGCAAAGGAAGATACTTTAAACATGAAGGGAATAAAATATCCTGTTTCATATGAGGGTATCAAGAGGTTTGAAAAACAAAATCCTGAAATTAGTGTGAACGTTTTTAGGATTAAAGATTATGATAAAAAAAAATTATCCTTTTTTAATTACTGATATTGAAAAAAGCAAACATATTGACCTTCTTTTTATTAAAAAAGAGGAATATACACACTATGCGCTTATTAATAAATTTACTTCTCTTATGAAAACACAAGTAACAACAAGTCATAGAGCACAAACAATATTTCGTAAGCGATGTTTAAATCATTTTGGTAGTATTGAACTTTTAGAAAAACATAAGCAATATTGTAATGAGTATGAGCCTATTAGTATAGAAATGTCAGAACAAGGTAGTACAATACGTTTTAATAATTACGCAAGGAAAATAAAGGTTCCATTTGTAGTATACGCTGATTTTGAAAGTATTTTAAAACCAATACACACATGCGAACCAAACCCAAAAGATAGTTACACTCTACAAACTCAAAAACATATACCTTGTAGTTTTTATTATATTATAATATTTTTTAGTGATAATGTATCTGAACCAATAGTAAGAAACTATACAGGAGAAGATGCTGGAGAAGTTTTTATAAATATGTTATCAAGGGATATTAGAAACCTTCATGAAAGATATTTTCAAAATCCAAAACCAATGAATTTTACATTAGAGGAAAAACAAAAATACTCACAACAACAAAAATGTTGGATTTGTGGGGGTAGTTTTACAAAAGATAATATTAGAGTAAGAGATCATTGTCATTTTACAGGTAAATATAGAGGTGCCGCACATCAAGAATGTAATTTAAAAGCTAGTAAACCTAATTTTACACCTGTATATTTCCATAATTTAAGTGGATATGATGCACATCTTTTTATAAAATATCTTGGTAAAACTGATGGTAAAATTAATTGTATACCAAATAATGAGGAGAAATATATTAGTTTTGGTAAAAGTATTTTGGTTGGTGAAAAAAAAATAGAAACTAAAAAAAGAAAGGGTGAAACAGAAGGTGAAACAGAAGATGAAACAGAAATAAAGAAAGTTGCTATATAACATGAAATTAGATTTCTTGATAGTTTTAAATTTATGAGTTCTAGTTCGGATAAACTTTCAAGTAACTTAGAGGAAAGACAATTAAAAATTTTAGGAAAATATTTCACTAAAGAACAATTACCACTAGTTAGGAGAAAAGGGGTTTTTCCTTATGAATACTTAGACTCATTTGAAAGGCTTTATGATGAACAATTACCTCCAAAAGAAGCATTTTATTCCACTTTAAATAAAACAGGAATTAAAGATGAGGACTATGCTCACGCTCAAAAGGTATGGAAAGCTTTTAATATGAAAACTTTTAAGGATTATTTAGAACTTTACAATAAAATAGATGTTTTACTTTTAGCAGACGTCTTTGAGAATTTTAGAGATGTTTGTTGTAAAAATTATGAATTAGATCCTAGTTGGTATTATACAACACCAGGTTTGGCATGGGATGCAGCATTAAAAATAACGGAAGAAATTCTAGAACTTTTATCAGACCCTACCATGCTTTTGATTGTAGAGGAGGGTATCAGAGGAGGTATTGCTATGTGTGTTATAAGATATGTATTAGCAAATCATTTATATATGGGTGATTCATATGACCCAAGTAAACCATCAAAATATTTATTATATATTGATGCAAACAGTCTTTACGCATGGGCAATGAGTCAACCTCTTCCTACTTCTGATTTTAAATGGATGACAGAAGAAGAATTAGAAAATTGGCAGGAACATCCATGTATATTAGAAGTAGATTTGGAATATCCTGAAGATTTACATGATTTACATAATGAGTTTCCTTTAGCTCCTGAACGTTTAAAAATAGATAAAGTTGAAAAACTTATTCCAAACTTAAATTATAAGAAAAATTATATTTTGCATTATTCAGCTTTAAAAACATATGCTAATTTAGGTTTAAAAATTACTAAAATACATTGTGGTATTAAGTTTGAAGAAAGTCCGTATATTGATACAAATATTAAATTAAGAACATTAGCTAAAAATAATTTTGATAAAGATTTTTTTAAGTTGATGAATAATTCTTTTTTTTTTTTGGTAAAACTATGGAAAACTTAAGAAATAGAGTAGAAGTATATTTAGTTAATAATGAATATAGAGCGAAAAAACTTGCAGGAAAACCCAACTATAAACATACTACAATATTTAATGAAAATCTTGTTGCTATTCATATGAAAAAGACTAATATAAAATTTAACAAACCTATTTATTTAGGAATGAGTATTTTAGATATTGGTAAAACACATATGTATAAAAGTTATTATAATTACTTTAAAGCTAAGTATGGTGAAAAGGTTAGATTGTGTTATACTGATACAGATAGTTTAATTCTTGAAATATGTACTGAGGATTTGTATAAGGATATAGAAAAAGATGTACCTGAAATGTTTGATACAAGTAATTATCCTAAAGATCATTTTTTAAGAAATGATTGTAATGCAAGAGTAGTTGGAAAGTTTAAAGATGAGTTAGGTGGTAAGATTATGACTAAGTTTGTTGGTTTAAGAGCAAAAACGTATGCTTATAAAACTTTAGATGGACAGGAAGATAAAAGGTGTAAGGGAATTAAAAGGGAAGTTATGAAGAATGAAATAAAATTAAAACATTATGAAGAACGCTTGTTTACAGAAGAGGAACAGTATAGGACTATGTATGTGTTAAGAAGTCGCAGTCATGAAATATACACAGAGCAAATAAACAAAGTTGCTTTGAGTGGAAAGGATGATAAAAGGTTTGTTGATGGAGAAAACAAGATTGACACATCAGCTTGGGGACACCATAAAATAAAAAGAAGAGACAAATAAAAAATTAATTTAAAGAATTATTTTTATATAATAAAAATACATACAAGTTAATTGTTATGTAACTATCTTATGGTTACATAACACAAATATATAGGTTGGGGGTAAGAAACAAAGGGTTAGCCGGACGAATAGGTTAGCTGGACGTATAGGTTAGCCAGACGTATAGGTTAGCCGGACGTATAGGTTAGCCGGATGAATAGGTTAGCCGGACGAAGGGGTTAGCCGGACGAAGGGGTGTGGGCATCGCTTCGCTTTGCCTAAATGAAATTTTTATGTAATTAACCAGGGACATAGATGAGGAATTGAGTTAGGACAAAACGGAAAAGCTAGGACAAAAACGGGAAAAATTGGATTTATGGTTTAATTATGGTTGAGCAACATGAAAATTGGGGGAAAAAAAGCGTATAGTTAGTTTTAAGTCAGTTAAAAATAAAATTTTAATCAGAGAGATGGATAAAAAAAGTCTCAGATAACCCCTTTTATCTACTACTCTCAATCTCTTTCATCATGTTTACTTTTTTAGGGGATAACTTTACAACAGCTTTTTGGTAATCATATTGTGTGTTATTAGTTTCAAGGATATCACAATTCCTCAGTTCAAAAAATGCGTTTTTTATGGTTATGAAAAATGTGTTATATTTTTCATAATCTTCACGATCAAAGTCTAATTCTTTTATTTTTTATTACAAATATAATTTCATAAACCATTTTTTCAATTTTTCATACTACTTTAATACCAGACCCACTGTTTAATTTTTTAACAAAGTCTTGAATAGCAATTGCACTTCCATCTATTAAGGTGTTAATGTTTTGTGCCGTAGGTGTACTTTGCGCCGTAGGTGTAGCAGTATGTTTTTGTAAAATTTTTCGTGATTTTGGTGTCAAAGCTTTTTCAACTAACCTCTTTCCTGCGTCTACAGCAGCACTCTTTCCAGCTTCTAAAGCTTTTTTTGCTCCTTCCTTAGCAACACTTTTTCCCACATCAAAGGCAGAAGATGCAATTTGTTTAGCTGCGCTACTAGTAAAAAGTTTTGTAAAAAAGTTAGCGATGCTGTCAAAATTCCAGCGCCACCGTATGAATACTTTCTTTTAAATCCATGGTTTTTAGGCGTAATCATTTTTTATAGTATGGACATTAATTTTTTATACTCGGTTGAATCTAAGACACCCTGTCTTTTTAATTCATCACATATGCTAACAAGCTCGTTTCTTACACCTGTGTTGCCTGCTGCTTTACTTGCCAACAATAGGTCTAGTCTTTCTATTAATGCATTAGGGTCACATGGGATAACAACAATCCCACTTCCATCATAATGTCTATTATTCCAAATGTTGGAAAGTATCCTTTTCCATTTTTGCCCTTTACTGCCTTTGGGATATTTACTGCTCGGGTCGTTATTACGATAAAAGGTGTTGGTTTTTAACATCAACTTTGCGTAATTGTCCTAATCCCCATCAGTATAAATATTATCATCTGGATTCTTAGATACGATAAGTTCCCATAGACCAGGCGTGCATTCATATTCTTCACCGTCAACCACAATATCGTTGTCTATGATAATAGCTTGCTTGTTACCAATATAAAAAATAACATCTCTATCATTAAGCCCATACGTTGTATCAGTTTCAGACTTAGTAGCCAACTTTCTTAAGTACTTCTCTGCTATTGGTCCAATAAATTGTGTATCTTCTTCTCCTTCTGATGGTTTCTCAAAAGCCTGTATAGATGGGAAGGCCGGAAACTTAATAGCTTGCGGTAAGTTTTCTATAGGTTTAAGTCCTTCTATAACCTCCTTTGTTGTAGTTTTTTTGCGTTTCCGTAATAGGTTTAAAAAACTTTGAAAGATCAGTTTGCAATTCTTGCTCGCCTGTTTTCTCCGCTCGTAGACTATCCTGGATATTTTTTTTTTTTTTTTTTTTTTTTTGTCTCAAGATACTCTTTCACAATTAGATCTCTTTTTGCAGGATCGGTGATTTTTAAAAAAAGACATTTTTTTTATTATTAACATAATTTTTATCGCAGTTTTTATCGCAGTTTTTAACACATTTCACCGCTAACACAGCTAAAACTACATCTACATGAAAACTTTATTTTTGCTCTGCTAATACTCCAAGAAACCCCCATGATTCTTTTCAACCAACTTCCGAAAGGACTCACGGGCTTCTTGCCTCCCTTTTTCTATCAATGTCTCTTCCGTTTCACTCGACATTTTTTTCTTCATTTTTCTGAGAATTTCTTCTTTCATAACTTTATATTTTTCTAATATTTCCAAAATTAGTTGAAACTTTATTATCACTTAAGGCTTTTGATATATGAGAAGATATAGTATTCAGTTTTGTACTTGCAATTGTTTTTATTTTTTCATGCTTTTCAGCTTTTGCAGTAGATTTCTTTACACTATACTTCCCAATTAAACTCAAATTACAGCAGGAGCAGCTACAACTGTTGATAACAAACCTATTCCTCCAGCTCCTGCTCCCATTGTAATAACAACTAACACCGTATCAGTAATATCTACTATTTTTGCTGCTCTGAAATATTTTTTACTCATGGTTTCTCTTTTTTGTATTTTATTTTCTAAAGATTTTTGGATTTCATTAATTTTTTGTAACCGATACCCTTGCTTTTCATCAATAGGAGGGGCAGACGGTAATTTAGGATATATATTCTCTTTCATCTCCATTTTTTTATTAGAATGATATTTTTTTAATCACGGTTTTTAAACCAAAGCTATTAAATTAAATAGTAAACGAGACATAAAAGCTCGTTTTCCTCAATTTTTACGGTATCCTTTGAATTGTTTGTAATAGTTATTAGAATATCCTCAGCGTTTTCGAGGCTAACCTCATTTTGTAAACTACACCTCTTAAATTTTAAAGAGTATGCTAATGAGGTTAAAACAACTCCTTTAGTCATCATAAACCCAAAACCTAATAGTATTTGTTTTACTTGCTTTGGGTCTAATGTATTTCTTCTTGACAAAAAATTTCCCAAGTTACTGGATTTACTTTTCTCGGTGGATGTTTTAAATTAGAAACTGAAAGCCAATAAATTGTTTTTGGTTGACTAATTTTTGGTTTTACACCAAATTTATAAATACTCATTTTTTTATAAATAATATTTAAATATTATTTATAACATTACAATATACATGTAGCTCCTAAGATAGGTATATTAGCAAATGGACTATTAGGCCCTAAAAGAAGTCCATTTCCCTCGTAAAACTTTCCACCTTGTTTTAAATACAAACGATCACCAACAGACCCTAATCCTTTACCTTTAGCTGGTCCTAAATAAAGTCCTTTTCCATCATTTTCTATCCGACAAACACATCCTCCTTTTTTAAGGTAAAGACCTGATCCTATTGCTTTTTGTACTCCTGATGAGGCTAATCCAGAAAGAGCACAACAACTTACGCCGGTAACATGGTTTTTGCGATCATTGGCAAAGCTCTCGCAGCCAACCAAGCCAACATTCCGAAAAAACCTCCCTCTATTTTCATATTATGTTTGAGTTGTTTAGCACTCATTTTAATTGTTATACCTTTACCATTCTCATAGGCTTTAGCCATTTTCTTTGCTTGTGAATTGGTAATTGCCATAATATCATTACCTTTTAAATCCTCATGACCTAAACGAATACTTACTGGGCATCCAGTTTTAATAGCAGATTGAAGCTTTTGCTTTTGCCCTTCTGATATATTAACTTTAACAGTCGTATAATTTATCATTTTATATATTCAATATTTTTTTATTACGCTTCTCTAATATGAAATCTAATTGTTAGATTTTCACCTCTAAGATTTAGTAAAGTTCCATTTTAGGCTGTGATTTTTACCTCTAGGTTGTGTATTTCATCCATTGTTATTGGCAAATATACTAAATTAACTGGTGACTCAATTATCTTATATCCAGGAGAAACATTTGGGAAAAAAGAGTAAATCGTGTTTTGCGTTGAACCATTAACATAGCTTCCTGAGATAATATCAATGTTAACGAACAGACTGTTTATACTGAGAATATTTACAACATTCTCCGACTCATGAAATCCTTGTGTATATTTTGCGTGAGTAAATCCTAATACTTTGGAAATAGATTTTAGATGGTTAAAATCTACTTGATAACCGTTTTCAAGGGTAAGAATAGGGTATTCGTGTTTGCAGAAATGTTAATGTAATATTCATCAGTGGATACATCATAGTGCCTGTTTTTTCCCATTTCCTGGTGAATGGTATCATTAATGTCTATGAGATCATAACTTCCTTCTGGTATTTCAATTTTAAGCCATGAAGCACCATTGTCTGGAGAATAAATAAAGATGTTGTTTGTTGCATCAATGTCTGGAAAAGAGTAGTAAGTTTCAAGGTTTACAAAAGCTATTTCATACTTTTTATCCTTTTCCAGTTGAATTGGTGGATTAAACCTAGTTCTAAAGCTTGTTTTGTTGTCGCTTACTATAATTTGGAATTATTTTTTTTTTTTTGGTCAGTATTTTCTACAATCTGTTTTAAAAGATCTTCCAAAAAGATCTTTAGTAATTAAAAATATTATTCAGACATGTAAAATATATCTCGGTGTAAAAGATATTTCTATAGTTTGGTATTTTGTAATTCATATTCTTCTTTGTTTTTGTAATAGTATATATCATTTTCTAAATCCTCTTGTATTTTTTGTAATATTCGAAATAATTTTTGGGACTCATTTCTTTTAACTTCTTTTCTTCTATTACCAAAAGTTTTTCAATATTTCTCATAGTATATTCCATTTCATCAGCTAAATCTTTTAGCCCGTATTTATACCAGTATTCGTTATCCCATCCTTTGTTTTGGACATTATCAAAAATTATATCCAATACATCAAATATTTTGTCTATAGTTTTTGTAATTCTTTGTATCATTATTCGTATTAGCTCATTTTTCTTGTATTGTATATAGTTTTGTATACCAAATACTCTCATTATTTCTCTAATCTTTTCTATTGTACATAATTCCAACAAATACTTTTCTATAAAACAAAGTTTAACACTATCTCTAATTAGTTTGTGTTCTGGTGCTTTTTCATCCTCTGAATAATCATCATAATAATTTTCTAAACATTCATCAAACTTCATTTTTTATTTACTAAAAATTTTATTTAAGTGTGAGAAATATATTTTTTTACTAAAATATATTTCTTTGTTTTTGTTTACAGTTGATCACATTTTTTTAACTCCTCTTCATTCATAGCAAGAACTTCATTATACCATATAGGTTTTGAACACCAAGCATAATGAGGCATGCAATTTACCTTTTCTTCATCTTTTTTTAAAAGATGATTTATTTCTATTATTTTATTTGCAAATGATATTAACTTTTTTTCTATTTTTATTATGTTCTTTTACATAGGAATACATTTCAAAAAATTGTCTTTTTAGAAATAATATATATCCGTATTTCTCATTATCTGAAATTTTATTTTTGCTATTACACCTAGAAAACTTGCTTTTTATTTTAAGCAAACTAATTACTTTTTTTCAATTTTTTTACTAAGCAACGTACTAAATTTATTAGTAAACGGTTTTTTACTATATCGTCAACTATATATATAATATCAGTTGCCTGTAAATCTTCTAACTTATTTTTTATTAATCTCATTTCATAATACGTATAATTTTTTCTTAAGCTATTTTCATTTTTCTTTTTTTTTTTTTTTTTTTTTTTTATACTGACTTAGGTATGTAAAAGTTGTCAAAGCCGTTTCTGTACTTCCCATCATGTTTTTTACTAGTTAAATCAATGATAACAAAACCATGTGGTTTTTCCCACAACTTATGGCAAAATTTTCTAAACTCATCCTTAAACATATCTTCACTTACGTGATCATTAAAAATATGGTTAATGTTTTTTAGGTCTTGTGGGAAAAGACAGATAAAATTTGCGTTTTCTCTAATAGTTTGCCTTGGTAGCCTAAAATAGTTTTGTGAGAGGTAAAAGCAGTCATCATTACTATGTCTTCCACGAATGTAGTTATGCTCACACTTAGTTTGCTTTTCTAAAAGTAAATCATCAAAAATCATTCAATTTTTGTTTTCTGAGCTCAACTCTCGCGGATCAGGCACATCCCCCGCAGTTTCAAAAAATCTACACTTTATATCCGATTTGTTTTTAATCGTTTTCACCCATTCTTCAACCAAAGCTGTTGGAGAAACATTTAAATCCTGTATCTCATCTCGCATGTTAAACAACCTTAAAATACCCTCTTTCGATAGTCTTTCTTCAAAAGCTTTTTTAAGTATGCAATATTCCGGTTGAAAAAGACTTTTTCCGAAAACACACAACTCGTTGTAGTCAAGCCAACCTGGTCTGAGCAGAAGGTTAAGTAAAAGAGTGGTCTTACCACATCCTGATTCACCTCCGATTAATCATCTAATACTTTTTGGTAAAAGAGGGTGATTAAACCTCTTTAATACTACTTCATTCCATGATAAATTCATAATATCCATTTTATATAAGTTTTTCTATTTTTTATAAAAAATGTATTGTATTAAATGTAAAAAAGCTACCGATACAACCAATATAGAAAATGTTATTACTAAAAATGGAAGGAATATGAGACGTGGAAAATGTGTGGTGTGTGGAATAACTAAAACTCAGTTTGTTAAGGCACAGGATGTGAAAAAAAGGCGGATCAGTGCTAAATAAAGTTATAAATAATTTACCTTTTGAAATGCATCTCCCCGGACATAATTTTACGGGGCTCGGCACTAAGTTAAAAAAAGACTCAACCCAGATTTAACACCAAAAAAATGGAGCAAGCCAATAAACCGTGTTGATAAAGCTGCATACCATCATGATGTTCGCTATTTAAAAAACCCCACTACTAAAGTCAGAAACGAAGTGTGTGATAAAAATATGTTTACAAAGCTAGAAGGTATTTACAATCCCACTCTCAGGGGAAAAATGGATAAGTCCATCGTTAGTAAGCTCAATGGAACAAAGATGAGATTTTGAATGGGGGTTAAAAAAAAAATTTCAGCATGATAAATTTAGCGGAAGAATTACACAAACCTGTAAAAAGAAAATTTAAGAAAAGGAGAGTTAGAGTAAACGGTATAGATAGAATATGGGCTGTAGATTTAGTAGACATGCAAGCATTTTCTAAATTTAATCGTGGTGTAAAATATCTTCTCGCTATTATTGACATCTTTTCCAAATACGGTTGGTTGGTATCATTAAAAGACGAAACGGGAAAATCTGTTGCTATAGCATTAAAGAGTATTTTTAAGGAGAGAAAACCAGATAAAATGTGGGTGGATAAGGGTAAAGAGTTTTATAACAAAGAAGTTAAAGACTTAATTGAATTGTATTCCACTGAAAATGAAGAAAAATCTAGCGTGGTTGAGAGATGGATTAGAACAATGAAAGAAAAAATGTGGAAGTATTTTTCTGCCCACTCCACAAACGTTTACATTGATGTGCTACCAGATCTCGTTAAAGAATATAATAACACAAAACATTCATCCATTAAGATGACACCAGTAAATGCAAGTAAAAAAGAAAATGAAACCAAAGTTTGGAGAAATCTTTGCCCTGATCATCTTGAAATAAAAGATATAAGACCTAAGTTTTCCGTTGTAGACAAAGTAAGGATAACTAAAAAGAAAAAGACCTTTGAAAAAGGATATACCACAAGATGGACTGAAGAGGTTTTTACAGTTTCTGAGGTAAAACATACATTGCCTATAACATAAAAAATTGAAGATCTTAATGAAGAAGAAATAAAAGGTACCTTTTATGAACCTGAGCTACAAAAAACTAGTCAGGAGTTGTATAGGATAGAAAAGATTATTAAAAAAGGAAAAAAGAAATCTCTAGTAAAGTGGAAAGGTTATTCTGATGAGTTTAATTCATGGGTTGATAATAAAGACATTGTAAATATTTCAGTATAGAAAAATGTTAGATATTGCAATTAAAAACATAATTTTACCAAATAGACCATTAAAAAAAAAAAAAAAAAAACAATCTAGAACTGGAAGATGCAGCAAAAAGATTAAAGATTCCTTCTTTTAGGGGAGTATTTTTTACGAAACACTCTACCGAAAAAGTGTAGAAAAAAGGAATGTGGTATACTAAACCTTGACGACACGAACGGGTCTGGTACACATTGGGTTGCTTAGTATAAAAACGGTAAAACTAAAAATTACTTTGACAGTTATGGTATACAACCATCTATTGAAATTCAAAAGTACCTAAAAAGTCCAATACATTACAATAGTGATCAATTACAACAAACTGGGAAAGTATTTTGTGGTCATTTATGTTTGTACATTCTTAAAGAGCTGGGTTTGGGTAAAAAATTTCAAACAGTGCTAAATAAACTATTTTAGCAATAAAAAAAGATGCCCGTTGATAAATTTGCAAGAATGGATGATGTTAAAACAAGCGGTGATGGTGTATCACTCGCTTACATAAATGATAGTTTTTTACGTAAAGATGGAACAACCACCGTTACCGGTTCTATAGATATGGCTGGTAATACATTAACAAAGGTTAGTAATCCGGAAAATCCTCAAGACGTCGCAACTAAAGATTACGTCGACACCAACTCGAGGCTGTTGGATGAAAACGGAGGATACCACGTTAAAGGGTATTTAAACATGGGTTTTAATCCGATAAGAAATGTTATGGAGCCAACAGAACGGAGTGAAGCTGCTACTAAAAGTTATGTGGATAGAAGTGGTAAAGCAATAGTGCAGCAACAAGACGGTATTTTTTCTGCTGTTGCAGATATAAATATGCGGGGGTATACTTTAACGAATCTTATAGATGCTGCAAACCCACAAGACGTTGCAACTAAAAAATACGTAGATGTTGCCAATCGAGCCTTTGTTTACGGATCTGGAGGGTACATAGCAGTTGGTGACATTTCTATGGGTGGGCGGAGAATTTACAACGTCGGAACATCTTTAGAAAACCAACAAGCCCCAAATAAGTTTCACGTTTACGTTAATATAGAAAACGTTAAAAGTTATTCGGGGAGCGGCGCAATATTAAAAAACCCAGAAGGAACCTTTTCTGCCGTTAGCGATATCGACATGAATGGCAACTTTTTAAAAAATATCGCAGACCCGAGGGATTCACAAGACGTGGCAACTAAGGCTTACGTAGACGCTGATAAAGTAATAGCACCGAGGCTTATTGGTCCCAAACCCATTATAACTGTGTGGGCTGAAGAAAATTGTCCAATAGAAAACGACAATTACGAGTTTTCATTTGGTAATGGTAATTCAGGCACTGACCATGGTTTGGGCGGTTACTGTATGAGTGCGCCGGGTAGAATTACAAGAGGTAGTTTAACGGTTGTTAAAAATGACCCTTATATACCAGAAGAGGTAAAAGTTAATATCGTGGTAAACGGAGTAGAGCAGGTTGATTACTCTTTTATTAAAAAGAAAGATGAGATTTGCAGATGTGTGGTTTTCCCTAAACCACTCGAAATAAAGCAATGCGATATCATAAACTTTATCTCAAGATCAGGCAATCCTTACGTGCGTCACGCTTACATATCTATTTTGATAGAATCAGACTTGTAAAAAATATTTAACCCGTAAAGTGTTAAATATTGAAAAAGGATCAGTTTTCACCACGTGACATAGTATTTCAAAACTTTGTTTAATATTTCGCAATGCATACTCATATAATATCACTTTAGACTGGACTTTTGAGGATGATGGTAGTATATATGATATTAATAATTTATTTACTTTGTTTTTTGTAAAAATTGAAATGTATATGGTAATTGTATAAAATAGGATTTTTATTATGATAATAATAAAGCGGTCTTACGTCCTTGTTGTATTTTAATTTTGTAAGAATGTTATTACTAACAAAATGGTAACCTCTGGCGTGGCCTTACAGCCCGTAAGTTCATACCAATAAATGATAACCTCTGGCGAGGCCTAACAGCCCGTAAGTTAATACCAAACACTAATATAAAATGGTAACCTCTGGCGAGGCCTAACAGCCCGTAAGTTAATACCTTATTAATACATTTCTTACGCATTTAAACCACAATGTTGTAAGGCTGCTGTTTAAAAAAAGAATAAGTATTTTATACAATTATTGTACACGTTAAACATTTAAAAAAAAACAGGGTAAAAATTTTTGTTGATATTATAATACAATACCATTTTTGGTTTCGGTGGTGCTAAGTGAAAGACATAGGGTTGTGTACTAAATAATACTTCCTCTTTCGCTCTCGATGGGGAGGTATGAAAAAATGGCTTATATCATGGTGGTATCATGACTCACCTTATTTCATCTGTACTTTCTCTTATGTGAAGGTGTAGAAAACGTAGTAAAAGGTGATTCTTAAGCTAGTTTAACGTTTTTCAACATTATTTAATTAAATGGTTTGCGCACACACACACACACACACACACACACACACACACACACACACACACAATCGCACGGCTCATTCTGATTTATCACACGCATTTTATGAGTATGACTGAAAGATGGATATAACACATTATTGAAAGATGGATAAAGTTTTTAATCATATTGTGATTAAAAAAGTTTTTGTGGTTGGATGGTCAAAATTTGGGTGGTTGATGATTAAAAAGTTATTCACAAAGCATCCACAAAAAATGAGAGCAAACCCCCAATTTATATCTACTGGCAGAGGTAAATATTTTTTTTAAAAGAAAAGGTAAAGGATATATTTTTACATACCTGTTACCTAATACCAACGTTTTTAGATTTTCTTTCTTAGTCGCTTTTCTATAAAAATCGGCGGTTATGTCAAAGCTTTTGGCGGCTTCGTTGTATACGTCTTTTACTCTTGTGGTTAAAGACGTAGAATTGACCAATGAAACAAACTGTTGTTCTGGAACCTTTAGCTGATGATCCGGATGAAATAAAGAAATACAGCAAAATGTTTGAAATGATCCAAAAACATATGCATAATCTTAAGGATTACAATATTTCATATGAAAATTTCTTGGCTGATATAAACTTAGATGAAGAAAACTATATCAGAGCTATTCAATGCTCTCTGAATGGACCAAAGGTTTTTCTAAAAAGAAGTGCAGCAGAGATAAGAATAAGTGCCTACATGAAACCAATCTTAGATGCCTGGGGAGCCAACCATGATCTACAGTTTGTTCTGGATGGTTATGCATGTGCTGTTTACATTATATCATACATAAGTAAGGCTCAAAGAGGGATGAGTTTACTGATGAATGAAGCATGCGAAGAGGCAAGACGGGGTAATATGGATTTAAAGAAACAAGTAAGGCATATTGGAAACAAATCCTTGAATAGTGTAGAAATAAGTGCACAAGAAGCATGCTATCTTCTTCTCCAACTGCCACTTACTAAATGCACAAGAGAGGTAGTTTTTATCAACACATCCTTACCAGAAAATCATACATTTCTTTTAAAATCAAAAGAATCTCTTGAGAAGTTACCAGGAACATCAACAGATATTGAGGCAAATAATGCAACTAAAAGATACTCAAAGAGGCCAAAACAGCTTGAACATTGGTGTCTCGCTGATTATATGTCTAAACTGGATGTCATTTATTCATCTGAAAGGAAAACTTGTGAAGAAAAAGGTTCAAAATGATGATGAAAGGCAATATACTGGTGGAGAAATATCCAATAAAAGTGATGTTGAAACATTTTCAGCAGATAATTTTAAAGTTACATTAAAAAATGGTGTTGTAATAAAGACTAGAGCAAACCTAAGAGTAGTTCGTTATGTCAGATTTTCCAAAAAAGTAGACCAAGTAAATTATTACAGAGAAATACTACTACTTTTTCTGTCATAGAGAAATGAAAGTGCAAATTTACTGGGTGGTTTTCTACATATGAATCACACTATCAGACTAAAAAGAATTTCAATTTCATTGATCATAAAGCAAAGGGATATGAAAAAAATATGGAACAAATGACAGAGGCTATTAAGAGAGCAGAAGATGATATAGGTTTTGATGATATTGCACCAATGACAGAACAAGCAGAAGCTGATGCTATGCTAGAGGGAACTTCAGAGAATGAGCAATTGGTCTACTTTGACTCAGATCGTCCATATAGACAGTGTCATTCTGATATAGGAAGTGATTTAGGATCTTCAGTGGCATATGTTGATGTTTCAATTAATACAAAAAGAATGTCAGATAAAACATTTAGATCACTGGTACATTCTTTGAATAAAAAACAGTTAGAGTTCTTTCAACATGTGTTGCTGACAATTAAGGACATGAAAGAAACCATGAATCTGTTCCTTTCAGGAGGTGCTGGTGTTGGTAAATCTGTTTTGATATCTGTTTTACATGAAGCCCTTTTGCGACATTTATCTCCATCAGCAGGAGATAATCCTGATTCATGTAAGGTTCTATTATGTGCACCAACTGGAAAAGCAGCTTTAAACACTGGAGGCCAAACTATACACTCAGCATTTTGTATTCCTGCAAGTCAATGCTATTCACTAAAACCATTAGACAGTGATACTTTGAATTCTCTGCGAACCAAGTACAGAGATCTGTCTGTTGTCATTATAGATGAAGTATCTATGGTTGGAAATAACATGCTGATGTTAATTAATCAAAGGGTGCAGCAAATAAGAGGCTTACTTCCATATTTTGGTGGTGTTCATATCATTTTAGTGGGTGATCTCTTTCAGTTAAAGCCAGTTATGGATGGATGGATATTTGAAAATTTGAAAAACAACTTTGGACCCATGGCGAATAATTTATGGCACGGGTTGTTCACAATACATGAACTAACAGAAATAATGAGACAAAAAGGTGATAAGAACTTTGCAGAGGTATTGAACAGATTGCGGGAAGGAAACCAAAGTGAAGAAGACATTGAGATTTTGAAAAACAGAGTAAAAAGACTATTGGACTCATGTTACCCATCTCTTTAACACGAATTCCAGTGTAGACACTTTTAATAGTAATGCCTTTCAGGCATCATCAAATCAAAAGGTAATTGTCAAAACTATTGATGATGTAATTGGAGATGATTCGAAAGAGAAAAAACAGCAGCTAACTGCTAGAATACCTTGTGATTCTTCAAAAACAGCAGGTTTGTCAAAAAAAGAAGGTATTGCAGTTGGAATGACTTATGATCTTTGTGCTAATCTTGATGTGAATGATGGACTTGCCAATGGTTCTAGTTGCTGTATTAAGTTGATTGAAAACAAGCAAGTAAATACTGACAGACCAAGTATTGTTTGTGTGCAATTCAGAAATGAAAAAATTGGAATGGAGTAGTGGTTCAAATACAAACACTTTTTCCACAGACATATTACGCAGTCCTGGACACCCATTTTTGATGTGAAGAGAAACTTTGTTTATTTACGCAAAACTTTCATCAGGATACACCTGCCTCTCCGTCAAGCAACAGCAAAAACCATACATATATCTCAGGGAGATACTTTGAATGAAGTTGTGATTCACTTGTCTGGATCTCGTGTTTTTCCACATGCACATTATGTTGCTCTGAGTAGATCTAAGTCTTTGTCAGGTCTCCATTTATTGAACTTAAATGAGAACAAAATTTCACTTTCACAAAAAGTGAAAGAGGAAATGACCAAATTGCGCAAAGAAAAAACTTTACAGCTATGTTATGTTCCATTGTACACTGTTGAAGATGCTTCATTGAATGCTGTTTGTTTAAATACAAGGTCATTGGTACCTCACGTCGAAGAAATATTTACAGAACCAAACATTCAAGCTGCAGATTTTATTTGTCTTGTGGAAACCTGGCTGACCAATAGAGATGTAATGGAAACAATAAGTGTGCCTGGATATCAATTATTCCGTGCAGATGGATGTCAAAAAGGAAATGCTAGACCTCATCGAGGAATTGCTGTATACACTAGGTTTAGCATTCATGTTTTGAGGTAGAACTCACACATTGGTAAAAACTTTGAATATGCTGTTACAGAGATTTCAATAGGTACAAGAAATATTGTAATTTTAACGCTGTATATGGCTCCTGCATGTCCTCTTTCATCCTTGAAGAATTTTGTTAAAAAGCATTTAACTCCCCTTGTTTCAGGGAAAGAGTTCATTGTGCTTGGGGACTTTAATTCAAATGCCCTTGAGGAAAATAATGCAACCTGTAAATATACTGAAAAAGAGCTTCATTGTAACCAAATTGTACAGAAACCAACTCATAAATCTGGATCTCTCCTAGATCATGCTTACTCAAATACTGAAACATCTAAGTCAGGTGAAATTGAATGTTCATGGTCAGACCATTCAGTCATATATTGCTATCTATAAGATAATATAAACTGACAATCATTTCAGCCTTAATACTGTACTGTTTCTTTTTTGAATCCTGTTTGCAGAATGGATTGGTTTGTTTCAAGAATTGTTATATGAAATGGTAAATTTTCCAATTCCGTGTTGTTTATCAAGTGATTTCTTTTCAGTGAAACTTGAAAGCACAGTTCATGCCCCATTTACAGACAATAACAGATCCCAGAGCAAAGAGTCAAGATCCAACATCAGACTGCACGGAACATACAGTCTGATCCTGGATCTTCACTGTCTGTTACTTTGTAAAATATCTACCCAAACACTCTTGAATTTCAAAAAGTAGGCTATTTTACCAAAGGAAACAGGATGGTTTCATTAACTTAAAAGGCTGATTTAGTAATGCCTGCTAAAACATCGCGGGCATGTTTAAAGATAGCAGGCCTGTGGAAAGAACAGTGGTATGAATTTGGTATAGCAATGGCTGAACTCTTCACCAAACAACAAAATTTTAGACTCCAAATTGCAAAGATTTTGAGACTACACTACAGAAATGGTAGAAAACATTATACGGAAAGAAGAAAGTGCTTGTTACCAACTTTTTTCTCTTTTCTGAAATGTTTTCTAAAGCCTTTTTCCTAAATGTTGTTAAAGCAGGGCATTATACGGTAAAACGTTCAATATTATTGCAGTTGTGAGATTACTTCTATTCTATCTTTGCATTTATTTACTTAGGTGGCCTATGAAACTTTGCCTTCTGCTACTATTTATTGTTATGATTAATATTAAGTTTTCTTGATTAATTTCTTTTTTATAAACAAACTTTAAAAAAAAATCCATAGGCAATGGAGGCTTTAAATGCACTGATTTAACCATTATTGGATCTACAAGGACTTTTGTAAAGGTTTTGTATATTACATCTTTCAAACAACCGAGAAAAAGATATGAAAATTTGATTTCCTGTAGACAAACACTCACTTTCGAATTATCATCTTTTGTAATGGAAATCACATGATTATTTTTTGTAAGTGCTTTCCTTCAAAGAGAATTATACTGGCCAGTCATTGCCAGTAGAGCGATTCAGGCCCTCAACTGGTTTTCGGCGCATCGACAGATGCCAAAGAGAAAAAGGTAAGGCATATTTTTCATGTGTACTTAATAAAACTGTTTCCTTTCAAAGAATATTTTCTTTCTTTATCATTCCAGGCCAATGAAGACAGTTCAGGCACAGAGAAATATGAAGTAACTGAAGATATCCCTTTTCCAATCTCTTCAATCATCTTGACATACCAAAAACTATGTTGGTAGGTTCATCTGGCACGATCCAAGCATAGAATACGGACAGGATTTCCCAAACTATAGATGGGATTTTCGATTTGTTCTTCGATGCTTTAAGTCGGATGTAAAAGATATCTTTCCTTTGTGACATTGCTACAAGAGGTTCTAGTAATTTCGTTGATATCTGGTTATAGCTAGGTTTAAAGCTGACGGCTTTACTAGAGCAGGGCTGAAGATGTTTGCAGGAACCGGATGGCGAACGCTATCAGAAGATTGGATATGTTGGTCAGATGTATCCACCTTAGTGACAGTGCAAGCATCAATGAAACTAACAAGTTCAGCGAGGTTAAGCAACAAACAGGGCACCTGTTCATTCCGGGCAATCATCTCCTATTGACTTGCTTAGGAAACGATAAGCTCTAGCAACGGTATCCCTTGACTTCGGTACAATGCCAATTTATAAGCATTGACAGACCAAGGGGTCTCCAAGGGACCCTCAAGGGACCCTTAGAAAGAAAGTACAACATCAGGTTTAATCGAATGCATCATTATGCAGCAGCTACCTGAGATGTGCACTTTGTCAAAGAAAATACACAATGGGATGTTCTAATTTTGACATCGGGATTCACCGTAAATGTTTTGAGGAATTTCACCTGATGTTGAGGAATCCCACCTGATGTAGACGTAGATAACTTTTAATATTTGTTAAGAATGGCTAAAAATCAGAATGTAGAACATATTGAATAGAGTTGAACTTGCTATACCTCTGGTTTTGGTATTTTTGTTGTATTATGTTACCAAAGTTACACATTGGTAGTTTGGTATAGATGTTTAGATAATCAAAAAAGTTTAGGGAGGGATTTTTGTGGGCTTAAACATATTCTCTGTGTGTGACAGTGATGTTTGCTGGATGTAACTTGACTGTTGAGATGGACTATAACACCTACCTGTACCCATTTGCGCCTATTGTCTACTTTTGTAGACAAGATATAAAAATGCTGTATTTACAAAATTAATGTGAATTGCTAAAAAAAAAAAAAAAAAAAAAACCTCATATATAACCATCATATATTTATTCTCACAATTTCTAACGAAAATCACGAAAAAAAAAAAAAAGTCCGGCATGAATGGGATAACTGGCAAATGTCGCTCCTTTTTTCGTATACTCAGATTTGGCCACATCGTTTTCTGCTTCTTTGGCGTTGAGTCCTTCTTCATTAATTAGTTCTATTTGTCCATGAAACTTATCCCAGTCCTTTGGAGGTTTGCACTGCCCCTGTTTATCTTGGGCAGCGTAATTCGTAATAAGTCCATTGTTACAGAATTTGTGTACGAACAGCAAATTTGTTAAAAAAAGGTGAAT
Source organism: Hippopus hippopus (assembly GCA_946811185.2). Taxonomy (NCBI): domain Eukaryota; kingdom Metazoa; phylum Mollusca; class Bivalvia; order Cardiida; family Cardiidae; genus Hippopus; species Hippopus hippopus. Next base: position 56,940,965 of record OX328106.1, on the reverse strand, counting down.
ATGGTTTAGTTCATTTTTCTGACACCATGTATTCGTATGTATTGAAGAAAATAAATATAATGAAAGACAAATGTGTTGTTGATTCATAATTTATTCCAATAGTCAGCGGACGATGTACATAGACAAGCGTAAGGCATTTACAGTCAACTTTAGTCTGTTTCATTAAAGATATGCATGATACAATGTACTACGAGTTAAATAGGAGCGTGGAAAGAAACAAAAATATGACAAATGATGATTGTGTTCATTGTGTCTGTTACATTCCTGTTAACAAGTTACAAAGGTTTATGAAAAGGACAACATTTCACATTGGTTAGTTCGGCAAATGTTACAATAATGATAAAAATATTAGTAATATTTATTATTATTATTGAATAAATTATTATTAGTATTGTTATTTTTTACCTCCTTTGCGACATTCGGTTCATCAGAGACTCCAATGTATGCTAATTCCAGATACTTAGCCACGTCAATTTGCGCCCTATACAATTCAACAGCGGCAATGCTCTGTAACAAATGCCTCGATCCTATTTCATTGTCCTGCAAAGTGATAAGAATATAATCTCACCTGTGTGTCCTGTCATATATTATTTTTTAAAAATCCTTTTGCTGTAATTTTTGTTCATCTTTGATTATGTAAGTATCTTGGGCCCGTTCCGAAAACTTTGGATTGAAGATGCAAACTATGTGGTGTAAAAAGGAATTTTACAATTATGTCTCTCCCCCGTCAGAGTCGGGAGACATTGTTTTTCCCCGTGCGTCTGTCTGTCCGTCTGCCCGTCTGTCCGTTCGTCCGTCCGTCTGCCTGTCTGTCTGCCTGTTCGTCACAAACCGTGTCCGCTCTATAACTCAAAAACCTTTTGAGATATTTTGATGAAAGTTCTCACATTTGTAAAGCACTCTGAGACAAAGTGTCATGCACAAGAACCATAACTCTGGCTTGTATATTTTCGAATTATTTCCCTTTCATTTTTTGCCGTCACAAATCGTGTCCGCTCTATAAGTCGAAAACCTTTTCAGATATTTTAATAAAACTTCACGCAATTGTAGAGCACCATGGTACAAAGTTTCACACACTATGACTCGAAAACCTTTAAAGATATTTTGATAAAACTTCACACATTTGTTAAGCACCATGAAACAAAGTGTCATGCACAAGAACCATAACTCTAGCTTGTATATTTTTCAAGTTATTTCCCTTTCTTTATTTTTTCGTCACAAATCGTGTCCGCTCTATAACTCATAAATTTTGATATTTTGATAAATTTTCACTCTTACGAACAAAGTCCGTAACAAAGAAACAAATGAATTAATGCATGGCTGAAATAAAGGGACCGGGCAGGATTCAAACCTAGAACGCCCGGACGAAAGGTCAATACCATTACCACTGAGCTAAAGAGATATCTCCCTAACGCAGTTGTCAGGTATTGTATTTAAATCGGGACTAAGCCATGCATGAAGGAGTCGTCTCCCGTAACATCACACATTTGTAAAGCACCATGAGACGAAGTGTCATGCCTAAGAATCATAACTCTGTCTTGTATATTTTTACGACTTATTACCCTTTCATTATTTTCCTTACTCATTTTACGTACAATATCGTGTCCACTCTATAAAACGAAAACCGCTGGAAAAAAAATGACCATTATTTCAGTTAGAAATTTCTTTGGTCACATATCAATCCGTCTGACACCAAAAAGGGGGGAGACATCTGTTCTTTTGTACAAAAACAAGTTCTAGTTCTAAGTTGCTTCTATTCACGAATAAAGCTGCATTTCTCTTATTCCATGTTCTAACGCATTCAATGATAGAAATAATCTTAGTATGGTCTGTATTATTATTTCTCGAAACATTTCACCAAAAAACATGCAGATCTATCGTACAAACAGTAAAATCATAACGGTCGGACGGTAAGACGGAAGGACGAAAGAACGTCAAAAACGAATAAGAACCAGTCCGTCTGAAAATAAATAATGACCAGTGTTGTTCTTTTTTTTTAATTTTATATGAGGTTGTCAGACATAACTTCGAGGGTTGTCTAAAATGTCCACAGACCTATGTACTAGTTATTGATCAAACTTTAGTAAGACTCGTCAAAGAAAGAAAACAAACTAAAAGTGTATCATCGATACGGATGCCCCACAACCCGCAATCAATATAAGTGTAACAAATATTGACCGAGATCAATCGGACCATGCACCTGGAAGTTAAGTGCCGGACAAGAATATCACTATTTACGGAAATTACTTACATACATACATAACATACATACATACATACATACATACACACATACATACATACTGCTACGGGAGATCACTCCTTCCTCACTGCATAGCTTCGTCCCGTATAAAATCAATACCTGACAACTGCGTTAGGGAGAATTCTCTTTCGCTCAGTGGTTATGGTGTTGGTCTTTTTAACCTCGAAAAACGAGGATATTTGTCTGTACAGGTTCGAATCCCACCAGGTGCGGTTTGTATTTCAGCTATGTATTTGTTGCGAACTTCCATGTTCGTAAGATGGGGGTTCGTCCGGGATTGGCCATTGAGCCTTTTGTTGTCTAAAAATAGATTTACTGCCTTATAAGGCTTTCTGTCATCAAAATGATGACATTTAAGAGGGGGTGTGTTATGGGAGATCACTCCTTCCTTACTGCATAGGTTCGTTCCGTATAAAAATCAATACCTGACAACTGCGATCGGGAGAATTCTCTTTGGCTCAGTGGTTATGGTGTTGGTCTTTTAAACCTCGGAAAACGAGGATATTTGGCCGCATGGCTTCGAATCCCGCCATGTGTGGGTTGTATTTCAGCAATGCATTTGTTGCGAACTTCATGCTCGTAAGAATACATACATGCACCCACGTGTATACATAAAAACACGGACAGATGTAACACTATATCCCTCCCCCCTCTTTCATAGCGGGAGCATAAAAATATACTTGTTATAATTGCATTACAGCCATGTAACTATGTCTAATTTCAGTAGCTTAGTCTCTTAGATGCTTATGAATTATTCATTTACACAAAATCCTTAGCTTTCTCGTCCACACGATAAAAGTTAGCCAAAGCAACAGGTAAACTAAATTTGCTTTTTGAATGAAAAAAAAATGCGGAATATTTTCATCAAGCAAAGTGAAAAGGTACATAGATTGCATAAATCTACGTCAGATCTGCGTGACGTTATCTGCAAGAACACGTATCACAATCACTAATTTGACTCCAAAACGACATTAATGAATAGATATTGGGGAAGAAAACAGTTGCTTCTTGTTACGTTATTTTTGAAAGCATCTGTAACGTTTTTTTTTTTTTTAATTTCGTGGCATTTGTCGAAGACAGTGCCACTATGAGTTCAATATAGTTTATTTGAAAATCATGTATCGTAGTTTGTGCAAAACCGAAGGAAGTAAACCGAATTAAACTCATTTTTTCTCAGACAAATGAGTGTTTCGATAGCACTCAGGAACATAACTGAACACGGTGTGTTAAAATACATTGGGTTAGGCCATCGATCGTGGAAATACTTCTGTCTTATGGGAAATACCTTTACCCGCTTAGAGATTTATATTGGCGAAATGACACACACAATCTTTGTATCCTGACGGTTCGGGGCTTGTTTGTCCCAAAACCATGTCGCCTCAGGGCTCGTTCGTGCCTTGGCGTGTTTGTCTGGGTTAATTGTTCCACAAGATCGCTCTATTGGATTGTGCATGAATATTTACTGATCGAAATAATTGATTGTAACTTACAATAGCCCAGCTTGCAATACATACTATACTCTGCTTGGAGTTATTAGCTGCAGCATGCATGTCAAGTCATCTGTGCGAGCAAAAGGGTTGTAGAAAGCGTTTGTTTGTTAATGCTCATTTATCTCTATGAATTTGTATCTCCTGAAGCAGTCTACAGAGGAATGGCGTCACACTACTAGCAGAGTTATAAAACATCATTACGTAACAAAAGTAAACGTTTATCAAAAATTTCGTGTTTTGTGTACACAAAACTCCATGTATTCTAATGATGTCGCATGTTGAAATTTGATACATTTATTTTTGGTGTAAATATCACAATATACTTATTTGTTTTGCTACGAGAAGTTTCAAATCATTAAAAAATGTTTTCATAATATGTCTTTTCACTTATTGAAGCCACTATACATGCTGAAGTACAAGAGGGTGCGTTGATACAATACAATGAGATTTATTTGATCTGACGTATCTTGATACAAGATGATTCATAAATAGGATTAAACGCCAGTCTCAATAACATTTTGGTATTTTGCGGCAGTCAGTACACCTAACAACGTGTTCCTAACAGTTCCTCACCAGTGCACCACATCCTTCCAAAGTGACTACCTGCTTCCTTACTTAATCTTATTAGTCCAGTGGTGAGAGCAGATTGAATTTGGCCGGATCAACTTTTATCAATTGTCAAAAGGAATAGCCAAAGCCAGAGTTCAAACCTGTGCAAGCTGGGGTCCCTTGGATTACAAAACTTAGTGCTACTTACTGCCTTACTGAGGCTAAGCAAGAGGAAGTAAGAAAATAATTGTGACTGTTTGAAAGACAATCATTGGTTTTTATATCCTCTTCTACTAAATAACTGCTACGGTGGCACAAAAGTGACATGGAAGATATATTTTATACTACGTGCGCACGCAGTAGCTAATACGTGCGCACGTATTAGTTATTACGTGCGCACGCAGTAGCTAATACGTGCGCACGTAATAACTAATACGTGCGCACGTAATAGCTACTGCGTGCGCACGCAGTAGCTAATACGTGCGCACGTATTACATATTACGTGCGCACATAATAATCCACCAATCAGAATCATGAACGGAAGCCATTGTTTCAAGATGGAAGTGGAAGATAGACATTATTACGTGCACACGTAATAGTTATTACGTGCGCACGTATTAGTTAATACGTGCGCACGTATTAGCTACTGCGTGCGCACGTACTAGCTACTGCGTGCGCACGTAATAACTATTACGTGCGCACGTATTAGCTAATACGTGCGCACGCAATAGTATTACGTGCGCACGTATTAGTTATTACGTGCGCACGTATTAGCTACTGCGTGCGCACGTAATACTACTGCGTGCGCACGTATTACTTATTACGTGCGCACGTATTAGCTACTGCGTGCGCACGTAGTACAAAATATATCTTCCATGTCACTTTTGTGCCACCGTAAACTGCTGCTGACTGTTTTCCCTATTTTTGAACAGTTTATTCACAGTTACCGGGTTGTTGGCATTATAAGCGAACAGTGCCGATAACGATAAGACTTCATAGACGTGCTGTCTTATTTTGATCTATACTTGTCGCAAATGACATCCTAGGTCTTGATAGGCAGGATAAGACTCAATATTATGTACAACCGCTTTCTGTCAAAGGTATCAATTTGATAGGTAGGTTGACTTTCAAGCGAATGTTTGGATTTTGTTTTTCAATTATTAATCCCACACAATGGCTCCCTTGACAAATGCCACAATTGACATCCCTGCGATTTTAATTGACAGGTCATATCAGCCAATCAAAATGCAGTATAGCATGTCATGTAAACAAAAAGGTTAGACAAAGTGACACACTTGACTATAGCGAATATAGCGAAATCAATACATAAAGTACACAAATTAATACTGCATGAAATCATAAATTTCAAGTTGAATTTCAACGCCCTATAAGATATGGTAGTCATGGCAACACCATTTTCCAAAACTCGGTCCAAAATGCTATTAAACGAAAGCATTTGCCCTTCGGAAAACGGCGTGTCTCTTATGTTTATGATCAGACATCCTCACCAAAATTTGTCAAACTTTTGCGCCTACTGTTGGCATGAAGTTCACGAATTCACATTAACGCCTGACCTCATTTGACCGTCAGGCAGCCATATTGTTTGTTAACGTGCGATGCGTGGAAATGAGTACAGAACAGAGAGCTGTGGTTAAATTTTGTATTTTAAATGAAAATCAAGAAAAGAAACATTGGAAATGTAAAGGCATACGGCGATTCACCAATAAAGAAAACGGTTTTATACAAATGCTATCCGCGTTACGCGTTACGAGGACGGTCATGAAAGTGTGATAGATAGCCAGAGAAGCGAACGGCCATCGTCGATAACACAACGTAACACAATGTGAAGAACAGGAAATCAAAGAACTTCTGGACAAGGATAGACGCATTTCTTTATAAGAAATAAGAAACCCAGTGAACTTAAGTTTGAGACTGCACATTACATTATTCATGACTCATTGAATACGAAATTCTTTGGAATGTTGTCTTACCTAGATATTTGAAAGAAACATTTGATAAGTAATGCAAATAACACGATGTAAAATTGACGCTTGGTGATGTTGCACCGGTTTTTTAGCGATGACATTGCCATAACTACCAAAACTTTATAAGTTTTTGAGATATTATTGATATGAAATTTATACTGTCAATACAGAATTAGTTTGTCTACAGACTGGTTACATTTTGATGCATTTAATATTTGAGAGAATGACAGTACTTTTCAGTGTTTTTTTGAACGGCCCTCGTTAGTTTTCAAGAAAAAGTTATACGCCTATATCGTTCATAGAAGCTGGCAGAATATTTTTTACACACCTTTAGAGTGAAATAAAATGATAACAACAATATCACCTGTCTACTGCAGCATGCAAACATTTGCTTTGCAAAGGCTTTACTAGGGGACAGAATGAATAAGCGGGTATGATATTATGTAAAAAAGCAAGAAATTCTACTTTCATACCCAAAATAATGTTCGCAATAGACTTTAGATTCGTATCACTTGTTCATGAAAGCATAGTTAAGTACCAGTTTAATAGTAAGTATGTTTATAAGAGCGGAACATGGTATTTTCAAATTTGAGCCTATCAACGTAGAATAAGTGTCAAGCGACTTACATACATGAAAGTTGGTAAGATTTTTTGTCTTAATGATATCGAGGACAAACCATATGAGCAATCTTGAGGCCTTATTTTCAGTCTGATACTTATGAAACTTGGTCAGAATATTTCATGTCTCGGACAATCTCGAAATTGGGTCATGTTGGGTCCTCATATAAGTCACTGGATCAAATCTTAGAAATGCCTTGCGTTCAATCTAGAGGCCTTACTCTAAGTCTACTACCAGTGAAACTTGATGAAAACGCTTATGCATTTCACATTATGAAAACCAGGATCACTTCAACTTTATTAATCTCAGATCGATTCACTCTGGTGAAGCGCTTTTAGGCCATTTGCATTCTTTTCTTCCGTTTGCATTTACATCGGAGGTTATTTAAGATTTATAAATAGATGAAATAAAATGAAATAAATAAATTCTTACGAACGAAGTCCGTAACAAAGAAACAAATGAACAAATGCATAGCAGAAATACAGGGACCGGGCAGGATTCGAACCTAGAACGCCCGGACGAAAGGCCAACACCATAACCACTGAGCTAAAGAGAATTCTCCCTAACGCAGTTGCTAGGTATTGTATTTAAATCGGGATGAAGCCATGCATGAAGGAGTGGTCTCCCGTAACACAACCCCACTTAAAGTCATCATTCATTGATCACTCAAAGCCTTATTAGGCAGAAGGTCCGTTTTTGGACAACAAATGGGATAAATGGCTCAATGGCCAATCCCGGACGAGTCCCCATCTTACTAACGAAGTCCGTAACAAAAAAACAAATGAACAAATACAAATGTAAAGCAGAAATACAGGGACCGGGCAGGATTCGAATCTAGAACGCCCGGACGAAAGGCCAACACCATAACCACTGAGCTAAAGAGAATTCTCCCTAAAGCAGTTGTTAGGTATTGTATTTAAATCGGGATGAAGCCATGCATGAAGGAGTGGTCTCCCGTAAAAAATAAATAAATAATAAAAAGTTAATTGATTAATTAATTGATTAATCACTTAATGAATAAATAAATACAGCTATAGTTTTGATTATAGTTCATTCCATTCTGCCTCATTGCTTGTTATGCTCCAGAGAATTATCTTTTACGTTATTTACTATACTAATCGAATTATGGCCCGGAAAAGTTTATTTTTATCTTGATTGGAGATAATTTAAAATAAGAAATTCGGAAATGCTTTTTTCACACATTACGCTCTACTTAATTGCGATCTCTGCATTTATGAAATATCGTTTGATCATCTTCTATTTTAAAAGAGTTACGGGGGAAAGTTGCAATTCTTTCACTTCACCCTTGGTATTCGTTAGAGCCGTCAAATTTCCAGCTTTGTAACGTTCATCAATTTTGACTGTTAATATCAGGGAGAAATCTGGGCAGCAATGTTTTTGAAATGAGGCGTATGATAAAAAAGCTTTTACTAAATACGAATGTATTTGCTAATATTTCTAAAAACGTGTGTAAGAAAAGAAAACTCGTAATGGCTATATTTACACTGAATATGCGGGTATTGTGTGATAAATATCTTTTCTGTACGTATTTAAGGCTAATTATGTGTTTTGAAGTGAATCGTTTAGGCTGATGTTAACACCGACACTAACGCTGGTACAAACGCAAACGAAAAAGTGTCCGGAATAGTTCGCACTATTCTGCGAACAGTCAAAATAAAGGTTAGAATTTAGCGGCACAAATCCATTTCCCCTTGTACTTTTAGCTGTACCCTGAGGAGCTCATGTGATGACATGGTATCGGTTATCCTTGCGATTGGATTTTCGTAAAGCTTGCACAGTTTTCTTTTTCATGCTCGACTTCCTTCGCGAATGAAGGTTAGAATAATACTCGCTGGGTTGCTTGTTTGTTTTAGGATATGATAACTTGACTATAATTGGCAATGAATAGGCCATTTATGTGGAGTAACGTTATTGTTAAAAGAAATTTTTGGAACACATAAATAGGTTCACTGGCCGCCGCCATGTAACTGTAATATGTTGAAACGGCATTATACATCCTACAAACAAATCTTGCCGCGGAGCCGATGCTATCCGCATTCTATATCTGAATAAGGCGACAAATTTCTAGACTTGTTCAATTTGTATGCATTTGCAGACAACAAATTAAGTGTGTCTCAAATGATTGGGTTTCTCTAAAAGAAAAGTAGATAATATCGTGGAACTAGGATGGCATATTGCTTAACAGCATTTTCTCCTTTCCCAACAGTGTTTTCAAAACCTTTTTACTCGGGCTGTCTTTAACGCTCTGTTCAACCCTAGATCGCTGGTACAGGCTTTACCCTAGTTTATCCTAAAAACACTACAAAAATAACTCCTCCATACAAAGAACCAAGAATATAAAGATCTCAATCTTGTCTCGGCTAGAATATCTCACAGTACATATAGTTGTAAGAGATTGCTTTTAACATGCAGCATGATCTTGATCTACATCGTCCGTAAACGAAACTGAAAGGAATTTAAGCTGCACTCGGTGTGTTAAGCGTTTACCAAATAATACTATTCGGCTTTTGAAAACATTGAGGAAAAAGGAGAATGCAGGTAACAAGCAATTTATCTTTTTACTCTGATATTCTAAGACATGTTCTAACTTAAAACAATTTTGAAAAGTTCATAATCTTCGTCTTCTTCACAGACGTTTCAGCTCCATTTATTTAATACTGTACGAATTAAGGGTTAAAGCTTATCTACACCCCGACAACCAAATTTGGCAATAAAAACAGGCGGGGGTTGTCCGTATATTGTTAACCCTTTACCAAATAATCCCAAGTTTTAAGAGCCTCGAGAAACCAGTGTGGGAGAAGAAAATGTTCTGATTAGCAGCAGCTGCTTCTCTTCCGACAACGTTTTCAACCACTGGAAAGACAAATTTCGTTGTTTGAATTACATTTAGTCATCTGCAAATGTTATAAAATTGGATATGGCTAAGAATTGGAGGTCTGGTAAAGAGTTAACACGTGTCATTTGTGTATGAAACCCTAACCCTTTATTTTTTAGAAAATGACGGAATGTTGTCTCGTAGAAAAAAAAAAAAAATAGGTCGTAATCATAGGTATACCAGTCTTTAGGAACGAAAACAATCATCACATGCTCTTCTTCATTTTATCACATGTACATGGAGACAAACACAACCAGTTACATTGCACAAACAGATATAATTTTTCCCAACTGGTTAACCCATTACAAGACAATCACGAATCTAAACGATCCCAAGACGGAAAGCTTTGGAAAACATTGTGGGTAAAGGAAAAAATGTTGCTAACATTTTCCCACAACGTATCCCAACCTTTTTAAGACAACTTTTCTAATTTGTGCCAAAATGCTTTCAATATGGATAAGTTCAAAATGTTGTCGTCTGTTGAAGGGTTAAAGGTCAAGTTTACCTATCTTCCAACTTTAGAACAAGATCAGCCAAATCTTGAGGTTGATAATCTTTATTTTGCAAATTGCACGCGGCTTTTGTTAATCAAACCCTTATATCCCTTCACACTTTGGAAAATTTAACAGGCTAAGATTTAGTTTACAAACCGAACCCTTTCTCCACTGATCTTCAAATCCTCCCATGATATTTCAGAACGTGATATCCGATCTTGAATCTGCCGAGCACGTTAGCTGGCTAGTAATGCAGGCTTGTGACGCGGAATCCCAGCTCAGCAAAACTAGTTTCGAGGATTGATATTGGTCATTACGACAAGATTCATTCTTCTCTCACAACTGAGCATTGTTTCTGCGATTTGTGTATAGGACAGACCGGGACAGTAATCAGTGTCTTCATTGTCTTGAAAAATAATTTTACAAAGTACTGGAAAAGAGATGCAGATGCACTAGCTGGCAGCCTAGAGATGACTGGAATAATTTTGAGAATAGTGCTCAACACTATACATGTAATGATATTGGATACAGGAACACGCTGACAGTGCGTGAAATGTTCTGACCCATATCAGCCTTTCTTTGCCGTTTTTTTTTTTCTTTCATTTGTCGTTTTTGTATTGCCCGCAAAAACCTTTTTTTATTAATGTAAAGCGTCTGCAAGAGTAATAGTCGACCTACAGAGATTTGCCTACACTTATGTACAGCTGAGTTATTACGATCCTAAAAATGATAAAAGTTGTGTTTAACTTGGGGTGGTGCGGACATTCTTGATAGCGACACTGATTACTTATAAACCTCGCCGGGAAATAAAACCAAATCGAATTTCAAATTGCTCTGAACATCGACAAAAACATTGCCATAATAACAGTAAATAAAACAAGCATCTAGGATGGTCAGGTTTAATGGAAGGGTAAAGTTTGACCGGCATTTCTTTGATGTCAACGTCTTAGAAACATTGTGCACACAACGTCTGTGTGCCGTACTTTGAAATACATGCTGGGAAATCATGTAAACTTCACACCCTTTCTTCCTCGATTTCCTAGCATATTGTGATTTTCAATCTTGATTTAAGTCCTAACCACATAATCCTGATTTTTACCTACCCTGGGGAAGAAGTCTTTTGAAAAAAGTGTGAGGAAAGGAGAAAATGATAGTAGCCAGCATTTCCTCCTTGTCCAAGAATGTTTTCTATCATATTAAAGACAAATGCCACGTTTCCTATATTTAGTTGTCGTCTGCACATGCTTTCAATTTGGACAAGAATACATTTTTGTGCCTTTGTAAAGAGTTAATTTTTAACCAAAACCCTCGCGTAAGAACCAGGGTTATAGATTTTATCCATTCGGTCCTGCGAGATTCATTGATCTTATTTTGTAATGAACATGTGCAGATATATCAATGTGTAAAAATTAACATTTTGTATGCTAGTGAGCGTTATGATAAATAGGAAAAAAATCAGCTCAAGAGTCAAGACCTATTAGGCTTAAGAGCAGCTCATGAAATATTTCTCCGTGACGATACATGTCGGCGCTGTCATTATGACTCAAATCAGCATTTTCCTCTTTTTACCACAATGTACCTTATAAAATCAAGTTTTATATTTTGAGTAAGATTCAAAATTTCGTCAGCAAATGTTTTTTTTTTTTTTGTCTTTTTTTTCCAAATTGGACAAATTGTTAATTTTGTCGTTTGGTAAAGAGTTAAAGAAACATGAACGTCACTCGTAATATTGTCGAAGAGTGTGTGACAGGGTAGATAAACATTGCATAAGAGAAGAAAGTGCTGGTTGCCAGCATGTTCTCTTTTTCCTACATTGTTTTCGAAACCCTTGTTCTTTACGGCACTTATAACTCAGGATGTGTGGTTAAAAGTTTAAGTGTTTTGATTTTATAACCAATTAAATCAAGGCACATTTAATAATTCGCTTGGCAATGATAACTACTTATCATGTTTTCTTTTTGATATAAAAAATTCTCATGTAGATACATATCTGTAATACAACTTTGTAAAAGAGTAAAATGGTGCTTAATTTCGGTTCATTCTTGAATCATCTGCTACACTGAACAGAAACTTACCTGTCTGATCGCGGCAGAGTCATCGCGTCGTTTTTATTGCGTAACCAGACCGCCGTGGTCCGCCAGGGATCGCCGCGTTTAAAAGCAGTCCGCGTTAGTTCGCGTTCACCTGTGTTCTAAAATCGCCGCGTTGGGTCCGCGCTAAGTCTACCGCGGAGAGCGAAAATAGCAAAAAACGCGCGAATTGTACCGTACGTATGTTATTACAGTCGTGATTTACAGATTTTCTTTTGTTGAAGGTCTTAAGCAATTCCCGGTAAAACATATCATGCTATCGTTTGAGACAACAATCTTTTAAGTTCAGACGTTTTCTTATTAAAATTTTGGCTGAATGCCGAACTGTCCTGTTGACCTCTTGCTATATAGCAAGGCTACATGGAGTATGAATCGTACCGTCATGTAAACATCTGAGCGTCAAAATCTTCTCTTACTATCGGACGTGTAATCTCTATCGTATATCGTACTATCATATGATTAGCAGTTAGATGCAGATTACTTCTTACTACTGTAAAATGAATATGTCTTTAGTTTAGTCCATCTATCGTGTAACCTTTCCCACTAAACATATAAGATAGTTGAAATGCAATCAAAAACTTGCTCTGGTCTAGTCAATGTGATAAGAATTTGACTAGAATGGCATTCTGGCCGAAATACTAATCAAGTTTACTTAAAACATAAGACGGTTTTGTTCAAAGGACCTGAAACAACAATTAAGCATTACAGGGGTTATCTAAAAATTAAAAATACAATGACTATGACAGAGTCTGGTACAAATCGAATTGTACAACTAATGTAGAGTAAGGGGAACAGTCCTATCCGTGCACCAGATCTGCAAGTTGTAATATAATCAATTTGACTGAGGCAGTATTTCACAGATTTATTGAAATTTATGAATAAAAGTCTCACTCTTGTCTTTTTGTAAATGTTTCGCTAATAATTTCCACGAGCACTGTCAGACAGGTAGACTCCGCCACAGAAAAATGTGCATTCTTTCAAGGCTTTTTATTTCAAATACCATTTATTGGGTTCAATTGTAGATTCCTGTATTAATTGTTTATTACCTTCAACCACCAGATCATGGTACTTATGAACTGAAACAAATTTTATGTTTCAAAATCAGCTGCCTGACAAAGATATGCCTCGAGTAATATCGTGCTGAAAGTTGGGCAGCGCCTCGATCCGCATTTTTGGCGTCCATGTTGTACCATACTTTTTGGATCATGAGTGTTGTGGGGCGGAATGAAGCTATGGTTCTTTCAAAGTGCCGTACACGTGTGAGGATTCACAGGATCCCCTTCTCCCGAAATGTCGCCGAATTTGACATGCACGCTAATGTGTTGTAGCTCGAGAAAGTTACTTCCATACTGGTGCTTTACGTCTTTAAAACGCAAAACGTGTGAACTACCAATGATTTAACAAGAAATCTAATGAAACTCGAACCCTACAAGAATTCAGTCTAGTTCACAAAAAATGACACGCAGAAGATCAAGGATGCAAACCTACAATGAAGAGCTGATTGTTTATTTACCCTGCTGTAGATAATTGCCTATCTACTCTAATAATGGCAAATCCGACAGAAAAAAACAATATAGATACCAATTCTTTCTAAACTTTTTTTTTCTTTTGTTTCGTATAAAACACCAAGGGAATAGATGCTTTTCTTCCCCGAAATAAATATTTTAAGGAAATTTATCCATTGCTACATTTAATGTTTTGCAAGATGAGTTATCTCCCCTATCCTATTGATTTAGCTTGCATAAAATATTTTTAGTGTTCGTGAAAATGCATTTACCATCAAAATCTTGGATCTTCTCAACTTTGAAAAAAAAAAAAACATACAACAATCAAATATGGGGGGGGGGGGGAAGGGGGGGGGAATAGGTATTAAAAGTTGAACTTTTGTATTTTATCTAAAGGGCATAAAGTCCGCGTGTTTTGTCTGATTTTCTAAAAGTCTTGCTTTCGAGAGGCTACGCATTAAGCGCATACCATTCAAAAATATATTTTTCATATACTTCTCGTTATTCTTCATTGATTACTACTGCATTATTGCATATTGCAAATATACATTTTTGAAGTTTAGTTTAACTATAATAATCTGAAAAGCTCTCATCAAAGAAGTGTGGCGATAAAACTGAGATCTTGCTCGTTACAGGCAATTTTTCATTCATGTGTCAAAATGTTTCAAAGCTAGAAGGACTGTTGTAGAATTTCTTCCAGGACCGACCAGGGGCACATTTCACTTAATTGCGTACGCACGAAATTTGCGTACGCAATTTTTGTAAGCAAGCATTAAGTCTGAAAACAAGTTTCACTGAACTACATAACTTTACGATTTGATTTGGATAACATTACGCCACTTCATATGTTTTGGTAAAGTAGAGATCCTACGTGTGTTTATTCAATCCCCCAAAAAATGGCGTAAATCTACGCAGTTTGTTGAAATGGACCCCAGGACTTTCTTCACCCGTCTCGATATCTTGGAAGGCTGAACTTACTAAGGAGTAATTTGTCTGTTTCTGCAACAAATGTTACACATGTGCTTTGTAAAAGGAGCTTAACTAGATAAACTGTTAATCTCCTCTCTCTCTCTCTAGTAAAACATTGATATATAATAATAGCATAAACTAGTAATGTGTCAACGACATGAATGACCCCACAACATGACAAAGGTCACAGGCATGAAATAGTTCTAAACTCAAACAAGGACCTATAACCATAAATATTGACTGTTCATCGCAATCGTTTGTGCCTTTTTTTTTAAATCCAACAATGCACATCAAAGCTGAGGGCCCGATATGAAAACGACCTTTTTCACAATAACACTCACACAGACAGGGGTAACACTAAATGCCCATCTGCCATTTAATGGCGAAGGAATGATATGCGCAGTTGTCTTCAAAGACAGCTCGAAGCGAAAGTCTGAAATAACTTCATTTCTAGTAAGTGGTTTTTATCAGGGAATCCACAAATCTTGAGAGAAATACGACCTGCTGCATACACTGCTAATAATCTGCATCCAAAGTATAAGTGAGAGACATAACTCCAACTCTCAGGTCAGAGGTTTTATTATGTTATCGTGTCAACCCTATTTTATGTTCTTAGCAGCTCCACTAACTACCGTTGAAATGACTCCACCTATTAAGAAATTATGGCCTTCACAGGATTTTAACATTACATGAGATCACTGAAAAAAGATGGAGGAAGTCAGAGCTACATTTTTTTAAAACAAATATCTCAATAAGTAAAGGTGTGTTTACCTAAGAAAATTCAACGCCCGTGGGAGATAACTCAAAATAGTTAGAGATGTCTTTCTTATAATTATGTGACATATCTACTTATTAACCTTTACAGCTTGATGAAGTATCATGAAAATACATTTAAGTGTTAAGGCTTATGGCCTGCAAGAAATTTAGCAACTATGGGAGAAAAGTAATGGAGTCAACATGAGAGCTGTGACCTTAGCTTTTAACCTGGTGGCACGGTTCTTGCATGCGTCACATCGTCTATCCATGGTGAATTTTTGTTCCGATTAGTTTCCAAATTCAAACAACCATCATTACTATAAATGTAGCAAATTAACGTTCAACTGAGCACTGTGATGTTGACCTTTCACCAGACGGAACGGTTTTTGTATGCGACACATTATCTATATACATTGTGTTTACTTGTACTATATTATTAAAAAAAATCCTACTATGCGTGTCACACTTAAGGTCCCGACAGAAAAACCCGTCATCACTATAAATGAATGAATGATTGTTGTTTTATGGCGCATCGACATCTCTGGTCATCTAAGCGCCTGTCACACTATACAGGGTTTCCACAGCGTTGGTACGGCGTTGTTTACTTTCCAAGAGCGCCATGAGATCTCAGGAAAAATCGGATATTTTTCGCGAAGATGGGTATGTCACGGCGCTCTCATCGCGACCATGGCGTTGCGACGGAGCTTCCGTGGCGTGTTATTGTGTTCCTATGGAGTTCTACTTGGCGACTCTCAGCATTCTTCCGGCACTTCTACTGCGCGTACTGCGCTTTCAAGGTGCTAACACTGCGTGCACCGTGCGTTCAAGGCGTTTTTAAGGCGCTTACGCTACACTGACGTGCGTGTTCATGACGTTGGTTTGCCCTATGAAAACAAACATTTATTTATCAGCTGTTTCTTAGCTGTGCTCTAGAAAAGTCAATAGAGAATAAAACTATGCCCGCAAAAGGGAAGGGGAAAAAAGCAGGACAAATTTGCTAAACCCATTAAACAGAAGCAAGTCAATTACCGTCACCTCATCAATCAGCACTAGCCCGGCTTGCTGGCGAACATCAGCCATGTATGGAAACTTCGTCTGATATATGTTCGTTTTCAGGCAAAGACTGATGAATGCGGTAGAAGCGCTTTGGAAACACAAAGATTGCTTTTGCAGTTCCGAAAACTCACTGTAAGAGCGCAGTAAAATAAATAACAAAGCGCTGTTGACCCGCAATATGTATTCTACTGCGCTCCTCTGAGCTGCAACGGCGATCATCGCGCTTCTAAGGCGCTTCTACTGCATCCATTATTCTTTATCTGACAAAAACGAACATACTGCAGACGAAGTATGCAAATAAACATTCAATTCACCATGGCCGATTTATGCTAGCAAACCAGGGTAGTAATGGTTGATTAAGTGACAGTGGTTGACTTGCTTCTGTTTGAGAGGGTTGGGGTTTATGTCCTCCTTTTTACCTTTCTTTTTACGAGCATAGTTTTATTTTCCATTGACTTTTCGAGACCACAACAAAGAAACAATTGATGAATAAATGTGTATACATGTATACAATTCGCTTTCAGAGATAATTCAAGCGATTTTCAACAACACGCCGTCAGCATAGTGTCAGTGCCTTGAAAACGCCGTTAACGCCCGGTGCACGCAGTGTGAGGACAGTGAAAGTGCAGTGCACGCACTGGAAGCGCCTTGAGAGTGCAGAGAATCGCCAAGAAAAACTCCGTAGGAACGCGATTACGCGCCATCGGAGCTCCGTAGCAACGCCTTGGTCGTGATGAGAACGCCGTGACATCTTCATCGAGCCCAAGAAGCTCAGTCGGTAGAGTGCAAGACTTGAGAACAGGGGGTCATAGGTTAGATCCCTGGCTTAGGCAATTTCTTTCCGAGGACTGATGATAGTCATTGCGACAGGATTCATTCTTTTCTCACCGCTGACCATCGGCTTGACGATGGTTATGTGGGAAAGCAGCCAGTGGCTTGGAACGAAAACTGTGCGGAGTACTGGTAGAAAAGACTCCAGGAAAGCATGGATAGGTGCAAAAATGTTGCGAACGGCGTTAAACATTATATAATCAATTAATCAACCGTAATATCTTCGCGAAAAATATCGAATTTTTCCTGGGATCTCATGGCGCTCAGGGAAATTAAACAACGCCGTGCCAGCGCAGTAGAAACGCCGTACAGGTACAGTGTGACAGGGGCTCAAACGAAAAAAAAAAAAACGCCGTACAGTGTGAAAAGCCCCGCTCGCATGAATGCATTGAAAAATGATAAAGCTCATGTTTTGTGCTTACATATATAACGTAATAAAATTAATAAGGATAATGTGTAAGACATTACTGAGTGGCAGGGCAATCCCTTTCTAAAATAATATTTTAAATAAAAAGTTAACATGTGAGTAGCAGCTATAGCTATATTGCCGTTCCGAAAATTTTTGCCAAACGAACTTAAACTGTATTCGGACGGAGTGGACGTATTCGCAACATTTTACGATCTGTTTACGAACTTAATGGACGCGTTAGGACGGAAAGGGTGCTCCAGAACTTTGAGCCTACTCAAATTTTTTTGCCGTCCATCCCGTCCTGTAATTAGACGGAGTGATAACGTACTTAAAAAGAGATGAACGTACTACAAACGGAACTGCTGTACTTCGATCCTGATAGAGACGAGGTCAGTCGAACATCAATTTGGTAGTGCGTTTGCATTTTATCGACCGAAATTACACGTCCTATCCCGACCGCAGCCCGTTTTACGATCTTGTTGACCGGGGTGAGACTTTTTAAAAAACAGGTTTGGTGAGAAAGGGGCTTCAGGCATTATCAGGCCAAAATTACACATTCTACCCCAACCGCAGCCCGTTTTGCGATTATGTCAGGACGGGGTTAGACGTTCTATGAACTAGTTTGGTGTGACGGGGGCTTAAGAAGGATAACGTGTAATCTTGATGTGCGTGAAATACAATATTAAGTGAAAGGACAACCTCTATCTACTCAAACGTTTTCAATGAAAAAGTTAAGATTGTGAAAGATTGTGAATAGTAACCATAACGTAATGAAACTTAATATTAAGAAAAATGGAAGCCTCCAGTATGATTAAAACACTCCAATGAGATGAGATGCTCCCAAGAGAGCGAATCCTCCCTCTAAAGTGATGCAAACTGAAGATAAAATCTGCATGAGGAACTTTAAAATCAGAAATGCGCAGGTTCCGTGCAAAATTTGCACTAGCAATGGCTTTTTCTTACTTCTTACGTCCATATGTCCACGAGTCCAAAAGAAGACTAAACGCCTAGAGGAAAGGATGCGAGGGATCATTTCCCAAACTTTGCTGATCAGAGGATCCTTACACAGTTCAATAATTACACTGTGCATTTAAAAACGTAAAACAAGATGTAGGTTGATAACAAGTTTTGACCATTTACCTTTTATGTAACTTATCTCTATTCCGTTGAATGATTCAGAAAGTTTCGTAATACCCCTGTCACATCAAGGCGGCGATCCCACGGCGTCCAAGAAAAAATGCAGAACGCCGAGGTGCGCGCAGTACGATCGCAAGCATCGCCACAGTAACGCAGTGGCATCGCGAGTAGACGCGTTTGGATCGTCTAGGACGCCGAGGGACGGCGCGTACTTTGAGTATGCACAAAACAAACGCCGTCTCTCGGCGTGCTAAAAAGATCGCGGTGAGATCACCGAAAGGTCGTCTTAGCGGCGCAGTAAGCTCCCCTACAACGTAACGGGAGCTCCGCCGGGGCACACAGAGGTCGCAGTGCGAACGCTATGGTTGTCGGTGGCGCTTGCACCGAGATTGTAGCGCGTGCTCTGAGATGTCACTGCGTCTCTACTGTGCTTATACGGCGCGTCAGCAGCGGTTATACAGCTCGTCAACGGCGCTGACACGGAGTGTTATTTATTTTACTGCGCTCTTATAACGACTCCTCTGAGCTGCAACGGCGATCATTGCGCTTCTAAGGCGCTGCTACTGCGTCCATCAGTCTTTGTCTGACAAAAACAATCATACAGTAGACGAAGTATGCAAATAAACATTCAATTTACCATGGCTGATGTACGCTAGCAAGCCTGGCTAGTATCGGTTGATGAGGTGACAGTGGTTGACTTGCTTCTGTTTGTCCTGCTTTTTCCCCCTTTCTTTTTACGAGCAGTTTTACCCTTCATTGACTTTTCGATACCACAGCAAAGAAACAATGATGAATAGATGTGTATACGTACAATTCGTTTTCAGAGATAGTTCAAATGATTGTCAAGAACACGCCGTCAGCGTAGTGTGAGCGCCTTGAGAACGCCGTGAACGCCCAGTGCACGCACTATGAGCACCGCGAAAGCGCAGAGCACGCAGTGGAAGCGCTGTGAGGGTGCACAGAATCGCCAAGAAGAACTCCGTAGGAACGCGGAAACGCGCCATAGGAGCTCCGTAGCAACGCCTTGGTCGTGGTGAGAACGCCGTGACATCTCCGTCTTCGGGGAAAATATCCGATTTTTCCTGCGATCTCATGGCGCTCTGGGAAATATAACAACGCCGTGCCAACGCAGTGGAAACGCCGTGTAGTGTGACAGGGGCTTTAGAATGATTGAACATTTTCAAATGGAAAATGATACCAAAATCAATATGTCACATAAAAATTAACATCTAGTATGGTCACTCCTTGCATTCATCAAAACTTGCAACGGTTGGGCATACTAGATGTTAATCATATCATGTGACTTTTTTATTTGCGGGTAAGGAACTTTTGGTATCATTTTCCTTTTTAAAATCTTAAAACATTCAAATGAAACATTGTGAGGTATTGTGTGGAATTGAATAACGTTAAATGTATATCCGATCAATACTTGTTATTTTCCAACTGATTTTCAACCTACTACTAGTGTTGCTTTTTTAAATGTACTGAGTGTACAGGGCTTATAAGATAGACAAAGATTGGTTTAAATGACGTTATCACTAAAATTGTAGCTAGTATTTACCAAATTCAACATAGAAGTTCAACCAAGCTCTGTAGCCTTGACCTTTAAGCGGGCGACATGATTGTTACACGCGACACGTAATCTATCCATGGTGATCATTTTTACCGTATTATATTGGAACTGGACGATGGGTGTTATTGGCCGGACACGACCACCACTATTTACCGAATACACACACAAACACACACACACACACAGACGTGTAACACTATATGCCCGTCGCCATTTCATGACGGGGGCATGAAAATAGCTGCAAGGATAAATAATGAAATCACCGGACTTTCCAATGCTATTAAATATATACCTGACATACCCACAAGCTTTTGCAAAATCAAGACACGAAATCTGACAATAACTTAACTCTAATTTGTCCAGTCGCGACCATGGATGTTTTTTCGGTTAGTGTGAAGCAAGATCAGACCACACGTACGCGCAATCTGATCTTGCTCTACACTCACCGTTGGTCTATCAGTATTTTCGGTTATATTAATACCCATTATTGAATATAAACTTATTGAAATATATTCATGTAAACTGCAATGATTTAAGTTCGGAAGGATTAGGTTTGATACCTTGATCCTTTTTTTCTTTCACGTCTGTGTTGATTGATAGCCTGCAAGCTATTGCCTTATTAGATTAGGTGATAAAACGTTTGAAGGTTGGTTTGAATTTAAAATAAGACTACCCCCTATAATTGAGCAAAAAATATTTTGTTCATAAATAATACAGTATTGGATTACCAGTATTGGATAACCTATCTCACTGTTAAAATTTACAAAGTTTATGCAAGATAAAAAGAAATCGTATATCTAGTACACTTCATGGACGTCGTATTTTTTCGACTTAAGAGCATAACATTGTTCTCGTCATTAGTCTTTCAAACACTGAGCATAACCCTAGTTGTTTTCTAAACAAGGCAGACCAATATTAGATTGTGGTTTGCGGGCTGTTAGATCAGGATCAGACTGCACAGAACGTACCTTTTCCTCCTAATTGAGGAATTCAGTTTCATTCATTCAGGGTCTTAAATAGAGGTTAAATTTTAGTCTCGATTCAGAGTACAGACTGATTCTAAACCTTGGTTAGGTCTTTTGGATCTGACGTTAGCTGATAACATCATTTCAAACTTTTTTTCATGATATTTACATTTTCTCTTATAATAATAACAGGCAAGTCCTATCGAAAAACTAGATAGATCCATCATTGTGATGACATTTTTTTCCACAATATTGAAATTACCAACAATTCTCCATTCAACCACATAAAAGTAAAAATGGGCCTGAATAGCCTTTAAGTGATCACTTGAGAACATAGTTTTGGACAATATTTGAATTTTCCTCCATATTAAGCCAATGTATTTTTTTTTTTTAATCCCCGCGTCAGGACCGAATTTGATCTCAAAGGAAAAATGCCAACAGTGTTTGCAGAGGTCCGCCATATCGCGCTCCGTACCAAACATCCAGGCTCTTGGCCAAAGGATAAACATGAAGATTTTTAAAATTTTCTCATTATACATTTAAGATTTGTAACTCTTAAGGCTAGGGGTTATGAAGAAGATATCTATACTGTTTTCTTTATCAAGTCCATGAAAAAACCATAGGCTTGAGAACAAGAAGGGTCCTAAAATATAAAGCCGGTTAAGAACTTATGACCCAAGGACAGGTCCAATTTTGACCCAAGGAATAAAATTTGAATAACCTTGGCAGAGGTTCAAAAGTGTGTAGTAGTCCAGTAAATGATATAACATACAAAATATCACAGATCAAATTCCAGCGATGACGAACACGAAGCTTTTTTTCTTTCAAAATTTCACGTTAGAAGACATGTGAAATTTGTGACCCCGAGGACGGCGCCAGTTATGACCCTAGGGTTGATGTGTGAAGAGTAATCGTTACAGGCTCGATAAGCCTGTATGAAATATTTGGTAGACCTAGGCCTGATGGTTAGGCACAAGATGAACTTTAGCCTTTTTCTACATAAGCCTTGGTAAAACTTTCATTCCAAAGCGCAGGGTAAATTTTGACCACAGGTCTAAAATTTGAACAATCTTGTTAGAAGTCCACTAGATGATGCAGTTGTGACCGCATGGCTAAAATTTGAAATCTCCTAAATGAAGCTACATGGCAAATTTGGTAGTCGTATACCTTGTGGTTTCAGACTGGAAGATGCCTAAAGATTTGCCACGCTTTTCCTCTTTCTATTGCAATTGTATCCAGAGGTCTCTAGGGATTTGAATCTTTTAACATCTTTGAAAGAACTTGATTTAAGGACTATACCTGTGTAAGTTAATAACAATCGGCCTTACTGTCTGGTTGAAGATAGTTAAAGTATTATTGATACATAACACAGGACGCACTCCGACGGACGAAAGAGAATAATGCTGGCTTTCCATATGCCCGCCATCCGACTGCGTCGTCCATTTGCGGTGGGGGTGTCCGTTTATTGCATTCGTAACCCCTTTATCCAATATGTAGGATCCGACCACATCTGACTGTCTTTTGAAATTGGATCCTGAACACCGAACATGTCATTTTGTTGTCAGTTTTTGTATTGATGCCTGGTGCTATAAATTTTAGATATAGAAAACAAAAACGAAAACACAGATGGTGGGTGAGAGGTATCAAAAGGGGTAAAAACGGCTATGGCACATACTATGATTTAGTATTTTGAGAATTGGAATTTAAAAGTGCTGAAGACTTTCCTTGTTACTTTAAACAGAACAGAGCCCAATGTGCTGGCATTCTGGAATGTGTTAAAGACAAATTACTAGAAGATCGAATACAAGAGACCCAATAAGTGCAAAAAAAAAAAAACGACGTTTGTTTTCATTTCTGCTTGAAATGTTATCCGATGGTCCATTGCGTTGAAAAAAAAAGCAGCTGCATGTAGCGAACCTCTTTTGTCGCACTCAGACCGTCGCATTGACGGACATCGCAGTCGGATACATGAAAAAATCACATTAAAAAAAAAAGAGAGAAAAAAAAAACTTGCGTCCTAAATTTGCACTGTCGCAGTCGGATGACAGACACATGGAAAACCAGCCGTACTGACCACAGTAGCTAATCGAGAACAGTTTGTGCTTATGTAAGCTAAAAACGAAAGTGTGTCGCACGTGTAGTTTCGTCCCAAAAAAGTGCAAATGAGATGCCCATTCTTTAGACATGTATCTTTAAAAGCACATCATTCTTATTTCCTTGATACATAAAAATCGTGTTACAAGTATAACATATAATAGACATATAACAGACCATAATATATTTCAGAAATCATACAGATCTGTCCGACTCAGGCATCTAAAAGAAAAAAAAGAAAACCAGCAAAAATGACAAAGCAAGATGTGAGAGACAGTGCAGTTTTGAGCTTTCTGCCTCGAAATCCTAAAAATATAGGATTGTTTGGTAAAGGGATTAACCACACACAGCGTTACATAGTGCAACTACGTATATAACATGTGATATGAATATGTACAGATTTTTCTGATTGGTGCAGCACTGTTTGTGTTCATTAATTGATAAAGTCATTTAAAGGCGATCCTTTTCTATACAAGCTAAATAAGTACTATTGACGTATTTGTGTATATTTATGACAAATGCACGAAACTCAGAGTCAAGTGAAGTGTTAGACAAGGTTTGACAATAATTACATATTCTCTGATCTACTGATGTATTAGTTTGTCTGCCTATTTCTATCTCAAGTTTGTGATTAAAACACCCAAACCTTTAAATTGTTCTTTTAAATCTGTATGGTATACTTAAAGGCCCAGTAGAGGCCAAAATATTAAAGCAGATGCCATAATATATTTAAATTTAAAACATACCATTTACAAATATGGAAAATATTGTGAGGATGACACTCTGCTATCATGTGGTCGAGCCATGTGTTAGTCGCTGGCAGAAAAAAAAAATATTAAAAATCAAGCAAAAAGTAAACAAAAGACACAGATACCTGGCAGGTAGTTTTGAAATTAATATCTCTGTCAGCGACTAACAATTGGGTCGACCGTACAATGACAGATTGTCATCTACACAATAGTTTCAATACTTTTAAATGGTATTATTTAAATCTAAATGCATTTAAAGGCCCACTTTGTTTTCTTTGTTTTCTTTTGGGCTTTATTGTTACTTTAGGATTAAATATTGTTCGAAGTTCAATTGCGATTTAAAATATTCAAAATGGTAGCATCTACTGGATGTGTTTATAGAGTCTCGCCGTTCCTGAGAACAATTATCAATCAATCTTTGCTTAAATATATTAAAATATGGGACATCTCTAATATCCTGATTTATCCAGGCAAAACCATATAACAACAACAATTCCTTAATTTTTGATTCCCAGTTTATTCTACTGCTTTCATCTTGACGCTTCAACATTAGGCCTAAGTATCGTTGTCATGGGTATCTAGCATTCGGAATATGTAGAAGCTTGCAACATTTATGAAACACATAGGGGCAACTCCCTCATTCAACCTAGACTACAGCGTTGTTAGTGCTTCTATTTGTTCCAAGATGTCTTTTATAGAAATCTAAATGTACTGTTTCAATAGTATTTACATAACAACAGCCCCGCACTTAAGAAGACTAACATAAAACTGGTTTCACTATTTTATCAATAGTTTAAAATATTCATTGTGTGGAAAGTACCCAAAAGGTTTTTGATATTATTTAATACATAAATTAATGCCTTGCGCGCTTCAATGGAAAGTTTTGTGTGGGTCAATGACCATGATAGTGTCAGTGTAATGTTTACCCCCATGTATTTATACATAGGTACAACATGAATTGGCGTGTTTCGAAATTACCTATTTTCATAATGTTTTCAATTACCACCACACTAAACACAACAATCCGAGTTTATTTGTAAGTTGACTTCCATTCCGGTATTTTCACAGAAAGTGTCGATAACATTTATTTGTTGTTGTAATTTGAAGTAGTTTCTACACAACTAGCAACGTCGTCTGAGTACATTAAACAAATGATATCTGGTGTCTCATCAGTAATAAATATATGGGAATTACAAGTATGTCTATGAGCTTTCTGAAAATTCGTTTGTGCAGAGTGAAAATATTGTTGTACTTGTAACGTCCCCTAACCGCGATCCTATGTTACAAGGGAGATTAATTGATGCAATATAACTACATTTTTCAAATTGCAACTACCTGTTTTTCTATCCAACTATACAGTTTACACACATATTTAAGTTAGAGTATATATTTACAAAAACAGATAAAGACCACCCTCTATTTACTATTTACCTTCCAATATTTTAAACAAAATCAACGTATACACAAAAGAATCTTCCTCCCTTTCGTCTTAAGTATTTTTGGATCTTAGCTTTTGGCAGACTATACTATCGATTGTTGAGTAACCAAGACAAACCCCGGCTTTTCATTTTCATCCATTTTATTATTATTTTCAGCCCAGTAATATTAGCCTTGCACTGACAACTGTAGAAAATGTCTTATAAAGCGTATCGATAATAGAAATTCTATAATTACCTGGGTATTTGGTTTGCCCTTTTTCATATATTGTACTTATGATATCGCCTTTTCTCCACTTACTTTGAAATATTCCCGATTCTAAAATAGTATTGAAAAATGATAGCAAAATCGGTATGATATCATATAATGTGTAATTAAAGAATTCTGACGGAATCCCGTCTGGACCTGGGCTTTTTTTTTTTTTGCTAACTTATTGACCAATCTTGAATGTCCTCCGTTTTAAAAGGTATACCTATATCATGATTATCGTCTGCTACTTCGGTGGGATACGAATATTTAAATTAGGCGCGTGTTTATTGAACATTAATGACGTAAAATGTTTGACCCAGTCATCAACAGATATAGTATTATATCACTCGTCACAACTCGGCCGATTCCGTACCTACATCTAACCTCGTCTGTATAACAGTCGTTTCCATTTGAAATGCCAATCACGTGATCTTACACATGGAGCGCCACTGTCAGTCGTTTAGCAACGACATAAACAATCTCGATGAAGTCATCCACATCTATCTATCTGTCGGTGATACTTCAATGTAATTGATAAGCCACATTAAAAAATGAATGAACGAACTGTTTGTCAACTGAAATATAGTAAGAAAGATTTCGATAGAAAATTGACACTCAAGTTTTCTTTGTTACGAGGAGCCTTACAATTTTTAGAACGGTAAACCGGCGTATTTCCGGCGATGAAATGTACCGTGTAATCAACCTACCAGATACAGCCTAGGGATTTGATGGCTCCCATCACCCGAGGAATGCCGAATGGTATTATATATCTTACTGATTTGCCTAAATTGTTTCAGTAATGACCGTGATAGTTTTGAATTAGTTCTTGAGTTAACAAGCCTTTCTCTTTGTAAACGCTTACAAATCGTCTTCTTGGGGCGACAGATGGCTCTCTGAATATATTACGTTTGAGCTTGTATTCTTGTCGGTTTTATATATTATTTGATACCAGTATTTTATATTTTCTCAGTGCTCTATATTTGGCTTGCTTATATGCGTTACAATCATCATCCCTACCTAACAGGTTGTAAGGTTTTAACTTTTTATGGTCGAAATATATATTTGAGCCGGATTCGTCATAAATGGATGTCAGGGTGCTGATTTTTTTATATATACAGTACAGTTCGTGCGTTTTTTGCTATTTTCGCTCTCCGCAGTGGACCTAGCGCGGACCCAACGCGGCGATTTTAAAACACAGGTGAACGCGGACCGATCTTAAACGCGGCGATCCCTTTCGGACCACGGCGGTCTTGTTACGCAATAAAAACGACGCGATGACTCCGCCGCGATCAGACAGATAAGTTTTTTTTTTCAGTGTAGCAAATGATTCAAGAATGAACCGAAATTACGCACCATTTTACTCTTTTACAAAGTCATATTACACGTATGTATCTACATGTAAATTTTTTTTATATCAGAAAGAAAAAAGATGATAAGTAGTCATCACTGGCAAGCGAATTATTTAACATTGATTTAATTGGTTAAAAAATCAAAACACTTAAACCTTTAACCACACATCCCGAGTTTTAAGTGCCGTGAAGAACAAGGGTTTCGAAAACATTGTAGGAAAAAAAGAACAGTCCAGCAACCAGCATTTTCTCCTCTTATGAAATGTTTATCTACTCTGTCACACACTCTTCGACAATTACGAGTGATGTTCTTATTTCCTTAACTCTTTATCAAACGACAAAACGACTTGTCCAAATTGAAAAAAAAAAAAAAACATTTGCAGACGAAATTTTGAATCTAACTCAAAATATAAAACTTGTTTTTATTAGCTGGGAACATTGTGGTAAAAAGAGGAAAATGCTGGTTCGAGACATAATGACAGCGCCGACATGTATCGTCACGGAGAAATATTTCATGAGCTGCTCTTAGGCCTATTAGGTCTTGACTCTTGAGCTTATTTTTTTTCTGCGAATGATAACGATCACTAGCATACAAAATGTTTATTTTTACACATTGATATAATTATCTGCACATGTTCATTACAAAATAAGATTAATGAATCTCGCAGGACCGAATGGATAAAATCAAACACTTTGGTTCTTCCGTGAGGGTTTTTGGTTAAAAATTAACTCTTTACAAAGGCACAAAAATGTATTCTTTTCCAAATTGAAAGCAAATGCAGACGACAACTAAATGTAGCAAACGTGGCATTTGTCTTTAATATGATAGACAACAACTTTATTTCCAGGAACATTTGTCATCTGCCGTATAAACGAATCTAGTTATTCTCTGATTGTAAATACTCTGATTCAGTTTCGTATAACTTCAAATTAAGGATAGTTTTATATGATGACTAAAAGTAAGGCCGTACCTGTAATAGAGAACGGATACGGGGAATTTTCTCGCGTTCATATTCTCTACTTTCATAACCAAATTCAAACTTATGAAACTATTTTTCCCCCTACTTCAGTGATCACGCGGTACAAAGGTAATGGCCGTTATCCTTATATGATGCGATTGTTAACATCCCAAGGTTGTTATTCTTTTCAGGTCGACGACGAGTTAAAGTCATGAATATTTAATGAATTGCAGAGTAGTATAGGAGGAGCACATACGGACATGACAGACCTGGTCATGTCCGTATGTGCTCCTCCCTGAGAGCCCTACGTTGCCTACCCTACAGTCTGTCCCCATTCTGCCTACCCTGAAAGAATTTGCATTTTATCACTTCTACAAAAATGCCCAAAGAGACTACCCTGAGTGGAATTTTTCTGCAATTAAAGGCTAAGGGGGGGGGGGAGGGGCCAAAAATGATACATCTTCGAGTGCTCTATAGGGATCTGGCAGGTCTGATCACTGAGTTGGACTTAGTTTTTTTCATCCATGAATGATTTTCTCTCTTTCTAAAAGCCTGACCATTGTGCTGGACTTAGACTTTTTTCTGCATCTCTATGAATGATTTCTCTTTTCTAAAAGGAATTTATCCCTATATCACTGAGTTGGACTTAGCTTTTTTCATTCTATGAATGAATTTTCTTTTCTAAATACCTAACCATTGAGTTGAACTTAGACTTTTTTTACCCTATGAATGATTTTCTTTCTAAAAGCCTGATCACAGAGTTGGACTTAGTCTTTTTCTGCAATTATGAATGATTTCTCTAAAAGACTGAGCACTGGGTTGGACTTAGTCTTTTTCTGAGTTTTTTTTTTTTTTTTTTTTTTGCTCTTAGCAGTGTAACTCACTGGAGTGTAACTCTTTTGGAGTGCAACTCTTCTAAAAGAAAGAAGTTTGACAATTTGAAGAAATGACAATTTTGAAGAAAGATAGAACTTTCGTGGTAATGGTTAGTCCTGAAAAGGACTGTTGGGTTAGCTCTGAAAAGAGGTGTGACAATTTGAAGAAATGACAACTTGAAGATAGAACTTTCGTCTGACAGCTTGAAAATAGATCTTTCATCTGACATCTTGATAGAACTTTCGTAGTAGATGGTTAGTTCTGAAAAGGACCGTTGGGTTAGCTCTGAAAAGAGCTGTGACAATTTGAAGAAATGACAACTTGAAGATAGAACTTTCGTCTGATAGCTTGAAGTTAGAACTTTCGTCTGACATCTTGAAGATAGAACTTTTCGTGGTAGATGGTTAGTCCTGAAAAGGACTGTTGGGTTAGCTCTGAAAAGAGCTGTGACAATTTGAAGAAATGACAACTTGAAGATAGAACTTTCGTCTGATAGCTTGAAGGTAGAACTTTCGTCTGACAATTTGAAGAAATGACAATTTGAAGAAAAGATAGAACTTACGTCTGACAATTTGAAGAAAGGTAGAACTTTCGTGGTAGATGGTTAGCCCTGAAAAGGGCTGTTGGGGGTGTCCCTAAAAGGGACCTGGTTTGGAGGTTGTGTTTTTAAGCACAACCTCCAACCTTCCTGCACGCCGGACAGCTACTTGCAGCCCTCCTCTTTAGTCTTTTCAGTTGCTGCTCGTCCAGGCCGAAGTCCAACGAGAACGGTGCTTCGTCGTCATCGTTCCAATCTTCAGTAACTGGTACTGTGAACTCCTTCTTCTTGAACTCCAACGAGAACGGTGGCTCATCGTCATCGTTCCAATCTTCAGTAACTGGTACTGTGAACTCCTTCTTCTTCTTCTTTTCTTTGCATGCCAGCTGGGCGAGTTCTGAAAAACTCATGTCTCTCAACGCACACTCCATTATAGCTGTAAGTCGAAGAGAATGAATGATGTGCGGGAAATAACGCTGGGTTTTATAGCTTTTCAGACGGATTGAACTAGTTGACCCATGACATCATTTTCTCCTATGTTTTTCCCGCGTTGGCGTTTCATGCTGTTTTGGCTCCAAATTAATGTTGTCCAATCAGAATCAGCGTTGTTTTTCTAATACTAAATGTTTTATTGTTGACCAATCTATAGTTTTGTTACATTTTCTTGTTCGGGTTTAGAAAAAAACTAAAGTTTGACTATCCTATAACTTTTTGATTATGAGTCTTCTGACAAAATGAAAAGAAAGATGTTTATTTAAGATAGCTAGCCCTGAAAAGGGGTGTTTTTGTGCAGAATACATTTTTTATCCTCCCCTCTTTCTTTTGATTGATTCCATTTTATCTAGCATTTGCATTAGATGCTTAATTTCATGCCTGATATATCTGAAACGTTCTCTTTCTTCTAACCAGAAGAGCAATAAGAGAAAAAATGTTAATCCAAACATTGTGGGATACTGACTCAGCTTTTACGAAAAGTTAATGGTAAATGAGAAAAAATAATCAAGAGTTTACTGTTTTATATGTGCAATGGATCACTTTTTTAGGCTTTTTTTGATTTTATCCCCATATCATTGAGTTGAACTTAGTTTTTTGCATCTATGAATGAATTCTCTTTCTAAATGTCTAAGCACTGAGTTGGGGTTAGTTTTTCTGCATCTATGAATGAATTTTCTTTCTAAATGTCTGACCATTGAGTTGGACTTAGTCTTTTTTCTGAGTTTTTTTACTCTTTGGAGTGTAACTCTCTGGAGTGTGAGTCTTTGGAGTGTAACTCTTCTAAAAGAAATGACAATTTGAAGAAATGACAATTTTGAAGAAAGATAGATCTTTCGTGGTAGATGGTTAGCCCTGAAAAGGGCTGTTTTTGAGAAGGGCTGATTTTTGAAAATGTTTATTCAGTATCAGCATCAGTCGATTCGCTGTCTGACTCACTCCTTTCAGCGGCGATTTGCGCGCGGAAAAGACGGTCTACCTCCTCTGTTTTTGAAATAACATACTGAAAATACATTTCAAGTGGGCCTGCAATGATCATCTTTGTAGGGTTGTGTTATACGTTGTAGTTGGTTTTGTTCCTCCTCTCCTACGAGATGAGTGGTTAGTTGCAATAACTGTTGACCTGCATTTAGATATTCTTGGAGAGCCTCACGTAGTTGATGATTTACCTCCTCCATATTGATACTGTTTCCCAATATTGATACTGCTTCCGAAGTGATCGTTAGCTGAGAGCCAAAAAATGGTGAATGTATGAAAATAACGCTGGGCTTTATACGTTTACAGAGGATTGAAATTTTTAAAGAGCTCGGACCTGGCAGAAAGCACATACATTTTTTCCATGCTACGTTTCATGCTAATATAGCAAAAAAGGTTATGAGACGATGTATGGAAAAAATGTAGACAGAACAAGTCTTTGGGGGCAAAAAAACAAAATGAAGAGCTCTATTGTTTTTGAACTTTTATTTATTGAACTTTTATTTACTGAACAGAACTAAACAATGAAACATTTTTTTTTTGCAATGCATCATAAAAAATTTCTTGACAATGAAAAAATTTCTTGACAATGAAAAAATTCACACTGAAACATTTTTTTTGCAATGCATTATAAAAATTCTTGACAATGAAAAAAATCACACTGAAAAAATTTCTTGACAATGAAAAAATTCACACTGAAACATTTTTTACAATACAGTATAAAAAACAATTTCTTAACAATGAAAAAAATCACACTGAAAAAAATTTCTTAACAATGAAAAAAATCACACTGAAATATTTTTTCGCAATGAATTATTTACAATGAATTATTCACAAAACAGTATATAACAAATTTTTTTACAATGCAAATTCGCAAATACCACGAGTTTCATATTTGTTTTTTATATTCCTACCGTTTTTTTGTTTTTTCTTGGTTGCTTTCGCTCTGTCTTTGGTTTTTTCGGGATCTTGAAATCAACGTGATTATCAATGTTTTTCCCGTATTTGCCTTGGCCTGTCAATATTGGTGTAGTTGGTTTTTGATCAACTCGCTGTTTCTTGTGGAGATGGTTAGCCTCTTCCTCAGATTTCCGTTTTGTTGTTTTTCTTGGTTGTTTTTCCTCTGGTTGTTTTTTCTTTGGTTGATTTTTCTTCTCAACACTTACGATAGAGTCCACTAACTTGTGAAGATTGGATTTATCAAAGTCGAACTCCACAGGGATCTTCACAGGAGTTGTTGAAATGCACTGATCCTGTTGGCGTAGTACCTCGATATTTCTACTGAGCTGATCAGTACTTGCGCTTAAAGTTTTAATTTCCTCCAAATGTCTGTTTAAACTCTCCAACTGATCTATGATCCGGGTCATCATGCTATCTTGTTTCAAATTTAGCTGCTTTACCTCTTCATAAATGTTGTCCAGCACCGTCGCTGGAATGATGGTTGTCGAATTTAACTCCGGTGCCGGATTGATGATTGTCGAATTTATAACTGATGAAAGAATGTCTCCATTGTTTTCCACTGGTGGAAAATCGTCCAAGTTGATTTCCTCTAAGTTATGCTTCATATTGAAACTGCTTCTGAATATTGATACTGCTTTCAAAGTGATCGTTAGCTGAGAATCAAAGAAATGGTGTTTTTATAAAATAACGCTGAGCTTTATACGTTTAGTGAGGATTGAAATTTTTAAAGAGCGCGGACCTGACGGAAAACACCAGGATTGAACTGTGTGACACCGAATTAGGAGTGGTAAAAAACACCAATATAACTATCGATTTAATTGGGCAATGTTAATGAAACGCCGACGCGGGAAAAAACATAGGAGAAAATGACGTCATGGGTCAACTAGTTCAATCCTCCTGTAAAGCTATAAAGACCAGTGATATTTTACATAAAATCATATTTGTTCCAGAATGGTTCGAATTCTTGTGTGTCCTCACTGTGCAAGCAGATGTCTGATAGAGTGTGGGAAATGTTTTACCATACTTGAGTATCTTGGACAGAAACATAACTGTCCTGATACAGATGAAGGATTTTACGATGATGATGAAGGTTCATCGACTTGTTGCGAACACTGTGGGTGTGAAATCATCCCGGTGGATCGGACGGAGGAGTCGTAGAGCTGGATGTCAATATGAGATCCTTTTAAAAAGCCCTTTTTAGGGCTAACCATCTACACGAAAGATCTTTCTTTCTTCAAAATTGTCAAAAGTAAAAAAACTTACAGTCACAACTAGAAAAAAGTCAAAAGTAAGAAGTAATTATTTTATATTTTTTATTTCAAGAAAGAACTTATGTACAATGAAAAAAATCAAATCATGAACTGTAAAAACAAAAAATGAATAAACTGTAAAGACAAAAAATGAATGAAAAAATCAAGTCAGTCTTTTTTTGTTTAAATTCAATATTGTGTTGAAATCTTTTTTCACTCAGTATGTTTTCTTTTTTTCTTTGGAATGTCAGATTCACATTTGGTTTTACGTTTTCTTTTCCTTTCGTTGGTTTTTAATACCACATCTGGACAGATTGTATCCTCGTGTTTTGTTGATTTGCAAAAGAAACAGTTCTTTGTTACTCGTTTTTTCTTTTTTTCGTTGTTTTGCTGTTTTTCCTCTCCGTACGAGCAACCCGGTTCTGCAGAAAATTCGTTGTTTTTTAGATCCAAAGTTTGTTGTTTTCTTAGATCCAAAGTTTGTTGTTTTCTTAGATATTTTTTCCTCTTCCTGTTCTGTTATTTTGCAGATTTCTGAATCGTTGATAGCCGATGTATCGCTCTGCATGTCTAAGGTCTGAGTTTCAACCGATGATGATGTAACTTGTGGTGAACTTGTTTTCCATGTATTTTCGTTGTAGAATGAATTTAGTGTCCCGACGAATTTTATATCTCTGAGACCATCAGCGTTGTAAAACGATGGTAAAATCTCAATGTCATGACTGTGTGGATTCACGTAGACAAAAACAAATGTTCCTATCTGATTTTCTTTTTCTGGACATTCTTTGGCCCAATGTCCTGCTTCGTTGCATGTGAAACAAATATTTGTTCTCTTGCCATTCGCGCCATATCGTTTGTCAATCGTCGCTTGATCCAAAACTCTGTATCTGGTAGTACGGTAAACATCTTTTTCTTCTAAATGTTGGTGGGATAAAAATGATCCCACGTAGTTTCCGATATGTTTAACATGATACTTTGATGGTATATTGCTGATCTCATAATCGTGGGTGTATGGATTAACATACAGATGCACCCTCTTTCTAAGTGGTGATGTATTTTGCAGCTTTAACTCGCTCATATTCTTTTATCAGCTGTACTGTCTGAGATTGAGTAGGAGAATGATTAGATTTTCACAACTGTCGTCTCTATTTATACACTGTTGCAACGGAGAGGCTATATAAATTGTTAGTTTTTTCTCACTTCTACATTAATGTCTTTTCACTCAGAGCTAAAACGATGGGTAAAAGAAAAAGAATAATAACCTATTCAGACAGCGAAAGTGACGATGAGGTATTTCCACCAACAAAAAAGAAAAAAACTAAACCATTGAAAGAAGAAAGTGACGATGGGATATTTCCACCAACAAAAAAGAAAAAAACTAGACCTTTGAAAGAAGAAAATGACAGCGACGATGAAAGTATCAACTCTAACTTAGACATGAAAAGTCTATATGATTTAACAGAAAGGGGTAATAAGAAGTCAAGAAAATTTAAAACAGAATCATATGTACTGATGCTGAGTTTTAAGAAATTTGAAGAATTAACACCTCAGAGACTACTTGGATTATTTGACGATGTTACCCATGAAATCATTCGAAAGTTAAACGCTAACCCGACGGATATGATTAGAATTACCATCAATCATCCTTCATTGGAAATGGGAATCCATATTCCTTTTTTAGCTGCAGACCAGTTACAAGGTGAAACTATGCTGAATGAAATTGAACGAGTTTTACAATCGAATACAGATTTCGTCTTGAACGATGGATTCATGACATTTGACATTACACACACAATACCACCAAGTGGTAGCGGAAGATATAGATCATCAGAATTAGATTCAAAGTTTTTTACCCGGAAGAAAAAATCTATTATTCAAATTGACAATCATGACCAACTATGTTTTGCAAGAGCCGTTGTTGTGGGAATTTGCTACAGTGAACGTGAAAACACCGTAGCATGGAATAAAAAATGGGATCATATTTGTCGCTCAAACCGCCCTCTTCAAAAGACTGAAGCTGAGAAATTGTTAAATGAAGCTGGAGTTCCGCCAACACATCCTGTAGGAATTGATGAATACAAAAAAATTCAAACATTCTTGTATGAAAAAGACTATGTCATTAAAGTTCATCAACAGCATTCGAAAGTGGAAAAAATATTTAAACATCCAGAAGTGAAAACCAATAGTAAGATCATACATTTGTACTTTCATCAAAACCATTATGACTACATCAAATCTATCAAAGGTTTTCTTAGTTGTGGATATTATTGTGAGTTCTGTGATGTGGGTTACAATAACCGCGAAGGTCATACTTGTTCAAATATCTGTAAAGGTTGTTACCGCAAAGGAAAATGTCCATCAGAATCAAAAGAATATGTTTGCAGTGTTTGCAGTAGACGATTTTTTAGTGCTGAATGCTTTGAAAATCACAGAAATGTTCAAGGTAAAGAAAAGAAATCCATTTGTGAATTAGTGAAACTCTGTTCGAAATGTGGTGTGCAATATTTTGTCAGAAAGAAAAATCATATTTGCAATGGAAAGAAAAGGTGTCATATCTGTAAGAGAATTGTTAACTTTTCTCATCGATGCTATATTCAACCTTACCAAAGTAAGTTGAACCATGACAGCGATGACGAGACGAGTTCTTCTGTAGTCAAAAAACCACAGTTTATTTTCTTTGATTTTGAATGCAAACAAGACACAGGGGTGCACATCCCGAATTATTGTACTGCACACAGAGCATGTGATGAATGTATCGATAAATCACTTGATTTTCATTGTTCTACATGCAGTGAATTTGAAGAGGGTAGGGAAGTTATTTTTCAAGCTGAAGAAACTTTGAGTCAATTTTGCAAGTGGCTCTTTTCAAAACATCATAAAGGAGTCACGGCTATTGCCCATAATTTCAAAGGTTATGACGGTCAGTTCATTCTTGGCTATATTGTCAAAGTTGGGTTAAAACTTCCAAAATTGATCATGAATGGAAACAATATTATGAAGTTAGAGCTGAATGGTGTACGTCTGATCGATTCTTTTAATTTCATGAGCTTTGGTTTGGCAAAATTCCCAGCCACATTTGGTCTTCAAGAAATGAAAAAAGGTTACTTTCCTCACTGGGCAAATACAGATGAATTTTGGAGTTACATTGGCCCTTACTTGGATATGTCTTATTACAAACCCGACTCATTGTCTGAAGAGGCTAGGTCAAAATTCATAGTTTGGTATAATGACAAAATTAAAAAGGGTGAGGAATTCAATTTTCAGAAGGAGATGGAATTGTACTGTAGATCAGATGTTGATATCCTTAAACGCGGGTGTGCTGAATTCAGAAAGCTGTTTATCGAACAAGGTGGTATTTGTCCATTTTTAGAGGCGATTACCATTGCAGATGCCTGTAACAAGGTGTGGCGAAGCAAATATTTACCAGAAAATCAAATAGCTATCATTTCAAGTAAAGACTCATCCAGACGTCGCTTTTCTATGAAAGCGATACGATGGGTTCAAAGCGTAGCTCGGGAAAAAGGTATTAATATTCGGCATGCAAAAAATGGTGGGGAAGTTCAAATCGGGAGATATAGTGTAGATGGTTTTCACCGTCAATCAAACACTGTTTATGAATTTCTTGGGGATTTGTATCATGGTTGTCCTGTATGCTATACAGATCGAAAACAGATCAATCCTATTAATGGAAAACCCATGTCTGAATTGTACGAACGTACTTTTGAACGTATAGCAGATATCGAAGAAATGGGTTAAATGTAGTGTACATTTGGGAACACGATTTTGATGCTAAGATGAAGGATAAAGAGTACAAAAAACTCATTGAAAAGTTATATCCACATTTGGACCCTATCGATCCGAGGGATGGCTTGTCTGGGGGAAGATGTAATGCAATAAAAATTGGTTATGATGTTGATGAAAAAAAAAACCAAAAATGAAATCAAGTACATCGATATCTGTTCTCTGTACCCTTATGTTTGTAAACACAAATCCTACCCGGTAGGTCAGCCAGAATTTTTGTCTACTGAGAATATTGACATGAACAATATTCGACAATATGAGGGTTTAATCAAATGTAAAGTTTTGCCTCCAACTGATTTGTTTCACCCCGTTCTCCCAGTTCACTGTAACAACAAAATGATGTTTCCACTCTGTATGAAATGTGCAGAAGAAAGTTCAAGCATTTGTAGACATGGTGAAGAAGAGAGGGTTTTGGTCGGAACTTGGGTTACTTTTGAATTATTCAAGGCTCTTGACTGTGGTTATCGATTATTGCAAGTGTATGAAATTTGGCATTTCAATTCTGTATCAGATCAGTTCTTTAAACATTATGTGGACAATTTCTTGAAAATTAAGCAAGAAGCCAGTGGTTATCCAGATTGGTGTCAATCAGACTCAGAAAAAGATCAGTTCGTTTGTGAATATGAGAAGGCGGAAGGTGTTCGTCTTGATCCAAGTTGTATTCAAAGAAATCCTGGGAGAAGATCATTTGCTAAGATTATGTTGAACTGTCTTTGGGGAAAATTAGCTCAGCTTGAAAAAATGACCCAGACGGAATACATCAGTGATCCGTCTAAATATTTTGAATTAGTCACCAATCCCAATTTCATTGTAAAGCATGTAGAAATCTTTGACGAGGCCTGTTCATTCATCTTGGTTAACTATGAATCAAAGTTGGAACATATTGACACCCACGCTACAGCCAATGTGGTAGTAGGTTCTTACGTAACAGCTTATGCAAGGTTGGAATTGTACAGCGTTCTTGAAAAGTTAAAAGATAGAGTTCTGTATTTCGATACAGATAGTTGTATGTACATTCACGACCCTGAATTATGGAATCCTCCTATTATTAACAGCCGACTGGGAAAATGGACTGATGAAGAGCCTGCTTGTAAAATTACTCAATTCAGAGGACTTGGACCTAAGAATTATGCTTACAAAATGAAAACAAAAGATGGAGAAGAAATAAGTAAATGTAAAGTAAAGGGGATTACTCTGGATTACAATACAAAACAGGTGGTAAATTTCGATACATATTCGAAATGTGCTTTGGATCGCACAATAGAAATCAAAATTCAGTATGATTGTAGAATTAAAAGACACAGAGATAGAACGGTTACCAGTGAACCACAAACAAAAACGTTTCGCTCTGTATACACCAAGAGAGTTATTGTAAATGGTAGTGATACTGTACCTTATGGTTATAAAAGTTTGAGAAAATAATTTTATATCACATTGTTGTGTACCAATCAGTCAAAGTAAGTCGGGGAAAAATATTAGCCGTTGGTCAAAAAATAACAATCATGTTGCCGTTACCAATAGAACTACGTGAAAAAATTTATGGAGAATTTGTTCGACAGCATACGCTTGATGAACGAACACAGGTTAACATTAAATTTTTCTGTGTGAAAATTTGGATCAAAAAAATGTTTAAATGGGTTGCAAAAGGAGAAAAGTCCTACAAAGTGTATGGCATAATCAACTTTATAGCGATGATGGTGAACGATTCGGGTTTTGATCTCAATCTCAAGACTCATTTAGCAGATAGCTGTTTGAAAGACAATGTTATTAGTAAACTGTTTCGATCCACAAGTCGATGGACATTTTTTATCATAGGAACAACAGAAGAAAGTTTTCTTAACGTTTTGAAAATGAAATCAGTTCTATTTGACTTTTACTTACGGTACAAAAAAGGATCTGTTCATGATTCCTACGGAGAAACAATGGAAACCATGTCAGGGTATATTCTATTTGATAGAGATGTTACAGAAGAAGTAGTGAATTCAGCTCTTTCAACAAAAGACGCTTATAGACATGTTGCTCCATTCATAGGACTACGAGATTTCGACGATATGGACAGTGAGTATACAATATTTTTGGGGTATGACCAATTGCATAAAGACATTACGGAATATGAAGACAAATGTGAAACTCATGGTATTTGCGAATTTGCATTGTAAAAAAATTTGTTATATACTGTTTTGCGAATAATTCATTGTAAATAATTCATTGCGAAAAAATATTTCAGTGTGATTTTTTCATTGTTAAGAAATTTTTTTCAGTGTGATTTTTTTCATTGTTAAGAAATTGTTTTTTTATGCTTTATTGTAAAAAATGTTTCAGTGTGAATTTTTTCATTGTCAAGAAATTTTTTCAGTGTGATTTTTTTCATTGTCAAGAATTTTTATAATGCATTGCAAAAAAAAAATTTTTCAGTGCGAATTTTTTCATTGTCAAGAAATTTTTTCATTGTCAAGAAATTTTTTATGATGCATTGCAAAAAAAATGTTTCATTGTTTAGTTCTGTTCAGTAAATAAAAGTTCAATAAATAAAAGTTCAAAAACAATAGAGCTCTTCATTCTGTTTTTTGCCCCCAAAGACTTGTTCTGTCTACATTTTTTCCATACATCGTCTCATAACTTTTTTTGCTATATTAGCATGAAACGTAGCATGGAAAAAATGTATGTGCTTTCTGCCAGGTCCGAGCTCTTTAAAAATTTCAATCCTCTGTAAACGTATAAAGCCCAGCGTTATTTTCATACATTCACCATTTTTTGGCTCTCAGCTAACGATAACGGAAGCAGTATCAATATTGGGAAACAGTATCAATATGGAGGAGGTAAATCATCAACTACGTGAGGCTCTCCAAGAATATCTAAATGCAGGTCAACAGTTATTGCAACTAACCACTCATCTCGTAGGAGAGGAGGAACAAAACCAACTACAACGTATAACACAGCCATACAAAGATCTCGGCGAAAGATTAGTTCAACTATTATTAAAGACAACACCGGATGTCATTTTGGTTGATATCGAATTTGGGAGGAAGATTACTTTCGATAATGGAGCAATAGTGATCAGAAAAAGAGTTGAATCATGCCCCATTTGTCAAGCGAATTTCGGGTGCTGTCATTAGAAGTGGAAAAAACAACGTGAGACGAAAAAACACAGGCTCCAAAACAAAACAGCCCTTTTCAGGGCTACACATCTAACACGAAAGTTCTATCTTTTTTAAAATTGTCAAAACTCAAAAGATTTACAATCAAAAAAAGTCATAGAATAGTCAAACTCTAGTTTTTTCTATCCCCAAACAAGAAAAAATGCAACAAAGCCACGGGTTGGTCAACAATAAATCATTTAGTATTAGAAATAAAACGCTGATTCTGATTGGACAACATTAATTTGGAGCCAAAACAGCATGAAACGCCGGCGCGGTAAAAACATAGGAGAAAATGACGTCATGGGTCAACTAGTTCAATCCGTCTGAAAAGCTATAAAATCATACATTTCATTTTTTCACAATGGCTTCAAGACCATCACTCCTCGTCACTTGGATGGATGCCGAGCGAAAGTTAACAAGAGCAAGGAGACAAATCGTTTTACTTAAACAGCGCTTGGTTGGAGTGAGAAGACGATACGAGAGGGCTCAGCTTGCTAATAACAGGGTGTTCTGTTATAACCTTCGGATGAAGGAACTCATTATTGAGGGCATGCTTGAAATGTATTTTCAGTATGTTATTTCAAAAACAGAGGAGGTAGACCGTCTTTTCCGCGCGCAAATCGCCGCTGAAAGGAGTGAGTCAGACAGCGAATCGACTGATGCTGATACTGAATAAACATTTTCAAAAATCAGCCCTTCTCAAAAACAGCCCTTTTCAGGGCTAACCATCTACCACGAAAGATCTATCTTTCTTCAAAATTGTCATTTCTTCAAATTGTCATTTCTTTTAGAAGAGTTACACTCCAAAGACTCACACTCCAGAGAGTTACACTCCAAAGAGTAAAAAAACTCAGAAAAAAGACTAAGTCCAACTCAATGGTCAGACATTTAGAAAGAAAATTCATTCACAGATGCAGAAAAACTAACCCCAACTCAGTGCTTAGACATTTAGAAAGAGAATTCATTCATAGATGCAAAAAACTAAGTTCAACTCAATGATATGGGGATAAAATCAAAAAAAGCCTAAAAAAGTGATCCATTGCACATATAAAACAGTAAACTCTTGATTATTTTTTCTCATTTACCATTAACTTTTCGTAAAAGCTGAGTCAGTATCCCACAATGTTTGGATTAACATTTTTTCTCTTATTGCTCTTCTGGTCAGAAGAAAGAGAACGTTTCAGATATATCAGGCATGAAATTAAGCATCTAATGCAAATGCTAGATAAAATGGAATCAATCAAAAGAAAGAGGGGAGGATAAAAAATGTATTCTGCACAAAAACACCCCTTTTCAGGGCTAGCTATCTTAAATAAACATCTTTCTTTTCATTTTGTCAGAAGACTCATAATCAAAAAGTTATAGGATAGTCAAACTTTAGTTTTTTTCTAAACCCGAACAAGAAAATGTAACAAAACTATAGATTGGTCAACAATAAAACATTTAGTATTAGAAAAACAACGCTGATTCTGATTGGACAACATTAATTTGGAGCCAAAACAGCATGAAACGCCAACGCGGAAAAAACATAGGAGAAAATGATGTCATGGGTCAACTAGTTCAATCCGTCTGAAAAGCTATAAAACCCAGCGTTATTTCCCGCACATCATTCATTCTCTTCGACTTACAGCTATAATGGAGTGTGCGTTGAGAGACATGAGTTTTTCAGAACTCGCCCAGCTGGCATGCAAAGAAAAGAAGAAGAAGAAGGAGTTCACAGTACCAGTTACTGAAGATTGGAACGATGACGATGAGCCACCGTTCTCGTTGGAGTTCAAGAAGAAGGAGTTCACAGTACCAGTTACTGAAGATTGGAACGATGACGACGAAGCACCGTTCTCGTTGGACTTCGGCCTGGACGAGCAGCAACTGAAAAGACTAAAGAGGAGGGCTGCAAGTAGCTGTCCGGCGTGCAGGAAGGTTGGAGGTTGTGCTTAAAAACACAACCTCCAAACCAGGT
This sequence comes from Hippopus hippopus, assembly GCA_946811185.2. Lineage (NCBI taxonomy): Eukaryota > Metazoa > Mollusca > Bivalvia > Cardiida > Cardiidae > Hippopus > Hippopus hippopus. Next base: position 56,898,549 of record OX328106.1, on the reverse strand, counting down.
CCCTTTTAGGGACACCCCCAACAGCCCTTTTCAGGGCTAACCATCTACCACGAAAGTTCTACCTTTCTTCAAATTGTCAGACGTAAGTTCTATCTTTTCTTCAAATTGTCATTTCTTCAAATTGTCAGACGAAAGTTCTAACTTCAAGCTATCAGACGAAAGTTCTATCTTCAAGTTGTCATTTCTTCAAATTGTCACAGCTCTTTTCAGAGCTAACCCAACGGTCCTTTTCAGGACTAACCATCTACTACGAAAGTTCTATCAAGATGTCAGATGAAAGATCTGTTTTCAAGCTGTCAGACGAAAGTTCTATCTTCAAGTTGTCATTTCTTCAAATTGTCACACCTCTTTTCAGAGCTAACCCAACAGTCCTTTTCAGGACTAACCATTACCACGAAAGTTCTATCTTTCTTCAAAATTGTCATTTCTGCAAATTGTCAAACTTCTTTCTTTTAGAAGAGTTGCACTCCAAAAGAGTTACACTCCAGTGAGTTACACTGCTAAGAGCAAAAAAAAAAAAACTCAGAAAAAGACTAAGTCCAACCCAGTGCTCAGTCTTTTAGAGAAATCATTCATAATTGCAGAAAAAGACTTAAGTCCAACTCTGTGATCAGGCTTTTAGAAAGAAAATCATTCATAGGGTAAAAAAAAAGTCTAAGTTCAACTCAATGGTTAGGTATTTAGAAAAGAAAATTCATTCATAGAATGAAAAAAGCTAAGTCCAACTCAGTGATATAGGGATAAATTCCTTTTAGAAAAGAGAAATCATTCATAGAGATGCAGAAAAAAGTCTAAGTCCAGCACAATGGTCAGGCTTTTAGAAAGAGAGAAAATCATTCATGGATGAAAAAAACTAAGTCCAACTCAGTGATCAGACCTGCCAGATCCCTATAGAGCACTCGAAGATGTATCATTTTTGGCCCCTCCCCCCCTTAGCCTTTAATTGCAGAAAAATTCCACTCAGGGTAGTCTCTTTGGGCATTTTTGTAGAAGTGATAAAATGCAAATTCTTTCAGGGTAGGCAGAATGGGGACAAACTCTCTGTAGGGTAGGCAACGTAGGGCTCTCAGGGAGGAGCACATACGGACATGACCAGGTCTGTCATGTCCGTATGTGCTCCTCCTATACTACTTTGCAGGCCACAAAATGTTTTCGGATCAAATGACGGTACAAATAGCAATTGTATGAAAAAACGAACATTTAATTTCCATCAAATTCACCATCTTCCAGGGTTTCTTTATCATGTATATTTCAATTTTTTTATTATATATATATATCTCAACAAAAAGAGTTTTTGTGTTTTTTATACTATATTTTCCTTTTTTTAAATCTAAATACAAGAAGACTCCATTATACAGGCAGTGAAGACACAAATCACACTGCACAGAACACGCAGTTTGATATTAGATCTACACTAGAGATGCTATTTTTGTAAGATATTCTACATGAAATACGCTTTGGTATTGCATTGATTTGTTCTGTTATTTTTTTTAATAACCTTTGGTTTAACCCTTTCCCAAATGACAATATTTTACATTTGTCCGAATGGAAAACATTTGCAGACGACAACTCAAAGATGGATGAAATGGTGAAATTTACCCTTGATGGGGGTAGAAAGCATTATGGGGGAAGGAGAAATTGCTAGTAACCATTTTCTCATGATGTATTCCTTTCTCATAATGTAATCTAAAGCCTTACTCCTTGGCGTCTTTTAAAGTTAAGGTTGTGCTGTAAGGGATTAAAAGATCTTAAGATGATGGGATGGAAGAGAATGCTGTAATCAGATTTTTCTACTTTTCCAACAATGTTGTTTACTCATTCATTTCCAAGCTTCATCATTTGAACAACATTTGTCTTCTGCATTTGCTGCAGAGCCCCAGTAGCTCATTCGGTAGCGTGCAGGACTTGAGAACAGGGGGTCGTGGGTTTGATACCTGGCTAGGTCAATTTCTTTCCGAGCATTGATGATAGTCATTGCGACAGGATTCATTCTTCTCTTCTTCTCCAACCACCGATCATTGCTTCGACGATGGTTACTTGGGAAATTAGTCAGTGGCTTGGAAAGAAAATTGTGTGGAGTACTGGTAAAAGAGACTCCGGGAAGCATGGATAACCAGATAGGTGCAATGGCCGCCGCGATATAAATGCTACAATGTTGAAAGCGGCGTTGAACACCATACAACAACAACAACAATAACAACAACAACTGTATTTGCTTTGAACAAATCAAAATCTTTGTCATTTGGTAAAGAGTCAAGGGTAATTTAACTATACCAAACAACAAAATTGTAGCCTTGCCTTACTGGGCCAAGATATTGGCCCTCATTCATGATTTCTATTTGTGTTAGAGAGTGTTGGCCCCTAGCTTGGATGAAATTGTTCCCTTAAAAGTCAGTTGGGAGGAAATTGTACCTTGCACTTTTTGAAGGGAAATCGGAATACTTCTGACTCCATGTACATTATTATCAAACGACGGCCTAAAGAGGACTTGATAAATCAAATGTAAAATGTTCAACGTGCAGTCTTGTCTTGGATCTGCACTGGCACTATCTTATGAAACATTGCGACAAAAAGAAATCTTTCTTTACAATGTTAAGATCTTTTATCTGGACAAGTCTGTTTAAAGTATCTGTCTAATGGTAGGCCCTACATATAAATATAAGAACAAACTAGTAATTCAAAATGCAAACTAAGGCTTTTAATAGTAGAAAGTCTTCCGATCCATTCTGCTCTAAACAAAAATAGCTCTTACAATTCACCAAAACTAAAACAGCTAAAATTGCTTTTTGTTTCTTTTTTATCTTTAAGGCTCTACTAGGTAATCTGGTAGCATAGATCAAGATCAGACTATACTTAAAAGCTAAAATATCAAATTTTGAGACTCAGGTTGTCTTGTACGCTTGAATAAACAGGCGACCAGTATTGATTTAAGATCAGGTTGCACGTTACATGTATGTAATGTCTGATCTTGATCTATGTCGTCAGCAAAAAAAAATTTTGTTATGTCTGTTTTTCGTTGAAAGGGTTAAACAGAGAAAGCAAGAATGGATCTCAAAAAACATTACATCAGACGATCAAAATGCACAAAAAAATAACAATTATGTCCTAAAAGGTAAAGGTTTCGCTGTTTTCTTGCATTTACAGGATTACTGTAAGTTGAAATGTTTTGTATTGTTTTAAGTACAAGATAAATGTTTTAAAAAAATGACCAATATATTAAGGTGAGAGGAAATGTGAAGGAAATTGCCAAAATATAGTAGTTAAACAACAAATAAATTAAAAATCTATTGCTGCATATATAAGTATACAGGTACCAACAAAGGCTTCGGTTGACCAACTTTAAATCAGAAATCCCCGCTTTATTTTCTGTCAAATCTGTGCAGCGTGATCATCACAAAAAAGGAGAAATTCAGTCAAACGTTGCATAATTCGGTTACAAGAAATGAAACATGATCTGATTAAAAACATATCCGTCTGCTTTTCAGGGAAAAGTGATATTTTATCTCCATATATAAGTGTTCTCCTACATAACCCATAGAAGGCAAGACACGATTCAGTGCTCTTTAGCAATGGGTGTAGATTCAGATCAGACTGTCTTGAAATGTTCTAATGATTAAGTTATTTGTCTGTTTTTCTGTCTGTCTGTCCGTCTCTCTTTCTCTCTCTCCGTGATCAATTACTACATACTACCAAATACAACTAAGCCTGTCACTGTTTATGTTATGTTGTTATGTGATGTTATGTCTCTCTCTCTCTCTCTCTCTCTCTCTCTCTCTCTCTTTCCTTCTGTTTTTTCTATTTTCTTTCCCATATATTCCTGTGTATAGTGCTATGGTATCTCATTATCAGTTTTTAAACTGTAATGATTTTTTTTTTTGTCTTTAAGCAACCCTTGATTTATGGATAGCTAATACCTGAGTCAGCTTTTAAGTTTGTTAAAGTTTTGGTTATCGAGGAAACGAAAACACTACAAGAATAGTTTCCTTCTTTCTTCGAACACCTTTTACAAGAATTTACCAAGGTTTATACACGGGTTGGAAACTTCATACTCAACTATTGCAGGCAAAACAAAAACAACAAAATATTGCAAGGTATGGCCTGATATGAGTCAGAACATTTCACACACTGTCAGCGTGTTCCTATATCCAATATCATTACATGTTTAGTGTTGAGCACTATTCTCAACATGGTTCCAGTCATCTCAAGGCTGCCAGCTAGTGCATCTGCATCTCTTTTCCAGTACTTTGTAAAATTATTTTTCTAGACAATGAAAACACTGATTACTGTCCTATACATAAATCGCAGAAACAATGCTTAATTGTCAGAGAAGAATGAATCTTGTAGTAATGACCAATATCAATCCTTGAAACGAGTTTTGCTGAGCTAGGATTCCGCGTCATAAGCCTGCATTACTAGCCAGCTAACGTGCTCGGCAGATTCAAGATCGGATATCACGTTCTGAAATATCATGGGAGGATTTGAAGATCAGTGGAGAAAAGGTTCGGTTTGTTAACTAAATCTTAGCGTGTTAAATTTTCCAAAGTGTGAAGGGATATAAGGGTTTGATTAACAAAAGACGCGTGCAATTTGCAAAATAAAGATTATCAACCTCGAGATTTGGCAGCTCTTTTTCTAAAGTTGGAAGATAGGTAAACTTGACCTTTAACCCTTCAACAGACGACAAAATTTTAAACTTATCCATATTGAAAGCATTTTGGCTCAAATGAGAAAAGTTGGCTTAAAAGGTTGGGATACGTTGTGGAAAATGTTAGCAACATTTTTTCCTTAACCTACAATGTTTTCCAAAGCTTTCTGTCTTGGGATCGTTTAGACTCGTGATTGTAATGTAATGGGTTAACCAGTTGGGAAAAATTATATCTGTTTGTGCAATGTAACTGGTTGTGTTTGTCTCCATGTACATGTGATAAAATGAAGAAGAGCATGTGATGATTGTTTTCGTTCCTAAAGACTGGTATACCTATGATTACGACCTTTTTTTTTTTTTTTCTACGAGACAACATTCCGTCATTTTCTAAAAAATAAAGGGTTAGGGTTTCATACACAAATGACACGTGTTAACTCTTTACCAGAACTCCAAATCTTAGCCATATCCAATTTTATAACATTTGCAGATGACTAAATGTAATTCAAACAACGAAATTTGTCCTTCCAGTGGTTGAAAACGTTTTCGGAAGAGAAGCAGCTGCTGCTAATCAGAACATTTTCTTCTCCCACACTGGTTTCTCGAGGCTCTTAAAACTTGGGATTATTTGGTAAAGGGTTAACAATATACGGACAATCCCCGCCTGTTTTTATTGCCAAATTTGGTTGTCGGGGTGTAGATAAGCTTTAACCCTTAATTCGTACAGTATTAAATAAATGGAGCTGAAACGTCTGTGAAGATGACGAAGATTATGAACTTTTCAAAATTGTCTTGAGTTAGAACTTGTCTCAGAAAATCAGAGTAAAAAGATAAATTGCTTGTTACCTGCATTCTCCTTTTTCCTCAATGTTTTCAAAAGCCGAATAGTATTATTTGGTAAACGCTTAACACACCGAGTGCAGCTTAAATTCCTTTCAGTCTCGTTTACAGACGATGTAGATCAAGATCATGCTGCATGTTAAAAGCAATCTGTTACAACTATATTTACTGTGAGATATTCTAGCCGAGACAAGATTGAGATCTTTAAATTCTTGGTTCTTTGTATGGAGGAGTTATTTTTGTAGTGTTTTTAGAATAAACTAGGGTAAAGCCTGTACCAGCGATCTAGGGTTGAAAAGAGCGTTAAAAAGAGCCCGAGTAAAAAGGTTTTGAAAACACTGTTGGGAAAGGAGAAAATGCTGTTAAGCAATATACTATCCTAGTTCCACGATATTATCTACTTTTCTTTTAGAGAAACCCAATCATCTGAGACACACTAAATTTGTCGTCTGCAAATGCATACAAATTGAACAAGTCTAGAAATTTGTCGCCTTATTCAGATGTAGGATGCGGATAGCATCGGCTCCGCGGCAAGATTTGTTTCTTGGATGTATAATGCCGTTTCAACATATTACAGTTACATGGCGGCGGCCAGTGAACCTATTCATGTTTTCCCGGAATTTCTTTTAGCAATAACGTTACTCCACACAGTATTCTTCCAAGTTACTTGTGGGATAGATAGTACCAATGCCGAGAGAGAGAGAGAGAGAGAGAGAGAGAGAGAGTGGGGGATTGGGGATAATGAGATTTTCCAATGCTATTTGCTATATAAAGAAATTCATGTCATCAGACGGCTGTTGCATGACCTTATGCTGTCTTTTACAAAGTCAGCATTAAAAGCCCAACAGCGAAAAAAAAAAAACATTGCAGGTGTTAACATTTATTTAAATTTAAACTTAAAAGTATGGAAAATATCCCGAGCATGACAATCTGTGTTTTCTGTCCAAATTTAAGTTGCAGGCAGAAAAAATAATGTCAAAATCAGGCAAAAAAGTAAACTTAAGATACAATGACTTGCCAACTTTTAACCTAAATTTCGTATTAATTTGTCTGCCAGCGACAAACAGTTGGCCCAACCATGCGATAACGGATTGTCATCTTCACAATAATTTCCACTCTTTTAAATGCATTTTAACACCCGCTATATTTATTTCGGCAACCATTATTACTTAAGGCATTCGAATGCAGTCAAACGCAACTGGTACTAAATTTAGAGTGCCTGTTAGGATTTTTACAGACATCGTGGATTGAGATCAGACTACGCATCACGCAATGTCTGATCTTTAATATTCACTGTCCACTTAGTAGTGTCAGAGTTACCCGATCAGCCTGATTCTACATTTTATTTTTGTAACTCTTTCCTACCGTTGATGTCGATTCCATTTGAGCCATGCTCTGTGAAAAAGTGGTTTGGTGAATCTACAAAAAGTATCGACTACGGTCAGCCTGCGCAGACCGTACAGGCTGACCTGTGTCGAAACATTTTGCTTTTTGGTCAATTTTCAGCATGTCATTCTACCTCATGACTCGGTCGGTTTTTAGATAAAATGGATTTTACTGATGTATGTTTTGTGATGGCTTGCTTGGTATGATGCGTCGCGTATATTCATTAGAACCCTTTTTCACAGAGCATGGCTCATTTATTTTGCACTCAACGAGGAAATAACTGTTTGGTTGTTTTAGTAGGTCTGCCGATTACCAGTTCGAAGGGAAACAGCTTCAATTAGTGTAATGGTGATTTTCTTTCTTTTGTTATAACAATTTCTATTGACAATGAAATTTCATATCGATATCGATTTTTCCAAAAATGATGATGAAATAGAAATAATATTGTGTATCCAATTCAGTTCACTCCTTTTAGTAAACACTTTAACCCATTTCCTTCTTCTTTAAATGCCTATTCAATCACTTTTCCTTGCATGAATGACATATGTGTTGTGTTGTGCGCCTAAATAGCGAAAAAGGCTTCAAGACAATTTTGGGGCTGTTTGAATATAACAAAAAAGTCTTTCATAATCTCGGACAGTTTAGATCCAAGACGTGAATGCATGACGTTTTCTGATCTTGGTCTGCTCTGCAAAAGCAACTTTATGGTGTAAGGTTTGAGATGCTGAAGACAACTCCAGTCACGTTTTCGAAAACTATGAAGATCAAGAATCTGGCGAAAGTTAAATCCATTCCGGTATGGTACGATACACCCTGATATTTGGTGAGATATTCTAGCCGAGATAACCTTCAAGTCCAAAAGATTACATTACGTTCAGCAATGTTGATGGGATAGGATCCGCCAATATCTAGGCCTAATGGCAGCAAGATGATGAGGGAGAGAGATAACTTTTTTTTCCAGTTTAAAAAAAAAACTTTGTTGAAAAAGGAGAAAATATTCCAAACATTTTTAAGCGACATATTTCTAGACATTCGCTGCTATTCGTAAATTTTATTTTCTTACAGAAAATAAACAGATCTGTAGTTATTTTGACTTCCCAAATGAACGGGTAATCCATCATCGGAATCTAAGTCGTAAATATTCAAGAAAGGTTAGAAAGGGTCGTATAAAAAAGTGTCAATCAGTTTAGTATGACACACGTGCGTGTGGAACTAACAACTGGGACAGTACTTCACACTGCCGGAGTGCTGGTGTGTTCTCTGAACGCCTACCAGATTTAATTAACACCTATCTGGGAGGGGGGATTAGGGGGCCTACTGAGGGGTACTGATATTTATGATTGTACTGGTATAGGTAGGAACTGATGTTGTCATTTGTAAGGTTTGAAATAGTAAGAAGCCTTTTGAAAACATTGTGGGGTAAGGAGAAAAACATTTTTTCCACAATGTTTTTCAAAACCTCCGAATAATGCCATCATCTGAGCAATTATATGTTCAATTAACTCTTTACCACACAAACTTTAGTTTTCTGAAGAAGAAGCCTTTTGAAAATATTGTGGGAAAATGAGAAAAAAGCACTTTCTCCTTTTTCTACAATGTTTTCTAAACCATTATTGATAATTCCATCATTTGAGCTTTAATATGTTTAATTATTCATGATCAGCTAAAACCATTTTTCTATTCATTATTTTTATGAATAAATTTAAATGGAATATAAATCTAGCCTTTTATCAATTTTTATTGTTAAATAGATGCTATTTACCTGTAGTTTAGCATCACAACTATTCCCCAAAAAGACCCTCCTAATCCCCAATTACGTTATTTTACGTTATTTTATAGGAGTAGGCGTTCGGGGAACAAACCCGAAGTGCTATACCAACATCAAAGGAATATCGAGTTAACCCTTGCCTCTCCTTTGTGTTAAGTTTGGATATATGTTATTTAAAAAGAAATGAAAAGAACGGATTTTTGTCGATCCAACCTGTATTTTAAAAAGGCTAAATATCTATAACAGTTTTATTCGTTACCCTTTGATTTCCTTACATCAAGAGACTAAGAAAATGAGGATAAACAGTGTGATAATATACAGGGTAGCATATATTTTTTAAATTGTCTTTCAGTTTTTATTTATCAATATAAAAAAAAATGGCTAATAACTGCTATATCTGTTACATCTAATGAAGGATTAGAAAGAGTGTGTGATGAAAATATACCTGAAGCCTGTTGTACATGGATTGTGCAGTTTTAGACCGCGGGTGTAGTGGTGAATTTTCGATAATGCTACATTACACGTTTTTGCACTTTAACCCATTAAACGGCATTCGCAACAATAATTGCCTTTACGACTTATATAAATCAAGTTCAGGCTGCACGAAATGTGCAGTCTGATTTTGGATTCCCCCGTCAGCTCTCGCAAGTCGCCACGATCCACTGCGATTACCTCCTGCTGTGAAGCTGCCCGATATTTTTTCAGGCCGCGGTGACAAGTCCGCCGCGTTTCGCCTACTTTTACCTTTACAGCAGATTTGCCGCGGACAAATTGGTCCGCCGCGTCTCGCGGACTTGAGCAAAAAACGCGAGAACTGTACTGTATCTACTGGGATTTCATTAAGTAATTGCTCGTGTTTTATATGAAGTAGATATATTATTTTGAAATTCAATTTTGTGGATTCCATTCCACTTAAATTTTTGTCTTTCTTGAATACAGGCAATATCTGATACATGATACGGCGTAAAAGAATATTGTTGCCTCCTTTCTAGTGAAAGCGTAAAAATAATCAGGAAGTGATCAGATTCGTCAATATTCAAAACTTAAATATTTAAAGTATGGGGAAAAGATCCGTTTATGCAGCCATGTCGTCAACTACACTAACACTGTCATTAGATTTGCATGTAAATTTACCGTGAATATCGTTGAAAAATCTCATGTTTAAAACATGAATGTCAGAAGGACAACACATTGTGACCAAGGATTTTCAAAAGTTATGAACGAACTAAGAATCCTTTGCATTTTTCGGTGCAGAAAAAGAACTGCCATCATAATCAGTGTCATCAAAAATATGTGAAAGATTATCATCAAGTAAATAACCCGGAAGGTCCTGTTTTCGGGCATTACGATCCCCAACTAATAAAGAATGACAACCAGGATATTGAAATTTTAAAATTTGAAATTAGTTTTAAATCTTTATTATTCCATCTTTCTCCTCCATTGTTTATAGGCACTAGAACTTTCTTGTGAGACATATGTAAAATACGTGCTAATATCCTTGATGTTTTAGATTTTTTTTTACAATATAAGACGACATATTCTAACATGCTTCAAATATTCGGCGAAATAAATGAGCATAAGATAGGACCGAGTTACGTATACACTAACGCATCCACTTTTGCGTATCAAGTTATTATTAAATGGTGTAGTGTGCTCATAATGAATAAACCTCTCTAAAAAACCGTCATATTCACCAGTTGCTGTAGACCAAGTTTCACATAAACATATACTAGAAATTATTTTTAAAAACTCTTTCAGTCATGTATCATTCGAGTATTTATTTAGCCCACAAATATTCCACGATAAAATAGTTGTATTTTCAAGTGAGTGGCCACGTGGAGCTTGGCTAATATCTTATTTATTCGACGCCGTAAAGCGGATTCGGTATGTCCTAGAGCTGCCGCGGTCGCCTGTGATAGGCAAAAACCTTGGGTTGCTGAAATTCAAAGTGCATCTGATAGGTCATGTGATACTGGATTGTGGTAAAATTGACGTTTACAGATACAGACGACTGTTTGTTGACTGTAACCATATTTGTAAATACGGCCATTGATTTAAGTTTATCAAATCATATGGTAGAGTAATTTCTTTGACGTCTCTTAGCAGTCATCTTTTCTCATAGAAGTTTGAATTGCTTAGGAATATGTTTACTGTAGTCATTTTGAACATAACGATTCGGTTTGTTATGAAGCTTTTCGTAGGCTAAGTGCAAAATACCGTAACATTCACTTTGCCTGCTAAAGGCCAGTTATACAGAATGTTTGTTTGAATCAGATGATTTAATGTTTCTTACCTCATAAAAAATGAAATGATTGGCCTGATGGTAATTTAGAGAGATCCTTAGAAAATCTCTGGATTTGCACTCTGTCTCTGTCGCATTTTCAGTTAAATTTCTTGGTGGACCAAAATAAAATCAAGGATTTGCGCCTCATGCTGCGGTCCAGACGATCAAATTTAGAATTTAGGTCATATAACTCCTCCCTTAATTCTTTTCATTTTTCAAGGTTTGGTTGTCGTGTGTTGTTTCTTAGACATTGTCAATTTAGAATTAAATTTATTGATTTCAGATAATACATGTTAATTTTGGGACGTTATGTCTAACCTCATAGGTGTCAGAAAATCATGTAAGCTTTCAGTGTCTTGACTGTTATGAGCGCCGTACCCACTAGTTGATGCAATGGGTGGTGTAGCTTGGGATGGGGTAGCATGTGAGGATAATGTCCACTGACGAGTAATAATTCCGACAGCTGCCACTCTCTGTGTACTAGAAGTAACAGGCGATGTTCATCATGCAGCGGCTGACAGTATGGCTGAGAAAGACGAAGAGTTTGAGGCTGTTGCGCTTTGCCTTGCTTTGGTGGACATGAGTTTGATTCAATATCACCACATGTACATAAGACGGCAAGAAGACGAAGACAAAGTCAATAGGTTACCCTCATACGAGTGTTTGGTAGTGTCAATCTGCAAATCCTTTAACCTTACCTAGCTACTGCCCTAAAAGTTCCAATGCGAACTCTGCAAGTCGTCAAGTCTACTCCTATATTTGTAGAGAAATCAAATTGATATGGATCCGCTATTTATGTGGCCATTTTATTAAAAGAAAATAACTTTCACGCGAACGGGTGTTACAATATCGTTTTTTTTATATCCCCCACAACGAAGTAGAGGGGGGTATACTGGAATCGCCATGGATGGCTGTCTGTCTGTCCGTCCGTCCGTCCGTAGACACAAATTTGTCCGGCGAAATACTCCTACAGTTTTTGAGATACTGAACTCAAATTTATACACAGAGTTTCTATATATATGAAGTCGTGCATGTGCGATTTTCATGACCCTGCTGCGATGCGTTGCAGAATTATCTCCCCTTGAACTTTGCAATTTTCGCTAAATTGTATTGCTATAATTCAAAATTTGTCCAGTGTAATACTCCTTCATTTTTTAATGTACAGAACTAATTAATAATGTGTTTCTTACTGTGAATTCCGTTTTTAATATAATCTGTCAATCTGTCCGTCCGTCCGTCTGTCCATAGACACAAATTTGTTCGCTGAAATACTCCTACAGTTTTTCAGGTACTGAACTCAAATTTACACAATGGTCCTATATATACATGAAGTTGTGCATGTGCAATTTTCATGACACTGCTGCGATGTGTTTGCAGAATTATCTCCCCTTGAACTTTGCAATTTTTGCTAAATTATATCACTTTAATTCACAATTTGTCCAGTGTAACATTCCTACAATTTTCAATGTACAAAACTATGTGAATGTGAATTCTGTGTTTAATTTGTGTGAATAACAACACTCACACCCTGAAATACTACAGTGACCACAGTTTTATTACAGCTGCAATTCCATGGAAAAACATGTTCTGTAAATATTAATGGTAATGTTACCTCTATATCACTCCAATAGTTCAAATTACCCTACTGCCTATGTATATTGCTAAAGATTTATTACATACCTTCGGTCTCTGTGTTTTAACGGTGACAAATTAACTTAACCCTTTAACGAGTGCAAACCTTTTGTTGGAAGTTTCTTTTTTTTTTTTCAACTCTTACTTTTGTACTAAACCATTCTGCATTCTGTGACAAAGAGCTTTTTTGTGACAAGGAGCTGGTGGGGGGTATGATCACGTTTAGTGATAGCTCTAGTTAATTTATTAATACTGTGATAATGTTATAATCCAACATATGTCACTATAATATTTAAAGTTAGATTGTATGTTAAAAGGCTCGGTCTTTCGTTTAGTACAGCCTAACACTATGCGTGCAGCTTCATTGTGAGATTTGTCGTTCATCTTTTAATCCCTGAGAAAAATTGTCCCATATAACATCACCATACACCGGAATAGGCCTAATAAATAATCAAAGGACTGAAAGTCCCGAAAAGCGGATTTGTTGAACAGTTTTAACCTATGATTGGATGTAATGAAAAATTATTTTTTTTACACATGTAATACATGTATAATATGTAAGTAATTAGTAGAGTAAGCAAGGGCAATGGGAGTCAAAGTTGTTCTACCAAGTGTGCAGCAAAGCAACTGTTATATTACTACTTATTAGAGTAGTAATTTGATCCAACAATTTGACGTATTTATGCTAGTAATATATTTAGGACTGTAAACACTCGTAGGGCTGAAAAAAAAACCAAGACAGATATATGTAAGTGAAAGTTATTTGACAAATATATAGAACACTCCAGTTGTTGATGAGTAAGAATATAAAACTATACAAAATAGGACGATGATATATAATGATATTTCTGTTAAAACAAAGTGTTAGGGTCTACAGCTGTCAATCAGTTTCAGCAATCATGAACAAATTTGATCAAAGTGTACAATATATTGCCACTTACACATGTTCGCATATGAATTTTTTGTACCTTCTTGTTGAACTCTTTACCAGAGGAAAAATTTTTTTACTCTCCCAAATTAAAACCAACTATTCAGATTTTCACACTCTCAACAAACTCAAATATGACTTACTGAATTATGGCTGGAAAAACATTAGTAAAGAAGAAAGATAAGATTTAACCAAAAAAAAAAAGAAAAAAATCTGAATTGATATTTCTTTAATGGGCTATACAGCCTCTTTGGGTATTGTTAGATTTCATGCCACAGTTTTGGAAAGCCGTATGGGAAGGTACTTAATAAAATGTGCCGTCTACAAGGATTTATATTCAAATCAGTATAAAGACGTCATATCTGGTGTAATACAAATAAACAGAGTGACCTACTGCTTAAGTAGCATACAATTCCATTATCAGACGCCCAAAATTGCATCATTCGACTGAATTTTACTGTACCCTATATATGAAAAGAAATATATATGTGGTAGTATTTAGTGGCCTTTTACAAAATGATTTGATTTGTGGCATAAAAACTCAATAGCTCCCTTTTCAGAGTATAACAAATAATAAATATGGGGCCGTCAGATTATGTGGGTTGTATTTGTAAAGGGTAGGAAAAATTCTGGAAGAAAAAAAAAAAAGAAAAGAAAAAAAGACATACCGATGTCTCATTTTTCAACACTGTTTTCATAAGCCCTTTCACACAGGACTTATAGAATGTTGAATTTATAGTGTGTTAAAGGACTAGAAAAAGAAAAATCCTCAAAAATTCTCCAAATTTAACTTTCTATGACAAAGGGTCAAATATAAGCCATGTTTGGACGAACCGTAAGGTATTCTGCATGCTGATTACAATGTATCTGTAACAGTTCTGTTAAATAGCCCCCCAAAGGCTGGGATTGAAACCAGAACCTTTATGTCCAAACTCCTAAGGCAAATGCTCTACCACATTGCTACAAAAGCTAGCTTTATAGCAAGACAGTATAAGAGTCCCCTTATACAAACACAAGCTATACATTTATATTGATCTGTGGGATAGACCAGTATGCAAAAAATCTATGTCGGGTTTCCTTGGCATCTGACAACTGGATCTAGAGAAAATTTTACAACTTTACTGAACGCTCATATTAATAACCCTGAAGGAAATAGGCAATTGAAAGCATCATGAGACAAGGACAAAAATCTGGTAAACAGTTTTTTCTCTTGTTCCAACAATGTTTTCAATCATATGAGTGAACTTCAGCTCATTTGTATCAGTTTCTGAATCGTTGTCTGCAGATACATTTAAAGAACCTTAAACTTTTCATATGGGGAAGAAAGGACTAATGAAATAGCATCCATTTGATTAACAGTTTTGATTAAAAAACAAAAAGTAATTTATGCATAGATGGTGGATGTAGACTAATCTCAACAATCTGACAAAAATTAACTCCCTTCTAAATAAGGATCTTTGATCCTGCATTGGCTTACCAGTAAAGTTTAGAACTTATTACCTGATGGCTAGGTTTCAGCCTCACTGGAAGCAACATATTTTTCTGTGGGAGTTTCCTTAGGCAAGACAGTTCAGAGCCCTAGCCTAGTACTGCTGAAACCCAGACATACATAAATAAGCTAGCTGTAGCAGTTGTATTACTGAAATAATGCTGAAAGCAACATTAAACACCATTCAATTAATCAAATGAGGATCTAACATTGGCCTCCTGCAAGGTTAACCTTTATCTGACATTTCCTTCAGCCTCACAAAATGTAGCTATTAAGTTTTTGAAAACATCGGTAAACCAAATGATTTTTCTTCTTTTTCATTCTTACTAAAGTCATTTTTCTCATTCCATAACACCATAAAGGATACAATATGTTTTTACTTAGGTAAGTGTGGCTATATCATCCCATTCTGAAGGATGTTTGAAAAAACTTTTGAAAAAAACTTATCCAATTGGCTGAGCTTTATTTAGCTGTATTAAAAATCAAGTGTTTTCAGAAGAACTAGTGAAGGCGGTTTTTGTCTAAGATTATGCTTTAAGTCAGACTGAAAATTTTAACAGCTCACCCTAGGGTTTGTAAACATGTGAGCTTAAATAGATGTATACACTAAACATGATGGCTTAAATACTTCTCTTTACCATAGCATTTTAAGCATTTCTAAAATCATTATTCTTCATCATTATGCAAGACTTTTAATATATTAAAACTTCTGTAGGCTACTCAGGCATCAAGGTCTTGATTTTTAAAATAGCAGTTTACAAATCTAGTCAGACTATAATCACAACACTTTCTAAACTTTTATATTGTGGGTATAATCATATATACTGCAACAATTTAAATCTAAAATAGTGTGCCTATAGGAGTGGAACTTTACTATGTTAGGTGGTCTGATCTTAATCCACTCTTGCTACAAAGCAAACAAACTGTCCTCGTTCTGAAGTATAAAGCGCGTATTGTTTTGAAACTAATATGATTTAGTTTAACCCCTTAAAATACAATCCTGACTTTTAATAACCCCGAGGAAGAAGGCTTTTTATAAGAATTTGGGAATAAAAGAAACTGCAGGTAACTAGCATTTTTCCTTTTCCCACAATTTCTTCTGACCTTCCAAAAATAAAATTCATGTTGTCACATTGATTCTGTTATCAGCAAGTGCTTTCCCTTTTGGACAAGTCTAAAACTTTGTTGTGTGGTAAATAGTTAAAAACACACTTAAGTCCTCTCAGGAAATTAGAAAAAATGGCATTTTGTATGTAATTTCCTGCTGAAAGCAAATTGTCCTTTCCATAACTTTAACCCCTAGGAATCCTTTTAAGGGTTCTCCCTAGTAACTACGCAACTTAAAACTATTAATATCAAAACGAAATAGGATTTCTTCTTTCTTTTGAAAAGTTTCAAATGAAATACAAAATCAAACTAGAAACAACAATTTTATTGTTCAGATACAATGATTACTTCTTTCTTTTGAAAAGAATATTCAGGATTTTATTCCTGAACTAAAAATTGTTATGTAAAGTCTGAAAGGTGAAAACTAAATGGCGTGTTCATTACTTTCTAAGATTTAGGCCATGTGTAATTCATGAATATTGAATATACCTTCTTTCTGTTACATAAATGAAAATTCACCTTGTATCATCATAAAGACACAATTCAAGAAAATAATGATTTCACAAAAGAAAAGTAAGGTTAATTCATGCACTGCCACAAAACATGAAATTGATTGTGACTACCTTCAAGGATAATTTGATGTTTGACTGATTTCTGGTGGTTATACTAGTTTCAACACTGTATCAGTCTTACCGTGACAACAGCTCATTTATTTGTGTTCTTCTCCGCACTGTGTTGTTCATAGGCACTCCTACAAGATCCTGGCAACTAGGTGAGGATACAATCCGGGATAACCCATCCTACACCTTCACCAATCAGCCTCAATCTCACAGAACCTCTCTAAATAAATGGAAGAGATTATGCCCCTTCACCGCTATATTGGTGAAAATATAAAAGAAAATATATAGGCTGTATAGATTCAAGACCTCATATTCTGCGCTGTCTGAAATTAGAGTATCATACGCGGTTTCGAAACACTGGTGTTACACTTAACTATAAAAATGGAGTGATATGTGTACTTAATAATTTCAAGTTCATTTTATGAGTATCACATAAAACATAAGAGACCTACATGTAATATGCAAACTCACATTCTTGGGTCTATTTCTATTCCGTCAAAAAATACAGGTGTGAATAAGTACGATGTAAAAAGTGGACTTAAGTCTCACATATGTTACGAGACAAGCGTACCGAGAAAGAAAACCAGCAACAAGCCTTTAACAATTCACAATATTTATTAATCAATAAAGACAAAAGAGTACAATAAGAGTTAATTAAGTTTGAATGAAATTTTGACAATTTTTAATCTTAGAACAAGAAATAGAATAAGTCCCTCAAAATTAAGAATTATGTTTAGACTACAAAAAGTATGAAATTTCTGGTTCCTAAAACCTAAATTAACAATAGATTTAACTTTCAAATAGATATGAGCAACCCGTTTAAGAAATTAATAATTCCAACTTACAGATCTATATCCCAAGTTAAATCCAACACTTTTCACTAATTCTGTATCCTCGAAGCCACAAGTCTAAGTTCAAAATCCTAATCCACCAAGTAAGTCACTCCTATTTATATCAGCTTGGAAAATTCTAGATTAGTCTTTTCTAGAAAGACGACAACATGAATTGATAAACAACTTGTTTACTAACAACCTGTTTCTAAAAATAACCACAACGGAAAAACCAATGAATGTTCTTTACGTTTCTAGAATACTCTGTACATAGAGTGAAAGTGATAATGAAAACAGGTTAAATGTATATCCTATTTACATAACACATAATATTGAAAGTTACAGTTAAAGTGTGATGGGATTTTGAAATTTTGTCAGTGATTATGTAAGTTTTATTCATTTACATATGGATCTAGATTCCCTTTTTAAAGATTTGAGCCACGTCTTCGTGAATTTGAGTCATACTGCCTAACTGAACCGTTGCAGGGACAAATGCAAAATAATAATAATAATAAATAAAAACATGATTTAGCATTATGAGATACTTGAAATTCAGTATTAATATTAACACTGTTAATAAGGCTGTTCATTACATCCAATGCAGTTTTGAGTGAATCCACTGTCATGGTCTGAAGAAAAGAATTAAAAACATCAATCATCACCTTGAAGAACATAGTCCAGAAATTATTTGTTCTTTCTTATCTGTAAATCCCTGCCCTGAGTACAGATGAAAGCACGATAGCAGCCAGAATGGACCAAGATCACACTCAGTGTGACAAGTTGCCATGCAAAGTAAAAATTGACCTTTACATAACTAAAATGACACTTTCAAGTCGATAGTACAAATCAATTATTTCTATTTCAAAGTTATTCTTTGGAGGAAAAATACCTCCTTACAGAGCAGTATAGATCAAAGATCGGACTGCACCTTCTTTGCAATATGATCTTGATCTACACTGTCTGCAAAAGGTCATTGAGTAGCACTTAGCAGCCTAAGGGTCCAAGGAATTGGTCCCTCTATAAAACTTTGAAAACTATAGGCATACTTTCAGTCTGAGGTTTGAATTACTTGCTGTTTACATAAAGCACATAGCTGTCTCTAATATGGGTTGAGCAGCAGTTCATCATCAATATTTACTTTATTAAATAAAGAACACTTTTTTCAATTTGCTGTGTGTACATGTACTTCAATCTTCAAGATAAAAAAATATATCTAAGAATTTAAATCTTCATGTCTAAGTAGTAAGACGTATAGATGCATTCCTGTGTACCCTTTATCATCCTTCTATCTGCAAATTCTGCAATCTTGTTTGGTGTTTTTCATGAAGAGTTAAAAAAATAAATAAAAATCAAGAGTATTAGAAGGACTACTGATGGATTTTTACACCTTGAAGACAACTGAGTCTCTGAGGCTTAAAGTCAAGGATGTTAGGTTGAGATAGTGACCGTCTAGTTAACTGTGAAGGACACTATTTTCCATCAAAAATCCACAGTATAAATTCGTGTCACGAGTTCGTACTTGATCGGGACCGTTTGTGAACGAAGGATTTCTTTATGTCCCATCGATAACTGGAGAGAAATCTTGGAAGCAATTTAGCATAAATCAAACGTCAAATAATTTGTTTTGATAGACTACACAATCTCAATTTCTTTAAAAATTTCACAGAAATGTTTCAAACAGTTCTGAAATTCATCAGTAGTGCTGTAAGAAGAGCGGTACCTAACAAGGTGCCGAATCAACTTTATGGGTTCTGTGTATTGGTTGTCGAAAGGGTTTTAAACTATTTACGGCCAAATTCTAGTCGGCTGTCTGATTACTTAAAGATATTTGATATAATGCACAGTTGAAAAATGTAATTTCATTAAGGAATTATGGCTTAATCTCCTTGTTTATTTCGGCAGCGGACGACACAGTTGTGAATGAACATTTCTTGAATGAAAACGAGAGCAGTCTCTGTAAACAATGTTCATAAGCATATGGCAATATTTAATGAAAAAAAAAAAATTGTTCAAGTATTTAAAGTATTTTAAACTGACAATTTTAGTTGCTTTTACGAAATTTCGATAAAGAAATCAAACATAATTTGTATGATTTGTTCAAAGTCAGAGATGAATATCATTTGTAGATCTGCATTGCTCGTCCCATACACCAGCCATGCAAAACTTAAATTGAGCGCGCATGCGTCGTTACGCATGATGTATTTGGTTCCGGTCAAAACGATCACAGTAAGTGGATTTGCTATATAGCAAATCCGCTAAAATGTAAATGATTTGACAGATGATCGAACTGTATTTTCATCATATATTCGATTCGCCTATCTCTTTTACTCCTCATATTTCTTTTCATTTGATTGAAAGACATGGATATCCTAAGATCCGTCATTCGAAAGAAAAGTACCTAAACGTTTGTGACTAGTAACTGAAGGAATTTCACAAAGTTTGACGAGAACAGATTTGAATGATTAGCTTCAAAACATTTACGAAATATTACCAAGGATTCAGACTTTCAAGGACTGGACCAATCCCTTCTTCGTCTAATGTGTAATTGTATCAATGTCAGATAGCACAATACTTAAAACACCACCTACAATTATTAATAAGCAATATTATCTGCAAAAAAAAAAAAATGAATTTTTGCATTAATGTTATCGAAAATGTTACTGACATGAAGGAAAGAGAGGCTCAATGGCCCTAGAGCGCTCACATTCGAAAGATCCTCTAGGACCAATAAAGTCGAGTAGATTTTGGTTGTGATGGTGTAAAATCTACTCAGTGTGCGTAATAAAAGTGAAGTCTTCTTTCTCAAATTTTTGTTTGTTACATTAATTGACATGAAGGCAGTCCCAAGCTCCATAACGTATGATTGAAATAATGAGGCCTGTAGAGTCCACAAAAGGTTTTCTAAGGTTGGTCACATTTTTAGAAACATCCAAGAGAAAACCATTACAAACATCGTGACCAATTTTCTACAGAATCGGGAGAAAACGTAGTACTTTAGAGTATGTATGAGGCTTTATGAAAATCCTTTACATAACGAAAATTCTTTGTTAATAAAGAAGCAAAGTATACCTTGTGCTAAGTTCGTTATAACCTTGTTTACTGAAAATCGCTATAACGGCGTGCTATAGAAAAAGACACCCCCTGTTAATTCAATGATCAGACTTGGGGGGTAGGGTAACCAAAAACATAATCAGTAACTTTTTACAAACAATCTAGAACGGTGTTGTAAAGTCAGAGGTAAATGTGTCATCCTGTGGCTTGAATTATCCCTTGTCATCTGCTGGTGAAGCTGGAAATCAGCTTTCTGATGTCCCCAATAAGGATCTGCCTCCATTCCTCAAACACTGCATTTCAAAATTCGGCTCGTGTCTCCGGCTGGCGATCGCGACTCGGACTATACATCCGGCGCTGGAGCATGCTTGATCAGGCTGATGTCAGGAAGTTCCGCTAGGCAGTCCATGTGCTCGATAGTACGCTCCTTCAGGTAAGGAGTCAGAATTCCAACACGGTGCGGCCGTGCAATGTCGTCCATTAAAATATACACTGGACCTACAGCTCCGTGTTACGGACGTATAATAAGATCGACAACTTAGTCTTTAAAGCGTATTCGAGTTACAGATCCGTTCAGGTTTACATACAGGTCTGTGTGACTATCGCAAGAAATTCCTGCCAACTAAAGGATCGAACCTCCTTAAAACCGATCGTGTTTCGTCACACAGTAGTTCTGAAACCTCTCATTTCTTTGCCTCAATACACGTCGGCTTTCTGCATGAAAATTCAGATCGAATTTTCATTCGTCAACGATTAAAATCTTATGTAAACGTTGATGTCCTAGTAGTCGATGTTGACGGGCAGTCCAGCCGGTACACGTCTGCTGTTATGTTGACGTGAACCGGTTTTTTGGCAAACGAATAGGCTTCATCGAGTCTGTCTCTCTGTTTGAGAGCAGATATTTGTATGCCTTCGGATGGTTTTCGGTTCCTAAAGAACGACAAAGCGGGTCAGTAGCAATGTCGACATGCCAACAACGACAACTGACGCTACACTGCTTCTTTTTGTATAAACATGATCACATGCATTTAAATCTGAACCTTTCCTTTTTTTTCCGAGTATATAATAAATTCTAACATGACACGTGAAATCGGCTCTATAAACACAGTACAACGAAAGCGTGGTAAAATCTACATCATTCCATATAGAGTGACTTCATTCTGCATGAAGTAAGTCGCCTGTGGCTGTTCCATGCCTTCGTCCTCCGATATTTTATCAATGAAGGTCACTTGATGTAAACAAATCGTCATTTTCCGCTTTTCGACCAAGGTGGAAGGAAAAACTCGAGGATTTGTCATTATTTTTTCATAAGAAATTAACAACGAGGAATAATTTGAAATGCATCCAGTAAGCATACATGTATATAAATCAGGTGTCTTTTTATGGTGAACGTTAGTTCAAAATTTGCTGGTATTACATTGGAAATGGGATAGAGTGTGGGTGGAGTAATATTCATAGCATTCGAAGCGACTGATTGAAATTCTTATTCTTTTAGTATTTACTGACCGGGCAGTGGGGTTTTGTTTTGGTTAGAAATTGGAACAGCCATGGTTTTTTAAAGGGAATATTATCTGCATACGCCCTAATACACTAAATATGAACTTGTGTTCTTTTGATAATGAGTTGGTCATGTTAGAATCGAAATAATCTTCGCACTATCGCCCTCGTGGATTATTTATTGTGCTTCATAACTCACAGCCGTGGTTTATTGAACGATAAACCACAATAGAAAGATGGTTATTTCTTAAACAGTGACTTTCTCATCGATAAGTGTCTGTCCTTTGCTTTTACATGGCAATTTGAAATGGGCTTGGTATTGTTTTGTTTTTTATTGGAATTAACAAAACTAAATTCTGGAGTAAGTCTTTAATGATTACTTCAATAATACAAATTAATTGATAAATCGATAGATAAATTTATTGATTGAATGACTGAATTCTCTTTTACACTGCTTTCTGCATTATTTCAGCCAGATCACGGCGAAAGCTAGCTTATTCATTTGCTGGGTTTTGAACACCATTACCAGGCTGTGACCTAGCCCAGAGGCACTCTTACGAAAAACCCAGTGTTTCAAGTTAGGCTTGAACTATGAGCCTCAAGGTTACTAGTCCTTCACTTTTCCACTAAGCAATGAAAGCATAATGATTGGATTTGGTCATTTACGTTATAGTTATTTTCGCAAAATCAAATCAGTCCTGAATAATAATACAAGAAATTACGAAGCATGGCAATATAAACGCCCAAGAGAAACTATCAAGATCATTAGTCTCAATACGAGGTATGTCCGTGAAGTTCGTGGACAATGGCTATATATAAAAAAGTAACGTGCTTTCTCGAATTTTATTGTCTGTATTACTTTTGGGTATATCTTAAGCATTCTATGTAAAAAAATGCTAAGATATTGCGCCAACAATAAGTGGTATACAAATCATACTTTGAACGATGTCAACGGGACCCGGGGCAGCCCAAACAACGCAATGAAATAGATTTTTCAAAATGTCGTCGCAGTCTCTAACCTGACGATAAATAAACTGATCCTTTTCAGATTTTATCCTGTGATTAAGGATGACGTCGACATCATTTCCAGAAAATATAGACGACGACATCGAAGCCGATTAAATTTTGCGCACACAAATTCTGAAGCACGGCGAAGATGTTTTTATCAAAAATGGCGGAATTTAAAGTCGCGTAACAACGGAAGATCGGAAAATTTGGCGCCAATCTAGGGAAATCACCAGTAAATACCATGAAAACGCTGTCTGAAGCTAAAAGAATGTTAGCTGTATGTCGCTCACTGGTTTACAAGTGGCACAGGTGATTTTCGGACAGGCGAAATTCAACTGGCGGCGACGAAAGATACGGGCGGCCAGGACTTATTAGCGTATAATGGAGGATTCTGAGAATACGACAATTGAACAGGACTGTAGGGTCCGAGTTTATTAGCGTATAATGGAGGATTCTGAGAATACGACAATTGAACAGGATTGTAGGGTCCGAGTTTGGGAACTGTGGGACCAAAAATGCGTTGTAGCAAAAGGTCGATATTTCTAGAAGTTCTGAATCGTGTTTGATTATCTCACAAATACATATTGATTCCACGGTAAGCATCTGACACCTTATCAATACAGTGTCCAAAAACGATGTCGCGACGTCATCACGACGTCAACATCTGCCCCGGGTTCTTATCGGTGTATACAGGCTAGGACCAATGAATGAAAAACTATCAACAGTAGCGGCATGTTTTTTTCACATGTCGGCTGAGAAAAGTTTGCTGTTCATGATGATATAAGTTTCCTGCGCCTGACTTGTAAATTTGCTAACTTTTTAGCAATGTCCACGAACTTTACGGACATACCTCGTAATAAGACGCTACGGTGATTTTTTTTTTTTTTTTTATTTGGACATTTATTGTACACCGTATCGTCTCAAGTCCATCTTAAATGTTCGAGTAGCAAAGATAGAGGGCTATACTGACTGTCTGTTTCGTAGGTTTAATCTGTATTGCAACGAAATGCAATTAACTTTTAGTAACAAACATGACCAAAGACAAATTATCAAACCCTTCATTACATAAAGAGCTTGTAGAAGTCGTTTATAACATGTGAATCTCGGAAAAATCACTGACGAAATTTATCGTGCATGGCAGCCATTTTGTGTGTTTTCGGGAACGTTAACAGCTCGAGTAACAGATGAAATGCACGGTTTTCTCTTATGTTCAGCGTTTGAATTGAAAATATTTGTATTTCATACGAAGGGTTATTAAATACGAAAACAACAGGTATGCTTAAATCCTAGTTTTGTGCTCTATTTGCGAAATTATAAGAGTCACCGACTGTCACTTCAGACCAATTTCTTTTCATTTATAAGGCCTATTTTGGAATATGGTGATGTCGTTAAAGGATCAGCTAGAAAAAGTTCAAAATGAAGCTGCACGTATAGTTACAGGCTGTACTAAATTCGTTGCTATTGCTGATGTAATTCAGGAATCTGGTTGGGAAACTTTAAGCGAAAGAAGGCGAAAACAGAAGCTGATTCACTTCTACAAAATGGTAAATGGACTTTCTCCAAATTATCCTAATGTTCTCGTCCACACAACGGTTGGTAATTCAACAAGTTATAATCTGCGTTGACCATGTAATTTGCGAACCATTGGTTGAAGAACAAGCTTGTATAACAATTCATTTCTACTGTCTGTAATTAATGATTTGAATTCTCTACCGGATGAGATTAAGAACGCAGAATCACTGACATCTTTTAAATATCATTTGAAACTTGACAAACCCGCTCCAAGACAACTGTATTTCTTCGGCGAAAGAAAAATTCAGATTATCCATGCTAGATTGCGTAACGGATGTAGCTCTCTTAACGACATATATGATAAATGTTCGCGCGCATCCTACCGCGCATGTATTTTTGTCACAGATTTTTAATCAAAAGTGCACCTATGTATTTTTTTGCACATAGTGTAGTACTATTGGTGCACTGAAACAAGTAGCACTTTCTTCGGGTATGTAGTGTTTATACATAGTTGGTCAGGGTTTTAGTCTTTACCCAAGTTGGGGTTGTTGTTGTTGTATGATGTAATCTGTACTTCCTGTTTTTGGAGACATGTGTGAATTAAATGGTCAAACTTAAAATACTAGCGTTATCTCTATGCATCCTATCAAGGAGAGGCGTGAGAGACACCATAAAGTGGCGACGAGGATACTTTGTGTATTGCTTTTCATGATGGCAAGCATTATGTTGAGTGACATTCACACCATTCACCAATTTGATGGTACAGAAACATCAAACCTTGGAACCAGATGGAAAAGATGGTTGCGCGCATTTGATTTGTTTTCTACGGGGAAAGGGGTGAAGAATGCGGACCAGAAGAAGGCCCTTTTGCTCCATACTGCTGGTATGCAGGTACAGGACATCTTCTTTACTCTACCTGAAGGTGACGGTGATAATGTATTTGCAAAAACTGTGAACGCTCTGACTGAATATTTTTCTCCAGAGGTGAACATTCCATATGAACGTCATTTATTTAGGAGTATGGCGCAGAATCCAATGGAAACTGTAGAACAGTTCATAACAAGGTTACGGTCAAGAGCTGAAACTTGTGAGTTTGGGACTGAAGAAGCTATAGTGGAACAAATTAGAGACCAAGTAATAGAGAAATGTCAGTCCCATGACTTGAGGAGAAAACTCCTAGAGAAAGGGAGAGGCTTGACACTTAAACAAGTTCTTGACATTGCTAGAGCGTTGGAGCAGTCTGAAAAGCAGGCCAGTGACATAGAGAAAACTGACATAGTTAAAGTCCAAAATTCAGCAGAAGTAAATAAGGTCAGTGGAAAGAAAAGTAACTTTTCATGTAAGAAATCTTCCAGTAACGTGAAGTATTTTAGTTGTGGATACACTGGTCACAAGACAAAAGACAAAGACTGTCCAGCTTTGGGAAAAAAATGCAGGTACTGTAAGAAAATGAAACATTTTGAGAAATGTTGTTGGAAGAAGAACCGAGATAAAAACAGAGTGAGAAAAGTAGAAAACAATGACTCTCATGATGAGAATGTTAATAGTGACCCAAATTATGCATTCGTCATCAACATGTGTCGCTCTGAACAGGTTAATGATGACCGAAACCTGATATCTGTAGAACTAGGCGGAATTCAGTCCAAAGTATTGATTGATTCGGGAGCCAGCTGTAATGTGACTGACAGTTATCACTGGGAACAACTGAAGAAATCTGGTATAACATGTACAACAAAGAAAGAGACTAAACCATTTTATGCATATGGTAGTAATAAGCCATTGCCAGTGGCGGGTACTTTTAAAACACTGGTAAAGTGTGGAAACAAAGAGAAAAAAGTAGAGTTCTTTGTTATAGAAGGAAATGGACAGACATTACTAGGTAATAAAACGGCTACAGAATTGGGAATTCTTCATATTGGTCCTCAGATGGTAAACGAACTTAGGACAAATGACTTCAAAACTGATATTCTAAGGAAATATCCAGAATGTTTTCAAGGATTTGGGAAACTCAAGGATGTCCAACTAAAAATCCCGATTGATCCTTCCGTAAAGCCTGTTTCACAGTCCCTAAGACGAGTACCATTTGGAGTTAGGGAACCTTTGGAGAGAAAATTGAAAGAACTTGAGCAGTTAGATATAATTGAACCTGTACATGGTCCCACTACATGGATTTCACCTGTCGTCGTGATTCCTAAACCAGAAACAAAAGACGTTAGGCGTTGTGTAGACATGCGTACTGCAAATCAAGCTGTCTTGCGGGAGAGATTTCTAATTCCAACAATCGATAAAGTGCTACAAGACATGAATAACAGTACTGTGTTCAGTAAACTTGACATTAAGTGGGCGTACCACCAATTAGAATTGCACCCAGAGTCAAGAGACATTACTACATTTGTAACTCATAAGGGTTTGTTTAGATACAAACGTTTAATTTTTGGTGTGAGCTGTGCGCCAGAGATGTACCAGAGAGTATTAAGTAATTGTTTGCAAGGGTGTGAAGGAGTTCAGAATATTATGGATGATATTGTAGTTTATGGAGAGAATGAGAGAGAACACGATGAAAGGTTAGAAAGAGTCATTTGTAGACTGAGAGATTGTGGGTTTACCTTGAATAGTGATAAATGTCAATTTAAGATGAATAGAATTGTATTCATGGGCCATGTTTTGTCAACCAAAGGTATAGGACCAACTGATATTAGAGTCAGGGATATTGTAAATGCAGACGAGCCCAAAAATGCAAGTGAAGTTCGTAGTTTTCTGGGGTTGGTTAACTTCAGTGCAAAATTTATCCCAAGTTTAGCATCACTGAATGAGCCATTAAGAAATCTGACGAAGAAAAATGTACCATTTGTCTAGGGAAAGCGAGAAAGTGACGCTTTTACACAGTTAAAGAGGTGTTTGAGTAGCACTCAGTGTCTTGGCTATTTTGACAAAAATGCTCATACACAAATCGTGACAGACGCTAGTCCGGTTGGACTTGGGGCTGTCCTTTTGCAAAAGCAAAAAGAGGGGCATAGAGTTATTTGTTATAGAAGGAAATGGACAGACATTACTAGGTAATAAAACGGCTACAGAATTGGGAATTCTTCATATTGGTCCTCAGATGGTAAACGAACTTAGGACAAATGACTTCAAAACTGATATTCTAAGGAAATATCCAGAATGTTTTCAAGGATTTGGGAAACTCAAGGATGTCCAACTAAAAATCCCGATTGATCCTTCCGTAAAGCCTGTTTCACAGTCCCTAAGACGAGTACCATTTGGAGTTAGGGAACCTTTGGAGAGAAAATTGAAAGAACTTGAGCAGTTAGATATAATTGAACCTGTACATGGTCCCACTACATGGATTTCACCTGTCGTCGTGATTCCTAAACCAGAAACAAAAGACGTTAGGCGTTGTGTAGACATGCGTACTGCAAATCAAGCTGTCTTGCGGGAGAGATTTCTAATTCCAACAATCGATGAAGTGCTACAAGACATGAATAACAGTACTGTGTTCAGTAAACTTGACATTAAGTGGGCGTACCACCAATTAGAATTGCACCCAGAGTCAAGACACATTACTACATTTGTAACTCATAAGGGTTTGTTTAGATACAAACGTTTAATTTTTGGTGTGAGCTGTGCGCCAGAGATGTACCAGAGAGTATTAAGTAATTGTTTGCAAGGGTGTGAAGGAGTTCAGAATATTATGGATGATATTGTAGTTTATGGAGAGAATGAGAGAGAACACGATGAAAGGTTAGAAAGAGTCATTTGTAGACTGAGAGATTGTGGGTTTACCTTGAATAGTGATAAATGTCAATTTAAGATGAATAGAATTGTATTCATGGGCCATGTTTTGTCAACCAAAGGTATAGGACCAACTGATATTAGAGTCAGGGATATTGTAAATGCAGACGAGCCCAAAAATGCAAGTGAAGTTCGTAGTTTTCTGGGGTTGGTTAACTTCAGTGCAAAATTTATCCCAAATTTAGCATCACTGAATGAGCCATTAAGAAATCTGACGAAGAAAAATGTACCATTTGTCTGGGGAAAGCGAGAAAGTGACGCTTTTACACAGTTAAAGAGGTGTTTGAGTAGCACTCAGTGTCTTGGCTATTTTGACAAAAATGCTCATACACAAATCGTGACAGACGCTAGTCCGGTTGGACTTGGGGCTGGCCTTTTGCAAAAGCAAAAAGAGGGGCATAGAGTTATTTGTTATAGAAGGAAATGGACAGACATTACTAGGTAATAAAACGGCTACAGAATTGGGAATTCTTCATATTGGTCCTCAGATGGTAAACGAACTTAGGACAAATGACTTCAAAACTGATATTCTAAGGAAATATCCAGAATGTTTTCAAGGATTTGGGAAACTCAAGGATGTCCAACTAAAAATCCCGATTGATCCTTCCGTAAAGCCTGTTTCACAGTCCCTAAGACGAGTACCATTTGGAGTTAGGGAACCTTTGGAGAGAAAATTGAAAGAACTTGAGCAGTTAGATATAATTGAACCTGTACATGGTCCCACTATGTACATATATGGGTTGAAATTTGAGATACTCACTGATCACAAACCACTTGAATGTATTTATTCAGTTCGATCCAAGCCGTCAGCACGAGTTGAGCGCTGGGTTTTACGTTTGCAGCCATATAAATATACAGTGAAATACATATCTGGCTATGAAAACATTGCTGATCCTTTATCTAGGCTATTATCAAAAGTAAAGGAAGCTGAATCATGTTGTGAGTCTATCTCGGAGCAACATGTAAATTTTGTAGCAAAAGAAGCTACTCCATGTGCATTGACTACACGTCAAATTGAAATGGAATCTGAAAATGATGCCGAATTGTCTGAAATTCGTGCAAGGTTACTAGATGGTAAATGGTATAAATCTGTGTTAAAAGAATATCTATCTATGAAAAATGAACTGTGTTCCATTGGTATGTTAGTCCTTAGAGGTACAAGAATTGTAATTCCCAGAAGTTTAAGGTCTCAAATTTTACAAATTGCACATGAAGGTCATCCAGGAATCGTTGGCATGAAGCAACGAATTCGTACAAAAGTTTGGCGGCCTCATATTGACAAAAGCATAGAATCTCACTGCAAGTTATGTTTTGGTTGTCAGCTGGTAGGACAACAGAGCCAACCCGAACCTATGACTCGTACTGAGTTACCAAGCATGCCATGGCAGCATTTAGCAGCAGACTTATTGGGCCCATTGCCTTCTGGGGAGTCACTTCTAATTGTTGTAGATTACTACAGTAGATGGTTTGAAACTGTTATATTAAAATCTACCAGTGCAGAAAAGATAATTGAATCTTTAGGGAAAATATTTGTTACTCATGGTCTTCCAATTTCTATGCAGACAGACAATGGTCCTCAATTTACAAGTGAGCAGTTCAGGAATTTTATGCAGGATCATTCTATTGAACATAGGCACACTACTCCATTTTGGCCTCAAGCAAATGGGGAGGTGGAACGACAAAATAGGACTGTTCTCAAACGCATTAGGATTGCTCATAGTCAAAATAGAAATTGGAAATACGAGTTGGATGAGTTCTTGATCATGTGTAGAAGTACACCCCATAATGTTACAGGGGAGAGTCCATCTAAGTTATTGTTTGGTAGAGAAATAAGAACAAAATTGCCAAGTCTAGAAACATATAATTCACCACTGTATGACATTGTGGTTAGAGATAAAGACTCAGAAAGGAAGGAAAAGGGTAAACTGTATTCAGACCAATGTAGAAATGCAAAACAGTCTGATATAAAGAAAGGGGAAAAAGTGTTGTTAAAGCAAGACAAAAAGGATAAGCTTAGTACCAATTTTTCTCCTAAACCATACACAGTGTCGGATAGGTTGGGAAATCAAGTTGTTGTTAAGTCCGATCAGGGGATTGAGTATAAACGGAACATGACTCATGTTAAAAAACTGGTGGAAAACAGTGATTTGTTGTATAATGATACTCAAGGAATGACAGAGAGTATGGTAAATGAAGCATCAGGCTAGGAATTGGATGCAGCTGACGCACAGTCTAAGCAGGATGATTCTTTTACAAATACAAGACCAATTAGGTCGAAAACCTTCCCAGCCAGATTCAAAGATTATGTTATGGGGAATTAGGGGAAGTTATTGTGTAAAGGATTAAACACCACTTCAGTTTTTTTTTTTTTATGTATTAATTTGGTTAAGATTAAGCCAGGTGGTATGAAGGAAATGTCATCAGAATCTTTAATTGTGGCAGAGTGAGACAGATTATTGATTCAAGATTGATGACATACTGACTTATTTTCCCACAATGTTTTTATGTGAGTTAGAATAAGGAATTTTGCTCATGTTTCCACAGTGTTTTCAAGATGTCAAATGTTTTGGGGTACAGATAGTGTGATGGGAATTTTTCATATTACTGGGGTTATATGTAAACAAGAATTAATTGATAATCAACTTTTTAATTTCAAACAAAAGGAGGGATGTAGTCTTTATACATAGTTGGTCAGGGTTTTAGTCTTTACCCAAGTTAGGGTTGTTGTTGTTGTATGATGTAATCGGTACTTCCTGTTTTTGGAGACATGTGTGAATTAAATGGTCAAACTTAAAATACTAGCGTTATCTCTATGCATCCTATCAAGGAGAGGCGTGAGAGACAGCATAGGGTAGTATTTGTGAAGAGAAAAAATGGATCTTTGAACTGTCACCGTGAAATAATTAAAATGCTACTGACACGGCGTTACACTCCAAACAAGGAAACAAAGGTAGTAAATTTAAAGCTGTGGAAGTATAGCTGTTTCACTTTGAAAATTATTGTTGGAAAAGGAGACATCAATCCTATTGAGCAATTTCGCCTTTTCACACTATGTCTGAAGAGCTTTTATCCTATTTTTTTCCTTGAAAAAAATCCCTTCCACCGTGACCTTCAACCTTGTTTTCTGACGAAATAAGCACGGATAGGTGCCATTTTTATTTTTTCTTATTGTTTAGAATTATAAATACTATAAGTATCGAAATTTAAAGAAAAATCTGTCCGTTAGAAAGTATGTATTTATTTAAAATTAACCATTTTGTCAAATTATCTCCCTTTTTAACTTAATGACCCATATATTACATGCATATTTGTACATTTACTATGCTTTATATATTTTTTATGCAAAAATATATAAATTTTCATTAAAATAATGTATATTTGTATATTTTTCCTGTAATTTTCCTGTTTAACTGAGTATTAAAGAAAGGCGCTTTAAATCCAATATAAGCTGATATTTAAAACAGTACATACTTTTTTCAAAGGTAAATTTCTCAAAATCGAGCACAATGATCCACGTCTCTTTTAATGCAATCTCAAAGAGATATGATGAGCTTTGTATGTGCAAAGTTTTAAAAAAATCTGTCCGTTAGAAAAATTTGTAATATACGTCGTTAATCATCACCTATACTTGAAAAATTTGGTACAATCGCCACTTTGTAGATTCGACTCGGTTGAATCAACTAAAAACTATTTTCTAAAATGTCCAATTTATGATGGCTTAAGAAAACTTTTAAACTTTAATATTAAAGATATAGTAAGAGTTACTCTTCGAATCATCTTATATGGAGATGGGAGTCTTAGCCTGCATGACAACGAAAGAATATTTGCAGCAGTGCACGCTTATATCCGTGCAAGTGGAAGATTTACTCTTTAGTGTGTTGTTTCTTTTTTGGGGGGAGGGGGACAATACTACAGAGGATCTGGCAGAGGACACTCGTAGTGTAGCATTCTTATCTTCATCTTTATGATCTGTATTAGTAAACACTCACGTAGCAGTGACGGTCAGGTTTTAACGTTTTTATTATGTCTGTATATGGTTTCCTATTGATGAAATTTTCACCATTAGGCCTAACACTCCACACCTATTTGCACCCCCTACTTTACCCAATCTTTTTCCTTTATTATTATTATTTTTTCTGAACTTTAATATATCGTACTTTATACATTCAATAACCGGAAATTGGAGAGCAACTCTATAAGCTTTGCTTTCGTTCCGATCCATTTCTGCAGGATTATTTTTGTGCATTGATTGTGTAGTAGTGCTCGTGTATATTGTATTTCTGTGGAATAAAATGTGTTTAAATTTAAATTGAAATTATAAGAGTTCAAACTTGCGCATAAAATCTGTGCGGAGCTTTCAAATTGATTTTGTCTTGATCGTCTCTGTACCCAGAGACGACCAGTCAAAAAGTAACATCGCCTTTGGGGACAGTTATCTTTACTATCAAGTCCATGTTACCTTTGATCCACTGCTGTGAATGTTACTCTAGAGCCTGGAATCTAAAATATCGGTTCGACATGTCATCTCATCAAGATGCACACTTGTGTGAAATAATTTCAGACCAGGTATTCCAGAGATATGGACCAAACACAATTTAATAGCATGTGACTTCTGACACTATGCAGTGTTCTTGACCTTGGAGACTTGGGTATGAAACCTCTGCTTTGCAGGTTTTCGAATTATGGTTTAAAGGTTGTAAAATATTTTTGGAATCGGTAAAGGGGTTAAAAGGATATAGAGCGGATACCAAATTATCAAAAGGGATGGGCAAAAGGAAAAACAGACAATGTCTGAAGCCTGTGGCCTGCACGTTATCTTATCAAGGTGCACGCATGTGTTAAATCGTTTTCTGGATCAGATCCGGGATTTGGAAGATATGGAGCTGACACGATTTTAGACCATGTGACCTTTGACCCCTTGATGTGAATTTAGCCTTGGAGGTTAGGATCTGAAACCTTCACTGGGCACACCATCTCATTAAGGTACATACATGTGTTAAATATTTTGGAAATCAAACAAAAGGTGCAAGAGATATAGAGCAGACAAAATCTTGCGAACTGACACGGACAGACGGACGACCGACAAGGGGCATAACCTGTCATGTCCCTTCAGCTGTATAAAAATTGTAGAGGAGGGAGGTGATGATTCTAAATTGAGATCTGCATGTCCCAGGACTGGTACATTGATGATTGATTGAAAATCCCCATCTTTGACGCCCCGCACCCCGTTCTTTTATTGGCAAGCACACAGCTGTTTGTTTCTATCAAATATGCGGACGAGAAAAAGAAACGTTCCATCGGAAACAGATGATAATTTGAATATAAGAAAACATTTTGGAGAAAGCAAATAATGCGTACATATATATTCGCCGACAGACCTAGCCAACATGAAATCGATCAATTTGCTTTATCCAAAAGCTAAGCCAAAGCTTATGTGCACGCTTTGCTAGTGATGCCCGTTGTCATGAACAACGTGGTCTTGCTTATCAAAATTACAGAAGTGAATGTATTCAACGATACAGAACCCGAGTGCAAGTGATTTTTTTCGAAAAGCGTCGTTTTCTTAAAATGCCGAGATTAAATGCTGAAGAAAGGGCTCAATGTATGGCCATGTTGGAGTGTGGTCTTACCCAAGATCAGGTTGCGAGACGTTTTAACGTGGCTAGGTCCACAATTGTGCGTCTCGTTCAACGGGTCAGGGTGGCAGGAACAACTGCAGATAGGCCCAGGTCAGGCGCACCACGTGTGACGTCAGTGAGACAGGATAATTATATCCGTCAACGTCACCTACGTGACAGATTTTTGACGGCGGAATCAACGTCACGTTTGGTGGTGGGTAACCGAGGGGTGCCTGTTAGTCGGTTCACTGTAAGAAATCGACTGTTGGCCCGTGAGATACGCTGTCGTGGACCATTACGTGGTCCAGTGTTTACGGCTAGTCATCGTCACTGACGTCGTGAATGGGCTCGAAATCACCGAGGACAGCGTTAGCAAAATGTAGTGTTTTCCGACGAATCGCGTTTCAACTTATGTAACGCCGATGGACGTATATGGGTATATATATGGACGACGCCATGAACGCTACTCAAACAACACTGTTCTGGAGTATGATCGCTTCAGTGGCGGCGGGATTATGGTGTGGGTAGCCATAAATCGTCGATTTAGGTCTCAGTTAGTCATTGTTGAAGGAAATCTGACAGCCAGGCAAACATTAATCAGATTTTGCAACCTGTAGTTGTACCCCTCTTCAGACAACGTCAAGGATTAGTTTTACAACATGATAATGCTCGACCACATGTCGCACGCATTACAGGGACTTTCTACAGAATAGACACATTGATGTGTTGCCATGGCAAGCACTTTCCCCTGATTGTAATCCCATTGAACACGCATGGGATTACATTGGGCGACGTTTACGTTGAGGTCAACCCCAGCCCAGAAACGTCAAAGAATTGGCTACGACCCTCCGCGAAGAGTGGGGCAGATTCCCACGATACTTGATCCAGAGCTGGTGTGGTTCCATGAGAAGGTCACTTGCCGCAGTGATTGCCAGTAGAGGTGGCCATACACGCTACTGACTTTTCTGGTGAAATTTTGGTGACTAGCCTGAAATCATTGTCCATTTTACCCCGATAAAAATCATGAAATCCCGCACAATGAACTCGTTTTACACAAAAAATTATTGAAGTCTCGAATGAATTTTTTTTTCATTAATTTGGTTTCAGAAAAAATAAAATATGCCAAGTTTTTACAGGATGAGGCGTTTCTTTTTCAAGTCAGCATATATGTCCAGCAGCTGACACAAAAAGCTCGTGAAAATAGTAGCCGAATTGATGAATAGATTGCAGTCTTGTCTATTCCACCTCAAACACAACAACCCTTTAAAATCACGGGGTAAAAAGGCCCTCCCAGGTGGTAAACTATTTTCCTTTCACAAGCACAAAATAGATCCCCATGAAGTAACAAAGTTACACTCTGTTTCCAGAGAAATCATCAAATCTACATCAGAAACACATTGTAGATATGGCTTTCCATTTTTCTGATAAAACAGTGCAGCAGAAGTGTCTGCTGTCAGATTTTCAAACGGGACAACGTTTGGGTTCTACGACCCGGAAGAAGTTCGAGTGGTGCACACCTGATGGATTATTTCCCGATATGTACCTTGCAATTGAAATCGACCCGTGGCCATATTACTACAGTCCAACTTCGGTGGCTCGAATATGGATAATTTCGAATACCAAAGAAAGCTCGAATAGCGATATCGGTCCCGGCAAAATCTCTATATAATTCATATTGTTTTACCTCGGAAGGTTCTCACAACCCTTAATTGGAACTTTCGAACACATATCACGGTCCCCTCATTCACTTTCCCTGTGTGTTTTACCTCTCAGAAGTCGAACAAAGGGTTAGTTAACAATTAGGCGTTGGGTTTCACACCTACATTGTTAACTGGATACGTCGGTAATCGTCTGTCAAATCAGAGACATAGATTGTATTGTATGTCTCTGGTCAAATATTGGATAACGTACATGTTTTTAACACTTACTGTAAAATATACACATTTGCTCAAGGTGTCAATTACAAATTGTTTTGCCATGATTGAATAATCCCTTTGTTTTTATTATTTTGTTTTTCGAGCTTGTTGACCTGAATTAGTAGTCAAGTCATTTTTGTAATGCTATGTTTGCCTGAAGAGTATTGCTTTTCAACAAATTAGGTTTTATTAAACGCAACTGTGATCTTAATCCGCATATGTAGCGTTGATAGAAGTTATAATTAGCACATAAACAAGGTGATGTTTCGCTCTCAATATCTGCAAATGTCTTCTTTTTTTTTCTGATAAAATGGCTTTTAGATATGTGCAAAGCAAATGACCGCAGGAATCGGCCGTTTAACTGGTAAAAATTGCTTGCTTTCGGCCGAAATGGATACTCTCTAATAGAACATTAATAATTCGGCCGAAAACAAGCTATTTTCACCAATTAGACAGCCGATTCCTGTAAAATGACAAAGGTATGTGGTGTGTTTTGTGTGACCAAATACAAAAGTTATAAAGACGCAATAAGAATATGTTTAACTCGTTCACTGACCACTTCATACCTTGAAATAGGGATATGTCGAACTACCGATATTTCGAACAAATTACCAAGTCCAAAGAGGTTCGAGCCACCAAAGTTTGACTGTATATGGTAATCTTACCCCGGGGTATCCTTACTATAGGGTCAATATACCATTACACCGATCCTATTCAACTTGAAAAGTAGGCTTTTGTTCCAAACTTAGTCGAACAGTTTACGCATGTAAAAAGGAATACTTTAAATTCAAGCCCGTAGTCTAAAGTTTTGCACATATAAATCTAGATGTGCTGGTTACTAAATTGACGATTTGTCGCCAGGCAATGGACCAGACTGGAAGGATGTAAAAAATTAAAATTAATATCAATTAGTTGGTTATGAATGTGCTTGAATACGATGCTTTTGAATAGTGTGTTCAAAAACGAAACAAGTCTGTAATCAGACGGAAGAAAAGGGTCACGGGTTTGCAATGTTAGACATTAATTGGAAATTGTCCATGAAGATTGAGCTGTATAGCAATTTGATAAACGAGTAAGCAAACCATATAATTGAGGTACCATCAATTCAAGTACTTCAATGAGAACCCTTTCATTATTTAAACACTTAAAATCTGTGGTCGAAAAAGTTTTGCGAGTGAAGGGTTCAAAGTGTGACAAATAGGTTTTATAATTGTCACTCTGAAATGCTCCACATGTACATTGATCCTATTCAAAGTTATACAGGTAGTCTCATTATCAAATCATTAGGTATTCAAATTACAGGTATTCAAATATAATTAAGTATTCAGGTAAGATACCGTCGTCCGAAAATGGTCTATAGAGTAGAGCTTCTTTTTATATACGAGGCATAATAGCGACCGCAATCTTTAGTGACCAATTTCAGGGATATTGACTATCTTGAATATGTGTTACAACACTTGTTAAAATGATTTCAAACGCGACATTTCTGTAAAGCGATACTATAATGAAATAAGTGAAAAGTTATTCCAAGTGATACCTATTCATATAATGTTTATACACGTACAAGTATTGACAAGTTTTATCAGAGATTATTGCTTTGAATTTCATTTCTTCTTAATTTAACAGCATTCTTGCTTGCCAAAACTTTCTTATCCTGCTTGTAACATAGTGAATCTATACATTTCTGTTCCAAAATGAAAGGCCTTTGTATGGCATCGTCAAAATGCTTCTAATTATGGCCTTCACAGTTGGCAAAAACAACATTTTTCGATATTCCTGAAAAGAAAGCCACCTAAAACAGAATTGGTAACTAAGATTAGGAATCTGGATCTATTCAATCGCAACACAGTAACGTTCACTTTACATAAGTTGTATAAAAGAAAAGGAGTTTGAACCATTTTACACAGCTCCCAATGTACATGGGATCATCCATCTTATCGTTTGATTAAATGGTAATGTTTAAAAAATCCAACTGTTGACGAACGGAAGAAAAAGAGTTTTACTATCTATATACAGCTGACGTAAACTGGTCCAAGTTTTACATGTAACTATATGGGATTAGCTGTGTGTGGAAGGTAGCCAGCCTATAGCTTGATCAAGAAACCGCTATATTTTGTTTACAGACTAAATGTTGGACAAAAAACGTGTACTTAAAAACCACACGATGTACTCGTTATACTCCAAAAAAACAATTATTACTTTGCGCGAACGGACGCCGTTTTAAAGATTACGACCCCTAACTCATCGGTAAATACCGTGTAACATCGACATTTTCGCAAAGGCTAGTCGGCCAATCTTTGCAGCTTCCGTCTTTTGATATGAAAGTTAGGGGCCTTAGACTTACTAACTCATTGGTTAATATCGAGTATCATCGACGTTGTCGTAAAGGCTATTCGGCCAATCTCGACAGCTTCTGTCTGTTAACGAGTATATTACAAATTTCCTAATGGACAGATTTTTTTTAAAACTTTGCACATACAAAGCTCATCATGTCTCTAGAAGATTACAGTAAAAAAAGATGTGGGTCACCGTGCTCGTTTCTGAGAAATTTGCCTTTGAAAAAGTATATATAGTTCCAAAATTCAGCTTATATTGGACTTAAAGCGCCTATCTTTAATAGTCCGTTAAACAGGAAAACTACAGGAAAAAAATACAAATATACATTATTTTAATGAAAATTCAAATATTTTTGCACAAAAATATATAAAAAGCCTGGTATACAGCATGGTAAATGTACAAATATGCAAGTTATATATGGATCATTGAGTTAAAAAGGGAGATAATTTGACCGAATTAAGGGTTAATCTTAAATAAATACATACTTTCTAACGGACAGATTTTTCTTAAAATTTCGACACTTATATTATTTATAATTTTAAACAATAAAGAAAAATAAATAAATAGATAAATAAAAAATAAAAATGGCACCTATCCGTGCTTATTTCGTCAGAAAACAAGGTTGAAGGACATTGTTGAAGTTATTTTTACAAGGAAAAAATAGGATAAAAGCTCAACAGACATAGTGGGAAAAGGAGAAATTACTCAATAGGAGTGATTTGTCTTTTTCCAACAGTAATTTTCAAAGTGGAAACAGCTATACTTCCACAGCATTAAATTTTCTGCCTTTGTTTCCTTGTTTGGTGTGTAACGCCGTGTCAGCGGCATTTTAATTATTTCACGGTGACAGTTCAAAGATCCATTTTTTTTCTCTCTCTTCATCAATACTACCCGAAGAAAGTGCTACTTATTTCAGTGCACCAATAGTATTACCATTATGTGCAAAAAGTACATAGGTGCACATTTGATTCAATATTCACGACAAAAATACATGCGCAGTAGGATGTGCGCGAACATTTGTCGTATACGTCGTTAATATGAACGTTAGGGGCCGTAGACCTTAAGCCGCTATCTGAACTCTGTAAGTACTGTTTACATCGAAAAAATCAACCGGCCGAAGATAAGATCACTTTTGTATTTTAATTAATCCTTCAAGTTCTTTTTTGTGCAAGCAGAGTAAACAATTGAACATACCAAAGCGAATTCGCTTGCGGGTGCGGCACTGTTGTATTTTCTTTCTGATTCGCCTCATTCAAAGCATATTATTAATTTGATTGAAATAATAGCCCGATGACTGGCACTTGGGCTTGACAAACCAAGGTGACCAACTGCATTACCTACCTAACACCACCCAAAGTCATTAATTTTGTAGGTATTTTTAGCATATTTTTCTAAACGCGACAGG
This sequence comes from Hippopus hippopus, assembly GCA_946811185.2. Taxonomy (NCBI): domain Eukaryota; kingdom Metazoa; phylum Mollusca; class Bivalvia; order Cardiida; family Cardiidae; genus Hippopus; species Hippopus hippopus. The sequence continues at coordinate 56,858,887 of OX328106.1, read as the reverse complement.
AAAAAAATCGGTACTTCAATCTTATTTCTTGGTAAGTTATCCTTAATCGTGTACATACAACGGAACAAATGGATAAATATTAAGCGAGTAATGAGTATCGAAACGTTGCCTTTGCGGCCAGTATAGATCAAGATCAGGCTGCACAAATTGTGCAGCCTAATCTTTGATCTATACTGTCCGCTCTGTTGAAACACTCTAGACAAAAGCCGCCATGAAATAAATGTGATTATATTGTGTCTTATTTCTACACCTAATACGAATGTTGGGTTTATTGGGCGCCCTAAGAGTTAAAAGAAATACTGGCGAGGTGTTATTTATGCTATTCAGTAATAATATAGTACAGCTTTCGATTGCCGATTCGACAAAAGTAAAGAAAATGATATGCCTTAGAACCGTGTGTACATGTACCATATTTCGACATCATCGTATTTCAAAAATGACATAGCTCTGTCTTTTGTTCTGTTTTAGGGGACATTAGAGCTTATAGGTTTACTAAAACCCCAATCATTTGTAACTGTCTTTTTCTATTGTCATCTTGCAGATGATTCAGCTTTCGCAATGTCAACACTCTTTTGATGGGGGTGGAGGGGGTAGCACTGTGCTGATGTAACAATTCATTTTTCTCTCTCCATGAATTATTTCAGGCACTTCTATGGACAGGGTGAATTAGGATCGAACTGGACTTAACATAAAATCGTGCAGTCTGATCTTGGATTCACATCGCCCGATTTTATTTGAAGTGTTTCAAAATCAGCTTGAAATTGCTAAACCAGAAAGCATCCAAAATTCTCTATATCGAAGAATAAGAATGCGGTTAACTGCTCAAGACGGTATCTTTGACATGGACGTTTTTTCTAATAGAATTGCCAAATACTATTTTCTCTTTTTTAACTGCTTTCATCGTTCATCGCCGAAACAAATCGCAGAGGTGAAAGAGAAATGAATCCTGTCGCAAGGACTAGGTTAAGTAACCATGATCAACAATCCTAGGAAAGATATTCACTTCTAAGTCTTTGGTTTATGGATGAAAAAAAATCTTATCGGTCTAATAATAACCTTTCATACGATATGAATAAATATACACATATGGAGTACACATTATTTAAAAAAGTCAAAAACTTAAATCCATTAAATCCAGCTGTCTTTATAAATTGCACTTTGAAACAGTAAAAAAAAATAGTTTTATCATTTCTTCGACACAATATTTTTCTGCGAAAAAAACGACTTGTGCATGATGCAAAAATTGTATAATTTATACTGTCTTCATTTTCCAGCTTGAAACGTTGGAGATAATAATACAAAGATAGAAGTTGAAAGTAAGTTGGAAATTAGATAATCTGTATTCATTAAAATGGCGGTGATTTTTAAGTAATCATCCGATTGGTAGATCATTCACGGTGTCATTTTTGACAAATCAAGTAAATGTGCGAAAGATTGTGATACATGTGACGCTGTACGATCAACCGGAAGACATACGATGTTTAGTCATCGCCATCTAGATTGAGACATAACCTAGACAGAAGTCGAATTTTTTTTTTACCCTAAAACGGTGTTACCGCAAAAGGAGTTTAGCTCGTTACGAGCTTAGCTCGTTAGGGCTTCGACCGTAACTCGCTCGTTATTACGGAAGTATTGGTACATAGTCATATTAAAGCAAGAAATTAATTTTTAAAAAAAAAAGCGGAAACGAGGTTAAAAATATAAAGGAAAAATGGTGATTTTTTTTTTTTCTTTTTTTTTTATCCTTTCAACGGCAAAGTCATACACGAAAAATATAGAATATAGACTAATGAACTAAACATTTAAATGTATAAATTAAGTTATTGAGTCAGTGACACAGACTTAGAACACGCAAATTCAGAGGCGTTATTTTCAGACTTTGCCTCAAAGTATCGGAGTACTCGCAGACTTGTTTTGATCTACATTGTCCTCAAAAGTATTTAAATCGCTCGCAAGCAAGTGTTAACATCCTGTTAGCCTGTAAATTCACAGGGGGAAATCTATAGAAATTAAAATATTTGTTACAGGCAATCTGTGTCTTCTTACTAGACGTACATATGTGGAACGATATACTAAAGAGACTTACGATAAGTACAGGTTGTTTTCCGGTTGCCATGCTTCCGTTTAGAAAGAAATCTCTGTTTCACAAGACAGGACTGCTTTAGTGCTGGATCTTACAGCGATTTCTATTAACCTTATCCCGAAAGTAGGATTGACCCGAGCTTTTCAGTAAGGCACACTAATGCGAGGTCGTTCCAAGTCGTAGTATTGGAATTTTACACCGAACCTATCATTCGGCAACCCTCGCGTGATCCGTTTATCAAGTTACCAAATCAGCCGAGTTATGACGTATGGTGGCATATTTCTGCCACGAGATACGAGATAGCTATCATGATAATTTTACAAAACTGTCGCGATAAATTAAAGTTTCCAGGAAATTTTATCGAGATAGTGAAAAGTTTCCTGAAAGAAATATCACGATAAACTTAATATTTTAACGCAAAATTTCTCAATCGTGCGCGAAGCAGACATGCAAGATAAAATTATCGTGATAGTTTTACCTGTTTCTCGATATCTATAAATAGAAAATCTATCATTTGGATGAACTCAGTAGTTTTTGACTTCACAAGATTGCAGTAAGTAAAAGATTGAATAATTCATAATTGTAGCTTAATTGGTAAGTTTTGACAAGACTCGAAATGAACAGAAGTCTGTAAAATCACAAAGACGACTCGAAATACCTCCTACGAACACTTTAAAACCATTCAGGGAAAAGGAGAATTCATAAGGTTGTAGACGAAGATGTTCCGAAACCGTATCTATTTATAGATACCGTGAATGTCAGTTATGGGCACGGAAGCAAAAAAAAAATCATGATAACAGGTAGAATTATCACGATATTTCTATCGTGAAATTTTTTATTATCTATGTAATATTTCCAGGAAACTTTGTTTTATCACGATAGTTTTCTAAAATTATCATGATAGCTATCTCGTATCTCGCGGCAGAAATATGCCACCATAATGACGACTGCGAGCTATTCTGTCGCACTTTTAACTACACCTTAACAGGTGATCAGTAATTAACTTTTTCTTTTTTTTAATTCTTCGTCCTTCTGTACATGTAAGTCCCAAATGACATCAGATAATGTAATAAGCTCATGTTTAAACGTTTCTATACATTTTGTACAAAGTGCAAGAACATTTTCTGTAAATCAAAGCATAGAAAGCACTGATTTTTGACGATTTTACCTTCTATAAATGATATACTCAACAAAAAAAGGTAAGGAAATCTCAGAAAACCATGGACCAAAAGATTACCAAAACAAACAATTATTCAGTTTAATTTGATTAACTTTGTTAGATAAATGTCTTGAAAAAAAAAAAAAAATTCCTTTAGCTTTAAAGCACAAATATCCTTGTTGTGGCACTGGATCAAAGTCATTTTTTTGCAAAATAAGTGTCTACGCTGTAAGTTTTATTAACTTAAAATTCAATTCCTTTGACTGTCACATGAAATTGACGTAATTCGCTTCTCATGATAGCCTCAAATGTCATGTATGGAAGATGAAAATGTTTCAAATATCCCTGCAGTAAAAAGTGTGTCCCCCTTCATTAGCAAATAACGACTTTCACTGGTGTCACATACGCTGAATATTTCTTGCGAACTGAGGAGCCAGCCTCCATTCCTCCTGTAGCGCCACAGCAAGAGCCTACGGTCGTGCCAGTATTCTGTGTCGAACCCTCGGTCCCAGAATTGTCCACACATGTTCAAAAGGAGATATCTCGAACGCCATAACTGTCTTATGTTGTCATAAAACATTTCTTTATGTGATATTTTAAATCGTCCATTCGTTTTTTATTCCACTATTTCATATATGCGTTACGAGGTGTGGTCTTTGCATTACGTTATGTGGTCTTTATATTACGTGATGGTGTTTTTAGATTACGTTATAGTGTTAAATTGTTATGTCATGTAGTTTCCAAATTACCTTATCTAGACTTCTTATTACGTTTTGTGGATATTATATGACGTGATGTGGTTTTGAGATTACGTTATGTGGTCTTTATATCACGTGATGGTGTTTTTAGATTACGTTATGGTGTTAAATTTTTATGTCATGTAGTTTTCGCATTACGTTTGGTAGTCTTCGTATTACGTTGTGTTGTTATTATGTTACGTGATGTGGTTTTGAAATTACGTTATGGTCTTTTCCTTAATCATTATGATGTCGTTTTAATACATTGTATGGTAAAATTGTTGTATCATGCAGTTTTCACATTACGTTTTGTAGTCTTCTTATTACGTTGTGTGGTTATTATATGACGTGGTGTTGTTTTGAGATTATTTTATGGTCATTATTTATGAAAGCATTGTGAGCAAAGGAGAAAGTGCTTTTGTAAGCAATTTCTTCTTTCTCACAATTTTTTCTATTAAGTAAGATACTTATTTTACCCAGTACACAATCGCTTTGAATTTTCGTGTGTAACTTTTATTTTGGACAGGTCTGAAATTTTGTAGTTTGGTAATGGGTTAATATATCAAAGAATAAAGACATTTGATATATAATCGATAGCTATCCGAAGGAACTCTATGTGTATTATTCTGTTTGGTTAAGTTCGACAAAAAATGACAAAAAGTTGAAACCAAACCAAATTATTTTCACATGCAGCCGTTATTATCTATACCCCTAATAGCCCAGTTTAGAACGCCATATTAACTCTTTCACTACCGAATAAATAAATTGTATTTTGTTCATTGGCTAAAAATACACTTCCATTGCAAGATGAAGAAACAGTTCATTTATAATCTAGAATGAAAATGTGGACAATGTGGATCAGAGATCAGACTGCACGTTCTGTGCAGTCTGATCTTGATCTACACTGTCCACAAAAGCTCCTTGTGCCGGCATTACGTTATGTTATTCTCTTTAATTATGGTGATGTTTTTTTGATATTTTGTTTGGTTTAATTGCTTTGTCGAGCTGTTTTCATATTACCTTATGGTATTCTTCTTGTTACGTTGTGTGACCGCAAGAGTTCATCACGTCCGGGATCTACCGTAAATTTATCTCCTTTTCATCACAGAGAGAAACACGAAGCAATTACGGAGGATTGTCAGATTTTAGAAGTCCAAGCGATTTGAAAATTTCAGTAATCGATCAGAGAACGATATGTGACTATGTATACGCCACAATAAAGAACAGATCGTATTCAACGCAGGTAAACAGGTTGATGGTTCATCCTACTTTCGGTTTCGTATTTAATAGAATAATGTTTTTTTGACGGACTTAAATCAAAATAGGTGAATCACGTTTCCTTTACAAAACTACAGTTGTGTGAAGGCATAAAATGAGAGCATAAGTACGAAGCAAGACGTCTGAAAACAGATATTTATACTTGTAATCCTCAATTTGCCGAGGGCGATGGCACAGATCTACATTTCCGCTGTTAAATTCAACCTCTGATAATATTCCAGTATTTAAAGACAGCCATTCCAGTTTTATGTTTTCAAAGATCAAACCATATAAGACAGTTCAGATTCAAGATCAGACTGCATGTTAAGTAGTCTGATCTCGACCGAACTTTGCTGAAAAACATATTTATCTTTTTACCACAAGACAGAATCTTTGACTGGTCCAAATTGAAAGGATTTGCAGATGACAATTAATACCGTATATGGCTCGAATGACGGAAATTTATTTGAGAATTTAGAAAATATTGTTGAAAAAGGAGAAAATGCTGGTTACCAGCATTTAATCCTTTTCCTACTATTTTCAAAAGGCTTCTTCCTCTGGGTCTTTAAAATTCAGAATTGTGTGGTAAAGGATTAATTGTGCTTCACAGGCCAAGGGTCATTAAAGAAAAATGCAATATGCTTGTACCACTATGCACACTGAATATTAGTGTTGTGCATGGTACTTTGGAAAAATACCCATGACTATGTGCACTGACTGGCATATGAATGAAATGTTTAACCCTTCACCTTTATCTCTACAGAAAACGGTTCATGAAACCATAATGGAAATAGGAGAAAATGCTGGTAACCAGCGTGTCTTCCTTTTCTCAGGATATTTTCAACCCTTCCATAAATGAATTTCAATTGTTTAGCCACTCTTACTTTTTCGTCTACTATTGCTTTCAATTTATACAAGCCATTAACCCTGTAGTTTGGTAACAGCCTACCCAGATCTTTGATATAGACTATACACGTTAAAATTCAACATGCAATTTGCATAAAAAATGTCCCAGTGCAAGGCTTTATTGGTGTGTTACACATACAGACGAACAGACACAAGATGGAAAGGCTTATGTCTGTGATTATAACAATGGCCTTCTTGTCACTTATTGCAGGTATAGAAATTCTTCCAATATCCCAGGATGGGTTTGTGAGAGAGAACTTTGGTATCAGTGAATCTTTGGTACCAGTAAATCTTCATTGGAAAGATATTATGCCCTGTGTAATCCAGCAAAGGATAATGATTTATGACAGCTATTGAGACAATACAAAGACTTTCAAGGTATTCTATTATTATTTAATTAAAAGTTATTTTATACATGTACAAGCATTATTTGGAAAAAAATGTCCCATTAGGATAAACTTACTAAAATTACTAATGAAAATCACAGTGTTGTCACAGTATAATATTAAAAAAAAAAATTGTTATCATAATGTTGGCTCAGTACAGAGAAATAAACAAAACTCCAACCATCAGACCATTTGGAGTGGCTTTTGTGGAGTATAACAACAAAATTGCAAGAGTATTTTGGTACATGTATTATCCCTGTTTCTGAACATCTCAACACTAGTAATACACTTGTCCACACAATATTTTTGAGCTGTGATCCTTCCATTTGATGAATATCAATGCAATTTTAGTCAGATTGGTAAAGAAATCTGTTGGCTGAAAAACAGCCAGTTGCTGAGGAAGAATCCTGTGAGGGATACTTACAAGGGCGAGTTAAGAAACTCCTGGTAAGGTGAACTTTCAGATGTGATTAATTATCGATTGAATCAAGTTTTTGGCTGCTTTCAGCATTAAATTATGGCAGCTGTCATTAGACAGAAATTCTGTAGAAGGCAGCTTTAAACTCAATTCAAGATAGTTTCAAAGAAACTGTCAACAATAGACAAATTCACAACCAGATAGATACATGTAAATGAATGGGATAAGGAAAGCGTTCCTTAACCTTTTACCACACAATCAGGAGTTTTACGATCCTAAGGAAGAAGCCTTTTGATAACATTGTGGAAAAAGCAGAAAATGCTGGTAACCAGCAGTTTCACTTTTTTCCACAATGTTTTCTGCTCATTCAAAGACAAATTCCATCCTTCCAGACACATTTAAATTGTTGTTTCCAAATGTTTTGATTGGACAAGTCTAGGATTTTGTCCCATGCTAAAGAGTTAAGCACTTTTTGCTAAAAACTTGTATTTATTGAGATACTATATTTATAAACATCTCTTACTAATATACTTTCAGAGCTTTCTCCTGCAAGAAGAACGACACTAAAAAGGAACCATGACTGCATGACAACTACACTTCACAGGGACCTCATGTTATAATTTGTGCAATCGCGGTCTCATATCATTGGACATGCAGTCATAAAAACATTTGGTTAAAGAAAAATAGTGCTATGGTATTAATGTTCTATTTCTACCATCTTTGCACTGCAAAGAAGTTCATGCTAATATTTACCAATATTTTTCAAAATCAGTAACAGTTAAAAGAGATATAAATCCTAACCACGAAATGACACTAAATTAAAACAGCATTGCAGCAGACTGCTTGAAAATGTTGTGACCAAATATGATATTGCTCACAGTCAGCAATATCTATTTCCCACAATGTTTTCATCTCAATCTTTCAATTATTTCTCGCCTTTTGCCTCAGATTTTATCTAGTGTTAAAAGTAAAAGTGCATGTAGGTTTCAAGACTTTGCTAAATAAAGGAAAATCAATATTCTTGTTTATCTTTAGAACAAAAATCCTTGATGCCACTTTAAGAGTGAAAGCAGTATACATGTAGTAAAATTCAGTCATTTTGACATTGTATGGAAAAAGAAATTCAGTTACATACAAGTCTAATTAGCTGCACAAATAGTCCTTTGAAAACATTATGAGAAATGGCAAATTAATCAACAATTTGGATTTTTTAACAATATTTTTCTAAAGCAGAAACTTGCTCCATCAAGTGACCCGAATAACATGAGAATAATATAAAAGTGTTATGTTACTACAAAATTAATATAATAAAGATAAATATCCACAAAACTTTCAAGACTTCTGACTTTTATTTCTTTTAATCTTTACCAACTGATAAAATTCTGGACCTCTTCAATCTCAAAGCATTTGTAGATGACTCATTGATTTTGGCTCACAGTGTACAATTTACCTATTAAAGGGTAGAAAACATTGTGTTGAAAGGAGAAATTGTTAGTTGTCGTTTCCCACAATGTTTCCTATAGCATTTTTCTGCAGGGTTGTTAAAGCTCAGAATTTTTTGGGTACAGACTTACAAGTCATCAAATATATTAATAGCTTCTGGAACGTATTTGCAGCATAAAACTTCAGAAGCATCCTTGTAAATTGTGTGAAAAATAATCAAATAGTAAACCTTGGGTATGCATGAAATCATGTCAAAAGCAGATATTGCTTATTTTGACCAATTTGTCCCTAGCTCAAAAATGTTTTCAAAAGTGGTCTGCTGCAAGACACAAAAAGATATCTACAGGAGATAGTGTGTTGACCCCTTTATATGCTGATATATCACCAGGCTGTCTCTGGTCCAACAGCTTGCAAGGTTGAGTTAAACAAGGGCTGTATAAGAAATAGGCCTGGTATAAAAATCAAGAAAGAAGAAACTAAATTGCCATTAGGATAACACATTCAACTATTTTAACTTTTTACCATTTAACAAAATTTTCGACATGTCTATTTTGAAATCAATGTTGGAGGATGACACAATTGTAGCTCAAATGTTGAGGTTTATTTATGAAAGGAGACGTTGTCGGAAAAGTATTAAAAGCTGTGACTAGCTTTTTTCTCCTCTTCCTTCAATGTTGTCAAAAGCTCTCTGCATCAGGGTATTAAAAACAGAATTATTTGGTAAAAGGTTAAATCACAAAACAACATTTGGACTGGTTCAAATTGAGAGGATTAGCGGGTGATATGTAGCTCAACTGGTGAAATTTGTCTTTGAATGGGTAGAAAACACTGTGGGAAAAGAATTTCCAACATTTTCGCTTTGTCTCACAATTGTTACAGCTTCCTCTTTCCCCCCCCCCCTCCCCCCCGGCTGTTTAAACACAAGCTCATTTGAAAAAGAGCTAACAGGATGCCTACTCTTCTAAGTACTATAGGAAAATGACTGGCAAGTCATATCTTATGATAAATCCTGCTATCTTTTGGACTGTCAAGAATTAATGAATCTTGTCTTGTACTTTATTGGCTTGGCATATTCAAAGCTTCTAAAATACATAATATTTCATGCGGCACTGAACAGATGTTTTGGACAGATAATATAATTGTTCTGAAGCTGTTGAATCTCACTGTAGAGCCAACATGCATGAAATTATGTATTGGCTTAAATAAAGTGGTCAGTTTCTGATCTTCAAACATGTGACCACCAACTGGACGTTTAAAGGTGACATCCTGTGTAACATATTAGAAATGAACAACAGCATCTGAAATGAAATTATGAAAATCATTAACTTGAAATATGAGTGCAGTCCTTCAGGATACCCATTTCTGTGAATATTAATCAGACCAGAATTCTATCAAAGCCTGAGTGTCTCCCTGCACACATTGCTAACTTGTGTACTACATTAGAATTGATTTGATTGGGAAACATAGCATGTCAGTTTTTTGCAAAATTTGATTACTTCCACTTGAATTCTTTACCAAAAAATCCAGTGTTTTTTGGGAGCACTCTCACGTAAAAGGTATTGAGAGCATTGTTGGATAAGAAATTCCTGGTTACCAGCATTTTGTCCTTCAACAATGTTTTGTACCATTTTCTTTGTCAAAACCCATGTTTAGAGCCAAATTTTATTTTCCCTCAGGCTCTGCAAATACTATTTGTAATATGTGTCTCATTAACTACTCTCATCAATATTGAAATATGAAAACTATAAGTCAAATTTGACTTTTATCTTTTTAATACCAGTAGACCAGTTTGTTAAATATTTATAAATCCTAGATAATTAAAATACTGCAATATAGTAACCTCATTGCTGTAGCTTTATCTGGAAATTTCACCTGGCTGTAAAATAACAAGCTTGGCCAATGTCCTCTTATACCATCAGCACAGTGACAACTGCATAATCTGAAGTAAGGATTTCATGGCCTATCTGCCCTCCTGCAGAAAAAGGATAAAGCAATGTATTTAAAAAAAAAACACCTTCTACAGAATATTTCATCATTAGAAATATTACACTTGTAAGGGCTACACCTAAATGAGCAAGCACAAGTACTTGTACTGATCTTGAGTAGATCTATTCGAAAAGTCTGCAATTCTTTGTTATAGCCCTCAAAGTGTCTTTTACCGCTTTAGTTGCTTTTGTGAACAATGTACTCTAGATCAAGATCAGACTGCACAAAGTGTGCTGTCTGATCTCTGATCTACATTGATCGTTTTGCTATTACATTCCAGACAAAGGCAACCTCAACATTATTCTTATGAGATCTTATTTCTAGGATGAAATGCCCGTTTGATTTATTCGGCGCTCCAGAAAGGGTTAAGCCTATTTACTCAGAATATCGGAAGACAGGGGTCCCCTGCGAAAATAAACTGAATCCGGGTCTTTCTGATCTTAAAAGCCGATTTGTGGATCATGAAATATTTTCATTCTTTTTCCAAGCATGAAATGTTATTTATTTACTACTAGATCTACTTATTATCTTTTTAATGGTGAATCAACGTTATGTAAACAAGCCATATCAAACTTCACGAAGCTCAAGTCATTGAATGATAACGGTGAGTCAAATGTTAAATGAACCAGTTCAAAATGTTTACCTTTATTAAATAAATGCTAACAAGATTCCAAACAACAAAAAACTTAGACCAACGTTGACTAGCCTCCTGACCTCATTTTGTCACATGATTCATGTTCCAAACATCGACAAAGAATCACTGATCAGATTAGCTAAAGCAGTTTGAACTGAACCTTTGACGAAACTATTTTCTAACGGCATATCTCTCTCTCGCTCTCTCTATCTCTCTCTTGTTTCGGCATGCAGGCAAACGATGAATACACCTAGAATGTACCCCACAGAAACACACCTATATGCCCTGAAAAAATTAATATGGTCGTATTTTTAATAACAATAAAGTATTTGAAATCAATAATTGAGTCTGAAATGAAAACACAATGTGAAGTTTCCCCAAGGGCGGATCGAGGATTTTTTGGCGGGGGGGGGGGTAGGTATTCCGGGAAAATCCGAAATAAATTTATGAACCGAAACTAAACGCAATCAGCCTTGTCTGAGAGACCACCTCTATAAGGCAGAAACCTTCATTAAGCGACCGAGAGTCAATATCCCAGTAAGATTAAAAAAAAAAAGAAGAGAGACAACATGGTATACCGCTCGATTTTTTCAGCTAATTCTATGTTGTTGGTACTTGGTAAATTTTCCTAGCAGACAATGGTTACTCTGAAAATGCAAGGGGGGGTGGGTGGGGGCGGGGGTTCCAGACCCCTCTGACCCCACCAGGTATCCGCCCATATTCCCATTTCGATGTCAGCAAAACCATAATTTATGTTATCTGTGATTAGTCGACGCAAACCCATATGCGTCGGGTGGATCAAAAGTTTCTTTTGGTGAAGCCATTTTCAACGTAATAATGTTAGTTAAGGTATAGGTGCGTTATTTATTAAAACTCTTTCCTTAATGTTGACGACACAAGGAGCTTTTGTGGACAGTGTAGATCAAGATCAGACTGCACAGAACGTGCAGTCTGATCTCTGATCCACATTGTCCACATTTTCATTCTAGATTATAAATGAACTGTTTCTTCATCTTGCAATGGAAGTGTATTTTTAGCCAATGAACAAATACAATTTATTTATTCGGTAGTGAAAGAGTTAATATGGCATTCTAAATTGGGCTATAAGGGGTATAGATAATAACGGCTGCATGTGAAAATCATTTGGATTGGTTTCAACTTTTCGTCATTTTTTGTCGAACTTCACCAAACAGAATAATACACATAGAGTTCCTTCGGATAGCTATCGATTATATATCAAATGTCTTTATTCTTTGATATATTAACCCATTACCAAACTACAAAATTTCAGACCTGTCCAAAATAAAAGTTACACACGAAAATTCAAAGCGATTGTGTACTGGGTAAAATAAGTATCTTACTTAATAGAAAACATTGTGAGAAAGAAGAAATTGCTTACAAAAGCACTTTCTCCTTTGCTCACAATGCTTTCATAAATAATGACCATAAAATAATCTCAAAACAACACCACGTCATATAATAACCACACAACGTAATAAGAAGACTACAAAACGTAATGTGAAAACTGCATGATACAACAATTTTACCATACAATGTATTAAAACGACATCATAATGATTAAGGAAAAGGCCATAACGTAATTTCAAAACCACATCACGTAACATAATAACAACACAACATAATACGAAGACTACCAAACGTAATGCGAAAACTACATGACATAAAAATTTAACACCATAACGTAATCTAAAAACACCATCACGTAATATAAAGACCACATAACGTAATGCAAAGACCACACCTCGTACCGCATATATAAAATAATGGAATAAAAAAACGACAAGACGATCTAAAATATCACATAAAGAAATGTTTTATGACAACATAAGACAGTTATGGCGTTCCATAGAGATATGTCTTGTGAGCGCGCTGACATTGTTCTGACGAAAAAATCTTGGATGTTTCTGGACGATAGCAATAGAGATATTGAACCGATTTGAAAATTGAAATGCCGACTCAGTCTGGTAGGTATCGCTCAACTTATCTGAGCTAAGTAAATAGCCTGCTGACCATGTACTCAAATTAATCAATATTGGGAATTTTGCGAAAAATGACTTGAAGACCGGTCAATTTTGACAGTGATTATTTAAGCCGCTATAGATGCTATAAACTAAAATAAAGCATTCTTTTGAAGAAAAATTATCGCTTTATAATACTGTGAATTTCAAAACTCTCAGAACGTTCCAGATCTTTTTTCATTGCCAATTAAACATAATTTCGTCAACTTTTTATGTTGAGTATAGATCTGAGAAAGTACAAAGATATTTCGCAGATAAAACGCGAGTTTCTATCACCTACGAAACCACCTTTTTTTTTTCCTTCGATAGGTCTCACTAAAACTATCGTTCTTAAATGCAACATAAAAGAAGTTTACAGAGTATGTTCAGATATATATTTATTTTAAATCTATTTCCTATGTCCATGAATATTGTGTAAGTACCAATAATTCAAGCTGATCAAATGTACTTTTGAATTGTCTACGAGGGGTGTTTGCAAAGTTTCTGGACAATTGGTGTCATTCATTTATTTAATAAAATGTTTTAATGATTTTGTCGGAAATGATAGCTACAACCGTATTCTATAGGTTAATTGAAACAAATAAACGAAGATATACGAATATACGACTAAGAGAATATATCTCCTGCACTGGCCTCTACGCCTGGCTACTTGGGCTGTCGTATATGGGGTAACTACTGGGTACCGGTTGGGATAAACATTATCACTAAGCAAACGACATTCAGGGGGAAACACAAGATCTGTGCGTATCTGCTGCATCATGGCGTATAGTTGTGCGTCGTTGAAATGCCCTGGGAAACCACTCTCTATATACCTAAAAATTCCATTACTATCCACAACAATTTGTGTATGTATAGCATGGTATTCTTTGCGACCAGAGTAGAAGTGTTCTTGAGGCTCGATGCATGGTCGATATACCTCATGAAAGGTACCGTCAATAGCTCCAAAGGCGTGTGGTAGTTTAGGCCAACTGCCTATCATATCTCTCCATTCCTGTTCAGAGGACCAATGTATTAACCCCTTCAACTGCCTGTGAACTAAAGGAATCATTGTACGTATTTCCCCTCGAACAGTTGTTGTACAAACGCAAAATATGGTTGAGATCATATGATGTGTTGGGTAACAACGAAGCCAAAATATGAACAACAAGAGTCTGTTCTTTAGCGATAGAATATGCTCTCGAATTGTGTTAAATTCAATCTGGCAGCACAACTGAATGAAAGTTTCGGGTGTATCATTGGTCATCTCAAAGAAGTTGTAACGATTTGTTGCAAAAAGTTGAAAAACATCACGCCCTCCATAATGATTGGAATCGTTTGCAAATAGTCGAAATCTTATGTCTAGGAGATCAGGTGGCAGACGCGTCATTATCAACAGGGCATTGATCACCTGGTGCAAGTACTCGTTTAGATATATGGTAGGTTGTGTTAATGCAGGCAGTAGCGCTTGAATAAAGGTGCGAGAAGCAGCATCCATTCTACCTGTGAAAAATATCATATATATGCACAGTAAAACCTGTTTCAAGGGCTACGTGCGAAGGAAAAGACAACTATTGCAAAAGCCGTCCGCAAAGACCCTTCGTGTTATGTTGTTAAAACCACGTTGTTCTGTTTCAATGAGTGGTCTTTACAGATAGGATTGACTGTACTGTCTAAATCATAGATCGTTAACCCTTTAAAACACAATCTCGAGTTTTTACGGCCATGAGAAAAAAATGTTTAAAAGCATTGTGGGAAAAGGAGAGAATGCTGGGAAGCAGTATCTTCTCCTATTCCCCATAATGTTTTCTACTCTTTCACATCCAAATCATACAACTTTAACCACATATTAATTAATTGTCGTCTGCAAATGCTTTCAATTTAGACTACTCCAAAATTTTGTCGTTCGGTAAAGACTTATGATTGTGTCAGTTATTGCCGGGTCAAATTGCAGATATTCATTGCGTTATAATTTGTTCATATATACACGTCTATTTATAATATTCAGCCCCTCTGTTGCGCCTATCTATAAGTTACATGTATCTGTTACGGCACAGTAAACATTCTCCCGGCCACTTATGTATAGCACGGGATTCGCGTGCCTGTGTTGTACGAACCTGTTGTTTTCAAAAATGGAAGGAGAAAAAAGGTACAAGTAAGTTACAATTTATTCAATCACTAAAAAGGTTAATTTGATCATTCGAAAAGTTATATACACATACACATATTTCTGAAGTACTTACCATTCAGTGTCACTTTAATGGCTTGTTGATTACAATTTTTCCTCAAAAACTGAACATGCGCATTTAATGTGCGGCGATTGAGTTTTCCTATAAAGCTGAGGGTACAGAAATATTTGTTTCTAAGTACCAAAGTCTTTTCTGTTGAGGTTTACACACTTCTGTTTGTGGATATGTGTTATGCGTGGAACTGTATTTGTGCGCGTGTGTGCCTTCTGGTGTTTGTGTACATGAGAGCATATATACGCGCATGTGTTTGTTTGTGTTTATCCTTACTACTTTTGTTTTCAAATCCAAGCACGATTATAGAAAGAGAAAAGAAAATTGTAAAGATAGATAAAGAGGAAACACTATTGATGTTACGTTGCAACCAGTCTCATCCCACCAACTGGGGCCACATCATCGATGAGATGAAGGAAAACCTAGGCCATCTTCCAGGGCCAGTATGGGAACTGTATAGTCCGTTTGGTCTCTATAAAAACTAACGTTTTGATCAAAAGCATTTAAATGGAATAACTTCTTCAACATTTCTTTGTTGCAATGTTTGTTATTTACAGAAACCATGCAGAAATCTAATTTTTTGCAACTTTTCACTTTCAATTTCATGCTTTTTTCTATTTAACTCTATAGTAATATTTTAGCTTTTTTGGTCTTAGCCAGAGAGGAGCGAGGGACGGTTGGAGAACAGCCATAACAATAAAAAATCATTGTAAAACCATGTGTTTTTTTAGTAATTTCATTCGTAATTTCATTCGGTAGTGACTTTATGTACACAACTAGCACTATAACAATGCAAACAAACATGTCAATCTCATGTTTTACCGTGATCACCCTAAAGGGCATAGAAATTAAATTATTTGAATGTGTATATGCCTTCACAAATTCTGCTACCATTAAATAGATAGCTATTTTATCAATCTGCCCAACCGAAAAGATGTTATACAAATTATCCACAATTTAGGGAATCGATAATATCATTCCCAAAAGAAAAGAAAGAAGGTATACCTGTTCAGGTCAGTTTCTGTTTTTCCAGCAATGTTTCTTGAAAGTTGCCATCATCAAACAACTGATAAAGTATCTGTGTAACGGTAAGTTATTGTGAACCTAGTTTTTCAACTTGCTTGGCCTCATAGTGAAAATGCTTTCAAATTGACCATAGGATAGTATGCTGTTCTATTTGTTGCACTCTCTTCACATTTTCGGCGTAGCTGTATGATCTCACTTTTGACCTACGTTCAGTTCTAGGAGGAAATGAATAGTTACACATTTTGTGATTGACTCAATATAGGTGAACTACGCAAAAAAATAAAGGTCACAGTAGAAATTTACCGACATTGGATAAAAGTGTTCATGACAAGAAAATCACTAAATGATCACATTTACCTGTGTAAAGATGCCATGCAGATGTTAAACTCTAGCTAAATATCCATAATCTAAATCATATGGATAAACTAATAGCAATGAGAATTAGCGAGTTTTCTATTTTGGTTAGTGTAAGAGATTTGGTACCCGTTTTTCCTCACGTAAAACCGAATACGAATTGCGGCGGCAGGTTACCGCTCTATTGTCTTACACGAAAATGGGTTGTGAAACAACTGATTTTGTTTCTTGTCACAATGAAAAAAGATGTTATGTCTTGAATTTGGTGATTTAATTCGAAAAGTGAATAACTATACCTACCTGGGGGTACAATCGATTTTATTGCGTTGTTAGCGAAGAAACTGGGTTTCTACTAAATTACTATTAATAAAAGTGGGTGGGTGTGGTCAAACATTGAAAAGGATGATAAAACCCCGCCTTCTGATAACGACAAATAGTCGATGTTTGAAAGGTGCTTCATTTTTGTACAAAAACATGCAAATCTACTTTGTTTTCTTTTTAAAGATTTCATCAAATGGTCTAAACAGACTTTTATTTAAACATGATTCATTAATAAATCAAAGGACTGAAAGTCCTGAAAAGCGGATTTGTTGAACAGTTTCAAGCTATGATTTGATGTAAGAAAATTATAATCTTTTATCACATGTAATACATGTAGATCTATAAAATGTGAACAATAAATAAATTAAGCAAGGACAATGGAAGTCGGAAGTTGTTCTACCAAGTGTACTGTACAGCAACTATTATTTTATTACTGTATTAGAGTAGTAATTTGACCCAAGTATACAGTGTTTAAAAGAAGTGAAGTTGTGGTGTACTAGCTAAAACTTGAAGTAGGAAGGTTAGTGTGCTAACATACACACATGACAGTATCTGGTTTAGATCAAACCGATAACATTGTACGATCTTGAAAAAAGAATATTTTTCAAGGCTAACATCAGCATAAACTGAATAAGTTTTAGAGATAATTATGGTTCTGTATAAAAGGTCTGTCTAATTTACACTTGTTTATTATTTCAGAAATCTAAGATCCTTCTAAAGCTTTCAAAATCATTCAAACATTTAACATTTTTTGTAGCAGAATGTAATGTAAACATACTAGAAAGTACAAACATGTTGAAACAAACCAAGATGGATTTATATAAGTAAAAATTATTTGACAAATATATAAAACACTTCAGTTATTGATGAGTAAGATTAAAAAACAAAACTGTACAAAATAAGACAGTTTTTGCCTCAAGGACAAATGACATGATAATTCTGTAAAAACAAAGTGTTAAGGTCTACAATTGTCAATCAGTTTTAGCAAGCATAAACAAAATTTGATCAAAGAGTGCAATATATTGCTACTTACACTTGTGTGCAATATGAAATTTTTGCACCTTCTTGTTGAACTCTTAACAAGAGGACAAAATTTTTGCCTGTCCCATATTAAAACCAACTACATGTATCTAGATTTTCATACTCTCACCAAACTCAAAAATGACTTATCACTGAATTATAGCTGGAAAATTGTTGCTATAGAACTAAGATAAGATACAGAAAAAAATATCATAATTGGTATTTCCTCAACGAGCTTCATAGTCTCTATGGGTATTATTAGATTTCATGTCAACAACATGCACGGTTGACAAGGATTAATATTCAAATAAGTATCAAGACGTATATCTGGTGAAATAAAATGAACAGAGTGACCTATTGTTAAAGTACAATTTCATTATCAAGCACCCAAAATTGCATCATTTTACTGAATTTAACCGTACACTTTATGAAAATAGAATATTTTTCTGGTAGTATTTATTTGCCTTTTACAAAAAATTTTGATTTGTGATATAAAAACTAAATAACTACATATTAAGAGCATTAACAAACAATTCAATAAATATGGCTCAGATTATGTGGTTTGTATTTGTATAGGTTAGAAAAAATTCTCGAAGAAAAAAAAGAAAAGAAATACTGATGTCTTGTTTTCCAACAATGTTTTCATGAGCCCTTTTACACAGGACTAATAAAACACAGGATTTATTGTGTGTTAAAGGACTAAAAAAAGAAAAATCCTCAAAAATTCTCCCAATTTAACCTTGTATGACACAAAATTCAAGGGTCAAATATAGGTCATATTTGGACAAACCATAAGGTATTCCAAACACTGATTATATGTATCTGCTAAATAGCCCCCCCCCCCCCCCCAAGGCTGGGATTGAACCCAGAATCCCAAGTCGAACGGTCTAACACATTGCTACAAAAGCTAGCTCTATAGCAAGACAGTATAAGTATCCCCTTATACAGACACAATTTACATCAATCTGTGGGATAGACCAGTATACAACATATCCATGTCTGGTCATGGCATCCGACAACTGGATCTTGAGAAAATTTTGATTAGGGTTTATTTTAACACTTAAAAGTGTAAATACCAAACACTCTGTGTTAATAATCCTGAAGGAAATAGGCAAATGAAAGCATTATGAGACAAAGACAAAATTCTGTTAAGCAGTATTTTAAGGAAATAGACAATTGAAAGCATTATGGGACAAAGACAAAATTCTGGTAAGCAATATTTTTTTTTTTAAGTATTTTCTCCTGTTCCAATAATGTTTTCAATTATATGAGTGAACTTCAGATCATTTACAGGTATCATTTTCTGTTGTCTGCAGATGTATTTAACTCTTTCCATACTATAGACAACACCAGAAGCTTTTGTGGACAGTGTAGATCAAGATCAGACTCCACAGAACATGCTGTCTGATCTCTGATTTCCTCTGTTCACTGCTATATTGTAGATTATGACCGAACTGTTTCTTGATCTTGCAGAAGAAATGTATTTTTAGCCTTTGAGACAATGCAATTAATTTGTTTAGTAGTGAAAGAGTTAAAGTGCCTAAAACTTGTCATATGGGAAAGGAATGAATTAATGAAATGGCATCTATTTGATTACCATATTTGATTAAAAAACAAAAAGTAACTTATGCATAGATGGTCGAAGTAGACTAACCTGAACAATCTTACAAAAATTAACTCCCATCTGAATGTGGATCTGGGGTCCTGCATGGCTCACCAGTAAAGTGTAGGACTTGTTACCTGATGGCCTAGGTCCCAGCCTCATTGGATGCACCATGTTTTTCTGCGAGAGTGTCCTTAGGCAAGACAATTCAGAGCCCTAGCCTAGTACTACTAAAACCCAGACATACAGCTAGCTGTAGCAGTTATATGACTGAAATAATGTTGAAAGTGACAGTAAACATCATTCAATTAATCAA
Source organism: Hippopus hippopus (assembly GCA_946811185.2). NCBI lineage: Eukaryota > Metazoa > Mollusca > Bivalvia > Cardiida > Cardiidae > Hippopus > Hippopus hippopus. The sequence goes on along the minus strand of OX328106.1, from coordinate 56,838,983 downwards.
ATGTGGATCTAACATTGGCCTGCAAGGTTAACCTTCATCTAACATATCTGTCAGCCTCACAAAATGTAGCTGTTAAGTTTTTGAAAACATTGGCAGACCAACAGATTTTCAGTTTTCATTCTTACTTAAGTCATTTTCCCCCCATCCCGTAACACCATTAAGGATACAAGGTAAGTGTGGCTATCTTATCTCATTTTGAAGGATGTTCAGAAAAAAACTTTTAAAACAACTTATCCAATTGGCTGAGCTTCATTCAGCAATTTTAGCCAACAAAAAATCAAAGGTTTTCAGAAGAACTAGTGAAGGTGTTTTTTGTCTGAAACTTTTCTTTAAATCAGATTGAAAATATTAACAGCTCTACCTAGGGTTTGTAAACATGTGAGCTTACATAAAGATAGATACACTAAACATGATGACTATATCTTTCTTTTCTACAGCATTTTAAGCATTTCTAAAATCATCATTATTCATCATTATGCAAGACTCTTTTAAAAGATTGAAACTTCTGTACTCAGACATCAAGGTTTTGATTTTTACAGCAACATTTTATAATTCTAGCCTAAACACAACAATTTCTAAACTTTTATATGGTTGGTATAATCATATAGACTGAGCAAATTCAAATCTAAGATAGTGTGCCTATAAGAATGGAATTTTACTATGTTAGGCAGTCCGATCTTAATCTACCAGTACACTAGTTACATACCATACAGACTGTCCTCATTCTGAGGTATAAAGCATGCATTGTTTTGAAACTAGTACAGTTCAATTTAAAAAAAAAAACACAGGAGTCCTCTCAGGGAAGAAGAAACAGTGGTACTTTGTATGTAAGTTCTTACTGAAAGCACATCGTCCTTTCCATAACTCTTACACATAGGAATCCCTTCAAGGGTTCCTCCTAATTACTACACAACTTCAAACTATTAATTTCAAAATGAAATACAAAATCAAACTAGAAAAAATAATTTGATTGTTCAGGTACAATGATTTCTACTTTCCTTTCATAAGAATGTTCTTGGTTTCATTCCTGAACTCAAAAATGTTTTGTAATAGTCTGAAAGGTGAAAACTAAGTGATGTGTTCAGTAATTTCTAAGATTTAGACAAAGTGTAATTCATGAATATTGAATGTACCTTTCTTCTATAAGATAAATGAAAATTTACTTTGTATCTTCATAAAGAAACAAGTCAAGAAAATAATGATTTTATTTTACAAAAGAAAGTAAGGTCAACTCATGCAGTGCCACAAAACATGAAATTGGTTGTAACTACCTTCAAGAATAATTTGATGGTTGACTGATTTCTGGTGTTTACATTAGTGTCAACACTGTTTCAGTCTTATTGTGACAACAAGTCATCTAATTGTGAACCTCTTGGGTTTTACTAGGGCTAGGCTGGTTCTCTGCAGTGTCTTGTCTATGGGCATTCTACAAAATCCTTGCATCTAGAAGAGGATAGAACTTGTGATAATCCATAAGTGGTCAATACTGGTCAATAGTGGTCGACTTGTAGAGGTCATTTGGAAATTTTAATGGTCAGATGAGTTTTAAAAAGGCAGTGAGGCTAATTAGTTGATGATTTGTTGTGTGGATTTTTTTTCCTCAGATAAGTTGATTTCATCAATATGAAAGACAGGAGTAGAAAAACTGTTTTGTCCCTGCCAAGGGTACTCACCAGCTGGCCTTTTCCACTTTTCCAAAACTGTGTAGAAGTTCCTAATAAGGTCTTTAGGTTTCATGTTTGACACCTTAAGTAATTGCTTGATGATAAGATATTATCATGATTGCATATACCGGTAAGTCATTATTTCACACTTTGGGAATAAAGCCTGGTGTCAAGGATAATACCCCAAATAGGGACACATGATTTGTCCCTTTGGTAATTTGATTTAACCCTTTACCACACAATCCCGACTTTTAACGACCGTGTTCAAGAAGCCTTCTGAAAACATTGTGGGAAAAGGAGAAAATGCTGGTAACCAGCATTTTCTCCTTTTCCCACAATGTTTTCTTCCCTTCCTAAAACAAGTTCAGATTTTAGGCATATTTATTTTGTCGTCTGCAAATGCTCTCAATTTTGACCAGTCTAAAATTTTGTCGTTTGGTAAAGAGTTAAGCCACACCCACTGGGGGTAGAAAGGGGCAACTTTTAAACCTTTTAATGTGTTCTGACAGCAATTTAAAGGTGTAGGTAGACACTTAAATGTACTTCAACGACAATGATTTATCCTTAACTATTGTTTATTTAATCAGTTAGTGCCTTCTTCATGTGTACCTCAATATTCCTATAGATTAATGACAGACCTGTATATTTCACATGTTTGCCTATGTATGACTGTTTTTTTTTTTTTTTTTTTGTTGTTTTTTTTTCTGCAATTTAACATGAAAATTATATATTAGCTGCTTTTTTATGCTACCTTTGAACTTTTATGACCAAAGACTATGTTAAATTATCTATATTTTTAAAACCTAAATGTGTTTGTGGTGTGTGTGAGAGAGAGAGGGAGAGAGAGAGGGAAGGAGGGAGAGGGAGAGAGGGAGAGAGAGAGTGTGTGTAGAACTATAAACATTATCTAACCTGTAAAGAATGATGATAGACAAAATTTTTTTTGCTTGAAAAGAACCGACCTCAATGCAAGTTCAATAAGGAAAGTCATTCCAACAACCTCTTCAGTTGACCAGCAATACTGTCTTTTGAATTATGATCAAATAAAAAAGGACCTTATTAATAAAAACTATGATACTGATGATAATATGTAATAAACATTCATGTACAGGATGTAAGAGGACAGCTTTTAATACTAATTTAGAAACCAGACGGGTATGTAAGCTAGCGATTTAATCAACGAAATCAACCACTCCAATCGACCACCAACGACCACTTGTGACCAGTATTGACCGTTTATAACCGGTTAAACCTGCCAGCCTGGTCAATGACCAGCCTGCATAGCTCAGTTGGTAGAGCATAGGACTTGTGATCATGAGGGTGTGGGTTCGATCCCCACGGCTGGCCATCTGAAATTACTAATAGTCTTTCGGATGATACGTTAAACCAAGGTCCCGTGTGACGGTGCTATACACCGAGCACGTTAAAGAACCAGGCGAAACTTAGGATGGGTTTCGTCCTGTATCTGCACTATCCCCCGTAACAATACTTACAGCCTTCAGGGGGCGTCGCCCATATGGGAAACCGGTGGCGACGATAAATAAACGCAAATTCAATCAATCAGTCTGGTCAATACTCATATTGACCTGCTCTTTGCCAACCTTGCATACTACATAACTAAATCATTGCAGGGATATGTGCAAAAAATACCTGATGTAGCATTATGAGATACTTGAAATTCAATATTTACGCTGGTATAAAGGTTATTCATTACATCCAATGCATTTTTGAGTGAATCCACTTTCATGGTCTAAAGAAAAGAATTGAAATCATCATTCATCACCTGGCAGAAAATAGTCCTTTTTTATATGTGTGAATCCAAGCCCTTGGTACAGCTGAAGGTACTTTAGCAGCCAGAATGGATCAAGATCACATTCAGTGTGACAAGTTGCCACGCAGAGTAAAAAATGACCTTAACATAACTAAAATGAAACTTTCAAGTCGAATGTACAAATCCAATTATTGCTATTTTAAGGTTATTCTTTGGGGAAAAATACTTTCTTACCAGGCAGTATGGATCAAAGATCAGACTGCACTTTCTGTGCAATCTGATCTTAATCAACACTGTCTGCAAAATGTCCTTGAGTAGCACTTAGCAGCCTAAGGGTTAAAAGAATTGGGTCCCTCTATAAAGGTTTAAAAACTACAGGCATACTTTCATGCTTAGGTTTGCTTTACATGTATAAAACACAGTCACCGTCTTAAATATGGGTTGAGCAGCAGTTCATAATAAAAATTCATAAGTAAAGTAAAAACATTTTCAACTTGCTCTGTACATGCACTTCTAATTCACAGGTTCAGAAATATATCAAAGATTTCATATCTATATGTCTAAATAGAAAGACGTATAGATGCATTCCTGTGGATCCTTTATCATAAATTTATCTGCAAATTCAGCATTTTTTTTTTTTTTTTTTTTTTTTTTTCTGAAACGTCACAAAATAAAATTCAAGGTATCCGAAGGACTATAGATGGAGTTTTACATCTTGAAGACAAATTGTAAGCCTGTCTGAGTCTCTGAGGCTTCAAGTTAGTGGATGTCTAGTTCACTGAGAAGGACACGATTTCCCATCAAAAACCTTCAGTATAAATTCATGTCCCGGGTTCGTACTTGATCGGGGCCGTTTGTAAATAAAGGATTTCTTAATGTCCCTTCGATAACTAGAGAGAAATCTTGGAAGCTTTTCCAATGCAGTCTTGCATAAATCAAACATTATTTTTTTTTTTTTTTTTTATAGACTGCACGATCTCCATTCCTTCAAACGTTCAGCAAAAATGTGTCAAACAATTCGGAAATTCATCGACAGCGTTATACGGATGGCGGTAACATGGTGCCGAGTCGACTTTATGGGTTATGTGTATTCGTTATCGAAAGGGTTTTAATATTTATGGCCAAATTCTAGCTGGCTATCTGAACAGTTAAAGATATTTGATATAATACATAGTTGAAAATGCAATTTTATCGAGGAAAAACTGCTTAATCTCCTTGTTTATTTTGGCAGCGGACGACACAAGTTGTGAATGAAAGTTCTTGAATGAAAACGAGGGCAGTGTAAACAATGTTCATACGCATATGGATATATTTTGAAAAAAAAAAATAACAGACTTTGTTTCAGTATTTAAAGTATTTTAGACTGACAATTCCTTTAGTTTTGGCGAAATTTCGATAAAGAAATCAAACTTAATTTGTATGATTTGTTCAGGGTCAGTGTTGAATATCATTTGTAGATCTGCGTTGTTCGTCCCAATCACCGGCCATGCAAAACTGAAAGTAAGCGCGCATGCGTCGTTACGCATGATGTATTTGGTTCCGGTCAAAACGATCACAGTAAGCGGATTTGCTATTATAGCAAATCCGCAAAAAACAGAACAAACGTTATATTCCGAAACATGGCAGAATGTCGACTCTCATTTTACGTTAAACATGAGAATTAATGTATGGCTCAATAACGCTCATTACGAGAGCTTCCTCATTCTTAAATCTTATTGAAAATTCTGCTTTCAACCATATACAAACGAATTTAAATATTCATATCCCAGTGCCTGTTACGCCGTCTGTCTTTTTTAAAAGATATTTCTTGTTTCAGATGTCAAATTTAACATTGAGTTCAATGGACAAAATCATTAAAATGCAGTTTTAAATTCTTCATGTATTTTTTCTCTGGTGGTTTTTGTAAAATAATCAGATAGGTATAAAGAAATTTCCCAAAAAATTATTAAGATAGATGATTTTGAGCCAAACGTTAGTTTTTATACCAACCAAATGGACCATACACTACGTCAACGGTGAAGAAAATCCGAGATAGATTGTCCAGTAAGTTTGGAAAACTTATTTGGGAAAAAGCCATAGAAGATGATGACATTAGGTGGATTTAACTGTATCTTTACTCTTTACCAACACAATTATTGGTCTTGCCCAAAATGAAAGCAGTTGCAAACGACAAGTAAACAGGTGACATTTTTTTTCTCATGGGGTAGAAAAAAATGTACAAAAAGCTGAAAATCCTCGAGACGAGCATTTTCTTCTTTTCCCACAAAGTTTTCCAAAGCCTTTTGAGTCAGGGTCGTAAAAAACAATGGTTTGTCTGGTTAAGGGTTATAGCAAAGATTCTAAATGTCATTGTTTTTATAGCAGTTAAGTGATGATAATTAGTTTGCAACATTTATAATCATTGCTCATATATAGAAAAATTGATTGAATATCCCAGCTTCGGCTCATTGATGTTCCGATATTCAATCAACCTAAGAAAAGCTACCGTTTAAGTAACCCGACGATTTTCTAGTTTGGAGTTGCATGACGAACTGGATGTGGGACGAATCGGCCCAGAGCCATTTCGAGCATGCGCAAGAGGCTATTTCCGATATCCGTTTTCCTGCACATGGTGAAAAGCAGACGAAGAAAACAGAAAATTCTACAAGGGTAACGAATGAAAATGCAGCAGCTTGGTCGAGAATCGAGGTATGATATGCCAGTGTGTATGCACATAAAGTTTGAGTACAATGCAAATTGTGTAGACTGTGATATGCCGCATTCATTTAGGACCGCATGAGTCGGCAAGATTGTTCATTCATTTAATGAACCAGCATCAAGTAGATTTATCCATGGCATGCGTAAGAGTCCAGTCCTGGCATTTGTTGTGCGTTGGATGGAATGATTCTACATTCCAATAGAGCATTATAACCACTGTACAAGGATTAAAACCTTAAATTAATAACAAGATGCATGTAGAGTTGTAGTCAGAGTATTCTCCCTTGGTAAAATAGACCAAAATAATAAGCACTTCTTGTATCTAGTCTACCAGTATGATATTCTAGTCATTTATATACACTATTTGTAGTGAATAGTAGCCAAAGCGTAATGTACAAAAGTCATTGATGTACAATTTTATTATGACAGATCTGTGTCACTGTTTGAAGACAAAAATTATCTGTTCAGTGCAGACTTCTCTTTGGACATATTGAAATTTGATTCCTTTGTGCAGATAATTATTATTTGTTTGCAATACTGATTGAGTGTTATACTATTGCATTCAAATTTAACGTAAGGTTTCATGTGACATGATCTTGTTATAAGTGCTGAGATTTGTCAAGCCATTGTTATCAGTCAAAATAATTCATTTCCAAGCAATAATCATTTATATCAAAGAATTTTGCTTCAGATTTTAGAATTAGAATTTAAATTAGATTTTGTATCATTTGACAGACATTGAGGTTAGGTTAGGGTTGCTCTGTCTGAACAAACTTGCCGTCTGCCTCATTGTTTTCAAATACAAGGGTCGAACATGATAGAACTATATAAACTATTGTTAATATTGAGCTTCTTATTAAACAGTAAGCAGTGTGAACCTTTTCAGTCAGAGAGCGGAACATAGTTACACAAAATTAATGGTGGAAACCTATACATTGTTAATCAAGCAGAGATTGTCCATAAAGAGAATATCTATTTGTTTACAAAGTATATGAAAGCTATGTAGTCTGCATCTGTATTAAGTGTAATAAGCCAAATTTGATTAATGTATCGAACAATTAGCATTTTGATGAGGATTAAGTACTAAGATAAGTTTTCATGTATTTTCAGCTTTTACGGTTTGGAGCTTAACGACAGCATAAAATACTTTAAAACTCTTAATCAGTCTTCTCGAATTATATGGCCAAGCGTCGCTGACAGTAAAAACTCCTTCTTACAGTCGAAGATAAACAGTTAAGCTAAAAGGCTGGCTGAGGCAAAGGCAACTACTACAGAAGAAGGTCCTGCTGTCTTCAAAGAACTTGAAGCAGTGAAAGATGATGCTGATATGCGTAGATCAAAGAGAGAAAGTAAACCTACAGAAAAAATGGCAGAATATCAAGAAGAACTGCAAGATAAGGCCCGAAAAAGATTAAATAAGTCATATGAAAACTGGAAATTGACTGTACGCAGTGTTAGAAAATCTCTCAAGGAAAACTGTGCTCAATCAGACCTTGACAATATGGGCTATGAAGTTGAGAAGAAAGAGAGGCAGGTTATAAGTGATTTTGAGGACTTGAGAAGAAATGCTGCTGCACAACCAGAATTGTTAAGACAAATCGATGCCTGTGCAGCAGTAACCAGAGATATTCTAAGCATCATAGACGAGAAGTGCATAACTGACTATGAAAGAGATCATGAAATACAGCGTCTTTCTGCTTTAAAGGGGAACTCGTATGCAAATTTGGTTTTTAGTTCAGTGACCGAACGGTCTCAAAGCTTCAGGGTTTCCAAAAAGGTTGCTGATGCTGCAGCTGATTTTGCAGCCAAACAAATTGAATACGAATATTTTTTGGTGGAACAAAAACAAAAGGCAAAAATTGCAAAACTAGAAAATGAGCAGAAGGTGGAGTTGGAAAAACAGTATGAAAGTTTAAAAGAACTAAAAATTAAAAGAAACATAAATGTGGATCAAGCAAGGTTAAGTGCTTATTCAAGAATAATGAACGATTATGAGCCAACTGAACCTTATATTGAGCAAACTGAAATGAAAAATGGAACTTACAATTTAGGTATCAACCACTCCTTGGCGTCTGAACATAACAGAGAAAAACAGACCAGCGACACACAAACCTTGGCTCAAACGTTAGCTGAATCCATTAATTTAAACAGGCTACCTATACCAGAGCCCACAGTATTTGTGGGTGATCCACTACAATTCATGAAATGGAAAAATTCGTTCAAGGCACTAATCGAACGGAAGGGGGTGCCGGCAGATGAAAAAATCTTCTACCTTAAGAGATACACAGGTGGACCAGCACGCCAAGCGATAGAAGGCTATTTTTACAGTAATAATGTATCAGTATTTGAAAATGCCTTTAAGGTCTTGGATGAAAGGTATGGACATCCATTTGTTGTGCAAAAGGCATTTCGTAACAAACTGGATAAGTGGCCAAAGATCTCGCCCAAGGATCCTGTTGGACTAAGAGACTTTGCTGACTTTTTGAGAAGTTGTAAAGATGCCATGCCATACGTACCTAATCTGGCCATTCTAAATGATTGTGCTGAAAATCAGAAACTAATGCGCAAGTTACCAGACTGGGCGTTACTAAGATGGAACAGGAATGTTACAGAAATCATGGAATCCAGTGGAGACTACCAAAAGTTCTCTCAATTTGTTGATTTTGTAACCAAAGAAGCTAAAGTGGTTTGTAATCCATTTTCATCATTGTACGCAATGTCAACGATGGAAAGTTTCGATCAGAAGAAGTCAAAGGACAATAGAACAAAACCTACTGGCTCTAGAGCTTTTGCCACAGGTGTTGACAGCGAATCAGTGAGTGAGAATAACAAGCCAAGGATAAAATGTGAATACTGCAGTAAGAATGATCATTACATTTTCAAATGTGAAAAGTTTTTGGACATGACAATAGACAAAAAACGAGATTTTGTGCGCAATAGCAACTTGTGTTTCGGGTGCTTAAGGAAGGGTCATTTGAACAAAGAATGCAAAAGGAAGCACACCTGTGCCATATGTAAGAGAAAACACCTAACTTGCCTCCACGAGGATAGATCAATTTCCAACCAACAAGCGTCTGCAGATTTTATTGTGCAACAAATACACAATAACTCTGTAACCACTCCAGGAAGTTGCTTCAGTACTTCAATTATCGTGCCAGTATTGGTTTCATCCCATTTCATCCCAAGAAAATCCATCTCGTGAAATCTTGACATACGCTATGTTAGATACTCAGAGTGATACGACCTTCATATTGGATGAGACTACCAAAGCTTTAAATTTAAAAGGTCAGAGGGTCAAGTTAAGCTTATCAACATTGACTTCTAAAAATACTCACATTGACAGCTCAAAGGTTTCTTGTTTGAAGGTGAGATCGTTCGACTGTGCTGAACATGTCATTGTGAACCTCGCATATACTAGAGACTTCATTCCAGTCGATCGCTCCCACATACCGCAAAGTGAAAATATTAAAGGATGGCCCCACTTAAGTCCATTAGTAGAAAAGATTCAGCCTCTGCAGTTCTGTGAAGTAGGCCTTCTTATTGGCTACAGTTGTCCTCAAGACCTTGCACCAAGAAACGTAATAACTGGACTGAATAATGAGCCATACGCAGTAGAGACATTACTTGGCTGGAGTATCATAGGATATGCTGCAAACAGGGACTACAAGTTTCACAGGATGTTGTCATCGTACCATGGTGCAAGCTAAGGAATTACCCACTTGTTCTCCAAGGGACTTGGTCAATGTGCTTGAAAGAGATTTTGCTAACGACACTTGTAAGGACAACAAGGTCTCACAAAATGATCTCCAGTTCCTCAGTATTTTAGAGAACAACATTCGAGTAGGCAATGACAAACATCTAGAGTTACCGCTTCCGTTTAAACAAAGACCCATTTTACCGAACAACAAGCATTTGGCTGAAATCCGATTAAACCATTTGAAGCGCAAAATGAAAGATCCAAAGTATCAAGATCATTAAAAGCAATTTATGAAGGGTCTTATAGAACGGGAAGAAGCTGAAAGAGTAAAACATGACGCTATAGAAGGAAGTATATGGTATATTCCCCACCACGGCGTTCATCACGCTCAGAAGCCCGATAAGATACGCGTAATATTTGACTGCTCTGCCAGATATGGTAACACTTCCCTCAACGACCACTTGCTCACAGGCCCAGATTTAACGAATGGCCTTGTAGGTGTTCTCTGCCGGTTTAGAGAGCGTCCTTTGGCAGTGATGTGCGATGTAGAAAGTATGTTTCACCAATTTACAGTTTGTGTTAATGACAGAGATTTCCCGAGGTTTTTATGGTGGGAGGGAGGAGATGTCAAGAAACAGCCGCTAGAGTAAAGAATGAAAGTCCGTTTGTTTGGATCAGCCTCATCCCCCGGATGTGCCAACTACGGCTTAAAGTACTTGGCTAAAAGCCATGAGGATAAGTTCCCAAAAGCATCTCAGTTTATTCAAAAATGACTTTTATGTGGATGACGGTCTCACGAGCTTAGAAACAGAGGAAGAAGCTATACAGATGGTTAAGGATGCCAGAGAAATATGTGTAGATGGAGGTCTACGGTTGCATAAGTTCATACCAAATTGCAAGGCAGTAATTCAGTCAATTCCAACGACAGAAAGAGCCGCCGAAGTGAAATATTTAGATTTATCCCTAGAGAAATTCCTACTGAAAGAGCTCTTGACATAAGATGGTGCTTAGAAAATGACATTTTCAAATTTGAAGTTAACATTAAAGACCACACAGCTACAAGAAGGAACATGTTGTCCATTGTTGCGTCCATATTTGATCCATTAGGATTTCTGTTTTCTTTTACTTTGAACGGTAAACAATTACTCCAGGAAATGTGTAAGAAAGGCATTGACCGGGATGAACCTATACCTGCAAGTATGCAACAAGAATGGGAAAACTGGATAGCAGATCTCCAAAATCTTCAAGATATTCAGATTCTAAGACCACTAAGACCTGCATACTTTGGGAAACCACTGCGCATAGAACTACATCATTTCTTTGACACTAGTTGTAATGGCTACGGACAGTGTTCCTATTTAAGATTTGTCAGTGAAAGGAATGTTCACTGTGCCTTTGTTATTGCCAAAGCTAGAGTTGCCCCACATAAGATAATTAGCATACCCAGATTAGAGCTGACTGGAGCATTACTTTCTGCAAAGATAAGCAAATTTCTAAGGGAAGAATTAACCTTTCATATTGACGCAGAATACATTTGGACAGATCCAAGGGTAGTGTTGGGCTATATAAATAATGAAGCAAGGAGGTTTCATGTGTTTGTCACAAACCGTGTTCAAATGATCCGCGATTCAACTCAGCCGAGTCAATGGTTTTATGTTAGTTCTGAGAGGTCTTTGTGCAGCTAATATACCAAGTGCAGAGTGACTTTAAAGTCCTTCATTTCTTTGGGAAAGGGAAATTCATGCTGATACTGTTAGTACAGAGCTACAGTTAGGAGACCCAGAGGTTAAAAGTGTGAGATCCTTTTTCACACAGTCAAAGTTATTCTCTGGAATTTTAGAGCGTTTTGACAGATTCTCTCCTTGGTCCAAACTGATGGCAGTCATAGCTAGACTGCAACGCTTGTGAAATGGGATAACAGGTACACACTTCCCTACAGCACATGAGAGACTTGATGCTGAAAGAACTGTAATAAAACTTGTTCAAGAAAGTGCCTTTAGTAGTGTAATAAAAACATTAAAGAAAAACAAGAGATTGCCAAAGACAGATCCACTGTATCCTCTAGATCCAATTCTCCTTGATGGTTTTCTTTGTATTGGTGGTAGGTTAAAGAAGGCAGATCTTTCTGACAAGTGTAAACACCCGGTTATTCTACCAAATGACAGTCATATTGCTATGCTTAAACTTCGTCATGTTCACGAGGAGGTACAGCACCAGGGTAGAGGTATGACATTAAACAAACTGAGATCATTGGGCAACTGGATAATAGGAGGGAGCAAAGTTGTTTCCAAATTTCTCGTGAGTGTGTCATTTTTAGAAAATTGCGAAGACCTACAGAATGTCAAAAATGGCTGACTTGCCATCTGAGCGTGTTATACCTTCCGCGCCATTTACTTACTGTGGAATGGACTGTTTTGGACCATTTACTACTAAAAACGGACGCAAGGAGGTCAAAAGATATGGCTTACTCTTTACTTGTATGTGTTGTAGAGCCATACATATTGAAATGTTGGACGACATGTCAACTGATGCATTCATAAATGCACTGAAGTGCTTCATCGCCATTCGTGGAGCAGTGAAACAAATTAGGTCAGATCAAGGTATGAATTTTGTGAGTGCAAAGAACGAACTTGAACATGAAGCCAAAGTTAAAAAAATTTCTAAATATCTTGCAGAAAGACAATGTGAATTTGTCATGAATGCACAATACGCGAGTCACACTGGAGGTGTTTGGGAGAGACAAATCAAAACTGTAAGAAGCATATTAGACGCTGTTCTTCTTTGCCCGGGACGACTGGATGATTCTTCTCTCAGGACTGTGTTCTATGAGGTTATGTCCATAGTGAACAGCAGACCACTCAGTGTTAGTGAAATTAACAATCCAGATGTTATCGAGCAACTTACACTAAACCACATTCTCACTGCTAAGTCTCATGTACTTGATCCTACATGTACTCCAGGTAAATTTGTTAAGGAGGACCTTCTACTCAGGAAGCGTTGGAGAAGAGTGCAATACCTTCTCGAACAATTCTGGAGAAGATGGAAAAGTGAATATATTTCGCAGATTTCCCCAAGACAAAAGTGGCATGAGCAACGTCGTAACATACGTGTCGGTGACATTGTTATGGTAAAGGACATTGATTTACCGCGTAATCAGTGGCCGCTCGCAAAAGTGGTAGATCTTACTGTAGACGATGATGGACTAGTAAGAAGGGTCAAGGTTAATCTAGGACGGCGAGGATCCACACCACAAAGTATCTTGGAACGTAGTGTTCATAAACTTGTACTGCTGTTAGAGCATTAATTGTTTAGTTTTATACAACTCGGTTGATACAGACCTTAGTAGGGAGAGGTAACTAAACTGCCTATTTGAAGTCTGCATTAGTTTCTAGTTGAAGGTAAAGTGGTTGGCAATGTTATATTGTTTACTGCTTTATCTTTTTAATGCTTTGTATTAGGTCAGGTGGTTTATATACTTGAAAATCAGTATGATTTTGGTGGGAGTGTAAATGTCATTGTTTTTATAGCAGTTAAGTGATGATAATTAGTTTGCAACATTTGTAATCATTGCTCATATATAGAAAAATTGATTGAATTTCCTAGCTTTGGCTCATTGATGTTCCGATATTCAATCAACCTAAGAAAAGTTACCGTTTAAGTAACCCGACGATTTTCCAGTTCGCAGTTGCATGACGAACTGGATGTGGGACGAATGGGCCCAGGGCCATTTTGATCATGCGCAAGAGGCCATTTCCGATATCCATTTTCCTGCACATGGTGAAAAGCAAATGAAGAAAACACAAATTTCTACAAGGGTAACGAATGCAAATGCAGCAGCTTGGTCGAGAATCGAGGTATGATATGCCAGTGTGTATGCACATAAAGTTTGAGTAGAATGCAAATTGTGTAGACTGTGATATTCTGCATTCATTTGGGACCGCATGAGTCGGCAAGATTGTTCATTCATTTAATGAACCAGCATCAAGTAGATTTATCCATGGCATGCGTTGGAGTCCAGTCCTGGCATTTGTTGTGCAGTGGATGGAATGACTCTTGTTACGAGCCAAGCGTAACGAGAAAGAAAACCAGCAACAAGCCTTTAACAATATTTATTAATGAATAAAGACAAAATAGTACAACAAGAGTTAAGTTTGAATGAAATTTTGACAAGTCTTAATCTTAGTTCAAGAAATAGAATAAGTCCCTCAAAATTAAGAATTAAGTTTAGACTACAAAAAGTATGGAATTTCTGGTTCCTAAAACCTAAATTAACAATAGTTTTAACTTGCAAATAGATATGAGCAACCTGTTTAATAAAAAGGTAACTCCAACTTACAGATGTATATTCCAAATTAAAATCCAACACTTTTCACTAATTCTGTATCCTTCAAGCCACAAGTCTAACTTCAAAATCCAAAATCACCAAGTAAGTCACTCCTATTTATATCAGCTTGGAAAATTCTAGATTAGTCTTTTCTAGAAAGATGACATCATATATTGGTAAACAGCTTGTTTACTAACAACCTGTTTCTAAAAATAACCACAATGGAAAAACCAATAAATATTCTTCATGTTTCTAGAATATTCTGAAAACAGGTCACTGTATATCCTATCTACATAACACTTCCCCTCCTAAAGGAAGAGAAAGTTTTATGAAGTAGAACTTCCTTTTGTCTGAAGATAGAAAACATCATTACACATAAATGTACATGAAAATACATGAAAACAAAAGTTTACTAAAGACAAATTAAAATATTATACATAAAGACAAATGTTAACTAATTACAAGTTATACTCTAAACAAAATTCACTTTTAACAAGATTAATTATTAATTTGGCTTTAGTCAGTATGTCAAAAAAATTCTGTGATAGTCTTTAGATGTTCATCCCAATCATCACTCTGAATGATGACATATTCGATGTAGGCCCTACAATCATCCAATCCAGATATCATGTTGATAAGACATTGAAATGTTGTCGGTTAGTTTTTTCATCCAAAAAAATGGCATAACTTTGCACTGATAAGCCCATAAGGAGTTACAAATGCAGAGATCTCTTTAGCTCTTTCAGTGAGAGGAATTTGCCAAAATTCTTTTTAGAAGATCAAATCTGGTTACATATTTTGTATGACCAATATTATCAAAGCAGTCATCTACTCTTGACACTGGAAACGAATCAGACTTGGTCACAGTATTAACTTTTCTATAGTCATTGCACATACGAAAAGTTTTATCTAGCTTTGGTACAAGAATACAGGGAGAACTCCGCTCACTTTGACTATGTTCAATAAAGTCATTGTCCAATAGATACTTGATTTCCTCTCTAAGATGCTCCAGTTTCTTGGGATTCATTCGATATGGATGTTGTTTCACTGGTTTTGAATTTTCAATGTCCACATCGTGGTATATTGTTTCTATCCATGTTGGAATATCAGGGAACAGGTGCTCATATTCAGAACTTAACTTTTTTAATTCATCTTTTTGATTATTATCTAAATGTGAAAGTCTTTTATCTAAATTTCTTAAGATGTCGGAATTCTGAAGTTTTGAACAAATAGGGTTAGACTTATCAAAGTTTCTTTCTTCACAATTTATGTCTTCATGGTTAATGTGATTTTGAGGGACTGAGGAAACTACATTTATTAGTGAAATATTTGAATTATCCCTATCAACATATTCTTTCAACAAATTGATTTGACATAATTGCTTTTGCTTTCGCCTGTCGGGAGTTGTTATCACATAATTTAAGTCACTGACCTTTTTCTCTACAGAATAAGGATCAAAATATCTTGCTTTTAGAAGTCTACCAGGAATTGGTAGAAGAGCTAAAACTTTATCTCCAGGTTTAAAATTTATTTCTTTAGTATTCATGTCATATCTTTCTTTCATTTTACATTGAGTTTTCTCTAAATGAATAAGAATTTGTGATAGGTTTTATTAATACCTAAATGACCGGACATAGGTGTTTCATTAGCTAAGCTTAATATTTCTAATCTATAAGACTTAGGAATGACAACTTGATGATTGACAGCCCACTCATCATCAACAGAGACTTCAGGAGGGCGCCACTTTTTCATTAATATTCCATTTTTTATATAAAAATAGACAGGTTCCTGTGAAAGATCAATTTCACAACAGCTTTTTGAAATAAAGGTGCTATTTCTGGATCATTGTGCTGGTTTTCACTTAGTTTTGACCTTGACCTTGTATCATGGCCTTCATTAACTAAGGGTGAAGATGTGTAATCCAATTCTGATGAATTATGTTTGGAATTTGTCTGACTTTCAGACAGGTTATGTGAAAAAGATCTGTTAATTTCATTTTTAAATAGATGACCCAACAAAGAATCAGATAAGTCAATAACAGACTTATTTTCAGTCAAAATGGCTTTCTTTGCCATAGCTCTAGTAACTGCACATGACGGGTAAAGGTCAGGAATTTCTTCCTCAATCGGATCGGGTGATTGATCCATGCAAGGTGTGTCAGTTACAAGTGGATTAACAATTACCTTATCTCCGGCTAAATCATTGCCTAATAACAAATGAACCCCTTTAAAAGGTAAATTTTTTTCTGACACCAACAGTCACTGGACAATTAATTAAGTCTGAAGACAAATAAATGTTATGAAACGAAACATTAACAAATCCACATTCTACACCCTGAATAAGGACACTTGTCCCGGAAGAAGTCTTCTCAGAAAAAGGCAGGACATCAGCTAAAATAAGAGATTGAGAAACTCCAGTATCACGTAAAATTTTAATACGGATAGACTGGGCAAAATCACTTTTTAGTGACACAAAACCATCTGACATGAATGGTTCATAAATCTCCATAACAGTATCAGTCTCAGGTACTTTGGCCTGGACAAGGGTTTGGCCCTTAAAACATGACTGAGGTGTAGACTTTAATGAAGTAAAGCCTGCAGGCTTAAAATTTTCTTGTTTTTCCTGTTTTCTTTTTAAAACAGGACATTCAGAAATAATATGACCCCGTTCTTTGCAATAATTACAGTGGGTCGAGATAAGGGATTTTGACCTTTGGCTTCATAAGGAGACTTGGGTTTGGGACTATTCTGATTGGAATTGTCATTACATTGATTAAATTTTGGTTTAGGACCAGTAGATGGATAAAAAGGTTTTCGAGGGTTTGATTTATTCATGAAGGAGACCTTATGCGTCAAGGCAAAGTTGTCTGCTAAGCAAGCAGCTTCTTCTAAAGTTTCAACTTCTTTCTCGTCTAAGAAAGTTTTTATATCTAAATTAATGCACTTTTTAAATTCTTCAACTAACAATAATTGTCTAAGTTTTCCATGATCTGAATCTATTTTCTTTGAATGGCACCACCTTATCAAATAATTGTTCTTTAGTTCTAGCAAATTCAACATGGGTTTGACCATTTTCTTTTCTGCAATTCCTAAATTTTTGTCTATATACTTCAGGTACTAATTCATAAGCCTTGAGAATCAATTCCTTAACATTGTCATAATTAGAAAGCTGTTCATTACTTAGTTGGAAAAAAATATCCCGAGCCTTTCCAGTTACAACGCTTTGCAAGAGTAAGGTACAGTGTTCTTTTGGCCATTTCAAATTATCAGCAAATCTTTCAAAATGTGAAAAGTATTTATCAACTTCCTATTCTTGAAATGGCGGAACAGGTCTCAGGTGTTTTGTTATGTCAAAATCATAAATCATATGCAAAGATGTTTTTTCTTTATTTTCTAATTCTAATTCTTTCATTCTTACCTGAAACTGCCTTTCCTTCTCTCTTTCATCTAATTCAGCATACATCTCTAATTTTAATTCTAATTCGTTTTTAGCTCGCCTGAGCACGAAGTGCTCAGGATAGGTATTGTGACCGGTTGTTGTCCGGCGTCCATCTGTCCGTCTGTCGACAATTCCTTTAAACATCTTCTCCTCCTAAACCGCTCGGCCAATCTTGATGAAACTTGGCAGATATGTTCCTTGGGAAAAGCTCTACCAAAGTTGTTCAAGAGATTGAATTCCACCCTTAACTCTTGTTGCCATGGCAACAAAAAGGGAAAAAATTGCAAAAACTTTGAAAATCTTCTTCTCTGAAACTCGAAGGCATAGAGCTTTGATATTTGGTATGTAGCATCTCCTAGTAGACCTCTACCAAGTTTGTTCAAATGATGCCGCTGGGGTCAAAACTGGCCCCGCCCTGGGGGTCACAAGTTTGAACATAGGAACAAAGAAGGAAAACTTTAAAATTCTTCTTCCCTGAAATTGGAGGACGTGTAGCTTTGATATTTGGCACCTACCATCTCCTAGTGGACCTCTTCCAAGTTTGTTCATATGATGCCCCTGGGGTCAAAACTGGCCCCGCCCCGGGGGTCACAAGATTGAACATAGGAACAAAGAAGGAAAACTTCGAAATTCTTCTTTACTAAAACTGGAAGGCGTAGAGCTTTGATATTTGGTATGTAGTATCTCTTAGTGGACCTCTACCAAGTTTATTCATATGATGCCCCTGGGGTCAAAACTGGCACAGGCCTTGGGGTCACAAGTTCTAACATAGGAACAAAGAAGGAAAACTTTAAAATTCTTCTTCTCTAAAACTGGAAGGTGTAGAGCTTTGATATTTGGTATGTAGCATCTCCTAGTGGACCTCTACCAAGTTTGTTCAAATGATGCCGCTGGGGTCAAAACTGGCCCCGCCCCGGGGATCACAAGTTCGAAGATAGGAACAAAGAAGGAAAAGTTTAAAATTCTTCTTTACTAAAACTGGAAGACATAGAGCTTTGTTGCGATCACTCACCGTCCGTCGGCGTCCGTCGTCCGTCCGCTGTCCGTCCGTCAGTCGTCCGTTTACGTTTTTTTGTTTACACTCTAGCATCTACAAATATTAACCAATCAGCACCAAACTTGGTCAAAATATATATGACCATAAGATCTCGGATGAGTGTGGTTATTGGTCTAATCGGACCAGAACAACTGGAGTTATTTGCCCTTGAATTAGAAAAATTGCTATATTTGAGTTTGTTTTTACTCTAGCACCTACAAATATCAACCAATCAGCACCAAACTTGGTCAAAATATATATAACCATATGACCTTGGATGAGTTTGATTATGGGTCTAATCGGACCAGAACAACTGGAGTTATTTGACCTTGAATTGGAAAAATTGCTATATTTGACTTTGTTTACACTCTAGCATCTACAATTTTTAATCAATCAGCATCAAACTTGGTCAAAATACTTATGACCATAAGATCACGGATGAGTTCGATTATGGGTCTAATCGGACCAGAACAACTGGAGTTATTTGCCCTTGAATTGGAAAGTTCTTTAGAGTAGTTCTTTGTCCGGAGCATAACTTTGTCATCTCCAGTCCGATTGACTTGAAACTTGGCATTTGTGTTTGTTGCAATAATACGGAGTGCAGTATGAAAGAACCATAACTCTACCTCGTACTGTCTATGAGTTATTTCCTTTTGATCATTATTTTTACAGTGTTTTCTGCTTGTCCGGAGTATAACTATATCATCTCTAGCCTGAACATCTTCAAATTTGGTATGCATGATTGTTGAAAAATTACGGAGTGCAGTGCACAAGAACCATAACTCTTCCTAGTACGAATTTTGAGTTATTCCCCCTTTGACCTTCATTTTTATAGTATTTCTTGCTTGTCCGGAGCATAACTTTGTCATCTTAAGTAGGAATGACTTGAAATATGGTATGCTTATTTGTTGCAATATTTGGAAGTGCAGTGCATAAGAATTGTAAGTAACTCTACCTCGTGCTGTCTTTGAGTTATTTCCCTTTGATAGTCATTTTTACAGCATTTAGTGCTTGTCCGGAATATAACTTTGTCATCTCAAGTCAGAACGACTTCAAGCTTGGTATGCATGTTTGTTGCAATATTACCGAGTACAGTGTGCAAGAACAATAACTCTACCTAGTGCAGATCTTGAGTAATTCCACTTTGATCTTCATTTTTACAGTATTTCTTGCTTGTCCGGAACGGAACTTTGAAGTCTCATGTCAAATTGACTTGAGACTTAGTAAACATGTTTGTTGCATTACCTGCCCTTTGCGATTATTATACCTCCTCGACAACTGGCAGTGGGACGAGTATATCTTGCGACAATTTGCCGCTCTTGTTTCATTATCATTTGGCCTTGAACCTCAATTTTTGGTATTTATCTTCATTGTAAACCTTTACTGCTTAGTACTCAGGTGAGCGATATAGGACCATCATGGTCCTCTCGTCTTTCATTCTTTCTTCTTGTTCTAACTGTAGTTTGAATTTTTCTAACTCAATATTAGTTTTAATGTCTGTCTGAGACACAAGAACAAGAGACAAAGCAGAAGAATCAAGTATTTCTTCCGCAACCAAAAACTGAACAATAGAGTTCTTAATTTCATGCTTTAACATAGTACCTTTAATGGAAGTCAGTTTATAATGAGAAGCAAGGTCTAATAAATCAGACTTTTTTGCCAAGTTTCACAACTCCTTAGAAGGCTCAGCAATAAATTTTTCAAGATCAAAAGACATGATTGCTTTTTGGTGGTTCAGTAGAATAAAAATCAAAGTTTATTTTTTTATTATTTTTTATTATCTAATTAGCTTTAATACTGTAACAAGTTCAAAATAATTTCAAGGTATATCCAAAATGACTAAATGATCTATCCTGGACGAGCCCCCAATTTCTGTTATGAGCCAAGCGTAACGAGGAAAAAAAAAAAAAAAAAACCAGCAACAAGCCTTTAACAATATTTATTAATGAATAAAGACAAAATAGTACAACAAGAGTTAAGTTTGAATGAAATTTTGACAAGTCTTAATCTTAGTACAAGAAATAGAATAAGTCCCTCAAAATTAAGAATTAAATTTAGACTACAAAAAGTATGGAATTACTGGTTCCTAAACCCTAAATTAACAATAGTTTTAACTTGCAAATAGATATGAGCAACCTGTTTAATAAAAAGGTAACTCCAACTTACAGATGTATATTCCAAATTAAAATCCAACACTTTTCACTAATTCTGTATCCTCCAAGCCACAAACCTAACTTCAAAATCCAAAATCACCAAGTAAGTCACTCCTATTTATATCAGCTTGGAAAATTCTAGATTAGTCTTTTCTAGAAAGATGACATCATATATTGGTAAACAACTTGTTTACTAACAACCTGTTTCTAAAAATAACCACAATGGAAAAACCAATAAATATTCTTCATGTTTCTAGAATATTCTGAAAACAGGTCACTGTATATCCTATCTACATAACACTCTACATTCCAATAGAGCATTATAACCACTGCACAAGGATTAAAACCTTAAATTAGTAACAAGGTGCATGTAGAGTTGTAGTTCGTTGTTCTGCCTTGAGAGTATTATCAGAGTATTCTCCCTTGGTAAAACAGACCAAAATAATAAGCACTTCTTATATCTAATCTACCAGTATGTATTCTAGTCATTTATATACACTATTTGTAGTGAATAGTAGCCAAAGAGTAATGTACAATAGTCATTGATGTACAATTTTATTATGACAGATCTATGTCACTGTTGAAGACAAAATTATCTATTCAGTGTGGTCGTTTCTTTGGACATATTGAAATTTGATTGCTTTGTGCAGATAATTATTACTTGTCTGCAATACTGATTGAGTGTTATACTATTGCATTCAAATTTAACGTAAGGTTTCATGTGACATGATCTTGTTATTAGTGCTGAGATTTGTCTAGCCATTGTTATCAGTCAGAATAATTCATTTCCAAGCAATAATCATTTATATCAAAGAAATTTGCTTCAGATTTTAGAATTAGAATTTAAATTAGATTTTGTATCATTTGACAGACATTGAGGTTAGGTTAGGGTTGCTCTGTCTGAACAAACTTGCCGTCTGCCTCATTGTTTTCAAATACAAGGGTCGAACATGATAGAACTATATAAACTATTGTTAATATTGAACTTCTTATTAAACAGTAAGCAGTGTGAACCTTTTCAGTCAGAGAGGGAACATAGTTACACAAAATTAATGGTGGAAACCTATACATTGTTAATCAAGCAGAGATTGTCCATAAAGAGAATATCTGTTTGTTTACAAAGTATATGAAAGCTATGTAGTCTGCATCTGTATTAAGTGTAATAAGCCAAATTTGATTAATGTATCGAACAATTAGCATTTTGATGAGGATTAAGTACTAAGATAAGTTTTCATGTATTTTCAGCTTTTACGGTTTGGAGCTTAACGACAGCATAAAAGACTTTAAAACTCTGAATCAGTCTTCTCGAATTATATGACCAAGCATCGCTGACAGTAAAAACTCCTTCTTACAGTCGAAGATAAACAGTTAAGCTAAAAGGATGGCTGAGGCAAAGGCAACTACTACAGAAGAAGGTCCTGCTGTCTTCAAAGAACTTGAAGCAGTGAAAGATGATGCTGATATGCATAGATCAAAGAGAGAAAGTAAACCTACAGAAAAAATGGCAGAATATCAAGAAGAACTGCAAGATAAGGCCCGAAAAAGATTAAATAAGTCATATGAAAACTGGAAATTGACTGTACGCAGTGTTAGAAAATCTCTCAAGGAAAACTGTGCTCAATCAGACCTTGACAATATGGGCCGTGAAGCTAAGAAGAAAGAGAGGCAGGTTATAAGTGATTTTGAGGACTTGAGAAGAAATGCTGCTGCACAACCAGAATTATGACAAATCGATGCCTGTGCAGCAGTAACCAGAGATATTCTAAGCATCATAGACGAGAAGTGCATAATTGACTATGAAAGAGATCATGAAATACAGCGTCTTTCTGCTTTAAAGGGAAACTCATATGCAAATTCGGTTTTTAGTTAAGTGACTGAACGGTCTCAAAGCTTCAGGGTTTCCGAAAAGGTTGCTGATGCTGCAGCTGATTTTGCAGCCAAACAAATTGAATACGAATATTTTTTGGTGGAACAAAAACAAAAGGCAAAAATTGCAAAACTAGAAAATGAGCAGAAGGTGGAGTTGGAAAAACAGTATGAAAGTTTAAAAGAACTAAAAATTAAAAGAAACATAAATGTGGCTCAAGCAAGGTTAAGTGCTTATTCAAGAATAATGAACGATTATGAGCCAACTGAAAGTCGCATAATAGATACCAAACCTTATATTGAGCAAACTGAAATGAAAAATGGAACTTACAATTTAGGTATCAACCACTCCTTGGCGTCTGAACATAACAGAGAAAAACAGACCAGCGACACACAAACCTTGGCTCAAACGTTAGCTGAATCCATTAATTTAAACAGGCTACCTATACCAGAGCCCACAGTATTTGTGGGTGATCCACTACAATTCATGAAATGGAAAAATTCGTTCAAGGCACTAATCGAACGGAAGGGGGTGCCGGCAGATGAAAAAATCTTCTACCTTAAGAGATACACAGGTGGACCAGCACGCCAGGCGATAGAAGGCTATTTTTACAGTAATAATAAATCAGTATTTGAAAGTGCCTTAAAGGTCTTGGATGAAAGGTATGGACATCCATTTGTTGTGCAAAAGGCATTTCGTAACAAACTGGATAAGTGGCCAAAGATCTCGCCCAAGGATCCTGTTGGACTAAGAGACTTTGCTGACTTTTTGAGAAGTTGTAAAGATGCCATGCCATACGTACCTAATCTGGCCATTCTAAATGATTGTGCTGAAAATCAGAAACTAATGCGCAAGTTACCAGACTGGGCGTTACTAAGATGGAACAGGAATGTTACAGAAATCATGGAATCCAGTGGAGACTACCAAAAGTTCTCTCAATTTGTAGATTTCGTAACCAAAGAAGCTAAAGTGGTTTGTAATCCATTTTCATCATTGTACGCAATGTCAACGATGGAAAGTTTCGATCAGAAGAAGTCAAAGGACAATAGAACAAAACCTACTGGCTCTAGAGCTTTTGCCACAGGTGTTAACAGCGAATCAGTGAGTAAGAATAACAAACCAAGGATAAAATGTGAATACTGCAGTAAGAATGATCATTACATTTTCAAATGTGAAAAGTTTTTGGACATGACAATAGACAAAAAACGAGATTTTTTGCGCAATAGCAACTTGTGTTTTGGGTGCTTAAGGAAGGGTCATTTGAACAAAGAATGCAAAAGGAAGCACACCTGTGCCATATGTAAGAGAAAACACCTAACTTGCCTCCACGAGGATAGATCAATTTCCAACCAACAAGCGTCTGCAGATTTTATTGTGCAACAAATACACAATAACTCTGTAACCACTCTGTAACCACTTCAATGATCGTGCCAGTATTGGTTTCATCCCATTTCATCCCAAGAAAATCCATCTCGTGAAATCTTGACATACGCTATGTTAGATACTCAGAGTGATACGACCTTCATATTGAATGAGACTGCCAAATCTTTAAATTTAAAAGATCAGAGGGTCAAGTTAAGCTTATCAACATTGACTTCTAAAAATACTCACATTGACAGCTCAAAGGTTTCTTGTTTGAAGGTGAGATCGTTCGACTGTGCTGATCATGTCATTGTGAACCTCGCATATACTAGAGACTTCATTCCAGTCGATCGCTCCCACAAACCGCAAAGTGAAAATATTAAAGGATGGCCCCACTTAAGTCCATTAGTAGAAAAGATTCAGCCTCTGCAGTCCTGTGAAGTAGGCCTTCTTATTGGCTACAGTTGTCCTCAAGCCCTAGCACCAAGAAACGTAATAACTGGACTGAATAATGAGCCATACGCAGTAGAGACATTACTTGGCTGGAGTATCATAGGATATATTGCAAATAGAGACTACAAGTTTCACAGGATATTGTCATCGTACCATGGTGCAAACTAAGGAATTACCCACTTGTTCTCCAAGGGACTTGGTCAATGTGCTTGAAAGAGATTTTGCTAACGACACTTGTAAGGACAACAAGGTCTCACAGAATGATCTCCAGTTCCTCAGTATTTTAGAGAACAACATTCGTGTAGGCAATGACAAATATCTAGAGTTACCGCTTCCGTTTAAACAAAGACCCATTTTACCGAACAACAAGCATTTGGCTGAAATCCGATTAAACCATTTGAAGTGCAAAATGAAAGATCCAAAGTATCAAGATCATTAAAAGCAATTTATGAAAGGTCTTATAGAACGGGGAGAAGCTGAAAGAGTAAAACATGACGCTATAGAAGGAAGCATATGGTATATTCCCCACCACGGCGTTCATCACGCTCAGAAGCCCGATAAGATACGCGTAATATTTGACTGCTCTGCCAGATATGGTAACACTTCCCTCAACGACCACTTGCTCACCGGCCCAGATTTAACGAATGGCCTTGTAGGTGTTCTCTGCCGGTTTAGAGAGCGTCCTGTGGCAGTGATGTGCGATGTAGAAAGTATGTTTCACCAATTTACAGTTTGTGTTAATGACAGAGATTTCCCGAGGTTTTTATGGTGGGAGGGAGATGTCAAGAAACAGCCGCTAGAGTATAGAATGAAAGTCCTTTTGTCGGGAGCAGCCTCATCGCGCGGATGTGCCAACTACGGCTTAAAGTACTTGGCTAAAAGCCATGAGGATAAGTTCCCAAAAGCATCTCAGTTTATTCAAAATGACTTTTATGTGGATGACGGTCTCACGAGCTTAGAAACAGAGGAAGAAGCTATACAGATGGTTAAGGATGCCAGAGAAATATGTGCAGATGGAGGTCTACGGTTGCATAAGTTCATATCAAATTGCAAGGCAGTAATTCAGTCAATTCCAACGACAGAAAGAGCCGCCGAAGTGAAAGATTTAGATTTATCCCTAGAGAAATTCCTACTGAAAGAGCTCTTGAGATAAAATGGTGCTTAGAAAATGACATTTTCAAATTTGAAGTTAATATTAAAGACCACAAAACTACAAGAAGGAACCTGTTGTCCATTGTTGCATCCATATTTGATTCATTAGGATTTCTGTCTCCTTTTACTTTGAAGGGTAAACAATTACTCCAGGAAATGTGTAAGAAGGGCATTGACTGGGATGAACCTATACCTGCAAGTATGCAACAAGAATGGGAAAACTGGATAGCAGATCTCCAAAATCTTCAAGATATTCAGATTCTAAGACCACTAAGACCTGCATACTTTGGGAAACCACTGCGCATAGAACTACATCATTTCTCTGACACTAGTTGTAATGGCTACGGACAGTGTTCCTATTTAAGATTTGTCAGTGAAAGGAATGTTCACTGTACCTTTGTTATTGCCAAAGCTAGAGTTGCCCCACATAAGATAATTAGCATACCCAGATTAGAGCTGACTGGGTCATTACTTTCTGCAAAGATAAGCAAATTTCTAAGGGAAGAATTAACCTTTCATATTGACGCAGAATACTTTTGGACAGATCCAAGGGTAGTGTTAGGCTATATAAATAATATAGCAAGGAGGTTTCATGTGTTTGTCACAAACCGTGTTCAAATGATCCGCGATTCAACTCAGCCGAGTCAATGGTTTTACGTTCGTTCTGAGAGGTCTTTGTGCAGCTAATATACCAAGTGCAGAGTGACTTTAAAGTCCTTCATTTCTTTGGGAAAGGGAAATTCATGCTGATACTGTTAGTACAGAGCTACAGTTAGGAGACACAGAGGTTAAAAGTGTGAGATCCTTTTACACAGAGTCAAAGGTATTCTTAGGAATTTTAGAGCGTTTTGACAGATTCTCTCCTTGGTCCAAAATGATAGCAGTCATAGCTAGACTGCAACGCTTGTGAAATGGGATAAAAGGTACACACTTCCCTACAGCACATGAGAGACTTGATGCTGAAAGAACTGTAATAAAACTTGTTCAAGAAAGTGCCTTTAGTAGTGTTATAAAAACATTATAGAAAAACAAGAGATTGCCAAAGACAGATCCACTGTATCCTCTAGATCCAATTCTCCTTGATGGTTTTCTTTGTATTGGTGGTAGGTTAAAGAAGGCAGATCTTTCTGACAAGTGTAAAGACCCAGTTATTCTACCAAAAGACAGTCATATTGCTATGCTTAAACTTCGTCATATTCACAAGGAGGTACAGCACCAGGGTAGAGGTATGACATTAAACAAACTGAGATCATTGGGCTACTGGATAATAGGAGGGAGCAAAGTTGTTTCCAAATTTCTCGTGAGTGTGTAATTTTTATAAAATTGCGAAGACCTACAGAATGTCAAAAAATGGCTGAATTGCCATCTGAGCGTGTTATACCTTCCGCGCCATTTACTTACTGTGGAATGGACTGTTTTGGACCATTTACTACTAAAAACTGACGCAAGGAGGTCAAAAGATATGGCTTACTCTTTACTTGTATGTGTTGTAGAGCCATACATATCGAAATGTTGGACGACATGTCAACTGATGCATTCATAAATGCACTGAGGTGCTTCATCGCCATTCGTGGAGCAGTGAAACAAATTAGGTCAGATCAAGGTATGAATTTTGTGAGTGCAAAGAACGAACTTGAACGTGAAGCCAAAGTTAAAAAAATTTCTAAATATCTTGCAGAAAGACAATGTGAATTTGTCATGAATGCACAATACGCGAGTCACACTGGAGGTGTTTGGGAGAGACAAATCAAAACTGTAAGAAGCATAACAACGCTGTTCTTCTTTGCCCGGGACGACTGGATGATTTTTCTCTCAGGATTGTGTTCTATGAGGTTATGTCCATAGTGAACAGCAGACCACTCAGTGTTAGTGAAATTAACAATTCAGATGTTATCGAGCCACTTACACTAAACCACATTGTCACTGCTAAGTCTCATGTACCTGATCCTACATGTACTCCAGGTAAACTTGTTAAGGAGGACCTTCTACTCAGGAAGCGTTGGAGAAGTGTGCAATACCTTCTCGAACAATTCTGGAGAAGATGGAAAAGTGAATATATTTCGCAGATTTCCCCAAGACAAAAGTGGCATGAGCAACGTCGTAACAAACGTGTCGGAGACATTATTATGGTAAAGGACATTGATTTACCGCGTAATCAGTGGCCGCTCGCAAAAGTGGTAGATCTTACTGTAGACGATGATGGACTAGTAAGAAGGGATTCATTCGATATGGATGTTGTTTCACTGGTTTTGAATTTTCAATGTCCACATCGTGGTATATTGTTTCTATCCATGTTGGAATATCAGGGAACAGGTGCTCATATTCAGAACTTAACTTTTTTAATTCATCTTTTTGATTATTATCTAAATGTGAAAGTCTTTTATCTAAATTTCTTAAGATGTCAGAATTCTGAAGTTTTGAACAAATAGGGTTAGGCTTATGAAAGTTTCTTTCTTCACAATTTATGTCTTCATTGTTAATGTGATTTTGAGGGACTGAGGAAACTACATTTATTACTGAAATATTTGAATTATCCCTATCAACATATTCTTTCAACATATTAATTTGACATAATTGCTTTTGCTTTCGCCTGTCAGGAGATGTTATCACATAATTTAAGTCACTGACCTTTTTCTCTACAGAATAAGGATCAAAATATCTTACTTTTAGAGGCCTACCAGGAATTGGTAGAAGAACTAAAACTTTATCTCCAGGTTTAAAATTTATTTCTTTAGTATTCATGTCATATATTTCTTTCATTTTACATTGAGTTTTCTCTAAATGAATAAGAATTTGTGATAGGTTTTATTAATACCTAAATGACCGGACATAGGTGTTTCATTAGCTAAGCTTAATATTTCAAATCTGTAAAACTTAGGAATGACAACTTGATGATTGACAGCCCACTCATCATCAACAGAGACTTCAGGAGGGCGCCACTTTTTCATTAATATTCCATTTTTTATATAAAAATAGACAGGTTCCTGTGAAAGATCAATTTCACTAACAGCTTTTTGAAATAAAGGTGCTATTTCTGGATCATTGTGCTGGTCTTCACTTAGTTTTGACCTTGACCTTGTATCATGGCCTTCATTAACTAAGGGTGAAGATGTGTAATCTAATTCTGATGAATTATGTTTGGAATTTGTCTGACTTTCAGACAGGTTTTGTGAAAAAGATCTGTTAATTTCATTTTTAAATAGATGACGCAACAAAGAATCAGATAAGTCAATAACAGACTGATTTTCCGTCAAAATGGCTTTCTTTGGCATAGCTCTAATAACTGCACATGACGGGTAAAGGTCAGGAATTTCTTCCTGAATCGGATCGGGTGATTGATCCATGCAAGGTGTGTCAGTTACAAGTGGATTAACAATTACCTTATCTCCGGCTAAATCATTGCCTAATAACAAATGAACCCCTTTAAAAGGTAAATTTTTTCTGACACCAACAGTCACTGGACAATTAATTAAGTCTGAAGACAAATAAATGTTATGAAGCGAAACATTAACAAATCCACATTCTACACCCTGAATAAGGACACTTGTCCCAGAAGAAGTCTTCTCAGAAAAAGGCACGACATCAGCTAAAATAAGAGATTGAGAAGCTCCAGTATCACGTAAAATTCTAATACGGATAGACTGGGCAAAATCACTTTTTAGTGACACAAAACCATCTGACATGAATGGTTCATAAATCTCCATAACAGTATCAGTCTCAGGTACTTTGGCCTGGACAAGGGTTTGGCCCTTAAAACATGACTGAGGTGTAGACTTTAATGAAGTAAAGCCTGCAGGCTTAAAATTTTCTTGTTTTTCCTGTTTTCTTTTTAAAACAGGACATTCAGAAATAATATGACCCCATTCTTTGCAATAATTACAAGTGGGTCGAGATAAGGGATTTTGACCTTTGGCTTCATAAGGAGACTTGGGTTTGGGACTATTCTGATTGGAATTGTCATTACATTGATTAAATTTTGGTTTAGGACCAGTAGATGGATAAAAAGGTTTTCGAGGGTTTGATTTATTCATGAAGGAGACCTTATGCGTCAAGGCAAAGTTGTCTGCTAAGCAAGCAGCTTCTTCTAAAGTTTCAACTTCTTTCTCGTCTAAGAAAGTTTTTATATCTAAATTAATGCACTTTTTAAATTCTTCAACTAACAATAATTGTCTAAGTTTTCCATGATCTGAATCTATTTTCTTTGAATGGCACCACCTTATCAAATAATTGTTCTTTAGTTCTAGCAAATTCAACATGGGTTTGACCATTTTCTTTTCTGCAATTCCTAAATTTTTGTCTATATACTTCAGGTACTAATTCATAAGCCTTGAGAATCAATTCCTTAACATTGTCATAATTAGAAAGCTGTTCATTACTTAGTTGGAAAAAAATATCCCGAGCCTTTCCAGTTACAACGCTTTGCAAGAGTAAGGTCCAGTGTTCTTTTGGCCATTTCAAATTTTCAGCAAATCTTTCAAAATGTGAAAAGTATTTATCAACTTCCTGTTCTTGAAATGGCGGAACAGGTCTCAGGTGTTTTGTTATGTCAAAATCATTAATCATATGCAAAGATGTTTTTTCTTTATTTTCTAATTCTAATTCTTTCATTCTTACCTGAAACTGCCTTTCCTTCTCTCTTTCATCTAATTCAGCATGCATCTCTAATTTTAATTCTAATTCTTTTTTAGCTCGCCTGAGCACGAAGTTCTCAGGATAGGTATTGTGACCGGTCGTTTTCCGGCGTCCATCTGTCCGTCTGTCCGTCTGTCGACAATTCCTTTAAACATCTTCTCCCCCTAAACCGCTTGGCCAATCTTGATGAAACTTGGCAGAGATGTTCCTTGGGTGAAGCTCTACCAAAGTTGTTCAAGAGATTGAATTCCACCCTTAACTCTTGTTGCCATGGCAACAAAAAGGGAAAAAATAGCAAAATCTTTGAAAATCTTCTTCTCTGAAACTCGAAGGCGTAGAGCTTTGATATTTGGTATGTAGCATCTCCTAGTGGACCTCTACCAAGTTTGTTCATATGATGCCCCTGGGGTCAAGACTGGCCCCGCCCTGGGGGTCACAAATTTGAACATAGGAACAACGAAGAAGAACTTTAAAATTCTTCTTCCCTGAAATTGGAGGGCATGGAGCTTTGATATTTGGCATCTACCATCTCCTGGTGGACCTCTTCCAAGTTTGTTCATATGATGCCCCTGGGGTCAAAACTGGCCCCGCCCCGGGGGTCACAAGATTGAACATAGAAACAAAAAAGGAAAACTTCGAAATTCTTCTCTAAAACTGGAAGGCGTAGAGCTTTGATATTTGGTATGTAGTATCTCTTAGTGGACCTCTACCAAGTTTATTCATATGATGCCCCTGGGGTCAAAACTGGCACAGGCCTTGGGTCACAAGTTCTAACAAAGCAACAAAGAAGGAAAACTTTAAAATTCTTCTTCTCTAAAACTGGAAGGTGTAGAGCTTTGATATTTGGTATGTAGCATCTCCTAGTGGACCTCTACCAAGTTTGTTCAAATGATGCCTCTGGGGTCAAAACTGGCCTCGCCCCGGGGATCACAAGTTCGAACATAGGAACAAAGAAGGAAAACTTTAAAATTCTTCTTTTCTAAAACTGGAAGACATAGAGCTTTGTTGTGATCACTCACCGTCCGTCGGCGTCCGTCGTCAGTCCGTTGTCCGTCCGTCCGTCGTCCGTTCACATTTTTTTGTTTACACTCTAGCATCTACAAATATTAACCAATCAGCACCAAACTTGGTCAAAATATATATGACCATAAGATCTCGGATGAGTTTGATTATTGGTCTAATCGGACCAGAACAACTGGAGTTATTTGCCATTGAATTAGAAAAATTGCTATATTTGAGCTTTTTTTACTCTAGCATCTACAAATATTAACCAATCAGCACCAAACTTGGTCAAAATATATATGACCATACGACCTTGGATGAGTTTGATTATGGGTCTAATCGGACCAGAACAACTGGAGTTATTTGCCCTTGAATTAGAAAAATTGCTATATTTGACTTTGTTTACACTCTAGCATCCACAAATATCAACCAATCAGCACCAAACTTGGTCAAAATATATATGACCATAAGATCTCCAATGAGTTCGATAATGGGTCTAATCGTACCAGAACAACTGGAGTTATTTGCCATTGAATTAGAAAAATTGCTATATTTGACTTTGTTTACACTCTAGCATCTACAATTATTAACCAATCAGCACCAAACTTGGTCAAGATATATGTGACCATAAGATCTCCGATGAGTTTGATAATGGGTCTAATCGTACCAGAACAACTGGAGTTATTTGACCTTGAATTAGAAAAATTGCTATATTTGACTTTGTTTACACTCTAGCATCTACAATTTTTAATGATTCAGCATCAAACTTGGTCAAAATACTTATGACCATAAGATCACGGATGAGTTCGATTATGGGTCTAATCGGACCAGAACAACTGGAGTTATTTGCCCTTGAATTAGAAAGTTCTTTAGAATAGTTCTTTGTCCGGAGCATAACTTTGTCATCTCCAGTCCGATTGACTTGAAACTTGGCATTTGTGTTTGTTGCAATAATACGGAGTGCAGTATGAAAGAACCATAACTCTACCTCGTACTGTCTATGAGTTATTTCCCTTTGATCATCATTTTTACAGCATTTTCTGCTTGTCCGGAGTATAACTTTATCATCTCTAGCCTGAACATCTTCAAATTTGGTATGCATGATTGTTGAAAAATTACGGAGTGCAGTGCACAAGAACCATAACTCTTCCTAGTACGAATTTTGAGTTATTCCCCCTTTGACCTTCATTTTTATAGTATTTCTTGCTTGTCCGGAGCATAACTTTGTCATCTTAAGTAGGAATGACTCGAAATATGGTATGCTTATTTGTTGCAATATTTGGAAGTGCAGTGCATAAGAATTGTGAGTAACTCTACCTCGTGCTGTCTTTGAGTTATTTCCCTTTGATAGTCATTTTTACAGCATTTAGTGCTTGTCCGGAATATAACTTTGTCATCTCAAGTCAGAACGACTTCAAGCTTGGTATGCATGTTTGTTGCAATATTACCGAGTACAGTGTGCAAGAACAATAACTCTACTTAGTGCAGATCTTGAGTAATTCCACTTTGATCTTCATTTTTACAGTATTTCTTGCTTGTCCGGAACGGAACTTTGAAGTCTCATGTCAAATTGACTTGAGACTTAGTAAACATGTTTGTTGCATTACCTGCCCTTTGCGATTATTATACCTCCTCGACAACTGGCAGTGGGACGGGCATATCTTGCGACAATTTGCCGCTCTTGTTTCATTATCATTTGGCCTTGAACCTCAATTTTTGGTATTTATCTTCATTGTAAACCTTTACTGCTTAGTACTCAGGTGAGCGATATAGGACCATCATGGTCCTCTTGTCTTTCATTCTTTCTTCTTGTTCTAATTGTAGTTTCAATTTTTCTAACTCAATATTAGTTTTAATGTCTGTCTGAGACACAAGAACAAGAGACAAAGCAGAAGAATCAAGTATTTCTTACACAACCAAAAACTGAACAATAGAGTTCTTAATTTCATGCTTTAACATAGTACCTTTAATGGAAGTCAGTTTATAATGAGAAGCAAGGTCTAATAAATCAGACTTTTTTGCCAAATTTCATAACTCCTTAGAAGGCTCAGCAATAAATTTTTCAAGGTCAAAAGATATGATTGCTTTTTGGTGGTTCAGTAGAATAAAAATCAAAGTTTATTTTTTTATTATTTTTTATTATCTAATAAGCTTTAATACTGTAACAAGTTCAAAATAATTTCAAGGTATATCCAAAATGACTAAATGATCTATCCTGGACGAGCCCCCAATTTCTGTTATGAGCCAAGTGTAACGAGAAAAAAAAAACCAGCAACAAGCCTTTAACAATATTTATTAATGAATAAAGACAAAATAGTACAACAAGAGTTAAGTTTGAATGAAATTTTGAAGTCTTAATCTTAGTACAAGAAATAGAATAAGTCCCTCAAAATTAAGAATTAAGTTTAGACTACAAAAAGTATGGAATTACTGGTTCCTAAAACCTAAATTAACAATAGTTTTAACTTGCAGATAGATATGAGCAACCTGTTTAATAAAAAGATAATTCCAACTTACAGATGTTTATTCCAAATTAAATCCAACACTTTTCACTAATTCTGTATCCTCTAAGCCACAAGTCTAACTTCAAAATCCAAAATCACCAAGTAAGTCACTCCTATTTATATCAGCTTGGAAAATTCTAGATTAGTCTTTTCTAGAAAGATGACATCATATATTGGTAAACAGCTTGTTTACTAACAACCTGTTTCTAAAAATAACCACAATGGAAAAACCAATAAATATTCTTCATGTTTCTAGAATATTCTGAAAACAGGTCACTGTATATCCTATCTACATAACACTCTACATTCCAATAGAGCATTATAACCACTGCACAAGGATTAAAACCTTAAATTAGTAACAAGGTGCATGTAGAATTGTAGTTCGTTGTTCTGCCTTGAGAGTATTATCAGCGTATTCTCCCTTGGTAAAACAGACCAAAATAATAAGCACTTCTTGTATCTAGTCTACCAGTATGTATTCTAGTCATTTATATACACTATTTGTAGTGAATAGTAGCCAAAGAGTAATGTACAATAGTCATTGATGTACAATTTTATTATGACAGATCTATGTCACTGTTGAAGACAAAATTATCAATTCAGTGTGGTCGTTTCTTTGGACATATTGAAATTTGATTGCTTTGTGCAGATAATTATTACTTGTTTGCAATACTGATTGAGTGTTATACTATTGCATTCAAATTTAACGTAAGGTTTCATGTGACATGATCTTGTTATAAGTGCTGAGATTTGTCTAGCCATTGTTATCAGTCAAAATAATTCATTTCTAAGCAATAATCATTTATATCAAAGAAATTTGTTTCAGATTTTAGAATTAGAATTTAAATTAGATTTTGTATCATTTGACAGACATTGAGGTTAGGTTAGGGTTGCTCTGTCTGAACAAACATGCCGTCTGCCTCATTGTTTTCAAATACAAGGGTCGAACATGATAGAACTATATAAACTATTGTTAATATTGAACTTCTTATTAAACAGTAAGCAGTGTGAACCTTTTCAGTCAGAGAGGGAACATAGTTACACAAAATTAATGGTGGAAACCTATACATTGTTAATCAAGCAGAGATTGTCCATAAAGAGAATATCTGTTTGTTTACAAAGTATATGAAAGCTATGTAGTCTGCATCTGTATTAAGTGTAATAAGCCAAATTTGATTAATGTATCGAACAATTAGCATTTTGATGAGGATTAAGTACTAAGATAAGTTTTCATGTATTTTCAGCTTTTACGGTTTGGAGCTTAACGACAGCATAAAAGACTTTAAAACTCTGAATCAGTCTTCTCGAATTATATGGCCAAGCGTCGCTGACAGTAAAAACTCCTTCTTACAGTCGAAGATAAACAGTTAAGCTAAAAGGATGGCTGAGGCAAAGGCAACTACTACAGAAGAAGGTCCTGCTGTCTTCAAAGAACTTGAAGCAGTGAAAGATGATGCTGATATGCGTAGATTAAAGAGAGAAAGTAAACCTACAGAAAAAATGGCAGAATATCAAGAAGAACTGCAAGATAAGGCCCGAAAAAGATAAAAAAAGTCATATGAAAACTGGAAATTGACTGTACGCAGTGTTAGAAAATCTCTCAAGGAAAACTGTGCTCAATCAGACCTTGACAATATGGGCCGTGAAGTTAAGAAGAAAGAGAGGCAGGTTATAAGTGATTTTGAGGACTTGAGAAGAAATGCTGCTGCACAACCAGAATTGTTAAGACAAATCGATGCCTGTGCAGCAGTAACCAGAGATATTCTAAGCATCATAGACGAGAAGTGCATAATTGACTATGAAAGAGATCATGAAATACAGCGTCTTTCTGCTTTAAAAGGGAACTCATATGCAAATTCGGTTTTTAGTTCAGTGACCGAACGGTCTCAAAGCTTCAGGGTTTCCGAAAAGGTTGCTGATGCTGCAGCTGATTTTGCAGCCAAACAACTGAATACAAATATTTTTTGGTGGAACAAAAACAAAAGGCAAAAATTGCAAAACTAGAAAATGAGCAGAAGGTGGAGTTGGAAAAACACTATGAAAGTTTAAAAGAACTAAAAATTAAAAGAAACATAAATGTGGTTCAAGCAAGGTTAAGTGCTTATTCAAGAATAATGAACGATTATGAGCCAACTGAAAGTCGCATAATAGATACCAAACCTTATATTGAGCAAACTGAAATGAAAAATGGAACTTACAATTTAGGTATCAACCACTCCTTGGCGTCTGAACATAACAGAGAAAAACAGACCAGCGACACACAAACCTTGGCTCAAACGTTAGCTGAATCCATTAATTTAAACAGGCTACCTATACCAGAGCCCACAGTATTTGTGGGTGATCCACTACAATTCATGAAATGGAAAAATTCGTTCAAGGCACTAATCGAACGGAAGGGGGTGCCGGCAGATGAAAAAATCTTCTACCTTAAGAGATACACAGGTGGACCAGCACGCCAGGCGATAGAAGGCTATTTTTACAGTAATAATAAATCAGTATTTGAAAGTGCCTTAAAGGTCTTGGATGAAAGGTATGGACATCCATTTGTTGTGCAAAAGGCATTTCGTAACAAACTGGATAAGTGGCCAAAGATCTCGCCCAAGGATCCTGTTGGACTAAGAGACTTTGCTGACTTTTTGAGAAGTTGTAAAGATGCCATGCCATACGTACCTAATCTGGCCATTCTAAATGATTGTGCTGAAAATCAGAAACTAATGCGCAAGTTACCAGACTGGGCGTTACTAAGATGGAACAGGAATGTTACAGAAATCATGGAATCCAGTGGAGACTACCAAAAGTACTCTCAATTTGTTGATTTCGTAACCAAAGAAGCTAAAGTGGTTTGTAATCCATTTTCATCATTGTACGCAATGTCAACGAT
Organism: Hippopus hippopus; assembly: GCA_946811185.2. Classification (NCBI taxonomy): domain Eukaryota; kingdom Metazoa; phylum Mollusca; class Bivalvia; order Cardiida; family Cardiidae; genus Hippopus; species Hippopus hippopus. The sequence continues at coordinate 56,802,350 of OX328106.1, read as the reverse complement.
GGAAAGTTTCGATCAGAAGAAGTCAAAGGACAATAGAACAAAACCTACTGGCTCTAGAGCTTTTGCCACAGGTGTTGACAGCGAATCAGTGAGTGAGAATAACAAGCCAAGGATAAAATGTGAATACTGCAGTAAGAATGATCATTACATTTTCAAATGTGAAAAGTTTTTGGACATGACAATAGACAAAAAACGAGATTTTGTGCGAAATAGCAACTTGTGTTTTGGGTGCTTAAGGAAGGGTCATTTGAACAAAGAATGCAAAAGGAAGCACACCTGTGCCATATGTAAGAGAAAACACCTAACTTGCCTCCACGAGGATAGATCAATTTCCAACCAACAAGCGTCTGCAGATTTTATTGTGCAACAAATACACAATAACTCTGTAACCACTCTGTAACCACTTCAATGATCGTGCCAGTATTGGTTTCATCCCATTTCATCCCAAGAAAATCCATCTCGTGAAATCTTGACATACGCTATGTTAGATACTCAGAGTGATACGACCTTCATATTGGATGAGACTGCCAAATCTTTAAATTTAAAAGGTCAGAGGGTCAAGTTAAGCTTATCAACATTGACTTCTAAAAATACTCACATTGACAGGTTTCTTGTTTGAAGGTGAGATCGTTCGACTGTGCTGATCATGTCATTGTGAACCTCGCATATACTAGAGACTTCATTCCAGTCGATCGCTCCCACATACCGCAATGTGAAAATATTAAAGGATGGCCCCACTTAAGTCCATTAGTAGAAAAGATTCAGCCTCTGCAGTCCTGTGAAGTAGGCCTTCTTATTGGCTACAGTTGTCCTCAAGCCCTAGCACCAAGAAACGTAATAACTGGACTGAATAATGAGCCATACGCAGTAGAGACATTACTTGGCTGGAGTATCATAGGATATGCTGCAAACAGAGACTACAAGTTTCACAGGATGTTGTCATCGTACCATGGTGCAAACTAAGGAATTACCCACTTGTTCTCCAAGGGACTTGGTCAATGTGCTTGGAAGAGATTTTGCTAACGACACTTGTAAGGACAACAAGGTCTCACAAAATGATCTCCAGTTCCTCAGTATTTTAGAGAACAACATTCGTGTAGGCAATGACAAACATCTAGAGTTACCGCTTCCGTTTAAACAAAGACCCATTTTACCGAACAACAAGCATTTGGCTGAAATCCGATTAAACCATTTGAAGCGCAAAATGAAAGATCCAAAGTATCAAGATCATTAAAAGCAATTTATGAAGGGTCTTATAGAACGGGGAGAAGTTGAAAGAGTAAAACATGACGCTATAGAAGGAAGCATATGGTATATTCCCCACCACGACGTTCATCACGCTCAGAAGCCCGATAAGATACGCGTAATATTTGACTGCTCTGCCAGATATGGTAACACTTCCCTCAACGACCACTTGCTCACCGGCCCAGATTTAACGAATGGCCTTGTAGGTGTTCTCTGCCGGTTTAGAGAGCGTCCTGTGGCAGTGATGTGCGATGTAGAAAGTACGTTTCACCAATTTACAGTTTGTGTTAATGACAGAGATTTCCCGAGGTTTTTATGGTGGGAGGGAGGAGATGTAAAGAAACAGCCGCTAGAGTATAGAATGAAAGTCCATTTGTTTGGAGCAGCCTCATCCCCCGGATGTGCCAACTACGGCTTAAAGTACTTGGCTAAAAGCCATGAGGGTAAGTTCCCAAAATCATCTCAGTTTATTCAAAATGACTTTTATGTGGATGACGGTCTCACGAGCTTAGAAATAGAGGGAGAAGCTATACAGATGGTTAAGGATGCCAGAGAAATATGTGCAGATGGAGGTCTACGGTTGCATAAGTTCATATCAAATTGCAAGGCAGTAATTCAGTCAATTCCAACGACAGAAAGAGCCGCCGAAGTGAAAGATTTAGATTTATCCCTAGAGAAATTCCTACTGAAAGAGCTCTTGAGATAAAATGGTGCTTAGAAAATGACATTTTCAAATTTGAAGTTAACATTAAAGACCAAAAAGCTACAAGAAGGAACATGTTGTCCATTGTTTCGTCCATATTTGATCCGTTAGGGTTTCTGTCTCCTTTTACTTTGAAGGGTAAACAATTACTCCAGGAAATGTGTAAGAAGGGCATTGACTGGGATGAACCTATACCTGCAAGTATGCAACAAGAATGGGAAAACTGGATAGCAGATCTCCAAAATCTTCAAGATGTTCAGATTCTAAGACCACTAAGACCTGCATACTTTGGGAAACCACTGCGCATAGAACTACATCATTTCTCTGACACTAGTTGTAATGGCTACGGACAGTGTTCCTATTTAAGATTTGTCAGTGAAAGGAATGTTCACTGTGCCTTTGTTATTGCCAAAGCTAGAGTTGCCCCACATAAGATAATTAGCATACCCAGATTAGAGCTGACTGGAGCATTACTTTCTGCAAAGATAAGCAAATTTCTAAGGGAAGAATTAACCTTTCATATTGACGCAGAATACTTTTGGACAGATCCAAGGGTAGTGTTGGGCTATATAAATAATGAAGCAAGGAGGTTTCATGTGTTTGTCACAAACCGTGTTCAAATGATCCGCGATTCAACTCAGCCGAGTCAATGGTTTTACGTTCGTTCTGAGAGGTCTTTGTGCAGCTAATATACCAAGTGCAGAGTGACTTAAAAGTCCTTCATTTCTTTGGGAAAGGGAAATTCATGCTGATACTGTTAGTACAGAGCTACAGTTAGGAGACACAGAGGTTAAAAGTGTGAGATCCTTTTACACAGAGTCAAAGGTATTCTCAGGAATTTTAGAGCGTTTTGACAGATTCTCTCCTTGGTCCAAACTGATAGCAGTCATAGCTAGACTGCAACGCTTGTGAAATGGGATAAAAGGTACACACTTCCCTACAGCACATGAGAGACTTGATGCTGAAAGAACTGTAATAAAACTTGTTCAAGAAAGTGCCTTTAGTAGTGTTATAAAAACATTAAAGAAAAAACAAGAGATTGCCAAAGACAGATCCACTGTATCCTCTAGATCCAATTCTCCTTGATGGTTTTCTTTGTATTGGTGGTAGGTTAAAGAAGGCAGATCTTTCTGACAAGTGTAAAGACCCAGTTATTCTACCAAAAGACAGTCATATTGCTATGCTTAAACTTCGTCATATTCACGAGGAGGTACAGCACCAGGGTAGAGGTATGACATTAAACAAACTGAGATCATTGGGCTACTGGATAATAGGAGGGAGCAAAGTTGTTTCCAAATTTCTCGTGAGTGTGTAATTTTTATAAAATTGCGAAGACCTACTGAATGTCAAAAAATGGCTGACTTGCCATCTGAGCGTGTTATACCTTCCGCGCCATTTACTTACTGTGGAATGGACTGTTTTGGGCCATTTACTACTAAAAACTGACGCAAGGAGGTCAAAAGATATGGTTTACTCTTTACTTGTATGTGTTGTAGAGCCATACATATCGAAATGTTGGACGACATGTCAACTGATGCATTCATAAATGCACTGAGGTGCTTCATCGCCATTCGTGGAGCAGTGAAACAAATTAGGTCAGATCAAGGTATGAATTTTGTGAGTGCAAAGAACGAACTTGAACGTGAAGCCAAAGTTAAAAAAAAATTCTAAATATCTTGCAGAAAGACAATGTGAATTTGTCATGAATGCACAATACGCGAGTCACACTGGAGGTGTTTGGGAGAGACAAATCAAAACTGTAAGAAGCATATTAAACGCTGTTCTTCTTTGCCCGGGACGACTGGATGATTCTTCTCTCAGGACTGTGTTCTATGAGGTTATGTCCATAGTGAACAGCGGACAATTCAGTGTTAGTGAAATTAACAATCTAGGTAAATTTGTTAAGGAGGACCTTCTACTCAGGAAGCGTTGGAGAAGAGTGCAATACCTTCTCGAACAATTCTGGAGAAGATGGAAAAGTGAATATATTTCGCAGATTTCCCCAAGACAAAAGTGGCATGAGCAACGTCGTAACATACGTGTCGGTGACATTGTTATGGTAAAGGACATTGATTTACCGCGTAATCAGTGGCCGCTCGCAAAAGTGGTAGATCTTACTGTAGACGATGATGGACTAGTAAGAAGGGTCAAGGTTAAACTAGGACGGCGAGGATCCACACCACAAAGTATCTTGGAACGTAGTGTTCATAAACTTGTACTGCTGTTAGAGCATTAATTTTTTAGTTTTATACAATTCGGTTGATACAGACCTTAGTAGGGAGAGGTAACTAAACTGCCTATTTGAAGTCTGCATTAGTTTCTAGTTGAAGGTAAAGTGGTTGGCAATGTTATATTGTTTACTGCTTTATCTTTTTAATGCTTTGTATTAGGTCAGGTGGTTTATATACTTGAAAATCAGTATGATTTTGGTGGGAGTGTAAATGTCATTGTTTTTATAGCAGTTAAGTGATGATAATTAGTTTGCAACATTTGTAATCATTGCTCATATATAGAAAAATTGATTGAATTTCCTAGCTTTGGCTCATTGATGTTCCGATATTCAATCAACCTACGAAAAGTTACCGTTTAAGTAACCCGACGATTTTCTAGTTCGCAGTTGCATGACGAACTGGATGTGGGACGAATGGGCCCAGAGCCATTTCGAGCATGCGCAAGAGGCCATTTCTGATATCCGTTTTCCTGCACATGGTGAAAAGCAAATGAAGAAAACACAAATTTCTACAAGGGTAACGAATGCAAATGCAGCAGCTTGGTCGAGAATCGAGGTATGATATGCAAGTGTGTATGCACATAAAGTTTGAGTAGAATGCAAATTGTGTAGACTGTGATATTCTGCATTCATTTGGGACCGCATGAGTCGGCAAGATTGTTCATTTATTTAATGAACCAGCATCAAGTAGATTTATCTATGGCATGCGTTAGAGTCCAGTCCTGGCATTTGTTGTGCAATGGATGGAATGACTCTTGTTACGAGCCAAGCGTAACGAGAAAGAAAACCAGCAACAAGCCTTTAACAATTAACAATATTTATTAATGAATAAAGACAAAATAGTACAACAAGAGTTAAGTTTGAATGAAATTTTGACAAGTCTTAATCTTAGTTCAAGAAATAGAATAAGTCCCTCAAAATTAAGAATTAAGTTTAGACTACAAAAAGTATGGAATTTCTGGTTCCTAAAACCTAAATTAACAATAGTTTTAACTTGCAAATAGATATGAGCAACCTGTTTAATAAAAAGGTAACTCCAACTTACAGATGTATATTCCAAATTAAAATCCAACACTTTTCACTAATTCTGTATCCTCCAAGCCACAAGTCTAACTTCAAAATCCAAAATCACCAAGTAAGTCACTCCTATTTATATCAGCTTGGAAAATTCTAGATTAGTCTTTTCTAGAAAGATGACATCATATATTGGTAAACAGCTTGTTTACTAACAACCTGTTTCTAAAAATAACCACAATGGAAAAACCAATAAATATTCTTCATGTGTCTAGAATATTCTGAAAACAGGTCACTGTATATCCTATCTACATAACACTTCCCCTCCTAAAGGAAGAGAAAGTTTTATGAAGTAGAACTTCCTTTTGTCTGAAGATACAAAACATCATTACACATAAATGTACATGAAAATACATGAAAACAAAAGTTTACTAAAGACAAATTAAAATATTATACATAAAGACAAATGTTAACTAATTACAAGTTATACTCTAAACAAAATTCACTTTTAACAAGATTAATTATTAATTTGGCTTTAGTCAGTCTGTCAAAAAAATTCTGTGATAGTCTTTAGATGTGCATCCCAATCATCACTGTGAATGATGACATATTCGATGTAGGCCCTACAATCATCCAATCCAGATATCATGTTGGTAAGACATTGAAATGTTGTCGGTTAGTTTTTTCATCCAAAAAAAATGGCATAACTTTGCACTGATAAGCCCATAAGGAGTTACAAATGCAGAGATCTCTTAAGGTTCTTCAGTGAGAGGAATTTGCCAAAATTCTTTTTAGAAGATCAAATTTGGTTACATATTTTGTATGACCAATATTATCAAAGCAGTCATCTACTCTTGACACTGGAAACGAATCAGACTTGGTCACAGTATTAACTTTTCTATAGTCATTGCACATACGAAAAGTTCCATCTAGCTTTGGTACAAGAATACAGGGAGAACTCCATTCACTTTGACTATCTTCAATAAAGTCATTGTCCAATAGATACTTGATTTCCTCTCTAAGATGCTCCAGTTTCTTGGGATTTATTCGATATGGATGTTGTTTCACTGGTTTTGAATTTTCAATGTCCACATCGTGGTATATTGTTTCTATCCATGTTGGAATATCAGGGAACAGGTGCTCATATTCAGAACTTAACTTTTTTAATTCATCTTTTTGATTATTATCTAAATGTGAAAGTTTTTTATCTAAATTTCTTAAGATGTCAGAATTCTGAAGTTTTGAACAAATAGGGTTAGACTTATCAAAGTTTCTTTCTTCACAATTTATGTCTTCATGGTTAATGTGATTTTGAGGGACTGAGGAAACTACATTTATTACTGAAATATTTGAATTATCCCTATCAACATATTCTTTCAACATATTAATTTGACATAATTGCTTTTGCTTTCGCCTGTCAGGAGTTGTTATCACATAATTTAAGTCACTGACCTTTTTCTCTACAGAATAAGGATCAAAATATCTTATTAGAGGCCTACCAGGAATTGGTAGAAGAACTAAAACTTTATCTCCAGGTTTAAAATTTCTTTCTTTAGTATTCATGTCATATCTTTCTTTCATTTTACATTGAGTTTTCTCTAAATGTATAAGAATTTGTGATAGGTTTTATTAATACGTAAATGACCGGACATAGGTGTTTCATTAGCTAAGCTTAATATTTCAAATCTATAAGACTTAGGAATGACAACTTGATGATTGACAGCCCACTCATCATCAACAGAGACTTCAAGAGGGCGCCACTTTTTCATTAATATTCCATTTTTTATATAGAAATAGACAGGTTCCTGTGAAAGATCAATTTCACTAACAGCTTTTTGAAATAATGGTGCTATTTCTGGATCATTGTGCTGGTCTTCACTTAGTTTTGACCTTGACCTTGTATCATGGCCTTCATTAACTAAGGGTGAAGTCTAATTGTGTAATCTAATTCTGATGAATTATGTGTGGAATTTGTCTGACTTTCAGACAGGTTTTGTGAAAAAGATCTGTTAATTTCATTTTTAAATAGATGACCCAACAAAGAATCAGATAAGTCAATAACAGACTGATTTTCCGTCAAAATGGCTTTCTTTGGCATAGCTCTAATAACTGCACATGACGGGTAAAGGTCAGGAATTTCTTCCTCAATCGGATCGGGTGATTGATCCATGCAAGGTGTGTCAGTTACAAGTGGATTAACAATTACCTTATCTCCGGCTAAATCATTGCCTAATAACAAATGAAGACAAATAAATGTTATGAAGCAAACATTAACAAATCCACATTCTACACCCTGAATAAGGACACTTGTCCCAGAAGAAGTCTTCTCAGAAAAAGGCAGGACATCAGCTAAAATAAGAGATTGAGAAGCTCCAGTATCACGTAAAATTTTAATAGGGGTAGACTGGGCAAAATCACTTTTTAGTGACACAAAACCATCTGACATGAATGGTTCATAAATCTCCATAACAGTATCAGTCTCAGGTACTTTGGCCTGGACAAGGGTTTGGCCCTTAAAACATGACTGAGGTGTAGACTTTAATGAAGTAAAGCCTGCAGGCTTAAAATTTTCTTGTGTTTCCTGTTTTCTTTTTAAAACAGGACATTCAGAAATAATATGACCCCGTTCTTTGCAATAATTACAAGTGGGTCGAGATAAGGGATTTTGACCTTTGGCTTCATAAGGAGACTTGGGTTTGGGACTATTCTGATTGGAATTGTCATTAAATTGATTAAAATTTGGTTTAGGACCAGTAGATGGATAAAAAGGTTTTCGGGGGTTTGATTTATTCATGAAGGAGACCTTATGCGTCAAGGCAAAGTTGTCTGCTAAGCAAACAGCTTCTTCTAAAGTTTCAACTTCTTTCTCGTCTAAGAAAGTTTTTATATCTAAATTAATGCACTTTTTAAATTCTTCAACTAACAATTATTGTCTAAGTTTTCCATGATCTGAATCTATTTTCTTTGAATGGCACCACCTATCAAATAATTGTTCTTTAGTTCTAGCAAATTCAACATGGGTTTGACCATTTTCTTTTCTGCAATTCCTAAATTTTTGTCTATATACTTCAGGTACTAATTCATAAGCCTTGAGAATCAATTCCTTAACATTGTCATAATTAGAAAGCTGTTCATTACTTAGTTGGAAAAAAATATCCCGAGCCTTTCCAGTTACAACGCTTTGCAAGAGTAAGGTCCAGTGTTCTTTTGGCGATTTCAAATTTCAGCAAATCTTTCAAAATGTGAAAAGTATTTATCAACTTCCTGTTCTTGACATGGCGGAACAGGTCTCAGGTGTTTTGTTATGTCAAAATCATTAATCATATGCAAAGATGTTTTTTCTTTATTTTCTAATTCTAATTCTTTCATTCTTACCTGAAACTGCCTTTCCTTCTCTCTTTCATCTAATTCAGCATGCATCTCTAATTTTAATTCTAATTCGTTTTTAGCTCGCCTGAGCACGAAATGCTCAGGATAGGTATTGTGACCGGTTGTTGTCCGGCGTCCATCTGTCCGTCTGTCCGTCTGTCGACAATTCCTTTAAACATCTTCTCCCCCTAAACCGCTTGGCCAATCTTGATGAAACTTGGCAGAGATGTTCCTTGGGTGAAGCTCTACCAAAGCTGTTCAAGAGATTGAATTCCACCCTTAACTCTGCTTGCCATGGCAACAAAAAGGGAAAAAATAGCAAAATCTTTGAAAATCTTCTTCTCTGAAACTCGAAGGCGTAGAGCTTTGATATTTGGCATCTACCATCTCCTAGTGGACCTCTACCAAGTTTGTTCATATGATGCCCCTGGGGTCAAAACTGACCCCGCCCTGGGGGTCACAAGTTTGAACATAGGAACAAAGAAGGAAAACTTTATAATTCTTCTTCCCTGAAATTGGAGGGCGTGGAGCTTTGATATTTGGCATCTACCATCTCCTAGTGGACCTCCTCCAAGTTTGTTCATATGATGCCCCTGGGGTCAAAACTGGCCCCGCCCCGGGGGTCACAAGATTGAACATAGGAACAAAGAAGGAAAACTTCGAAATTCTTCTTCTCTAAAACTGGAAGGCGTAGAGCTTTGATATTTGGTATGTAGTATCTCTTAGTGGAGCTCTACCAAGTTTATTCATATGATGTCCCTGGGGTCAAAACTGGCACAGGCCTTGGGGTCACAAGTTCTAACATAGGAACAAAGAAGGAAAACTTTAAAATTCTTCTTCTCTAAAACTGGAAGGTGTAGAGCTTTGATATTTGGTATGTAGCATCTCCTAGTGGACCTCTACCAAGTTTGTTCAAATGATGCCGCTGGGGTCAAAACTGGCCCCGCCCCGGGGGTCACAAGTTCGAACATAGGAACAAAGAAGGAAAACTTTAAAATTCTTCTTTTCTAAAACTGGAAGACATAGAGCTTTGTTGTTAGCTCACCTGAGCACAAAGTGCTCAGGATGAGCTATTGTGATCACTCACCGTCCGTCGGCGTCCATCCGTTGTCCGTCCGTTGTCCGTTTACATTTTTTTGTTTACACTCTAGCATCTACAAATATTAACCAATCAGCACCAAACTTGGTCAAAATATATATGACCATAAGATCTCGGATCAGTTTGATTATTGGTCTAATCGGACCAGAACAACTGGAGTTATTTGCCCTTGAATTAGAAAAATTGCTATATTGGACTTTGTTTACACTCTAGCATCTATAAATATCAACCAATCAGCACCAAACTTGATCAAAATATATATGACCATAAGATCTCCAATGAGTTCGATAATGGGTCTAATCGTATTAGAACAACTGGAGTTATTTGCCATTGAATTAGAAAAATTGCTATATTGGACTTTGTTTACACTCTAGCATCTACAATTATTAACCAATCAGCACCAAACTTGGTCAAGATATATGTGACCATAAGATCTCCGATGAGTTTGATAGTTGGTCTAATCGTACCAGAGCAACTGGAGTTATTTGACCTTGAATTAGAAAAATTGCTATATTTGACTTTGTTTACACTCTAGCATCTACAATTTTTAATGATTCAGCATCAAACTTGGTCAAAATACTTATGACCATAAGATCACGGATGAGTTCGATTATGGGTCTAATCGGACCAGAACAACTGGAGTTATTTGCCCTTGAATTAGAAAGTTCTTTAGAATAGTTCTTTGTCCGGAGCATAACTTTGTCATCTCCAGTCCGATTGACTTGAAACTTGGCATTTGTGTTTGTTGCAGTAATACGGAGTGCAGTATGAAAGAATCATAACTCTACCTCGTACTGTCTATGAGTTATTTCCCTTTGATCAACATTTTTACAGTGTTTTCTGCTTGTCCGGAGTATAACTTTATCATCTCTAGCCTGAACATCTTCAAATTTGGTATGCATGATTGTTGAAAACTTACGGAGTGCAGTGCACAAGAACCATAACTCTTCCTAGTACGAATTTTGAGTTATTCCCCCTTTGACTTCATTTTTATAGTATTTCTTGCTTGTCCGGAGCATAACTTTGTCATCTTAAGTAGGAATGACTCGAAATATGGTATGCTTATTTGTTGCAATATTTGGAAGTGCAGTGCATAAGAATTGTAAGTAACTCTACCTCGTGCTGTCTTTGAGTTATTTCCCTTTGATAGTCATTTTTACAGCATTTAGTGCTTGTCCGGAATATAACTTTGTCATCTCAAGTCAGAACGACTTCAAGCTTGGTATGCATGTTTGTTGCAATATTACCGAGTACAGTGTGCAAGAACAATAACTCTACCTAGTGCAGATCTTGAGTAATTCCACTTTGATCTTCATTTTTACAGTATTTCTTGCTTGTCCGGAACGGAACTTTGAAGTCTCATGTCAAATTGACTTGAGACTTGGTAAACATGTTTGTTGCATTACCTGCCCTTTGCGATTATTATACCTCCTCGACAACTGGCAGTGGGACGGGCATATCTTGCGACAATTTGCCGCTCTTGTTTCATTATCATTTGGCCTTGAACCTCAATTTTTGGTATTTATCTTCATTGTAAACCTTTACTGCTTAGTACTCAGGTGAGCGATATAGGACCATCATGGTCCTCTCGTCTTTCATTCTTTCTTCTTGTTCTAACTGTAGTTTGAATTTTCCTAACTCAGTTTTAATGTCTGTCTGAGACACAAGAACAAGAGACAAAGCAGAAGAATCAAGTATTTCTTCCACAACCAAAAACTGAACAATAGAGTTCTTAATTTCATGCTTTAACATAGTACCTTTAATGGAAGTCAGTTTATAATGAGAAGGAAGGTCTAATAAATCAGACTTTTTTGCCAAATTTAACAACTCCGTAGAAGGCTCAGCAATAAATTTTTCAAGATCAAAAGACATGATTGCTTTTTGGTGGTTCAGTAGAATAAAAATCAAAGTTTATTTTTTTATTATTTTTTATTATCTAATAAGCTTTAATACTGTAACAAGTTCAAAATAATTTCAAGGTATATCCAAAATGACTAAATGATCTATCCTGGACGAGCCCCCAATTTCTGTTATGAGCCAAGCGTAACGAGAAAAAAAAACCAGCAACAAGCCTTTAACAATATTTATTAATGAATAAAGACAAAATAGTACAACAAGAGTTAAGTTTGAATGAAATTTTGAAGTCTTAATCTTAGTTCAAGAAATAGAATAAGTCCCTCAAAATTAAGAATTAAGTTTAGACTACAAAAAGTATGGAATTTCTGGTTCCTAAAACCTAAATTAACAATAGTTTTAACTTGCAAATAGATATGAGCAACCTGTTTAATAAAAAGGTAACTCCAACTTACAGATGTATATTCCAAATTAAAATCCAACACTTTTCACTAATTCTGTATCCTCCAAGCCACAAGTCTAACTTCAAAATCCAAAATCACCAAGTAAGTCACTCCTATTTATATCAGCTTGGAAAATTCTAGATTAGTCTTTTCTAGAAAGATGACATCATATATTGGTAAACAGCTTGTTTACTAACAACCTGTTTCTAAAAATAACCACAATGGAAAAACCAATAAATATTCTTCATGTTTCTAGAATATTCTGAAAACAGGTCACTGTATATCCTATCTACATAACACTCTACATTCCAATAGAGCATTATAACCACTGCACAAGGATTAAAACCTTAAATTAGTAACAAGGTGCATGTAGAGTTGTAGTTCGTTGTTCTGCCTTGAGAGTATTATCAGAGTATTCTCCCTTGGTAAAACAGACCAAAATAATAAGCACTTCTTATATCTAATCTACCAGTATGTATTCTAGTCATTTATATACACTATTTGTAGTGAATAGTAGCCAAAGAGTAATGTACAATAGTCATTGATGTACAATTTTATTATGACAGATCTGTGTCACTGTTGAAGACAAAATTACCTGTTCAGTGTGGTCGTTTCTTTGGACATATTGAAATTTGATTGCTTTGTGCAGATAATTATTACTTGTTTGCAATACTGATTGAGTGTTATACTATTGCATTCAAATTTAACGTAAGGTTTCATGTGACATGATCTTGTTATAAGTGCTGAGATTTGTCTAGCCATTGTTATCAGTCAAAGTAATTCATTTCCAAGCAATAATCATTTATATCAAAGAAATTTGCTTCAGATTTTAGAATTAGAATTTAAATTAGATTTTGTATCATTTGACAGACATTGAAGTTAGGTTAGGGTTGCTCTGTCTGAACAAACTTGCCGTCTGCCTCATTGTTTTCAAATACAAGGGTCGAACATGATAGAACTATATAAACTATTGTTAATATTGAACTTCTTATTAAACAGTAAGCAGTGTGAACGTTTTCAGTCAGAGAGCGGAACATAGTTACACAAAATTAATGGTGGAAACCTATACATTGTTAATCAAGCAGAGATTGTCCATAAAGAGAATATCTGTTTGTTTACAAAGTATATGAAAGCTATGTAATCTACATCTGTATTAAATGTAATAAGCCAAATTTGATTTATGTATCGAAAATTAGCATTTTGATGAGGATTAAGTACTAAGATAAGTTTTTATGTATTTTCAGTTTTTTACGGTTTGGAGCTTAACGACAGAATAAAAGACTTTAAAACTCTGAATCAGTCTTCTCGAATTATATGGCCAAGTGTTGCTGACAAAGATGGAACAATTTTTGAAAAAGTGGTAGACCCAGCTTGGCGTAAATTGTGTGATATACTATGTAGCATTTGTTACCATGGATTTTGGTCACTACTAAATGGGGCAGTGTTCTTGTTACCACTCTGAGTAAATCCTGAGATTTTGTTACGAGAGAGGTTTTACCGTAGTTTGCAATATCTTAGCGTCTGACTATTTTAGCATCTTTTATCATATTTGAAAAAAAAATACATCAAAACTGTTTCACGCCTTTCACCAATATCACCCTGCGTATTAACATATGTATAATTGTACCTATGTTCTCGTTACTGGAGTGAAGTGGAGGCCATCAGCTAATTAGGGAGCTGACTGGTGAAGTCCAATACAGCCAAGATCCCCGCGTCATCTGCAAGTACACCTGACGTCCGAGAAGCTGCCTTGGAAGTTTTCGGACTCTAATGATGGGTCCAAGTCTTCAGAAAGTAGACGGGCATCTACAGTGCAGTCAGTTCCATCCACCTCTGCTGACTATGTTCCAACAGCAAGTCCCATGCATAAAGAGACCCGAAAGAGGCCTCTGATAGATCTGGTGCTTGAAAACCAGTAGCAGTACAATCGATTTATTACAAAGAAGGTGCCCAGGCAGCTCGGTGTGAGCTCGGACGAATCCGATTAGATCTGAATTGGATTTTCTTTCTAAATGGAGTAAAGTTGATGAAATTAAAGATTCTTTGTTTTAATAAAACACTTGATAATTTTTCATTGGCCTAATATCATTTTGAAAAGAATGTCAAAACAAGTTCGAGACGACCCCTGTGTACAGTCCGTTGTTCACTGCTCATTATCCAAACTCATCGAAGACTATACAATGTCTAATACAATTGTTACAGTAAACAGAAGATTTTAGTGTAAATCAAAGCACTGAAGAAACTAATAACTTATGTATCATTAAACTCTTGTATCTATAGAACGGCCGATATTTTCAACATAATATATTGACCATCTTTACTAAGAACATTGTACTCGTTAGCTACAGTGCCTTCTCTTATTAATTCATCACTTTAGTCCTGTCGGCCAAAGAAATCAAATGACCAAAACTTCAACAGCCATATGAGGCCCTGTTTGCTGCTGTTTGGTTTTATGGCAACTGTGGTTGTTTAATGAAACAGGACTAGATATGAATGCTTGAAATGAGATGTTCTTGACTGCGACTGTTAAACTTATATATGTAGGGTAAGATGTGTGTGTGTCTGTGTCTGTGTGTGTGTGTGGGTGTGTATTTGCTGACTTTCGAGGACCCGACCCTTGACGCACACCAACGTTCCGAGGACTGTTTGCTTTGAGAGGACTTGCACTCTAGTCCTCACAATGATTTTCAATAGAAGTATTCATTTTTAGCTGTATGTTTAAAATTTGCAAATTTTGAAAAGTCCTCATAACGTCGTATAAAAATCATGCACTCCCTGCCCGACACACAATTTACTCAAGATAAATATATCACGTGACTTGGTGTGCAAAAGTGTGCTTAGATAGCCAATCAAAATATAGTATCACTGGAAGCTTTGTCCAATCAAATCCAATTGTAACCAGTGTCCACATAAAATACTTCACGTCCTCTAAAGAGCGATATATATTGAAAGTGTGTTTGGTTTATTGATACGGATTGGTCAGAAACTCTCAGTTAACTAATTTTCTCACTTCCCAGCACCTTTGGTTATCTTGTATACTTGCTCAATTTAATTAACACAAATAGGTCACCAGCTGGGGTTAATCGACGAGCGAAATTAAACATTTACTTATACATCTTTTTAATAAAAATACTCGTCTTTTTCAAAAACAAATTGTGTGTATCAGAATACTATACTATAATATTCATTATTAACTCTTTACCAAATAACACAATTTTAGACAAGTTCAAATTGAAAGCACTTGCAGACGACAAAATAGACGAAACTCAAATATTGAAATTTATTTCCAGCAGGGTGGAAAACATTGTGGGAAAATGAGAAAATGCTGGCTACCAGCATTTTCTCCTTTTCCCACAATGTTTTCAAAAGGCTTCTATCTGCGGGCCGTAAAAACCAGGGATTGTTTGGTAAAGGGTTAAAGTCCGTCGATACTGTTTTTTTGTATTTAATGCCGTGTCATGGAAAAGGGGGGCTTGATGTATATTTTCATTATGTACCAATATCTCTTCAACTACTAGACAAAATTTCATGAGACTTCGTATATATATAGTACATCATAAGCCACAGACAATCATTTTTTTTTTTAAAGGATGAAATGCCATGTCATGGAAAAAGGGAACCAGCGGTCATGGAGCGAACATTGCACTGTATTGCTTAAAGATGATTTTCGAGTAATTCTTATCGACTATACATTTTTCTGTGAGATTTCAACAGACAGGTAGATCCATAAGTATCAACGTGATGATATTATATGCAGATTAGTAACTTTGTGAGTACCAACAGACTAAACCAACTTGAAATTTATCGCTGCGATATTGGCCGTGGGTGGGGTACTACATTGACCAAAAGTGAAAATATTTACCCCCAGGCCACATGTAATGACTGAAAAAATTTCACGCATGAGTGATTAAGTGTACAGTTAAGGTCTCGTAATGGAATTCGGATTACGTAAGGGACGTAATCCATGTAGTTCAAAGGGAGACGAGTCGAACAGAGCCGAGTCACAAAGAGAGGGCCAGGAAAGTGGGAATACGTCTTTAAATGTTTCAAACGATTCAGAATCCTTGATTGACGGTCAGCAAAATAGCGACGATTACAATCTAATTTCAAAATTAGCTGATTTATCTTGTAATTTGACAAGAGATTTGTTCATAAATCAGATTACAACGGAATATTCCGATTTGGAAGACATCCGGATAAGAGTCTTTGAAGCAGTAAAGGTGACTGATGGATACCCCTATGATATTAATGCAGAATTGAAAAGAAGGAAGAATACGTATGGGGGAGAGAGTAAATTACACAAAGTAGCAAAAGATATCCACACTTTAGTGCAAGTACTTGAAGGAGCAGAGTTTCATGAATTGCGTGATTGTACGAGCATACCGCACAGTAAAAGTTCAAACCTTGACAGCAGCATTTTGAACAACGGAATCACAAATAGTGCTGAAATAGAATCTCTTAAGACAGTGATAAACACAATGAAAGCGGATATTTTAGCTTTGAAACAGGAATACTCAGATCTTAAAAACAGCATGACAAAAGAAGTGCAAGAGGTGAAAGAATCTGTGAAAAAGTTGCAAGTAGAACTGCAAATGGAAATATCTGATTTAAGAGGTGATGTAAAAACAAACGCACAGTCAATCGACAGGATTGTTGATGAGAAAAGTAATGGTAATGCTTCACTGAAATCAGATATCAGACTCATTAAAGCTGAGGTGAAGGAGCTACACGATGCGCTGGTAAATAAAGCAGAATCTAAGAGAGTAGAGAACATAAATGAAAAGCACGCCCAGATTTTGAAAAGGCTTAACAAATTGGAGAGAAACAATGTCAGCAATTCTTATACAGATAATTCGTCTGCTGAAGAACATAAACAAGAAAATACCGATAAACAGAGTACGGGTCAAACTATACAAAACAGTACTAAACAAAACAATGATACGCGGTTACAATACACTGCGAAAGACGATTGTGTGATAGTGGATGGCCATGATACAGAGAATACACGCTCTCCAAGTCAAACAGATGTAGATAAGGACAGATCCTATGCTGACGTCCTTCAGTGTAAAGAGATAGAAAATGATAAATCTATGTTTGAATCCCAGTCGAGCAGAAATTTGCAGTCACAATCTCAAAATAATCCGGAGCGTTTTTCTAGTTTTAGACAATTCGACAGAATACAGGACGAACAGCGATCGAATACGTATACGTCGCGCGGAAGTAGGCATGCTGATCGCAGTGATTTGTCAAATGATGTTCACGCGCCGAGTTACGTTCGCTTAAACGAGTCACGTACTAACATGGAAAAAAGCAATACTGTAGATAGAAACAATCGGTTTCCCCGCCCCCAAAGAATAACTAGAGGACGAGGTACTAGGCGGGATGCATCAGAAATTTCAAATGAAATAGATGAAGATGATTTCAGCAAATATGTTTATCGCAGAGTAAAGCGTTTCTACGTCGGAGGGTTTATAAATTCGATTACCACGGACAAGTTGGTCGATTACGTTGAGACAAGGGGCGTCACAGTAACATGGGTTACGATATTTCCTATGAGAAACAGTAATCGTGTGGTCATACGATTGAATGTTGAAGACAATGACAATAGTGATTTTGTTTTGGAGAGGACATTCTGGCCGCGTTATGTTATATGTAAACCTTGGTTGACCAGAAATACAAGAGAGCGCCGTAGAAATAACAGACAAATTCATTCTTATAACACTGTTCAAAATGATTATCAGTACGACATCTACAATGAGGAAAATGACGATTATTATGACGATAACAGATATAATGATTACAATTACCACCACAGTTATGCTAGAAATTAAGTTCCACACAATATATTTATTCAGATTTTACTCTGTGTTAATGGCTAGTCTCAGTCTTTTAACCTGGAATGCTACAGGTCTCATGTCTAGTAGCGTCTGTTTGAGCGACTTACTACAGAAAAATAACATTGATGTGTGTGGTGTTTCCGAAACATGGTTATATCCCTGGGACGGCCATTTCGTAAACAGTATACACACCAATTACTATGGAGTTAGTAGTTCCTCGTATCAGTCACAATATCTAAACCCTTGTGTAAGAATGGTAAGGAAGGGAGGTGTCGCTCTACTGTGGAAAAAATCACTAAATGCCAGTGTGCGAGTGTTAGACACAAACGATGAGCGAATCATAGGTATAAGTTTACAATATGAAAATGGTGGCTGCTGCTTTATATTCCAAATGTACTTTCCAAGTAGTGGCCATAGATATGATGAGTTCATAAGATATATCGAAAAGCTACATGATATTGTCAACTTTTATTCTATGCAGGGTAATATCTATATTATGGGCGATCTTAATGCTCATTTAAACGGGACCACTTTTATAAAGCCTTTAGATAGACGGGGCTATGCCCTACAGGATTTTTTGAATGTACACGATTATATTTCTGTCGGTACACTACCTCTAACTAGTGGAGCTATGACTACTTTTGTTTCATACAGTATGCAATCACAGTCACTTATCGATCACATACTGATCCCCGCATACACGATCGACAAAATCATATCATGTAAAATTTTAGATGATGATTGTCTTAATGTATCCAATCATAGACCTGTTATGTTAATGTTGACTCTTCATACGCCAATTTCTACTGACAGTGGTAGTTTTAAATTGCATATTCGGTGGAAAACAGTAAGTGAAGATAGACTAAAAAAATATGAGGCTTCTCTATCTGAGAAATTAGAGAGTTGTACGGAACTATTTGAGAAAAATATAGATCACTGTAACTATAAGTCGGTTATCACAGATATGTACCTCAAACTATGTTCCTTGATACATGAAGCTTCCAGCCCTTTAACTTCAAAACGCAAATATAGAAAGTATCTTAAACCATTTTGGAACGAGGAATTGAAATTACTTCATTACTGTATGAGGGATAAGAGGCGCAAATGGCGCTTGAAAGATAAACCTAGGACGTCTTCATCTACAGAATATAATGAATACAAAGAAGCAAAGAGACTGTTCAGAAATAAACATAGATTTTATGCTGAACAGTATCTTTCCTCCTTAAACGACGAAATCGACAATGCTGCAGAGCTTGACCCGCGCACGTTTTGGAGACTCTACAGCAAAAGAAAGCACAATTCTTCGCGCACTCACGACAGTGTTATGGTATTTGATAATGTGACTTATCGGGATCCTAAAGATGTAACCTATCAGTGGGGTATCTATTTCAAAAATCTATACACGTACAATCCAGATAGCAATGGTGATCAGCCTGCCATAAATCATATCAATGAATGGGTTAGTCGTGTCCGATCGGAGTCCTGTCTTCGAGTTGAAGATCGATTCAATATCGATGACATCTCGAAGTCAGTTCTGCGATTGAACAAAAATAAAGCATGTTCTCAGGATAGTATTTTTAATGAGCATATTATTTATGGTGGTAAAACTTTACATAAATGTTTGTTAAAACTTTATAATTTAATGTTTAAATTTTCTTTTGTGCCGAAAATGTTGAAGTATGGCTTAATTGTCACGCTATTCAAAGGAGGGAACAAGAGTAAAACGGATCCGAATAATTACAGAGCGATAACCTTGTCGTCTGCAACATTAAAGCTTTATGAGGCATTATTACTACAGTCTGTTAAGTCGGAAATCAAAGTACAACCAAGCTCCCTGCAGTTTGGTTTCCAGCCAGGTGTCAGTTGTACTATGACTTCTTTTCTCTTCAAAGAATGTCTATACTATACCAGAGAATCTCACAGTAAACTTTATACGTGTTTCTTAGATATACAAAAAGCGTTTGATAGGGTGTGGCAAAATGGTTTATTTTACAAGTTGCATGAAATGGGAATTACCGTAAATACCCTAAAATCCGTCATTAGTATTTACGATGAGACGCAGTGTAGTGTACTATTCCATGGATATAGGTCAGAACTTTTCAGTGTCGAAATCGGAACCCGGCAGGGTGGGTTAAGTTCACCATTCTTCTATCTTTGCTATATAAATGGACTTCTTTGTGAATTGGAAAAATGTAATTATGGTCTAAATTTAGGCAACATTCACTTACCGTGTATTACTTCAGCTGATGACATGGTTCTACTAAGTCTCTCAAAGAAAGGTTTGGACAGAATGCTAGATATTTGTCATGCTTACTCCAGAAAATGGCTTTTTGAGTATAATTCTAAAAAATGCAGTGTTATTGTTTTTAATGAGAGCAAGCGTGAATTTGCTATGACAAAAAGGAAATGGTTCATAGGGTCTGAACAAATTGACGAAAGTGAAGGTTATACACATCTTGGTGTTTTTTGCGACAAATATCTCTCAAATTCTGGTTGTATAAAAGAAGCTGTCTTAAAGTTAAGGGGGTCATTTATGAAACTCTTTAATAGCGGGGTTAATGAAAAATCGCTTCATCCTTTTACGAGCAAAAAATTGTACAATACTATTGTCCTACCTGGGGGGCTATTTGGATGTGAAACTTGGTTATCATTGTCCAACAATGAACTTACACAGTTAGAGAGGTGTCATCGCTTTTGTATAAAGAAAATACAAGGTATGGGGAAATATACCCGCACAGATATCGCCTTAGGTATGTTGAAAATGATAAATATAGAAAGTATCATTGATATCCGTAAATTAACCCTTCTTGGACACCTATGTCGTCTTAGCCCTCAAAATAAAGTTAAAGAGGTTTTCTTATATCGCTTATGTAATTTCATGATATCGGGGCAAAACCAAAGGGGATATTTTCATGATATTTTTAGTATATGTTGTAAGTATAACCTCGATCAGTCCCTGTTAGATTTTTATGAAAACGGCTGTTTTCTAGAGCGTTCACGTTGGAAAAAAACAGTGAAGAAGCAAGTTGATACATATTTTATGGGTATGTGGTATATGAATATCAATAAAAATATTGAATTAAATCTTTTTGCCACACTTCATCCGGCTTTCTGTGAAAGTATATTTTGGTACATAAGCAGATGTAAGTTTAAGTATCGCACATATTGTAATACAGCTGTAAAAATTATTTCAACGCTTGGGCGCAATATTGAACGTACTCTGTGTGTCAAATGTGGACAATTTTATGACATTATAGCTGTACATGGTCTTTTGCATTGCTATTCTACGAAGGAAATTAGAGAAAAACTTTTCTACATGTTATTATCAAAATATGGTTCACGTGTAAGTGACTACTTCAGAAATTCGTGTGATTTAACTAAAACTAGCATTCTTCTTGGTGCACCTATACCAGATTTTATATCACTTTTAACTGTAGAACACACAGATTTTGTAGTGTCTCTGTTATACTATATTCATGCCACGTGGGTAGTATTTAATACATAGCGGATACTGCTTTTTGGTATAATAGTACTTGATGCGCTTATATTGGCAATGACGGAAATAGCATCATTTAAGTGGTGATTATAATATTACCTTAATTATTTCCATTTTATTACATTGTATTTTCATATCCAATGTTATCCTTATCGTTACTTTTTTTTCCGATGATTCGTCTGTGTAATCTCTCTCGCTCTCTCTCTCTCTGTCCCTTTCCTTTCTGTGTTTTCTTTTTTTTTCCGGATTTCTTGACTTAGATGTATATGTGTTGTAGTTTAGTCTTTGTATATCTTTGTATACTTGTAAATCTTCACTTGCTGGAGGAAATAAAGATATGAATGATACGGATTGGTCAGAAACTCTCAGTTAACTAATTTTCTCACTTCCCAGCACCTTTGGTTATCTTGTATACTTGCTCAATTTAATTAACACAAATAGGTCACCAGCTGGGGTTAATCGACGAGCGAAATTAAACATTTACTTATACATCTTTTTAATAAAAATACTCGTCTTTTTCAAAAACAAATTGTGTGTATCAGAATACTATACTATAATATTCATTATTAACTCTTTACCAAATAACACAATTTTAGACAAGTTCAAATTGAAAGCACTTGCAGACGACAAAATAGACGAAACTCAAATATTGAAATTTATTTCCAGCAGGGTGGAAAACATTGTGGGAAAATGAGAAAATGCTGGCTACCAGCATTTTCTCCTTTTCCCACAATGTTTTCAAAAGGCTTCTATCTGCGGGCCGTAAAAACCAGGGATTGTTTGGTAAAGGGTTAAAGTCCGTCGATACTGTTTTTTTGTATTTAATGCCGTGTCATGGAAAAGGGGGGCTTGATGTATATTTTCATTATGTACCAATATCTCTTCAACTACTAGACAAAATTTCATGAGACTTCGTATATATATAGTACATCATAAGCCACAGACAATCATTTTTTTTTTTAAAGGATGAAATGCCATGTCATGGAAAAAGGGAACCAGCGGTCATGGAGCGAACATTGCACTGTATTGCTTAAAGATGATTTTCGAGTAATTCTTATCGACTATACATTTTTCTGTGAGATTTCAACAGACAGGTAGATCCATAAGTATCAACGTGATGATATTATATGCAGATTAGTAACTTTGTGAGTACCAACAGACTAAACCAACTTGAAATTTATCGCTGCGATATTGGCCGTGGGTGGGGTACTACATTGACCAAAAGTGAAAATATTTACCCCCAGGCCACATGTAATGACTGAAAAAATTTCACGCATGAGTGATTAAGTGTACAGTTAAGGTCTCGTAATGGAATTCGGATTACGTAAGGGACGTAATCCATGTAGTTCAAAGGGAGACGAGTCGAACAGAGCCGAGTCACAAAGAGAGGGCCAGGAAAGTGGGAATACGTCTTTAAATGTTTCAAACGATTCAGAATCCTTGATTGACGGTCAGCAAAATAGCGACGATTACAATCTAATTTCAAAATTAGCTGATTTATCTTGTAATTTGACAAGAGATTTGTTCATAAATCAGATTACAACGGAATATCCCGATTTGGAAGACATCCGGATAAGAGTCTTTGAAGCAGTAAAGGTGACTGATGGATACCCCTATGATATTAATGCAGAATTGAAAAGAAGGAAGAATACGTATGGGGGAGAGAGTAAATTACACAAAGTAGCAAAAGATATCCACACTTTAGTGCAAGTACTTGAAGGAGCAGAGTTTCATGAATTGCGTGATTGTACGAGCATACCGCACAGTAAAAGTTCAAACCTTGACAGCAGCATTTTGAACAACGGAATCACAAATAGTGCTGAAATAGAATCTCTTAAGACAGTGATAAACACAATGAAAGCGGATATTTTAGCTTTGAAACAGGAATACTCAGATCTTAAAAACAGCATGACAAAAGAAGTGCAAGAGGTGAAAGAATCTGTGAAAAAGTTGCAAGTAGAACTGCAAATGGAAATATCTGATTTAAGAGGTGATGTAAAAACAAACGCACAGTCAATCGACAGGATTGTTGATGAGAAAAGTAATGGTAATGCTTCACTGAAATCAGATATCAGACTCATTAAAGCTGAGGTGAAGGAGCTACACGATGCGCTGGTAAATAAAGCAGAATCTAAGAGAGTAGAGAACATAAATGAAAAGCACGCCCAGATTTTGAAAAGGCTTAACAAATTGGAGAGAAACAATGTCAGCAATTCTTATAGAGATAATTCGTCTGCTGAAGAACATAAACAAGAAAATACCGATAAACAGAGTACGGGTCAAACTATACAAAACAGTACTAAACAAAACAATGATACGCGGTTACAATACACTGCGAAAGATGATTGTGTGATAGTGGATGGCCATGATACAGAGAATACACGCTCTCCAAGTCAAACAGATGTAGATAAGGACAGATCCTATGCTGACGTCCTTCAGTGTAAAGAGATAGAAAATGATAAATCTATGTTTGAATCCCAGTCGAGCAGAAATTTGCAGTCACAATCTCAAAATAATCCGGAGCGTTTTTCTAGTTTTAGACAATTCGACAGAATACAGGACGAACAGCGATCGAATACGTATACGTCGCGCGGAAGTAGGCATGCTGATCGCAGTGATTTGTCAAATGATGTTCACGCGCCGAGTTACGTTCGCTTAAACGAGTCACGTACTAACATGGAAAAAAGCAATACTGTAGATAGAAACAATCGGTTTCCCCGCCCCCAAAGAATAACTAGAGGACGAGGTACTAGGCGGGATGCATCAGAAATTTCAAATGAAATAGATGAAGATGATTTCAGCAAATATGTTTATCGCAGAGTAAAGCGTTTCTACGTCGGAGGGTTTATAAATTCGATTACCACGGACAAGTTGGTCGATTACGTTGAGACAA
The DNA here is from genome assembly GCA_946811185.2 of Hippopus hippopus. Classification (NCBI taxonomy): domain Eukaryota; kingdom Metazoa; phylum Mollusca; class Bivalvia; order Cardiida; family Cardiidae; genus Hippopus; species Hippopus hippopus. Next base: position 56,778,167 of record OX328106.1, on the reverse strand, counting down.
GGGGCGTCACAGTAACATGGGTTACGATATTTCCTATGAGAAACAGTAATCGTGTGGTCATACGATTGAATGTTGAAGACAATGACAATAGTGATTTTGTTTTGGAGAGGACATTCTGGCCGCGTTATGTTATATGTAAACCTTGGTTGACCAGAAATACAAGAGAGCGCCGTAGAAATAACAGACAAATTCATTCTTATAACACTGTTCAAAATGATTATCAGTACGACATCTACAATGAGGAAAATGACGATTATTATGACGATAACAGATATAATGATTACAATTACCACCACAGTTATGCTAGAAATTAAGTTCCACACAATATATTTATTCAGATTTTACTCTGTGTTAATGGCTAGTCTCAGTCTTTTAACCTGGAATGCTACAGGTCTCATGTCTAGTAGCGTCTGTTTGAGCGACTTACTACAGAAAAATAACATTGATGTGTGTGGTGTTTCCGAAACATGGTTATATCCCTGGGACGGCCATTTCGTAAACAGTATACACACCAATTACTATGGAGTTAGTAGTTCCTCGTATCAGTCACAATATCTAAACCCTTGTGTAAGAATGGTAAGGAAGGGAGGTGTCGCTCTACTGTGGAAAAAATCACTAAATGCCAGTGTGCGAGTGTTAGACACAAACGATGAGCGAATCATAGGTATAAGTTTACAATATGAAAATGGTGGCTGCTGCTTTATATTCCAAATGTACTTTCCAAGTAGTGGCCATAGATATGATGAGTTCATAAGATATATCGAAAAGCTACATGATATTGTCAACTTTTATTCTATGCAGGGTAATATCTATATTATGGGCGATCTTAATGCTCATTTAAACGGGACCACTTTTATAAAGCCTTTAGATAGACGGGGCTATGCCCTACAGGATTTTTTGAATGTACACGATTATATTTCTGTCGGTACACTACCTCTAACTAGTGGAGCTATGACTACTTTTGTTTCATACAGTATGCAATCACAGTCACTTATCGATCACATACTGATCCCCGCATACACGATCGACAAAATCATATCATGTAAAATTTTAGATGATGATTGTCTTAATGTATCCAATCATAGACCTGTTATGTTAATGTTGACTCTTCATACGCCAATTTCTACTGACAGTGGTAGTTTTAAATTGCATATTCGGTGGAAAACAGTAAGTGAAGATAGACTAAAAAAATATGAGGCTTCTCTATCTGAGAAATTAGAGAGTTGTACGGAACTATTTGAGAAAAATATAGATCACTGTAACTATAAGTCGGTTATCACAGATATGTACCTCAAACTATGTTCCTTGATACATGAAGCTTCCAGCCCTTTAACTTCAAAACGCAAATATAGAAAGTATCTTAAACCATTTTGGAACGAGGAATTGAAATTACTTCATTACTGTATGAGGGATAAGAGGCGCAAATGGCGCTTGAAAGATAAACCTAGGACGTCTTCATCTACAGAATATAATGAATACAAAGAAGCAAAGAGACTGTTCAGAAATAAACATAGATTTTATGCTGAACAGTATCTTTCCTCCTTAAACGACGAAATCGACAATGCTGCAGAGCTTGACCCGCGCACGTTTTGGAGACTCTACAGCAAAAGAAAGCACAATTCTTCGCGCACTCACGACAGTGTTATGGTATTTGATAATGTGACTTATCGGGATCCTAAAGATGTAACCTATCAGTGGGGTATCTATTTCAAAAATCTATACACGTACAATCCAGATAGCAATGGTGATCAGCCTGCCATAAATCATATCAATGAATGGGTTAGTCGTGTCCGATCGGAGTCCTGTCTTCGAGTTGAAGATCGATTCAATATCGATGACATCTCGAAGTCAGTTCTGCGATTGAACAAAAATAAAGCATGTTCTCAGGATAGTATTTTTAATGAGCATATTATTTATGGTGGTAAAACTTTACATAAATGTTTGTTAAAACTTTATAATTTAATGTTTAAATTTTCTTTTGTGCCGAAAATGTTGAAGTATGGCTTAATTGTCACGCTATTCAAAGGAGGGAACAAGAGTAAAACGGATCCGAATAATTACAGAGCGATAACCTTGTCGTCTGCAACATTAAAGCTTTATGAGGCATTATTACTACAGTCTGTTAAGTCGGAAATCAAAGTACAACCAAGCTCCCTGCAGTTTGGTTTCCAGCCAGGTGTCAGTTGTACTATGACTTCTTTTCTCTTCAAAGAATGTCTATACTATACCAGAGAATCTCACAGTAAACTTTATACGTGTTTCTTAGATATACAAAAAGCGTTTGATAGGGTGTGGCAAAATGGTTTATTTTACAAGTTGCATGAAATGGGAATTACCGTAAATACCCTAAAATCCGTCATTAGTATTTACGATGAGACGCAGTGTAGTGTACTATTCCATGGATATAGGTCAGAACTTTTCAGTGTCGAAATCGGAACCCGGCAGGGTGGGTTAAGTTCACCATTCTTCTATCTTTGCTATATAAATGGACTTCTTTGTGAATTGGAAAAATGTAATTATGGTCTAAATTTAGGCAACATTCACTTACCGTGTATTACTTCAGCTGATGACATGGTTCTACTAAGTCTCTCAAAGAAAGGTTTGGACAGAATGCTAGATATTTGTCATGCTTACTCCAGAAAATGGCTTTTTGAGTATAATTCTAAAAAATGCAGTGTTATTGTTTTTAATGAGAGCAAGCGTGAATTTGCTATGACAAAAAGGAAATGGTTCATAGGGTCTGAACAAATTGACGAAAGTGAAGGTTATACACATCTTGGTGTTTTTTGCGACAAATATCTCTCAAATTCTGGTTGTATAAAAGAAGCTGTCTTAAAGTTAAGGGGGTCATTTATGAAACTCTTTAATAGCGGGGTTAATGAAAAATCGCTTCATCCTTTTACGAGCAAAAAATTGTACAATACTATTGTCCTACCTGGGGGGCTATTTGGATGTGAAACTTGGTTATCATTGTCCAACAATGAACTTACACAGTTAGAGAGGTGTCATCGCTTTTGTATAAAGAAAATACAAGGTATGGGGAAATATACCCGCACAGATATCGCCTTAGGTATGTTGAAAATGATAAATATAGAAAGTATCATTGATATCCGTAAATTAACCCTTCTTGGACACCTATGTCGTCTTAGCCCTCAAAATAAAGTTAAAGAGGTTTTCTTATATCGCTTATGTAATTTCATGATATCGGGGCAAAACCAAAGGGGATATTTTCATGATATTTTTAGTATATGTTGTAAGTATAACCTCGATCAGTCCCTGTTAGATTTTTATGAAAACGGCTGTTTTCTAGAGCGTTCACGTTGGAAAAAAACAGTGAAGAAGCAAGTTGATACATATTTTATGGGTATGTGGTATATGAATATCAATAAAAATATTGAATTAAATCTTTTTGCCACACTTCATCCGGCTTTCTGTGAAAGTATATTTTGGTACATAAGCAGATGTAAGTTTAAGTATCGCACATATTGTAATACAGCTGTAAAAATTATTTCAACGCTTGGGCGCAATATTGAACGTACTCTGTGTGTCAAATGTGGACAATTTTATGACATTATAGCTGTACATGGTCTTTTGCATTGCTATTCTACGAAGGAAATTAGAGAAAAACTTTTCTACATGTTATTATCAAAATATGGTTCACGTGTAAGTGACTACTTCAGAAATTCGTGTGATTTAACTAAAACTAGCATTCTTCTTGGTGCACCTATACCAGATTTTATATCACTTTTAACTGTAGAACACACAGATTTTGTAGTGTCTCTGTTATACTATATTCATGCCACGTGGGTAGTATTTAATACATAGCGGATACTGCATTTTGGTATAATAGTACTTGATGCGCTTATATTGGCAATGACGGAAATAGCATCATTTAAGTGGTGATTATAATATTACCTTAATTATTTCCATTTTATTACATTGTATTTTCATATCCAATGTTATCCTTATCGTTACTTTTTTTTCCGATGATTCGTCTGTGTAATCTCTCTCGCTCTCTCTCTCTCTGTCCCTTTCCTTTCTGTGTTTTCTTTTTTTTTCCGGATTTCTTGACTTAGATGTATATGTGTTGTAGTTTAGTCTTTGTATATCTTTGTATACTTGTAAATCTTCACTTGCTGGAGGAAATAAAGATATGAATGATACGGATTGGTCAGAAACTCTCAGTTAACTAATTTTCTCACTTCCCAGCACCTTTGGTTATCTTGTATACTTGCTCAATTTAATTAACACAAATAGGTCACCAGCTGGGGTTAATCGACGAGCGAAATTAAACATTTACTTATACATCTTTTTAATAAAAATACTCGTCTTTTTCAAAAACAAATTGTGTGTATCAGAATACTATACTATAATATTCATTATTAACTCTTTACCAAATAACACAATTTTAGACAAGTTCAAATTGAAAGCACTTGCAGACGACAAAATAGACGAAACTCAAATATTGAAATTTATTTCCAGCAGGGTGGAAAACATTGTGGGAAAATGAGAAAATGCTGGCTACCAGCATTTTCTCCATTTCCCACAATGTTTTCAAAAGGCTTCTATCTGCGGGCCGTAAAAACCAGGGATTGTTTGGTAAAGGGTTAAAGTCCGTCGATACTGTTTTTTTGTATTTAATGCCGTGTCATGGAAAAGGGGGGCTTGATGTATATTTTCATTATGTACCAATATCTCTTCAACTACTAGACAAAATTTCATGAGACTTCGTATATATATAGTACATCATAAGCCACAGACAATCATTTTTTTTTTAAAGGATGAAATGCCATGTCATGGAAAAAGGGGGCTTAATGTATAAATTCATTATGGACCAATAACAAAAGTGCCACGTGTAGGTGATAAACACCTCTTATTCATTTCTATCAAAAAAATATTTTTTTCGGCGGGGAATAGCGTGGGATATCATTTCAACGAAATAACTTGTTTGCAGTTGGACAGGTATGCCTGATATTTATTCTGTGCACTGCTTCGAGGTATAGTGGGGTAAAGTAGCGAATGAAATCTAACAGGTATTTGAAAATGGTAACAAATTTGATACGCTAGTATGATAGTAGTTTTCTGTTCTGATCTAAATGTGTATTTATAAAGGTGAGAAGTCTGCAACCTACCAGAATTGTTTAGAGGAAAAAGACAGGATGACTAAATTGTGCAAATTATAATCTATAGTCTGTGCATTAAGAATATGAGTTTGCCGTAATCCTCTGTGCAAACCGCGTAGGCTGGTCCGGGTTGCGATTATAGGACCTCGTTGTTGTTTCTGTTTCAAGAACAGTTATTCTACATACTAAGCCGAGCCCCGGTGGCTAAGTCGGTAGCCTGCAGGACTTGAGAACAGGTGTCGCTGGTTCGATCAACGGCTTGGCCAATTTCTTTCCGAGAATTCATGGTAGTCAATGCGACAGGATTCATTCCTCTCTCACCCCTGACCGTTGTTTCGACGATGATTATGTGGGAAAGCAGCCAGTCTCTTGGAAAAAATATTGTGCAGAGTACTGGTAAAAGAAATTCTAGGAAAGCATGGATAGGTGCACTGGTCACCGTGATATACTTGTAAATTGAATAATGTTGAAAACGGCATTAAAAACCATACAATCTAATACGGCTTTTACTGGGAATTGTCCATATGTATTCTGTGATTTGTATGGAAAGTCTTTTTCTCATACGGTGTGTCAAAACGCATTGTCGTGCTATGCACAAGGTGTATTCTATCAAACAAATTTACACACACTTTTTCCAGTCGGCCAAAAAAAAACAAATGTTTACAAAACAGAAAGCAATAAAATATGTAACACAATGTGTAAATAGACGGAAGCCTTTATTTAAACTGAAGAAATTCTGACAATCACAATTTTTTATAATTGGACTATGGATCATGTTACGACTATTTAATCCCGACCTATGACGTCCTATCACGTCCTCGCAATGTTACACAGGGTGTTAACTTCTGCAGGAAGTTTTTCGTCGTAAAGAAATTATACATGGTTGTTAGCGGTCTCATTCAGTCCAATCTGAACCTACACGGCTGACAAATATCTTGTAATAGTCGGACAGTAAAACTTCTAATCTCATAGCTCTACTGTACGAGGCTGATTCGGAATTATACTGGTCGCAAATGCCGGGTGCGATCTTTTCTCTCGAACTAGTCCATTTAGCAACATCCCGAGGACTGTGATATCTATGAATGTTCCAAAGAGTTAAACATGCTGTACGTAGCGGACAGCTTGGCCTGCAAATAAAATTGGTATTTCCACAAATGAATCTATACGAATATTACATATGTATTTTTTTCCCTCTAGAACTTTGTTTAATACACGTATGTTATTTGACATTCAGTCTAGAATTTGAACCTCACTGGCTCAATTTCCATGGCTTTTGTGAAAGTATAAAGGAGTTAATGCTTAAAAGTGCAGGAAAGACATTGCAGAGTAAGATGGAAGAAATCTACCTTTAAATTACAATTCGACTAATTTTTATAATGGAATGGCGTGTGAACACATCATCATCGGAATGACTTTTTGAATATCAGTGTTTTAGAGAGACAGAGCGAGAGAGAGAAAGATTATGTCACCATTTCTAAATAACAAGAAAATGATAATCTATTGATTCCTATGCAGAAACCAGCTCAAAGCTGATACAACCGTCAATATTCGGTGAATGCTGCTGTCTGTTTTACTCAAAGTATTACCTAGAATGAAAGACATCAGAAGGACAAGTCGATACCACACCGGGCTATTCGAAGAAGTGGACGTTGGAGGTAGTAGAGAAAGCGCTATTGCAAAGGAGGGATAATACGGCTTGCAAGTGTTCGGAAAACATGTTTACCGAAAACTGTTTACATGGCCTTAAATCTTAAACAACTTTATCAGTCTCCAACCATGTCCAAAATTCTTAATTTTCATTAATGCAATGCTAAAAACTCGTTTGTTCCCTTTAAATTACGTACATAAATATATCAACTTTTGGGGGACTATCCTGTGCTATTTTTATTTTAAGATATAATTTACAACTACAGGCGACCTGAGTACTGTGCGATTAATAAAACTGGAAAACCAAATTGATCTCAATACCAAACTTCAAAGTATTGTTTTTGTGGTTATCATTCGGGATAAATACGAAATATACACTTCTAAACAAAGAAGTAGATTCTCATGCGTTATGCAGACTCCATCAAATATATGCGTATTTCCATAGTTATCTCAAAGTGCACGGGACTATGCAAACCTATATAGCCATTTGCAAAGAAGCATTCTACCACTCCAGCAGCCTGCATAGCTCAAGTGGTAGAGTGTAGGGCTCGTAAACATTAAGTTTCGGGTCAGTTGAGGGTGTGGGTTCGATGCCCACGGCTGACCATCTCAAATTACTAATAGACGTTCGAATGAGACATAAAACCGAGCTCCAGTGTGTTGTTTCTGTACACCGAGCACATTTAGGATGGGTTTCATCCTGTATCCTGCACTATCCCCCATAACAAAATTTCAGGGGGGTTTCGCCCATATGGGCAACCGTTGGCGACGATAAATTAACGCAAATTCAATTAATCAATTCTACCACTCATGTGTACCACCAAAACAGTTAGAACAATACACAAAGCTGTAGATGTGTATAGCATAGCGGCGATAGCGTGTCACTTGGTAAGGATAGGAGCAAAGGGTTTTCTGATAAAAAGGTATAAAGTAAAACTTAAATAAATTTTATAAACGATGAACTGCATTTCAAAATATACATCTAAAATATGAATTTCACATTACCAGTTCTATATTGCAGATTTTTCGTGCGTATAAAGGTCACACAATATCGATGTTTAAGTATATCACTTGATTAAAAAAATGTTAGGCAAAGTTTGTTTTTTTTATGTTCCCCAAATTAAAGTTTCCTAACCACATTGGGCGATACAACCGTTTTTTTTTTTTTTTTCGACTAGATAAAGCAGTAATTCTAACCTGTGCAAATATCTCTAATTTTCATTAATAACAATACATATATGTATAAAAATCTGAAATACATGTTTGGCGGTAAAGGATTAAATTATATATCATGCACTTGACTGTATGAAGTGAAGTAATTGTATTCTTCTCCGACATTCCATATTGTACCTAAAATATATGGAGGTCACAGACTCGATACCTGGTTGATTGAATGGTGTTTTACACCCCTATCAACATTATTTCAGTCATATTACGGTAACAGCTCACATATTCATATAATTCCTAGTTTTCAGCAGTACTATAGGCTAGGGTTCTAAGGCTTCTTACCAAAAGGCGCTCCCGTGAAAAAGCCCGTTGGATCCAGAGGGGCTCGAACCCGGGACCTCCAGGTCACGAGTCCTACGCTTTACCACTGAGCCACGCAGTACCCCCTGGCCCACTCGATACCTGGTCGGAACGAAACTTTCTGACAATTTTAATTTCCCTCTCATCTTTGACGTATGCTATCTAAAGAGCAGTTAAGGCTTGGAAGAGTGTTGTATGAGCAGTGGTGAGCAGTGGTAAGGGAATGCCACGGACACATATAGAGGTGTACTGACCGCAACAATAAAACTGAATTCCTGTTTAACTCGGCTTAAAACCCAAATCAATCTAACCTAGTTACATGCACCTAACTTTGTAATGTCATTAGAAATGGAACCGTCATGACCTTATCTCTATTTTCAACAAGTTGACAGGATGACGAACTATAGGATATCCCTTTCGTGGAAGATTAGACATATTTCTCTCATAAAATATAAGAGGCTATCGAATTTTAAAGCAGACAAAATACTTGCGTGAACCGTAAAATTATGCCTATCGCTTATTCTCGATAATAAGACTATGAATTTTATAATACTTATTGATCGACCCATCACGTCCTGTCAATGCTACACTCTTAAGTTATGCAGGACATGTCTCGCCATAGAGAACAGGTTAAGATTTGACTAGAGCACCTGTACATAAAACTGCTTCTGCTACTCAAATTGTAGAATGCTCTCCATCTCTTAGTTATTGTCATTTTTTTTGGTAGAAAAATTAAATGAATGTAAAAAGCGTACAGAAGTGGCAGGACCTGTGATAAGCGATTAGCATTACAACATACTATGAGTGAACATGGTGGGAATCCTGTATTTTGGAAAATTTCGGGGGACTAAACAATAAAAGGAAGTTTTCATTTCTGAACTTTTATTGTTATTGGGGAATGAACTTGTATTGCAAGAAAAACATACTGTATTTTCATGTAATTTTAATTGATTATTTAAGACAGTCATTCGGATTAAATTTGCAACACTTACACAACAGTATAAGAAAATTTCTTAAAATATTACTAATCAAATAGTTACTGATCATCTACATGGTAATTAATTCAGGTACAATCCTACCGGAAGCCGCTCGTACAAAGGTAGTCCTGAACGTTTCGCACTGGTCGGAAATGCCATGTGCACTCTTCTCATTAACAAATTCATGTTGCAACATCTCGAGGACTATGACATAACGACATGTCAAGATCAGAAATCCATTAGCCTAAGATCCTGTCATGTAGCGTATACAAGCCATTAACTCTGGCTGCTAAGCGCGACTCATGAACCTTTTGCGGACAGTGTATATCAAGATCAGACTGCACAGAACGTGCTGTCTGATCTTGGATCTACACTGTCCGATAAGAATATATTATTCCCCAAAACATATCTTTGAAATGGCAATAATTTGGTTTTCACTGTAGAGTTGAAAATTTCACTTTAGTTATTTAGCAGGATAATAGTTAAAAAAGAATTTAGCCAATCGCTGTGATATTGGATTGTAAAGACCTTAATCATTGCACACTGGCTGCCTGTCATATATTACATGTATACTCATTTGAAAACATTCATGGTCACCCGTCACAACTCGGCAGATTTCGTTCTGCATCCAACGTCATCTGTTTCAAGAAGGTTTGCAATTTGAATAAATTTTAGTCACACGACATATCGCCGTTAATGAAAGTCAATGATCAACGATGTCCACAAAAATTGCAGTGAGCGAATATTCCTATCTATCAATCGAATGAAAATGATATTTCACCTTTAAAAAGGAATTTGAAACGGTTTGGTAACAGAAATGTATTTAGAAAGACTTCGAGAGAAGATGTTGACTTTGAGTCTTATGCAAAGCAGTAAAGCGGTCTATTTTCGGCGGAGAAATGTTAGGTGAAGGTACACATCACCCTCCTTATACAGTCGAATGATTTGATCAACAGATCAACTGAGATTTGTCGAATGATTCATGGTATTATGACACTTGTAGGCCCCGGCTTCGAGTTGCACTGGATCCACTGGATTTGTCATGATAGTGTCCTTGGGCAAGAAACTTCAGAGCCCCAGCCTAGTACTGGTGAAACCCAGAAAAAAACATGAATATGTTAGCTGTCGCCGTGATGTGACTGAAATAATCTTGAAAGCGGCGTAAAAGACCATTCAATCGATCAATAAACTAATTACACTTGTGTCATTTCCATGTTAGCTACGTCTCTTCTTCATTTTGAAGAATACACTGAATTAAAGTTACACAGAAGTCCTCGTGATTAAATAATGTGTTAAAAATCCTGGACAAAAACGCCATTTAATTACAAGACTAGCTGTCCGCTACGTGACACATGTTTAACTACATTGTATTTTGGAACATTCATCGAATTTTACAGAGTCCTCTAGACGTTGCTGTATGGACTAGCTAGTGAGAAAAGTCTGACACTTGCGACAACTGAAAATTTGAATCAGCCAATGCATTTACGTATGAGATCAGAATCTGTACTGCTCGCTTATTACATATCAAAGCTAAAAATAATTTGTGAGTCTTGTAGATTCATACAGGACTGAGAAAGACATCTACCGAACGTGTATGATTTCCGCATGACGAAACATGTCCTGCATAAGTTAACAAGGAGTGCATCATTGCAAGGACTTGAAAGGTCAGGAGTAATAAGTCATAACTTAATTCATAGTCTAATTATCAAAAGATTGTAACCGTCATCATTTCTTGCCTTTTTTCAAGAGGTTTTCTTTTTCAGTTTTAAAGGCTTGTTATGTTTCATGTGTGTCTGTTGCTTTCTCTCTCTCTCTCTCTTTTACATAGAGACTCAAATGTTGACTTATTTACATAGTCCTCCCGATGATAATTGATTAATAATTGGACTATGAATTCAGTAATGACCATTTATTCTCGACTTTTCACAAACGTTTTCGCAATGATATACTCCCTCCTAACTTATGCAGGATATAATCCGCCATACAGAAATCACACATGGTTGGTACCGGTCTTGTCTGAATATACACGACTCATCAGTTTCTTATGAGCTGTTAAAGTAACAAATGTTGCCAGAAGTACACAAAGCGGGTGTTAAAATGCATTTCAATTTAAATCATATAATTAAAAAGTATAGAATTTATTGTAAAGATGGCGATCTCTTGTTGTACGGTCGGTCCCAGTGTTAGTAGCTGGCAGAGAAATTAATTTCAGAAGTAGGTTAAAACCTGCCAGACCACTCTTTCTTTTGTTTACTTTTTGCTCCTTCTTAAAATTCATTTTTCTGGCAGCGACTAATACTTTGACCTTCTACACAATAACAGATTGTCATCTTCACAAAATTTCCCATCCTATGATTGGTATAAATGAAATTTAAATTCATTTTAACACCTGCTTTGATTTTTGACCGCTGTTGGGCCTTTAAGTGTCACAGGCGAACACTAAAGACACTGATCCAGTTGTGCACAATTTTACTAAGTCTTATTTTGTTCTGCATCCTGTACAGAATTTTATTCACACTGTTTCAATATCGAGGACTTTCTTATAAGTAAGTGTTTGCTTCAATATTTAAAAAAAAATAAAGTCTTATAGCCAACACACAAATGGAAAAAAAATTATCTGCAAATGACGATCGGATTTTAATAACAGAATGGCCTGTGAACACCTCACGTCTATGAAACATCGAGGGGACAATGCGAATAAGTCAAAGGACTTTATGTTAAAAAATAGAGAGAGATCGAGATCGAGAGATCTAAATATATTTGGATGAGAGACAAGTGATGCTATTAGCAACGACCTGTTTTTATTGACAAGAATAAGATTACATATGACGTTCTCTATACAAAAACTGTGACAACTGACAATCAGTGATTGAATTGTTTGTGTTATTGCTACGAATTAAATAGACATTTCTTATTTATACAATGCATCGGTGTTCAATCAAACAAACAGGTCGGTGTGACGGGTTTTTTCCTTGATTTTCAGACCGGGTAAAAGCAAGGAATTAGGTTTTTTGGAGAGAGAGAGAGAGAGAGAGAGAGAGAGAGAGAGGGTTAAATAAAAAGTTCACACTGCTCATTATACGCCAATAGATGTAGTATTAGTTAAACATAACAGAAAACTGTAGTGATAACGTTAGAACTATATCTGTTCAAACTGATAGAATCAGGGTTGAATAGCAACTTAATGTATATTGAAAGAGACTCATACGGGATCAGAGATCTGCCATACGGGATTGGTTATGCTGTATCCTTCAGAGTCAGCAGCCTGCGAGACAGACAGACAGACAGACTGGTAGGAGAAGACTTTTGAAAACATTTTGAGCTAAAGAAATATTGCTTATCAACCAAATCCCATTCAATGAGATTGCCCATTATTTACTAAATATTCTGTCGGTTTGGAACAGTTTATTAGAAGTTAATGTTTTCTTGTTGGGGGGGGGGGGTTCATACCTGTAAACAGTTATCTTTTTGAAACTAGTCACAGTTCTGCCACCCCCTTCGGTTATTACCAGTACTACCAGTCATTTCTCCGCTCATAAGCCCTCCAGTCTTTTTGCTATCCCTGCAACCCTGAACGCCAAGGAGAAAGGGGATCAAACCTGCATTCCCCCACCCCCCTATAAGGAAGGTTCTTAATATCATATTGTCGGAAAATTGTGAAAATTTCGAAACATAGCTACCCATTCAAATGATTAGTGAGGAAACTCTTATATATGTTGTGGGTTTAGAAGCATATTCACAAAGATATGTCTGAAAGGTATAAAAATATATTGCCTAAGATATGTGACAATATGGATGGATGAACTGCCGGGAAAAAAAACAGAGCGAAAAAGATAAAATATAGGAAATTAAGAGACAGTGAGAATCTGCGCGAGAAAAATAAAGAACAGGAGGTGAATGGACGGAGAGGGAGAGAGTGAGCATATATATCCATACAAACCTTTGGACATATGTCGAATAATATATAAATTAAAGATTTTGACCATTATGAGATTATTCCCTACCATATTGTTCAAATCGTGCAACCACAACGACTGCCATCAGCCTTTGCCCCCACACAATTGACTTTTGACGTGTCTGAAGCAGACGACTCTTGAAAGCAGTGTGAAAAAAAAAAACGACTTTAATTACAACGAGCAATCTTTCCTTTTGTCTCAATTTTGTGCAAAAAGTGCAATCTACATGTACCACGCAAATTAAAGATCAATACGTTTTGAGTAAAGCAAAGGAACGTCCTACAGTAAAGAAAGTTTTTACGTATGTAAAACGAGGTATGTGTTAAGAAATAAAAGACTTTTAAAACTGACAAAACACTTAAAATGGGACAGAAAATAATGATAAACTACAAATTCTTGCTGACAAGATTATGAATTAAAGTATGACTAATTAGTCTCAACCTATTACGTCCTCGCAATGATGCACTTACTCTCAACTTTTGCAGGACATGTTTCGAACTTTTAGAAATTATACATGTTAGCCAACTTAACCACTCTTATCTGAATCTACACGGTTCACAAATAATAGACATAACTCTGAGTTATACACGTTTATGTTGCTGAGTTGGGTCTGAACCGTCGTGTCGGCTAAGGGTTTTAGAATGTTCGTAAATATCTTAATTACTAGTGAAATGCGTATCAACTAACGAACTGATATTAAGTCAGAAAATGAAAATGAGACTATTAGCGGGTTTGAACAAAATAAGAGACTTAACACATTCCTGGATACAGTACCTTGTTCTATTAGATAAGATATCCTGTTTGGTTCAGTTGTAAGGTGTAGGACTCGTGACTAGGAGACCCCGGATTCGAGCCTCACTGGATCCACTGGGTTTTTCGTGGGAGTTTCCTTGGGTAGGACACTTCAGAGCCTTACCCTAGTGTTGGTGAAAACCAGGAAATACATGAATGTGTGATGTCGCTGTGATATGACTTAAATTGTGTTTAAGGCGACATAGAACACCATTCAATCAATCTTATTGATATGATTATAATACGTGTGACGTTCCCTACAGAAAACTGTTACACTCTCAGTCATTTAGTAATTGAGTCGTTTGTGTTATTGCTGAGAATGAAAAAGACCTTTCACAAATACTAATACCACCGGTGTTCAATCAAACAGACACAATTCTGTAACAGACGGTCTTTGTTTCGATCCCAGACCGGGTCATAACTAGAAATTACGTGAATAGTACTATGGCAAGGAATGACTGTTAGGAAGAGTGAAGGTTCAGAAACACGAATATTCATGTCGTCCATGGTAATACATATATTCGAAAACCCGGTGACATGGTCTTAGACCCTGTATAAGTAATCAGTCATCAACCATCCCCATTTTTTTTTAGCCCGGCCGGGTGGCTCAGTGGTTAGCATATCTGACTCATGACCTGGAGGTTGCAGGTTCGATACCCGGTTTCGGCGAACTTTCTTTCCGGCGATTTTTCGTCTCTCACCTCTGATGCATGAGAGGAAAGTAGTCAGTGGCCTTGGAAAGAAAGTTGTGTCAACACCGGTGTGAGAAAGCCAGGAAACACATGGGTGCGTCACTGACCGCCATGATATGACCTAAGCTGTTAAAATGGCGTTAAACTCCAATACAAACAAATCACCATTTTCATTTAATAACAGACAAAACATTTAAATGAGGCAGAAAATTATACCGATTATAAATTCATGTCCATAAGATTATAAATCAAGTTATCACTGATAACTCCTAACCTATCACGTCCTCACAATGAAACACTCACACTTAACTTCTGCGTGAATATGCAAAGTTGGCAGCGGTCTTATTAAGTCCAATCTGAATCACCAATATTTTCATAGCTTTAACATGTGGTGAGTGAACAGAACAAGCCCCGATCTTATAGCGAAAATGAATAGGCTAATTCTGAATTTCACTGGTCGCAAATGTCTGGTGCAATATTTTCTACTAACTGATTCATATAGCAACATCTCGAATTCCTTGCTTAAATTCCATTAACATTCCAGTCAAGTAAACCTGTTGTACTTAACAGAAAGCTAGACTTGCAATAAATACAGCATTTCAAGTCTTTCAAGACTAAACAAACATTACATCGTTTTAGCTATTTTCTTTTTTCAGACTGGTCTAATCTAATTATCCGCACCGGAGAAGCGGAATTTCACACTAGTTTAATCTTCGAGGCCCTTCACAATCTTTTTGTCATATTCAATCAAATTGAATTACCATTTCAACAAAAAATCCAATTATTTGACTCTTTAGTCTCTTCAATATTAAACTACTCGAGCGAAGTATGGGGCACACATGTATCCCCAGATATAGAACTGATTCACATCAAATTTTGTAGAAAAATACTTAACGTTAAACAATCAACCAACCGCGATGCACTCTTTGGAGAATTGGGAACAGTCCCAATGTACATTCATAGAAAAATAACAGTGTTAAAATACTGGATAAAGATATTAAATCAACAAGAAAACAGTCTCTTACATAAAACTTACATCATGTTAAAAAACGACGCTGAAAATGGACTAACTTATAATGGAAATAATTGGGCACACAATATAAAGCAAATTCTAATCGAACACGATCTATTATTTATCTGGGAACATCAAACAAATATACGCATCGAGTTAGAGCCGATAAAATTTCATATTCTACAAATATATTACAAGCGTTGGTATCATTCGATAAATAACTCCCCGCGACTCGAGTGCTATTCTCTTTTTAAAAACTCCTTTGAATATGAACAATATCTTAACATAATAAAAGTCCCTAAATTCAGAATAGCCTTAACACGATTTAGAATTTCTGCTCATAATCTAGCCATAGAACAAGGACGATATATTGAACATCCTAGGAATCTACGCATCTGTGAAAATTGTAATCAAAATGTAATCGAAAATGAATTCCATTTCTTGCTAACTTGCCCAAAATATACTCATCTACTACAACAGTATCTTAAACGTTACTATTACTCATGGCCGAATGAACACAAATTCATTAACCTTTTAACAGAAACTTCAACAACAGTTATTAATAACCTAAGTAAATTTATTTATTATGCCACGTTATTAAGAAATTAGTTTGTGCTTAAAGCATGTACCGGTATGAGTTCTTCTAGTTGAATACTACTGTTATCTCTACATATTTGTATTAATTTTTGCTTTTTCCACATACTTTATGCTCTTCATGTAAATCCATGTTCTCTAAGTATTTTGTCTTATTTGCCAAGAACATGTATTTGTTTAACGCAATAAAATGTTGAATGAATGAATTTATGTAAGTTTCAGTCAGTGTTTGATTCAAAATGCATGAAAAACATAGCAAACATTTAAATGAAAGAAAGCTACCTTCAACTAAATATTAGACTTTTATAATACAAAGACCTTTTAAATACACTACGTCTATCGGGAGAACTAAGAGAAAAAGTCAATGGAGTCTATGTTGAAGTGATAGAGCGAGACGAACAGAGAGACAGAAACAGAGAAAACAATGCTTATATCATTTTTAGACCATTTTTAAATTGTAAGAATTCGATTTTATATTGATTTCTCAAGAGGAAACAGGTCGAGGCTGATATAAACTCCAATACGCGGTCGATTGCGTTGTCTAGGCCATCTAACGTATTGGCTAGAATGATATAAACTTATCAGACAGAAAAAATAGAAACTGTAATCAAGCAGACACGAATGTGTGAAAGATCACAAGTTCGATTCCTGACTAAGTCATACTAAGGAACTGACATTCGGGTTCTTGGCGTTGAAGACATTTAAAGCACTGTTGCAAAGAAGGAATGATAGACTTAGCAAGAGGTTGGAAAACATAAATATTTGAACAGCCGTCATTATATATTGAAAAACTGTTCGCACGCCCTCAAACCCTAAACAAGCGATCAATCCTACGTCATGACTCGAGTTCTTAATCTTTATGAACGCAGTGCTAGATACTTATTCAGGTCCTCTAAATTACGCACATGTTTACATCATCATTGGGAGGATTAACCTGTTTATTTTTTTCAGAATTGTTACAAATACGAACTACCTTATTCATGGTAAAATGCAATTCAAAAAACTGAAATAACCAAAATTACTTCCAAACAAGAATTAGACAAACATCAATATTTTGTAGATATTGGTGAAAATATATATGAGGATAACGATAGCAATGAACGAATGAGTCCTATTTTAAGGCTCAACATTCCTGGTAACTCAGTCGGTAGCGTGCAGGACTTGAGAACAAGGGGTCGTGGGTTCGATCCCTGGCTCGGCCAATTCCCTTCCGAGGATTGATTATAGTCATTGCGACAGGATTCATTCCTCTCCCTTCGCTGACCATTGTCTCGACGATGATTATTTGGGAAAGCAGCCAGTGGCTTGGAAAGAAAACTTTGCGGAGTAATGGTAAAAGAGACTCCAGGAAAGCATGGATAGGTGCACTGGCCGCCGCGATACAGCTGAAATAATCTTGAAAATGGCGTTAAACACCATACATTCAATCAACCAACCAATCAGGAGAATATGCACCAACCTACAGACGTGTGCAAATTTGGACTTCACGAGTTGACCATAGAAATGTAAAAGTAATCAAGTATTAATTAACGTGATGTACCTATTAACATTCAAACGCATGACAAAACACTTGATTAGGGAAGAATACTTTACCGATCACAAGTTCTTGCTGATAAGATGACGAATAGATTCATGATTAATTAATCCCGACCTTTAACGTCCTCACAATGATACACTCACTGTTAAAATTATGCAGGACATGTTTCGCCGTACATATATCATAAGTGTGTTGTTAGCAGTCTGTATACAGCACAATATGAATCTACGCGGCTAAAAAATATCTTGTTAGCTTTAATACGCAATCTATGAGTTAAAATAGTGCGGATCCTGGTCTTATTTCATGATTGCATGGGCTGATTCGGATATTTACTGTTGACAATTTCAGTTGCTTTTTTTTCTCACTACCTAGTTCATATATGTTAAAACTGTCAAACATGTTGTACGTAGCGGAAAGCGAGTATTCCTTTAGAATAAGGTTTTCAATTGTTTCAGTGTACGATTTTTAAACACAACGTTACAATATTTAGGGCGTACGTATAAGTCAGTTTATGCTTCGAAATTCGAAATGCATAAAAGACATTTCTTTTTATATATATACTGAACCAAAAAAGAAACTTCCCCTGTGTTTAAGTGCAAATGCAATGTTATTAAAAAAAATCAAAATGTCAGATGACCTACATATATTTGGGCGAACGATTATGTGTCCGATAAAACAAATTTTAACTCGATTGAAAGCATTTTGCAGAAGAAACCTGCTGAAAGCGATTTTCACGTGCATGCACGGACCAGTATAATTCGTGTATATTTTTTGAAACCTTTCAGTCTAATTTTATAGACTTTCATGTCAATAAGAAAAAGACGTTGAAAAAAAATAAATTCTTTTTAGTTTTCTTTATTTTTGATATGCCTAGAATTCCGCAAAATTTACGCGAACGTGCCATTGGCATGCTTAATGCTGGTATGACGATGAATGCTGTTGCTATGAATATTGGATGTTCTACTCGTGCTATTCGACACCTTAGGCAACGTTTTCAAGCAACAGGGCGTATGGAAGATCGACCACGTAGTGGACGTCCTCGCGTCACGACGCGCTGCCAAGACCGCTATATTCGGAACACCCACCTGCGCAATCGCTTCCAAACTGCCACAGCCACTGCTGCTAACACCCCTGGTACACATAACAACCGTATATCTGCCCAAACTGTGCGCAATCGCTTGCGCGAGGGTGGGCTACGTGCACGTCGTCCATACGTTGGTTGTGTTTTGACGCGACGTCACCGCGTAAATCGTGTTAATTGGGCACG
This sequence comes from Hippopus hippopus, assembly GCA_946811185.2. NCBI lineage: Eukaryota > Metazoa > Mollusca > Bivalvia > Cardiida > Cardiidae > Hippopus > Hippopus hippopus. Next base: position 56,759,043 of record OX328106.1, on the reverse strand, counting down.
TACACACCAACGCTGGCTTAGACAACAACGGAATAGCGTTCTTTTCTCTGACGAGTCGAGGTTTTCCATTCATCGAAGTGATGGCAGGGTTCGAGTATACCGTAGGAGAAATGAACGTTGTGCCGACTGTTGCGTACTTGAACGAGATCGTTTTGGGGGTGGGGGTTCTGTCTTGGTCTGGGCGGCATTGCACATGGCTTTCGCACTAATCTCGTCGTTATCGAAGGGAATTTGAATGCCCAACGCTACCAAGATGAAATTCTTGCGAGGCACGTTATCCCACTGTTTCAACATAATGCCAATATCACTCTTTTTCAGCATGATAATGCCACAAGCCATACAGCCAGGGACAATGTGAATTTCCTCAGGGCGAATAACATTGCATTTATTAATGACTGGCCTGCCAAAAGCCCTGATCTGAATCCCATTGAACACCTTTGGGATAATTTGGACCAGCGTGTTAGACGTCGCCCTATTCCACCGTCAAACGTCATTCATCTAAGACAAGCCTTAATTCAGGAATGGAACAACATTCCACAAGCCGAAATCAATACACTTATCCGTTCTATGCGCCAACGATGCCAGGCAGTCCTTCATGCTGAAGGTGGTCATACCCGGTATTAATTTGTGATTTTGGTGAGCGACCCCTTCCGCATTTTAACTACCATTTCACTACTTTTGGATAAACCCTCAGCAATAATTTTTTTCACACAAAGTCGCAATAAAATACTCTTTCAATGCATATAAATCTAGTTTAATCCTGATTTTCATATTTGTGTATATCTGCACTTAAACACAGGGGAAGTTTCTTTTTTGGTTCAGTATATATAGAAAACATACAAATGGAAGAAACCTATATTCAAATGACGATTCGACTGACTTTTATAATGGAATTCATTCAAAGTCAGTTAATTAGGAATTTTCGTTTTTTCTCTGTCGCAGTTGTTTTTCTCCGTCTTCTTTCTAAAACGCAATGTTTTAAATCATTACCAAACAGCCTTACGTCATGGAGAACCAGATTCGACCAACACCTGCATGGGAAAATGGACTTTGATGGTCACAAAATACCGATAATTCCTAGAAAATGGCGAAAACTTGCTTGTCGCAAAGTGGGTTGGGAAAATTTTACTATGTCGCGTAAGATAAAATCGGCACGTTACCCTAAACTTTCTCTATTTTTCACTGTTAAGATGGTATTTGATTTTGGAAAATTAATAAATAAATAATAAATAAATTAATTGGATTCCAATTTGAAATACATATCTCTTTAACATAGACTCCATTGAATTTTTCTCCAAGTTCTCCCGATTGAAACAGTGTGGTCAAAGGTCATTGTATTACAAAAGTCTAATATATAGAGGAAGATTAATTTCTTTCAGTTCTGTGAATGCTGCAAGATATTTTTCATGCATTTTGAAACAAATGCCGACTAGACGGAAACCTCGAAGATTGAAATAGTATGTTTGAAATCCTTAACGGAGTAGAGAACAACATAATAGATAAAAAAAAAAGAATAAAGCGATATAATCTTCGTTAAATCTTTTTACTTGAAAGACTTTATTTTTACAACACGGGCTGTCTGCTACGTACAGCATGTTTATATGATTGGAATAGCCTTGGAATTTTAGCACAGTATTCGAGATACGCATTATGAATCAATTAGTAAGAACAGATTGCACCACTATTCATTTTCGCTATAAGATCGGGGCCTGTTCTGTTCACTTACAACATGTTAAAACTAAGAAAATATTGATGATTCGAGTTGATTTAGATTGGACTGAATAAGACCGCTACCAACCATACATATGGAGAAACATATTCTACAGAACTTAAGTGTGAGTGTGACGTTGTGAGGACGTGATAGGTCAGGAGTTATCAGTCATAACTTAATTCATAATCTTATCAGCAAGATTTTGTCATCGGCATAATTCCGGTCCCATTTAAATGCCCTTTTAGTGTAATAAAATTATCATGGTTGATGACTGATTAGTTATACAAGGTTTAAGGCCGTGCTGTTGGTTTTTCAGATACATTACGACGACAACATGTATATGCGTGTATCTGAATCCTAACTCTTGTCCTATCAGTCATCCCTTGCCATAGTACTATTCGCTTAATTCCTGGTTATGGCCCGATCTAGGATAGAACCAAAGACCTTTCACACGGACGTGTCTGTTTGCTTGAACAGCGGTGCTTTTGGTATATAAGAAAAGTCTATTTCAGTCTTAGAAATAACACAAACAATTCAATCACTAAATGACAGAGTGTGTAACAGTTTTCTATAGTGAACGTCATACATGATCTTCTTCTTATCATTTAGAACAGTGCATTGTTTCCCGGACAATATTTGAAGTCTCTTATCTTGTTCAAACCCGCTAACAGTTTCATTTTCTGGCTTCAGATCAGTTTTGTTGGTCGACAAGCGTTTTACTAACATTAGGAGGCTTTAGAAATGTTCACAAATCCTGAGGTGACACAAAGTCTCAGATTCAACTCGGCAAAGTAAATGACATAACGCAGATTTATGTCCATACTTTTTGATCCGTGTAGATTCATATCTATAGACTGTATAAGACCTCTAAGGCCTAACAAAAGAAATCTGTGTTTAGGGTTTCGGTCCGAGATGCTGCAGGTAGGGTAAGTAGGGATTTATTATTTTTTTCCAGAAATTTTTTTACATGGACCTTGTACCGAAATCACACCCGACAGGTTTTTTTTTTCAATCGTAGCGTAAAAAGTTTAGGATCTGCAACATTTTCTAGATAGGGTAGGGAAACCCTAAACACAGATTCTTTTTTAGGCCTAATATATGTATAATTTCTGAAAAGCGAACATGTCTTGCAAAAGTGAAAAGTGAGTGTGTCGTTGCGAGGACGTTATAGGTCGGGACTAATTAGTCATAACTTAATTCATAATCTTGTCAGCAAGGCTTTGTGGTCGGTAACATTATCTGTTTTCGTCCCATTTAAGGGTTTTGTCAGTTTTAATAGGCTTTTATCTCTTATTATATACCTCGTGTTACATGCCAGATTGCTTTCTGTAGTGAATACGTTTCTTTGGTCGACTCAAATAGTATTGGTTTTAAATTTGCAGTTTTGGTTTACTTTTCTCAGCTGGTAAATAAATGAGACAAAAGGAGAATATGCCCGTTAATTTTTTTTTCCACACTGCTTTCAAAAGTCGACTGTGTTGTGAAAAAGGTTAGTGGCAGTCGTCGTGGTTGCACGTAGGGCATGTTCTAGTAATGATCAACATGTATATTTCACATATATGCAATATATTTGAGCCATGCTCTGGCAAAAGGGGGGCTTAATGCATCTTCGTGGTGCATTATACCGAGCAAGTCATCACATAATTATGAATCCATAATAGCCACTATTTAAAACAACCTGCTTAATCATGAGGTAGAATTTTCTTTTGACAAACAGAAAATTGACCAATAGCAAAAAGTTCCGATTCAGGTCAGCCTGCGCCGATTGCTCGATACTTTTTGCTGATGCATTAAGCTCCCTTTTCACAGAGCATGGCTCATTTCCAAAAGTTTGTATGGACATACAGGTGTATGTTTTCTCTCTCCTCTCTTTCCTCTCCGTCCATCAGTTCCTATTCTTTACCTTGCTAGCCCGAATTCTCGCTGTCTCTTCATTTCTTTTTCCCTCTCTTTTTTGCCCGGCAATTCTTCCATCCATTTTTTCCACACATCTTGGGCAACATAGTTTTGCGCCTTTTTCAGACAGTTCAATGTATCATACCTGTGTGAATCTGCTTCTAAACCACAACATATCAAATTGTTTCTCCAAAAATCATTTTAATCTGAAGCCATGTAGAAATTCCGAGATTTTCGATTTTGATAAAAATTTCATATTATCAGCATTCGTTTCAGGTGGAAGTGCAGGTCTGATCCCCTTCCTCCTTTTTTTTTACGTTCAAGGTTGCGATGATAGCACAAAGAATGGACTTGGGTGTGGCTTAACTATGATTTGTTGTCAAAACATAACTGTTTACAGGTATCAAACCCAAAAAAGAAAACTCCATTTATTTTTAATAGACTGTTCCGAACCGAGAATATCCAGAGAATAATGGGCAATCTCTCGTTGAATGGAATTTCACGTAGTGATTTCTAAAGTTTTCTCCGAACAACTTGTCTGTGTCTCAGTCTGTATGTCTGTCTGTATCTCTCTCTCTCTCTCTCTCTCGCTCTCTCTCTCTCCTTCTCTGAAAGATAAAGCGTAATTAACATAACCGTCTGAAAGATACGATTCATTCCTCTCTCACCGCTGACCATTTTTTCGACGATGGCTATGTGGGAAAGCAGCCAGTGGTTTGGAAAGAATATTGTGCGGAGTACCGGTAAAAGAAAATCCAAGAAAGCATGGATAGGTGCACTGGCCGCCGCGATATAACTGGATTAAATGTTGAAAACGGCGTTAAACACCATACAATCAATCAATCAACCCTGATATCATTAGTTTCAACAGATAATAGTTCTAATGTTCACAGAGGTTTATTAAATATTTTGATGACACATTTTATTGGTATATACTGAAAACTTACGGTTAACAAATTTTTGGAAGGAACCGTCTGTCTGTCTGTCTGTCTGTCTCTCTCTCTCTCTGTCTGTCTCTCTCTCTCTCTCTGTCTTTCTCTCACTCCCTATCTGCCTCTCTCTCTCTCTCTCTCTCTCTCTATCTCTCAACAGAAAAGGAATCAGGCAGGAAGCAATGCATAAAACAGGACTGATAATTGATATAAAGAATAGACAAATGCAACATTCTGACTCTAGTTTTACAATCCTTGGGAAAAACCTTTGCATTATATCATTAATCTAACTCAGGATGGCAGTTATGTAACTACAGAAAATTATAGGGAATCTTTCCACGATACCGTCTATTTAGTATTGTGCAAAATTTCGTTTCTCCGCCCTCGGTCAGTATGATTTCCCGCCAAGCTAAATCCCTAATGATGTTAAACAATTAACGGTTAAGCGTCACCAAAAAAAGGGTACTGACAAGCGTAGATAGTCATCATGCGAGATGTGGCATCTGATCAGGGTCTACATGTTTTGTGGAAGAAATGCTGTAATAATTCTCTATTATAAATTAGGAGAAGGAAAATGATAAACAGCTAACCAGAAAATCCCCATATGACAAAAGGAACCATCCAATATATCATGATACACGGTATTCAGCTAAATTTATGCAAAAGCCTTTACTTTCTTTCAGTTACGATAATCTTTTTTCCGCATCTATTAGGGTAATTGAATAGGTTAAAACAACCGAATTGTGAATATCGAGATTAAATTGTACAAATCTGCGGGCTGATTTTGATCTAGTTTTTAACAACTAAATATTAACATGCGATTGTTTGGAAAAAGGTGAAATCCGAAAATGGCATCTATAAATCGGCCTGTCATATCTTTGAACTCCATATTGCAGAAAGGTGGTAAGGAGATGGGAGTGCTAATCAATTTACGTCTTTACTGCGATTCGTTCTGTGTATTTAATCTTTGATATCGACATGGTATTATAGCGGGAAATAGTCAGTACAGCATGCCAACCCAAAAATTGTTTACAGAAATCCCCAGATGCAATTTAACTCTTATCCTGCTAAAGTAAATGAAACTTTTAAGCCGATGGTAAAAACCCAAATTTTGCTATTTCAAAGATCTTTTTTTATGGAAAACATGCCCTTAACAGACAGTGTAGATCAATGATCAGACTACACGTTCTGTGCTGTCTGATCTTGATGTACACTGTCTGCAAAAGGTCAGTGAGTCGCGCTTAGCAACCTAAGGGATAATGTTAAATTCACATTATCCCGGTCCAAACAGAGCAGACTTTTCATGATCTTATATACATGTAGAAATTAATGCTTGATTAATCTGGTGTTGCTCGATTGTATCAGAAATGATTTGTTCTACAATAATGCCATTGCTTAAAAAACACATCATTCATTAATTGACTCATTGCCTCCTGCAAACGGGTATTTTGGGGTTTTTTTGCGCCTGTGCGCCTTACATCAGACGACATTTTGACGGTGTTGTGGTAAAAGAAGAAATTGTTCGTCACCCTTTGCCGTAACATTTTTCTCTGCATTTATGTATCGGTTCGAAGATTATTGATGTTCTACATTGATGGTTTTTTAAGTCACTAGAGAACACTTGTTTTAGGAAGAAATGAGTTAAGAGGGCACGCAATTTACAAGTATTGGATCCTTTATAACCCCTACAGCGCTGAAACAGATTTAGCTGTTTTGTGGATAGAGTGTATCAGGATCAGACTACATGAAACGTGCAGCCTAATCTTGGTTCTACGCGGTTTGTTGTTTTGCTCTTTTTAGACTAGAACGATCGAGGCTTGAAATGGCAATATTTCGGCTGCTGTTCTTTATTGAAATAAAATCCATTTCATTAATTCGGCGCTTTAACTCTTTAAGGATTTAACAGATATTTTACTTTACAAATCATATTTTAAAAACCCTTATTCATTTTGGTCGTTAAATCACAGAATCGTTTGGTAAACGATTAAAGGGAGATTTACTGGTATAATTGGATTTCTTGTAAATTTGGCACAATGAGGAAAAAAAAGAGTCAAAAGCTTGACGTAGCCTATTGAAATCATTGTCCAAAAAATCAGAATAAGATATTTGAAAAAAAATCTACTGTAGGTAACGAAACACTAAAACAGTGCAGCAATGCCAATTGCTATTTTGTTCAGTCTGAACTTTACTGTTCTGCGTCAGTTGGCTAAATATACCATGTGGGTATTTTTCATTCAGTTCATTCTCATATTGGATTTGGCGATAAAATATTAAAATGTTAACATCTGAAATGGTTTTGAAATTACATTTTCCACGGCTACCGTCATGGTTTTGCCGTGGTGAGTGAAAAGTACTACATTTATGTGTTTATATGAAAAAGAGCGTGTATTCTGTCCAGTATGTGGTTAACACACAATATAAGTGTATTTCGCATATCTTGTGATTCTCACGTCAGTCCTCACAATGTTGTGAAATTATGAGTGTGCAAGCAAAGTCCTCGTTTTGATGGAAGAATTGAAGGTCCTCATAACAAGTCCTCACTTTGAATGGAAAATAGGTAGAGTCCTCTAAACGTTTTTATGTCATATTAGTCGAGTGTAACGTTGATATTTGTAAAAAATCTTTTTCTAGATGTGAACATTATTGTTAATTACAAACTGCGAGTTCCGTACCTCTAAGGCTTTAATGAGTCCTCATAATGACGTAAAGTTTCAAGGTCCTCAGAACGAATGCAATACGTGTGTGTGTGGGGGGGGGGGTTTGGTGGGTGGGTGTGTATTTGCTGACTTGCGAGGACCCGACCCTAGACGCACACCAACGTTCCGAGGACTGTTTGCATTGAGAGGACTTGCACTCTAGTCCTCACAATGAATTTCAATAGAAGTATTCATTTTTAGCTGTATGTTTAAAATTTGCAAATTTTGAAAAGTCCTCATAACGTCGTATAAAAATCATGCACTCCCTGCCCGACACACAATTCACTCAAGATAAATATATCACGTGATTTGGTGTGCAAAAGTGTGCTTAGATAGCCAATTAGAATATAGTATCACTGGAAGCTTTGTCCAATCAAATCCAATTGTAACCGGTGTCCACATAAAATACTTCACGTCCTCTAAAGAGCAATATATATTGAAAGTGTGTTTGGTTTATTGATACGGATTGGTCAGAAACTCTCAGTTAACTGATTTTCTCACTTCCCAGCACCTTTGGTTATCTTGTATACTTGCTCAATTTAATTAACACAAATAGGTCACCAGCTGGGGTTAATCGACGAGCGAAATTAAACATTTACTTATACATCTTTTTAATAAAAATACTCGTCTTTTTCAAAAACAAATTGTGTGTATCAGAATACTATACTATAATATTCATTATTAACTCTTTACCAAATAACACAATTTTAGACAAGTTCAAATTGAAAGCACTTGCAGACGACAAAATAGACGAAACTCAAATATTGAAATTTATTTCCAGCAGGGTGGAAAACATTGTGGGAAAATGAGAAAATGCTGGCTACCAGCATTTTCTCCTTTTCCCACAATGTTTTCAAAAGGCTTCTATCTGCGGGCCGTAAAAACCAGGGATTGTTTGGTAAAGGGTTAAAGTCCGTTGATACTTTTTTTTTTGTATTTAATGTCGTGTCATGGAAAAGGGGGGCTTGATATATATTTTCATTATGTACCAATATCTCTTGAAATACTAGACAAAATTTCATGAGATTTCGTATATATATAGTACATCATAAGCCACAGACAATCATTTTTTTTTTTAACGGATGAAATGCCATGTCTTGGAAAAAGGGGGCTTAATGTATAAATTCATTATGGACCAATAACAAAAGTGCCACGTGTAGGTGATAAACACCTCTTATTCATTTCTATCAAAATTTTTTTTTTTTCGGCGGGGAATAGCGTGGGATATCATTTCAACGAAATAACTTGTTTGCAGTTGGACAGGTATGCCTGATATTTATTCTGTGCACTGCTTCGAGGTATAGTGGGGTAAAGTAGCGAATGAAATCTAACAGGTATTTGAAAATGGTAACAAATTTGATACGCTAGTATGATAGTAGTTTTCTGTCCTGATCTAAATGTGTATTTATAAAGGTGAGAAGTCTGCAACCTACCAGAATTGTTTAGAGGAAAAAGACAGGATGACTAAATTGGGCAAATTATAATCTATAGTCTGTGCATTAGGAATATGAGGTTGCCGTAATCCTCTGTGCAAACCGCGTAGGCTGGTCCGGGTTGCGATTATAGGACCTCGTTCTTGTTTCTGTTTCAAGAACAGTTATTCTACATACTAAGCCGAGCCCCGGTGGCTAAGTCGGTAGCCTGCAGGACTTGAGAACAGGTGTCGCTGGTTCGATCAACGGCTTGGCCAATTTCTTTCCGAGAATTGATTATAGTCAATGCGACAGGATTCATTCCTCTCTCACCCCTAACCGTTCTTCCGACGATGATTGTGGGAAAGCAGCCAGTCTCTTGGAAAGAATATTGTGCGGAGTACTGGTAAAAGAAATTCTAGGAAAGCATGGATAGGTGCACTGGTCGCCGTGATATACTTGTAAATTGAATAATGTTGAAAACGGCATTAAAAACCATACAATCTAATACGGCTTTTACTGGTAATTGTCCATATGTATTCTGTGATTTGTGTGGAAAGTGTTTTTCTCATACGGTGTGTCAAAACGCATTGTCGTGCTATACACTGGGTGTATTCTACAAAACAAATTTACACACACTTTTTCCAGTCGGCCCAAAAAAACAGATGTTTACAAAACAGAAAGCAATAAAATATGTAACACAATGTGTAAATAGACGGAAGCCTTTATTTAAACTGAAGAAATTCTGACAATCACAAATTTTTATAATTAGACTATGGATCATGTTACGACTATTTAATCCCGACCTATAACGACCTATCACGTCCTCGCAATGTTACACAGGGTGTTAACTTCTGCAGGAAGTTTTTGGTCGTAAAGAAATTATACATGGTTGTTAGCGGTCTCATTCAGTCCAATCTGAACCTACACGGCTGACAAATATCTTGTAATAGGTGGACAGTAAAATAATTTCTGATCTCATAGCTCTAATGTATAGGCTGATTCGGAATTATACTGGTCGCAAATGCCGGGTGCGATCTTTTCTCTCGAACTAGTCCATTTAGCAACATCCCGAGGACTGTGATATCTATGAATGTTCCAAAGAGTTAAACATGCTGTACGTAGCGGACAGCTTGGCCTGCAAATAAAATTGGTATTTCCACAAATGAATCTATACGAATATTACATATATATTTTTTTTTCCTCTAGAACTTTGTTTAATACACGTATGTTATTTGACATTCAGTCTAGAATTTGAAACTCACTGGCTCAATTTCCATGGCTTTCGTGAAAGTATAAAGGAGTTTATGCTTAAAAGTGCAGGAAAGACATCGCAGAGTAAAATGGAAGAAATCTACCTTTAAATTACAATTCTACTAATTTTTATAATGGAATGGCGTGTGAACAAATCATCATCGGAATGACTTTTTGAATATCAGTGTTTAAGAGAGATAGAGCGAGAGAGAGAAAGATTATGTCACCATTTCTAAATAACAAGAAAATGATAATCTATTGATTCCTATGCAGAAACCAGCTCAAAGCTCAATATTCGGTGAATGCTGCTGTCTGTTTTATTCAAAGTATTACCTAGAATGAAAGACATCAGAAGGACAAGTCGATGTGAGAGGTCACAAGTTCGATACCGTACCGGGCTATTCGAAGAAGTGGACGTTGGAGGTAGTAGAGAAAGCACTATTGCAAAGGAGGGATAATAGGGCTTGCAAGTGTTCGGAAAACATGTTTACCGAAAACTGTTGACATGGCTTTAAATCCTAAACTACTTTATCAGTCTCCAACCATGTCCAAAATTCCTAATTTTCATTAATGCAATGCTAAAAACTCGTTTGTTCCCTTTAAATTACGTACATATATATATCAACTTTTGGAGGACTATCCTGTGCTATTTTTATTTTAAGATATAATTTACAACTACAGGCGACCTGAGTACTGTGCGATTAATAAAACTGGAAAACCAAATTGATATCAATACCAAACTTCAAAGCATTGTTTTTGTGGTTATCATTCGGGATAAATATGAAATATACACTTCTAAACAAAAAAGTAGATTCTCATGCGTTTTGCAGACTCCATCAAATATATGCGTATTTCCATAGTTACCTCAAAGTGCACGGGACTATGCAAACCTATATAGCCATTTGCAAAGAAGCATCATTCCACTCCAGCAGCCCGCATAGATCAAGTGGTAGAGCGTAGGGCCCGTAAACATCAAGTTTCGGGTCAGTTGAGGGTGTGGGTTCGATGCCCACGGCTGACCATCTCAAATTACTAATAGACGTTCGAATGGTACATAAAACCGAGCTCCAGTGTGTCGTTTCTGTACACCGAGCACATTTAGGATGGGTTTCATCCTGTATCCTACACTATCCCCCATAACAAAATTTCAGGGGGCGTTGCAGCCACCAGTTAAGAGAGAATAACTAGATCTTAAAAGATCTACATCTATCCAATCACAACATAGTAAATATTAACATACATATTTCGTTTAATTAAGAACGTAGCTTGAACCATTTTCTGCATAGACCTTGTACAGACCTATAAGAATTGAAATGTCAATTTTATAAGACAATCTAAACTTTTGAACAGCAGCGACGTAAAAAGTTGTATGTACAGTAACAGGTTCGCTAATAACCTAAACCCTTCGAGTGCACAATAAAATTAATATTCTCAATAAGGTAAAAGAAACACAAAATTTTTATGTTGACCAGTATCTAAAAAAATATTAGGGTCTTTGCTGTCCGATCTTGATCTGCTCCTGGTAATTTCGACAAGTTTCAACCCTTTGAGCACTAGGTATCATTTTGGTTGTTTTTTGGACAGTGTACATCAAGATACATATTTTTCACGGATATTGTAAATCAGGATCAAACTGTCAAGTCTGATCCTATTTTTATGAAGTAGTCTTGCATTGAAAATAGAATGTTTTGGTCTATTTCCCGATTTAAGACTCCTCTTTCTTTAGAGCTAATAAAAACCATCCGTGATTTCATTTATTTAGAGTTTTAGGAGCTTAAAACAGTTTGTTAGACATACGAATCTGGTAATTCTGTAATAAAAAACATCAAATGCTCTTTTTTACGGCTAACGATGCAGATAGCCCATTTAATCATTGGCTTAAACTCTTTACCAAACAACAGAATTTTAGAAAGGTCCAAATTCAAAGAATTTGCATAGAACAAAGTTTATGTTGCAAAAACCTGCCTGGGCATTTTTTCTTTGTAAAGGTAAAAAACACTCGGGATTGTGTGGTAAAGGGTTGTGGTAACGAAAACATACATTCGGCTACAGTGTAAACGAAAAGAAGAAAAAGGGTTATCTTTGTAGGGAGGAAAACAGACTGTAGCTTGATCTGCAAGTTTAACCGCCTATTTTCTTTACAGGTTAAGATTTGACTAGAGCACCTGTACATAAAACTGCTTCTGCTACTCAAATTGTAGAATGCTCTCCATCTCATAGTTATGGTCATTTCATTTTTTTTTTTAAAAAAGTAAATGAATGTAAAAAGCGTACAGAAGTGGCAGGACCTGTGATAAGCGATTAGCATTACAACATACTATGAGTGAACACGGTGGGAATCTTGTATTTTGGAAAATTTCGGGGGACTAAACAATAAAAGGAACTTTTCATTTCTGAACTTTTATTGTTATTTGTGAATGAACTTGTATTGCAAGAAAAACATACTTTATTTTCATGTAATTTTAATTGATCATTTAAGACAGTCATTCGGATTAAATTTGCAACACTTACACAACAGTATAAGAAAATTTCTTAAAATATTACCAATCAAATAGTTACTGATCAGTATCAGAAAATTTCTTAAAATATTACCAATCAAATATTTACTGATCATCTACATGGTAATTAATTCAGGTACAATCCTACCGGAAGCGGCTCGTACAAAGCTAGTCCTGATCACGATGCGTGAAAGTACAAGCTAAACGTTTCGCACTGGTCGGAAATGCCATGTGCACTCTTCTCATTAACAAATTCATGTTGCAACATCTCGAAGACTATTACATAACGACATGTCAAGATCAGAAATCCATTAGCCTAAGATCCTGTCATGTAGCGTATACAAGCCATTAACTCTGGCTGCTAAGCGCGACTCATGAACCTTTTGCGGACAGTGTATATCAAGATCAGACTGCACAGAACGTGCTGTCTGATCTTGGATCTACACTGTCCGATAAGAATATATTATTCCCCAAAACATATCTTTGAAATGGCAATAATTTGGTTTTCACTGTAGAGTTGAAAATTTCATTTTAGTTATTTAGCAGGATAATAGTTAAAAAAGAATTTAGCAAATCGCTGTGATATTGGATTGTAAAGACCTTAATCATTGCACACTGGCTGCCTGTCATATATTACATGTATACTCATTTGAAAACATTCATGGTCACCCGTCACAACTCGGCAGATTTCGTTCTGCATCCAACGTCATCTGTTTCAAGAAGGTTTGAAATTTGAATAAATTTTAGTCACACGACATATCGCCGTTAATGAAAGTCAATGATCAACGATGTCCACAAAAATTGCAGTGAGCGAATATTCCTATCTATCAATCGAATGAAAATAATATTTCACCTTTAAAAAGGAATTTGAAACGGTTTGGTAACAGAAATGTGTTTAGAAAGACTTCGAGAGAAGATTATGACTTTGAGTCTTATGCAAAGCAGTAAAGCGGTCTATTTTCGGCGGAGAAATGTTAGGTGAAGGTACACATCACCCTCCTTATACAGTCGAATGATTTGATCAACAGATCAACTGAGGTTTTTCGAATGATTCATGGTATTATGACACTTGTAGGCCCCGGCTTCGAGTTGCACTGGATCCACTGGGTTTGTCATGATAGTGTCCTTGGGCAAGAAACTTCAGAGCCCCAGCCTAGTACTGGTGAAACCCAGAAAAAAACATGAATTTGTCAGCTGTCGCCGTGATGTGACTGAAATAATGTTGAAAGCGACGTAAAACACCATTCAATCAATCAATAAACCAGTTACACTTGTGTCATTTCCATGTTAGCTACGTCTCTTCTTCATTTTGAAGAATACACTGAATTAAAGTTACACAGAAGTCCTCGTGATTAAATAATGTGTTAAAAATCCTGGACAAAAACGCCATTTAATTACAAGACTAGCTGTCCGCTACGTGACACATGTTTAACTACATTGTATTTTGGAACATTCATCGAATTTTACAGAGTCCTCTAGACGTTGCTGTATGGACTAGCTAGTGAGAAAAGTCTGACACTTGCGACAACTGAAAATTTGAATCAGCCAATGCATTTACGTATGAGATCAGAATCTGTACTGTTCGCTTATTACATATCAAAGCTAATAATAATTTGTGAGTCGTGTAGATTCATACAGGACTGAGAAAGACATCTACCGAACGTGTATGATTTCCGCATGACGAAACATGTCCTGCATAAGTTAACAAGGAGTGCATCATTGCAAGGACTTGAAAGGTCAGGAGTAATAAGTCATAACTTAATTCATAGTCTAATTATCAAAAGATTGTAACCGTCATCATTTCTTGCCTTTTTTTTCAAGAGGTTTTCTTTTTCAGTTTTAAAGGCTTGTAATGTTTCATGTGTGTCCGTTGCTCTCTCTCTCTCTCTCTCTCTCTCTCTCTTAAACTTTTACATAGAGACTCAAATATTGACTTATTTACATAGTCCTCCCGATGATAATTGATTAATAATTGGACTATGAATTCAGTAATGACCATTTATTCTCGACTTTTCACAAACGTTTTCGCAATGATATACTCCCTCCTAACTTATGCAGGATATAATCCGCCATACAGAAATCACACATGGTTGGTACCGGTCTTGTCTGAATATACACGACTCATCAGTTTCTTATGAGCTGTTAAAGTAACAAATCTTGCCAGAAGTACACAAAGCGGGTGTTAAAATGCGTTTTAAATCATATAATTAAAAAGTATAGAATTTATTGTAAAGATGGCAATCTCTTGTTGTACGGTCGGTCCCAGTGTTAGTAGCTGGCAGAGAAATTAATTTCAGAAGTAGGTTAAAACCTGCCAGACCACTCTTTCTTTTGTTTACTTTTTGCTCCTTCTTAAAATTCATTTTTCTGGCAGCGACTAATACTTTGAACTTCTACACAATAACAGATTGTCATCTTCACAAAATTTCCCATCCTATGATCGGTATAAATGAAATTTAAATTCATTTTAACACCTGCTTTGATTTTTGACCGCTGTTGGGCCTTTAAGTGTCACAGGCGAACACTAAAGACCCTGATCTAGTTGTGCACAATTTTACTAAGTCTTATTTTGTTCTGCATCCTGTACAGAATTTTATTCACACTGTTTCAATATCGAGGACTTTCTTATAAGTAAGTGTTTGCTTCAATATTAAAAAAAAAATAAAGTCTTATAGCCAACACAGAAATAGAAAAAAATTATCTGCAAATGACGATCGGATTTTAATAACAGAATGGCCTGTGAATACCTTATGTCTATGAAACATCGAGGGGACAATGCGAATAAGTCAAAGGAGTTTATGTTATAGAGAGAGAGAGAGAGAGAGATCTAAATATATTTGGATGAGAGACAAGTGATGCTATTAGCAACGACCTGTTTTTGTTGACAAGAATAAGATTACATATGACGTTCTCTATACAAAAAACTGTGACAACTGACAATCAGTGATTGAATTGTTTATGTTATTGCTACGAATTAAATAGACATTTCTTATTTATACCATGCACCGGTGTTCAATCAAACAAACAGGTCGGTGTGACGTGTTTTTTCCTTGATTTCCAGACCGGGTTAAAGCAAGGAATTAGGTTTTTTGGAGAAAGAGAGAGAGAGTGTGTGTGTGTGTGTGTGTGGGCGGGGGGGAAGAGTCTTTAAATAAAAAGTTCACACTGCTCATTAGACGCCAATAGATGTAGTATTAGTTAAATATAACAGAAAACTGTAGTGATAACGTTAGAACTATATCTGTTCAAACTGATAGAATCAGGGTTGAATAGCAACCTAATGTATATTGAAAGAGACTCATACGGGATCAGAGATCTGCCATACGGGATTGGCTATGCTGTATCCTTCAGAGTCAGGAGCCTGCGAGACAGACAGACAGACAGACTGGTAGGAGAAGACTTTTGAAAACATTTTGAGCTAAAGAAATATTGCTCATCAACCAAATCCCATTCAATGAGATTGCCCATTATTTACTAAATATTCTGTCGGTTTGGAACAGTTTATTAGAAGTTAATGATGTTTTCTTGTTGGGGGGGGGGGGTTCATACCTGTAATCAGTTATCTTTTTGAAACTAGTCACAGTTCTGCCACCCCTTTCAGTTATTACCAGTACTACCAGTCATTTCTCCGCTCATAAGCCCTCCAGTCTTTTTGCTATCCCTGCAACCCTGAACGCCAAGGAGAAAGGGGATCAAACCTGCATTCCCCCACCCCCCTATAAGGAAGGTTCTTAATATCATATTGTCGGAAAATTGTGAAAATTTCGAAACATAGCTACCCATTCAAATGATTAGTGAGGAAACTCTTATATATGTTGTGGTTTTAGAAGCATATTCACAAAGATGTGTCTGAAAGGTGTAAAAATATATTGCCTAAGATATGTGACAATATGGATGGATGAACTGCCGGGGAAAAAAACAGAGCGAAAAAGATAAAATATAGGAAATTAAGAGACAGTGAGAATCTGCGCGAGAAAGATAAAGAACGGGAGGTGAATGGACGGAGAGGAAGAGAGCGAGCATATATATCCATACAAACCTTTGGACATATGTCGAATAATATATAAATTAAAGATTTTGACCATTACGAGATTATTCCTTACCATATTGTTCAAATCGTGCTACTACAACGACTGCCACCAGCCTTTCCCCCCACACAATCGACTTTTGACGTGTCTGAAGCAGACGACTCTTGAAAGCAGTGTGAAAAAAATCGAATTTAATTACAACGAGCAATCTTTCCTTTTGTCTCAATTTTGTGCAAAAAGTGCAATCTACACGTACCATGCAAATTAAAAATCAATACGTTTCGAGTCAAGCAAAGGAACGTCTACAGTAAAGAAAGTTTTTACGTATGTAAAACAAGGTATGTCTTAAGAAATAAAAGACTTTTAAAACTGACAAAACACTTGAAATGGGACAGAAAATAATGATGAACTACAAATTCTTGCTGACAAGATTTTGAATTAAAGTATGACTAATTAGTCTCAACCTATTACGTCCTCGCAATGATACACTTACTCTCAACTTTTGCACGACATGTTTCGAACTTTTAGAAATTATACATGCTAGCCAACTTAACCACTCTTATCTGAATCTACACGGTTCACAAATAATAGACATAACTCTGAGTTATACACGTTTATGTTGCTGAGTTGGGTCTGAACCGTCGTGTCGGCTAAGGGTTTTAGAATGTTCCTAAATATCTTAATTACTAGTGAAATGCGTATCAACTAACGAACTGATATGAAGTCAGAAAATGAAAATGAGACTATTAGCGGGTTTGAACAAAATAAGAGACTTAACACATCCCGGGATACAGTACCTTGGTCTAATAGATAAGATATCCTGTTTGGTTCAGTTGTAAGGTGTAGGACTTGTGACTTGGAGACCCCGGATTCGAGCCTCACTGGATCCACTGGGTTTTTCGTGGGAGTTTCCTTGGGTAGGACACTTCAGAGCCTCACCCTAGTGTTGGTGAAACCCAGGAAATACATGAATATGTGATGTCGCTGTGATATGACTTAAATTGTGTTTAAGGCGACATAGAACAACATTCAATCAATCTTATTGATATGATAATAATACGTGTGACGTTCCCTACAGAAAACTATTACACTCTCATTCATTTAGTAATTGAGTCGTTTGTGTTATTGCTGAGAATGAAAAAGACCTTTCACAAATACTAATACCACCGGTGTTCAATCAAACAGACACAATTCTGTAACAGACGGTCTTTGTTTCGATCCCAGACCGGGTCATAACTAGAAATTACGTGAATAGTACTATGGCAAGGGATGACTGTTAGGAAGAGTGAGGGTTCAGAAACACGAATATTCATGTCGTCCATGTTAATACATATATTCGAAAACCTGGTGACATGGTCTTAGACCTTGTATAAGTAACCAGTCATCAATCATCACCATTTTTTTAGTCCGGCCGGGTGGCTCAGTGGTTAGCATATCTGACTCGTGACCTGGAGGTTGCAAGTTCGATACCCGGTTGCGGCGAACTTTCTTTCCGGCGATTTTTCGTCTCTCACCTCTGATGCATGCGAGGAAAGTAGTCAGTGGCCTTGGAAAGGAAGTTGTGTCAACACTGGTGTGAGAAAACCAGGAAACACATGGGTGCGTCACTGACAGCCATGATATGACCTAAGGTGTTAAAATGGCCTTAAACTCCAATACAAACAAATCACCATTTTCATTTAATAACAGACAAAACATTTAAATGAGGCAGAAAATTATACCGATTATAAATTCATGCCGATAAGGTTATAAATCAAGCTATCACTGATAACTCCTAACCTATCACGTCCTCACAATGACACACTCACACTTAACTTCTGCGTGAATATGCATAGTTGGCAGCGGTCTTATTAAGTCCAATCTGAATCACCAATATTTTCATAGCTTTAACATGTGGTGAGTGAACAGAACAGGTCCCGATCTTATAGCGAAAATGAATAGGCTGATTCTGAATTTCACTGGTCGCAAATGTCTGGTGCAATATTTTCTTACTAACTGATTCATATAGCAACATCTCGAATTCCTTGCTTAAATTCCATTAACATTCCAGTCAAGTAAACCTGTTGTACTTAACAGAAAGCTAGACTTGCAATAAATACAGCATTTCAAGTCTTTCAAGACTAAACAAACATTACATCGTTTTAGCTATTTTCTTTTTTCAGACTGGTCTAATCTAATTGTCCGCTCCGGAGAAGTGGAGATTCACACTAGTTTAATCTTAGAGGCCCTTCACAATCTTTTTATCATATTCAATCAAATTGAATTACCATTTCAACAAAAAATCCAATTATTTGATTCTTTAGTTTCTTCAAAATTAAACTACTCAAGCGAAGTATGGGGCACACATGTTGCCCCAGATATAGAACTGGTTCACACCACATTTTGTAGAAAAATACTTAACGTTAAACAATCAACCAACCGCGAAGCACTCTTTGGAGAATTGGGACGAGTCCCAATGTACATTCATAGAAAAATAACAGTGTTAAAATACTGGATAAAAATATTAAATCAACAAGAAAATAGTCTCTTACATAAAACTTACATCATGTTAAAAAACGACGCTGAAAATGGACTAACTTATAATGGAAATAATTGGGCACACAATATAAAGCAAATTCTAATCGAACACGATCTATCATTTATCTGGGAACATCAAACAAATATACGCATCGAGTTAGAGACGATAAAATTTCATATTCTACAAATATATTACAAGCGTTGGTATCATTCGATTAATAACTCCCCGCGACTCGAGTGCTATTCTCTTTTTAAAAACTCCTTTGAATATGAACAATATCTTAACATAATAAAAGTCCCTAAATTCAGAATAGCCTTAACACGATTTAGAATTTCTGCTCATAATCTAGCCATAGAACAAGGACGATATATTGAACAACCTAGGAATCTACGCATCTGTGAAAATTGTAATCAAAATATAATTGAAAATGAATTCCATTTCTTGCTAACTTGCCCAAAATATACTCACCTACGACAATAATATCTTAAACGTTACTATTACTCATGGCCGAATGAACACAAATCCATTAACCTTTTAACAGAAACTTCAACAACAGTTATTAATAACCTAAGTAAATTTTTTATTATGCCACGTTATTAAGAAATTAGTTTGTGCTTAAAGCATGTACCGGTATGAATTCTTCTAGTTGAATACTACTGTTATCTCTACATATTTGTATTAATTTTTGCTTTTTCCACATACTTTATGCTCTTCATGTAAATCCATGTTCTCTAAGTATTTTGTCTTATTTGCCATGAACATGTATTTGTTTAACGCAATAAAATGTTGAATGAATGAATTTATGTAAGTTTCAGTCAGTGTTTGATTCAAAATGCATGAAAAACATAGCAAACATTTAAATGAAAGAAAGCTACCTTCAACTAAATATTAGACTTTTATAATACAAAGACCTTTTAAATACACTACGTCTATCGGGAGAACTAAGCGAAAACGTCAATGGAGTCTATGTTTAAGTGATAGAGCGAGACGAACAGAGAGACAGAAACAGAGAAAACAATGCTTATATCATTTTTAGACCATTTTTAAATTGTAATAATTTGATTTTATATTGATTTCTCAACAGGAAACAGGTCGAGGCTGATACAAACTCCAATACGCGGTCGATTGCGTTGTCTAGGCCATCTAACGTATTGGCTAGAATGATATAAACTTATTAGACAGAAAAAATAGAAACTGTAACCAAGCAGACACGTATGTGTGAAAGATCACAAGTTCGATTCCGGACTAAGTCATACTAAGGAACTGACATTCGGGTTCTTGGCGTTGAAGACATTTAAAGCACTGTTGCAAGGAAGGAATGATAGACTTAGCAAGTGGTTGGAAAACATAAATATTTGAACAGCCGTCATTATATATTGAAAAACTGTTCGCACGCCCTAAAACCCTAAACAAGCGATCAATCCTACGTCATGACTCGAGTTCTTAATCTTTATGAACGCAGTGCTAGATACTTATTCAGGTCCTCTAAATTACGCACATGTTTACATCATCATTGGGAGGATTAACCTGTTTATTTTTTTCAGAATTGTTACAAATACGAACTACCTTATTCATGGTAAAATGCAATTCAAAAAACTGAAATAACCAAAATGACTTCCAAACAAGAATTAGACAAACATCAATATTTTGTAGATATTGGTGAAAATATATATGAGGATAACGATAGCAATGAATGAATGAGTCCTGTTTTAAGGCTCAACATTCCTGGTAACTCAGTCGGTAGCGCACAGGACTTGAGAACAGGAGGTCGTGGGTTCAACCCCTGGCTCGGCCAATTCCCTTCCGAGGATCGATTATAGTCATTGCGACAGGATTCATTCCTCTCCCTTCGCTGACCATTGTCTCGACGATGATTATTTGGGAAAGCAGCCAGTGGCTTGGAAAGAAAACTTTGCGGAGTAATGGTAAAAGAGACTCCAGGAAAGCATGGATAGGTGCACTGGCCGCCGCGATACAGCTGAAATAATCTTGAAATGGCGTTAAACACCATACAATCAATCAACCGACCAATCAGGAGAATATGCACCAACCTAGAGACGTGTGCAAATTTGGACTTCACGAGTTGACCATAGAAATGTAAAAGTAATCAAGTATTAATTAACGTGATGTACCTATTAACATTCAAAAGCCTCCAAAAAGTGACTAAACACTTGATTAGGGAAGAATACTTTACCGATCACAAGTTCTTGCTGATAAGATGACGAATAAATTCATGATTAATTAATCCCGACCTTTAACGTCCTCACAATGATACACTCACTGTTAAAATTATGCAGGACATATTTCGCCGTACATATATCATAAGTGTGTTGTTAGCAGTCTGTATACAGCACAATATGAATCTACGCGGCTGAAAAATATCTTGTTAGCTTTAATACGCAATCTATGAGTAAAAATAGTGCGGATCCTGGTCTTATTTCATGATTGCATGGGCTGATTCGGATATTTACTGTTGACAATTTCAGTTGCTTTTTTTCTCACTATCTAGTTCATATATGCTAAAACTGTCAAACATGTTGTACGTAGCGGAAAGCGAGTATTCCTTTAGAATAAGGTTTTCAATTGTTTCAGTGTACGATTTTTAAACACAACGTTACAATATTTAGGGCGTCCGTATAAGTCAGTTTATGCTTCGAAATTCGAAATGCATAAAAGACATTTCTTTTTATATATATATAGAAAACATACAAATAGAAGAAATCTATATTCAAATGACGATTCGACTGACTTTTATAATGGAATTCATTCAAAGTCAGTTAATTAGGAATTTTCGTTTTTTCTCTGTCGCAGTTGTTTTTCTCGGTCTTCTTTCTAAAACGCAATGTTTTAAATCATTACCAAACAGCCTTACGTCATGGAGAACCAGATTCGACAAACACCTGAATGGGAAAATGGACTTTGATGGTCACAAAATACCGATGATTCCTAGAAAATGGCGAAAACTTGCCTGTCGCAAAGTGGGTTGGGAAAATTTGACTATGTCGCGTAAGATAAAATCGGCACGTTACCCTAAACTTTCTCTATTTTTCACTGTTAAGATGGTATTTGATTTTGGAAAATTAATGAATAAATAATAAATAAATTAATTGGATTCCAATTTGAAATACATATCTCTTTAACATAGACTCCATTGAATTTTTCTCCAAGTTCTCCCGATTGAAACAGTGTGGTCAAAGGTCATTGTATTACAAAAGTCTAATATATAGAGGAAGATAAATTTCTTTCAGTTCTGTGAATGCTACAAGATGTTTTTCATGCATTTTGAAACAAATGCCGACTAGACGGAAACCTCGAAGATTGAAATAGTATGTTTGAAATCCTTAACGGAGTAGAGAACAACATAACAGAAAAAAAAAAAAGAATAAATTAAAGCGATGTAATCTTCGTTAAATCTTTTTACTTGAAAGACTTTATTTTTACAACACGGGCTGTCTGCTACGTACAGCATGTTTATATGATTGGAATAGCCGTGGAATTTTAGCACAGTATTCGAGATACGCATTATGAACCAATTAGTAAGAAAAGATTGCACCAGACGTTTGCGAATTGGTCTATTCATTTTCGCTACAAGATCGGGGCCTGTTCTGTTCACTTACAACATGTTAAATTAAGAAAATATTGATGATTCGGGCTGATTTAGATTGGACTGAATAAGACCGCTACCAACCATACATATGGAGAAACATATTCTACAGAACTTAAGTGTGAATGTGACGTTGTGAGGACGTGATAGGTCAGGAGTTATCAGTCATAACTTAATTCATAATCTTATCAGCAAGATTTTGTGATCGGCATAATTCCCGTCCCATTTAAATGCCCTTTTCATCTAATAAAATTATCATGGTTGATGACTGATTAGTTATACAAAGTTTAAGGCCGTGCTGTTGGTTTTTCAGATACATTACGACGACAATATGTATATGCGTGTATCTGAATCCTAACTCTTGTCCTATCAGTCATCCCTTGCCATAGTACTATTCGCTTAATTCCTGGTTATGACCCGATCTAGCATAGAACCAAAGACCTTTCACACGGACGTGTCTGTTTGCTTGAACAGCGGTGCTATTGGTATATAAGAAAAGTCTATTTCAGTCTTAGAAATAACACAAACAGTTCAATCACTAAATGACAGAGTGTGTAACAGTTTTCTATAGGGAACGTCATACCTGATCTTATTCTTATCATTTAGAACAGTGCATTGTTTCCCGGACAATATTTAAAGTCTCTTATATTATTCAAACCCGCTAAAGCCGTGTTTACTGGCGAGCGGTTGCCGTAGCAGTATCGGTAGCGGCAGCGTTTTCTTTCCGCTGGAGTGTGTGTTTATTGACATGCGGTAGCGGTAGCGGTTTTCTTTTCCATCATGGTCCTCGTACGGCCAACTCTCGCAGATCGTTATCAAGATTTCATTATTATTGGATTAAGTATTAAGCTACTGCTGAAACCAAAAAGGAGAAGACATAGCCGATGGAACGTCCATCCGATGTTACAGAGTCGCCATAGACACGGCATTTTTTATACCCTAGTTGAAGAACTTGGGTAGTTCGGAGACAAATTCTTTGAGTATCATAGGATGTCACGGGAGCAATTTGCCCAAGTGCTCCATCTATTTGGACAAGGAATATAAAAAAAATGGGCTATATAATCTTATATACTTGTCAAAGGCGAATTACCATGTGCAAAAAGTAGGCTGCACTCGGCCTAGCGTAATATTTAAACAACAACTTCGCAAAGCGGCGCATATACGCCCGAAGGGGCTTGTTAGTGAAATGGCTTAAAATCTAGAACGCCTGCAGATATCCAAGTTTTAAGAGTCACACGCACAATTGCACATCATAGAGATTAATTGTGGAAAGTTTGAACTTATTCCAATGAAAACTGTAGGAGTTGCGCACACAAGAAATTGCTAACGGACGGACGGACGGACGACCGGGGCTTTAACATAATACGACCCTTCAGGGGTAAAAAAAGAAAACTTTCTCTATTCAGAGAAACTCAGTAAGGTCAAATTGAAAATACTCATCTGATCAGCTAAACATGATCATCGACCGACTTTCTGGATCTTTTTATCATTTTTGAGAAATTTGAGTGCAGCAGCTAGCGGCGAGCGGATTTAATTGCCGCTTGGACCATTCTAGCGGCGAGCGGCAAGCGGCGAAAAAAACCGCTGCTTCGCCGATCTGCCGCCGCCGCGCGCCAGTGAACATTTCTTAGGAAAACTGTACATAACAAAAAAAATCCGCTGCCGCTGCCGCCGCCACTGCCGCTACCGCTACCGCTCGCCAGTAAACACGGCTTAACAGTTTAATTTTCTGGCTTCAGATCAGTTTTGTTGGTCGACAAGCGTTTTACTAACATTAGGAGGCTTTAGAAATGTTCACAAATCCTGAGGTGACACAACGTCTCAGATTCAACTCAGCAAAGTAAATGACATAACGCAGATTTATGTCCATACTTTTTGATCCGTGTAGATTCATATCTATAGACTGTATAAGACCTCTAAGGCCTAACAAAAGAAATCTGTGTTTAGGGTTTCGGTCCGAGATGCTGCAGGTAGGGTAAGTAGGGATTTATTATTTTTTTCCCGAATTTTTTTTACATGGACCTTGTACCGAAATCACACCCGACAGGTTTTTTTTTTTTCAATCGTAGCGTAAAAAGTTTAGGATCGGCAACATTTTCTAGATAGGGTAGAGAAACCCTAAACACAGATTCCTTTTTAGGCCTAATACATGTATAATTTCTGAAAAGCGAACACGTCTTGCAAAAGCGAAGAATGAGTGTGTCGTTGCGAGGACGTTACAGGTTCGGGACTAATTAGTCATAACTTAATTCATAATCTTGTCAGCAAGGCTTTGTGGTCGGTAACATTATCTGTTTTTGTCCCATTTAAGGGTTTTGTCAGTTTTCAAAGGCTTTTATTTTTTATTACATACCTCGTGTTACATGCCAGATTGCTTTCTGTAGTGAATACGTTTCTTTGGTCGACTCAAATAGTATTGGTTTTAAATTTGCAGTTTTGGTTTACTTTTCTCAGCTGGTAAATAAATGAGACAAAAGGAGAATATGCCCGTTAATTTTTTTTTCCACACTGCTTTCAAAAGTCGACTGTGTTGTGAAAAAGGTTAGTGGCAGTCGTCGTGGTTGCACGTAGGGCATGTTCTAGTAATGATCAACATGTATATTTCACATATATGCAATATATTTGAGCCATGCTCTGGCAAAAGGGGGGCTTAATGCATCTTCGTGGTGCATTATACCGAGCAAGTCATCACATAATTATGAATCCATAATAGCCACTATTTAAAACAACCTGCTTAATCATGAGGTAGAATTTTCTTTTGACAAACAGAAAATTGACCAATAGCAAAAAGTTCCGATTCAGGTCAGCCTGCGCCGATTGCTCGATACTTTTTGCTGATGCATTAAGCTCCCTTTTCACAGAGCATGGCTCATTTCCAAAAGTTTGTATGGACATACAGGTGTATGTTTTCTCTCTCCTCTCTTTCCTCTCCGTCCATCAGTTCCTATTCTTTACCTTGCTAGCCCGAATTCTCGCTGTCTCTTCATTTCTTTTTCCCTCTCTTTTTTGCCCGGCAATTCTTCCATCCATTTTTTCCACACATCTTGGGCAACATAGTTTTGCGCCTTTTTCAGACAGTTCAATGTATCATACCTGTGTGAATCTGCTTTTAAACCACAACATATCAAATTGTTTCTCCAAAAATCATTTTAATCTGAAGCCATGTAGAAATTCCGAGATTTTCGATTTTGATAAAAATTTCATATTATCAGCATTCGTTTCAGGTGGAAGTGCAGGTCTGATCCCCTTCCTCCTTTTTTTTTACGTTCAAGGTTGCGATGATAGCACAAAGAATGGACTTGGGTGTGGCTTAACTATGATTTGTTGTCAAAACATAACTGTTTACAGGTATCAAACCCAAAAAAGAAAACTCCATTTATTTTTAATAGACTGTTCCGAACCGAGAATATCCAGAGAATAATGGGCAATTTCTAGGTGAATGGAATTTCACGTGGTGATTTCTAAAGTTGTCTCCGAACAACTTGTCTGTGTCTCAGTCTGTATGTCTGTCTGTATTTCTCTGTCTTTCTCTCTCTCTCCTTCTCTAAAAGATAAAGCGTAATTAACATAACCGTCTGAAAGATACGATTCATTCCTCTCTCACCGCTGACCATTTTTTCGACGATGGCTATGTGGAAAAGCAGCCAGTGGCTTGGAAAGAATATTGTGCGGAGTACCGGTAAAAGAAAATCCAGGAAAGTATGGATAGGTGCACTGGCCGCCGCGATAAAACTGGATTGAATGTTGAAAACGGCGTTAAATACCATACAACCAATCAATCAATCAATCAACCCTGATATCATTAGTTTCAACAGATAATAGTTCTAATGTTCACAGAGGTTTATTAAATATTTTGATGACACATTTTATTGGTATATACTGAAAACTAACGGTTAACAAATTTTTGGAAGGAACCCTCTGTCTGTCTGTCTGTCTGTCTGTCTCTCTCTCTCTCTCTCTCTCTCTCTCTCTCTTTCTCTCACTCTCTATCTGCCTCTCTATCTCTTTCTCTCTCTCTCTCGAAACAGAAAAGGAATCAGGCAGGAAGCAATGCATAAAACAGAGCTGATAATTGATATAAAGAATGGACAAATGCAACATTTTGACTCTAGTTTTACAATCCTTGGGAAAAACCTTTGCATTATATCATTAATCTAACTCAGGATGGCAGTTATGTAACTACAGAAAATTATAGGGAATCTTTCCACGATACCGTCTATTTAGTATTGTGCAAAATTTCGTTTCTCCGCCCTCGGTCAGTATGATTTCCCGCCAAGCTAAATCCCTAATGATGTTAAACAATTAACGGTTAAGCGTCACCAAAAAAAGGGTACTGACAAGCGTAGATAGTCATCATGCGAGATGTGGCATCTGATCAGGGTCTACATGTTTTGTGGAAGAAATGCTGTAATAATTCTCTATTATAAATTAGGAGAAGGAAAATGATAAACAGCTAACCAGAAAATCCCCATATGACAAAAGGAACCATCCAATATATCATGATACACGGTATTCAGCTAAATTTATGCAAAAGCCTTTACTTTCTTTCAGTTACGATAATCTTTTTTCCGCATCTATTAGGGTAATTGAATAGGTTAAAACAACCGAATTGTGAATATCGAGATTAAATTGTACAAATCTGCGGGCTGATTTTGATCTAGTTTTTAACAACTAAATATTAACATGCGATTGTTTGGAAAAAGGTGAAATCCGAAAATGGCATCTATAAATCGGCCTGTCATATCTTTGAACTCCATATTGCAGAAAGGTGGTAAGGAGATGGGAGTGCTAATCAATTTACGTCTTTACTGCGATTCGTTCTGTGTATTTAATCTTTGATATCGACATGGTATTATAGCGGGAAATAGTCAGTACAGCATGCCAACCCAAAAATTGTTTACAGAAATCCCCAGATGCAATTTAACTCTTATCCTGCTAAAGTAAATGAAACTTTTAAGCCGATGGTAAAAACCCAAATTTTGCTATTTCAAAGATCTTTTTTTATGGAAAACATGCCCTTAACAGACAGTGTAGATCAATGATCAGACTACACGTTCTGTGCTGTCTGATCTTGATGTACACTGTCTGCAAAAGGTCAGTGAGTCGCGCTTAGCAACCTAAGGGATAATGTTAAATTCACATTATCCCGGTCCAAACAGAGCAGACTTTTCATGATCTTATATACATGTAGAAATTAATGCTTGATTAATCTGGTGTTGCTCGATTGTATCAGAAATGATTTGTTCTACAATAATGCCATTGCTTAAAAAACACATCATTCATTAATTGACTCATTGCCTCCTGCAAACGGGTATTTTGGGTTTTTTTTGCGCCTGTGCGCCTTACATCAGACGACATTTTGACGGTGTTGTGGTAAAAGAAGAAATTGTTCGTCACCCTTTGCCGTAACATTTTTCTCTGCATTTATGTATCGGTTCGAAGATTATTGATGTTCTACATTGATGGTTTTTTAAGTCACTAGAGAACACTTGTTTTAGGAAGAAATGAGTTAAGAGGGCACGCAATTTACAAGTATTGGATCCTTTATAACCCCTACAGCGCTGAAACAGATTTAGCTGTTTTGTGGATAGAGTGTATCAGGATCAGACTACATGAAACGTGCAGCCCAATCTTGGTTCTACGCGGTTTGTTGTTTTGCTCTTTTTAGACTAGAACGATCGAGGCTTGAAATGGCAATATGTCGGCTGCTGTTCTTTATTGAAATAAAATCCATTTCATTAATTCGGCGCTTTAACTCTTTAAGGATTTAACAGATATTTTACTTTACAAATCATATTTTAAAAACCCTTATTCATTTTGGTCGTTAAATCACAGAATCGTTTGGTAAACGATTAAAGGGAGATTTACTGGTATAATTGGATTTCTTGTAAATTTGGCACAATGAGGAAAAAAAAGAGTCAAAAGCTTGACGTAGCCTATTGAAATCATTGTCCAAAAAATCAGAATAAGATATTTGAAAAAAAATCTACTGTAGGTAACGAAACACTAAAACAGTGCAGCAATGCCAATTGCTATTTTGTTCAGTCTGAACTTTACTGTTCTGCGTCAGTTGGCTAAATATACCATGTGGGTATTTTTCATTCAGTTCATTCTCATATTGGATTTGGCGATAAAATATTAAAATGTTAACATCTGAAATGGTTTTGAAATTACATTTTCCACGGCTACCGTCATGGTTTTGCCGTGGTGAGTGAAAAGTACTACATTTATGTGTTTATATGAAAAAGAGCGTGTATTCTGTCCAGTATGTGGTTAACACACAATATAAGTGTATTTCGCATATCTTGTGATTCTCACGTCAGTCCTCACAATGTTGTGAAATTGTGAGTGTGCAAGCAAAGTCCTCGTTTTGTTGGAAGAATTGAAGGTCCTCATAACGAGTCCTCACTTTGAATGGAAAATAGGTAGAGTCCTCTAAACGTCTTTATGTCATATTAGTCGAGTGTAACGTTGATATTTGTAAAAAATCTTTTTCTAGATGTGAACATTATTGTTAATTACAAACTGCGAGTTCCTTACATCTAAGGCTTTAATGAGTCCTCATAATGACGTAAAGTTTCAAGGTCCTCAGAACGAATGCAATACGTGTATGGGTGTGTGTGTGTGTGTGTGTGTGTGTAAGCCATACTCTGTGAAAAGGGGACTTAATACGTCTGCGAAAAGTATCGACCCATGTCAGCCTGCGCAGTTCGGGCAGGCTGACATGGATCGAAACCTTTTGCTGCATGAAAATTTTATGCATGTCCAAGGACTATTCTACCTCCAGATCTAACCGATTTAAAGACAAAATATATTTTATGGATCCATACTTATGTGATGACTGGCTTGGCATAATTCGTCACGGAGATGTATCAAGCCCCCTTTTGCTTGCGGCTTGTGTATTTAGCTCCTATAAAATAATCCTTGGACTAGCTGTGGGCTTTGTTAGTTTTGCTGGACTGACCTTATCATTGTATTGAGACTTACAAGTTTTATGTATGTATTCGTAAAGAATGGTTTTGTGGTCAGTCCTGTCTTGCTATTTTGTGTGTGTGCTTTTTATCTCTTTACCAGCCGGAAGAATTTTAGACTCGTCCAAATTGGAAGCATTTGCAGACGACAAATTGAATTTCTCTAAAATAAAGGAATTTGTCTGTGAACGGATGGAAATCATTGTGGAAAAAGAAGAAAATACTTGTGAGAATCAATTCCTTCTTTACCCACAAAGAGTTCTACCCTGTCAAGGACAAATTTAATTGTCTTGTAATAAATTAATTCTTAAGCTGCTAAGCGCAACTCACTGACCTTCTGCGGACAGCGTAGATCAAGATCAGACTGCACAGAACGTGCAGTCTGATCTTGGATCTACACTGTCTATCAAGGAGATATTTTTCTCCAAAAAACTAAGTTTGAAATAACATTATTCGGGTTTTTACTATCGGCTGGAAAGTTTTATTTAACTTATTTTGTAGGATGAGGTTTAACCCTTGACCAAATAACATTATTGTTTAACGACCCTTAGGTAGAAAGCTATTGAAAAACATTGTGAGAAAAAGAGAAAATGTTCATCATCAGCATTTTCTCCTTTTCCCACAATATTTTCTACCCTTTCTAAAACAGATTCGAGACGTTGAACTACATTTGATACATGTATGTCTTCTGCAAAAGCTATTAATTTGGACAAATGGACAATGTTGTCGTTAAGTAAAGGGTTAAAGACTTATTTAGCCAGAAATATCGTTTGATTGATTGATTGATTTATTGATTGATTGACCGTATTGAAGTTTAACGCCGTTTTTACAGTCATATCACGGCGGTCAGTACACCTATGCATGTGTTTCCTGGGTTTCACACACCAGTACTGACACGACTTTCTTTCCAAGTCACTGACTACTTTCTCACATGTATTAGAGGTGAGAGGCGAAAAAATCGCCGTCTCGAAAGTTTACCTCAACCGGGCGTCAAACTCACAACCACCAGGTCACAAGTCCGGTACGCTAACCACTGAGCTATACCCGGGCAGGCATGAAATGTCGAACGGCTTGTTGTTTGATTTGAACATGCTACTCCAAAACCTTGTACCACACAATCCCGACCAGCATTTTCTCCTTTTTCCACGATGTTATCTACCATATCAAAGACAAATACATGTATCACCATTTTAGCTACTTGTGATTTGTCGTCTGCAAGTGCTATCAATTTGGACCAGTTTAGATTTTTTTTTGTAAAGAGTTCACCCTTTCCGAAACGACCAGATTTCAGGCATGTCTAAATTGAAAGCAGCTGCAGAAGACAAATCAAAAATGGTTAAAAAAAATTGAGTTGTCTTTCAAAGGGGAGAAAGCATTGAGAAAGCATTGAGGCGGAGGGGAAGAGAAACTGATGGTTACCAGCATTTTCTCCCTTTCTCACAATAATTACTCGGGACTGTAAGGTAAATGGTTAAGGCTGTACCCTGAACAAAGTTTACAAAAATGCATTTTTATACGATCCCTATTTCGACCCGCAGAGGATTAACTGGATAATAATAATTGATTGCAGTTTTAGTCATAGATAAAGACGACGTCCATTTTTTTACATGTATCTGCCAAAGACTTAAAGATACTAGTACATACCTACAGCTAGAGAGAAAAAGCGTTCTTAGAACTTGAGTCGAGCCCCGGTAGCTCAGTCTGTAGCGTGCAGGACTTAAGAACAGGCGGTCGTTGGTTCGATCCCTGGCTCGGCCAATTTCTTTCTGAGGATTGATGACAGTCATTGCTACAGGATTCATTCCTCTCCCACCGCTGAACATTGTCTCGACGATGGTTATGTGGGAAAGTAGACAGTGGCTTGGAAAGAAAATTATACGGAGTACAGGTAAAAGATACTCCAGAAAAGTATGAATAGGTGCACTGGCAACCGCGATATAACTGAAATAATGTTGAAAATGGAATTAAACACCATACAATCAATCAATCAATCTGTTAGAACTGTTAAAAGGAGGTACATTACTAAATGATATAGTGTAAGGGATAGAAAAGGACCGGTGATTTGTCATCATTTAAAACCGGAAACAACAACAACGATCGCTTTGAAGTCCTCCAAAATATGAAATTCATTTTCTATCCGTCGTAATCAGTGCAATCTTGCAGCCAACAGGGGCAACATTTAGCATGGAGATACAAGAAAGATTACAGTTTCATAAAATAAGGATGAAATGGGTTAAAAACCGCCTGAAAACTTCCCGAAAACGAGTACACATGTATCTTTAACGCTTTACCCCGAGCAGCGTTTACAAAAAATGCATTTTTATACGATCCCTGTTAAGAATTGCAGATAATTAACTGGATAAATAAAATTGATTGTAGTTTGAGTCATAGATAAAGACTTCGTTCATTTATTTATCTGCCAGAGACTTTATATACCCTTTGTCACACACTCCCGAGTTTTAACGACCCTGGGGAAGAAGCCCGGAAATATTGTGGGAAAAGGAGAAAGCATTTTCCAGCATTTTCTCCATTTTCCACAATGTTTTCTGCCCTTTTTCAGACAACTTTTCCCTTTTTGAATTATATTTAATTTGTCGCTTACGAATGTTTTCAATTTAGATAAGTTAAAAAGTTTGATGTTTGTTAGACGGTTAATCCTTTAACTGCTAAATAAGTGACATAAAACTTTCAAGCCGATTGTTAAAACTCGACTGTTCCTTTTTTCAAACTTATTTTTTTAGGAAACTATCTCCCTGTCGAAAATTGTAGATCCAAGATCAGACTGCACTGTGTGCAGTCTGATCTGAATCTACACCGTCTGATAAAGCTCATTGAGTCGTGCTTAGCAGCCTACGGGTTAAATATTTTGCCATTCGGAATTGATGGCTGCAGTAATTGTTATTTCCTGTGAATTAGAAGAATGATTTGCTGTCTAAAGATTTTATCGACTCAAAATATCGGAGATAAATAAGGCGATCAAACCAGCAGGAAATTATATTTATTTTTTCTTGAAGGATATTTTAAATCATTTTAATAGCATCTTTAATGACATTATTTCAGTTGATGAAATACAACTTTTTCTATTACTTTTTGCTGATGACGCAGCGGTATTTACACAAAACCTTTGAGTAATAAAATTACTAAAGTTTATACTGACACATGCATCCTTACAGCCAGAGAGAAGAAATGCTGTTAAAACTTGACCATGTGTAGTACAGCCCAGCTGTGTAAACATAGATTAATCACAAATATATATGGTGTAATGGATAAATAAAGTCAAGGGATGTATCCTTATTTAAAAACGGAAACGACAACAGCGATGTTTTGGAAGGCCTCTTTCTATCCGTCGTAATCTGTGCAACCTTGAAGTCATCAGGGGCAACATTTGGCATGGATATACAGAAATGATTGCAGTTTCATAACTCAAGGATGAAATGGGTTTAAAACTGGCTGAAAACAAGTATAGATGTATCTTTAACGATATCGACCAATATTGTAACATGTGGAAACTAAAATACGTTAACAAGATCTTGACTTTTGAAAATGGTCGTCATACAAACTACAATTTTTTATCACATAACTCTCCTTGTTTTCAATGTAATACAGCCATTACGAATTTTCTTGTCTCACACACATGTGAGATAAGAAAATAGTGCTGTATTTGGTCAACACTCTGTAATTATACGCTTCATTTCTAAAACATTGCTGACCAAGGTTCCTGGAGGAAATTAATGGTCAAAATTCTTAATCATGATAAAGTTGTTAATTTAATCACTTTTAGATTCAAAACAAAATCAATAAATGCAAGTTTCTTCGGAACTATTTTTTGTTCGTAATGTACCTGTCAAAGAAGCGCACAGGCTTCATGTAAATTTCACTACACATGTATGCCTCTGGTTTAACACATTAAGGACTATAATTCTTGTTATACAGTTATGTGATAAAAAGAATCTGACACTCGTTGGCTTTTGAAGTAAAAATTTATTAAACTCGTCCACAAAAAAATGTTATTAAGCTCGCCAGAGGCTCGCTTAATAACATTTTTTGTAGACTCGTTCAATAAAATTTTATCTCAAAAACCAGCTCATGTCAGATCCTATATGTCCTAAATAATACACATCTTGAAGTGGTTAAAGCTTTTAAATATCTGTTTTCATAAAAACGGAAATTGGACTAGAACTGTAGCTCATATAGCACAAATCGCATCTTTTTCAATTCAAGTTATTCACTACTTTCAATAATCTGAAACTGCTAATTTCAAATAAGGTCAATCTGTTTGATGTGGTTGTTGCACTTAAATATGAAGCAGAGGTTTTGGGCTATCATACGTGACCAGAAGTAAAATCAAACCTAACAAAAGTTCTGTAGAAAGATTTTATAGGTGAAAAAGTTAAGCAATATAGATACTTTATGTAAAGAATTAGACGGAATATCATTGAACCTACAAAGAAAATTGATAATGCTGAAAAATTAGACCAAAAAAATGCTTTGTGTAAAAATAAGATCAGCGGAAACGAACATAATATACAGAATTATAAGAGAGTTCAATGCACTCGCGAGAGCTTTAGCTCTTATGACGTCAGACACCACGTGACCAGCCGTTGACTGTTAAGTCAAAGGTTATTTCCGAAACAACGGCACTCATCGAACCAAAATGCACAACGAGTTCACTGACCGCTTACCTAATTACATTGAATCATTAATCCTTTGCCACACAAGCCCGATTTTTAACGACTTTGGAGAATGAAGACTTTTGAAAAACATTGAGGGAAAAGGAGAAAATGCTGGTAACCAGCATTTTCTCCTTTTCCCACAATGTTTTCTAACCTACAAAGGACAGATTTCGTCACTTAGGCCGTCATTTGTCGTCTGCAAATGCTTTCAATTTGAGCCAGTCTATTTTTTTTTTCTTTATTATTTGGTAAAGTGTCAGACCGTTTCTGAACTAAAATTAGACAGTTAACAAAAAGACTTGACTCTTTATTGCTAATGTGTCTTCATAGGATGTACTACATTTTGGTAAGATCTAGAATTTATGAATTTACACATGGCTTAGGCTGCTAAGCGTGACTCGGGGCGATTTTTGCGAACAATGTAGATCAAGATCAGACTGCACAGAACGTGCATTCTGATCTTGGATCTACAGATTCCGCTACGATATATTTTTCCGTTAAAAGTCACTTTAAAGATACATCTTTACAGCTAGAGACAAAAAACACTGTTAAAATTTGATAGGATGTAGAATGGTTCAGAATTTAGTCAGCTGTGTAAACAAAGATAAATTTATCAATATAAATGGTGTAAGGGATAAATACATATATTGAAAATCTTTGATTAAAAACAGGAAACATCACATTAGTAGTTTCTTTGATGGCCTCCAGAAAATGAGATACAATTTCTATCGGTCGTAATCTATGCAACCATGCAACCATAAGGTGCGACATTGGACATGAAGATACAAGAATGGTTATAGTTTCATAAAATAAGGATAAAATGGGTTAAAAACTTGCTGAAGCGAGTTTAGATGTAATCTTCGCAATATTTAGGTTTTTTTAATCATTGAGTGCAAATCTTCGTTTCATTTATTTAGTAGCTTTGGGCTATTTTTTTTTTTTTTTTTTTTTTCAACAATACAGATCATGCAGAGAATATCAAAGAAGGTTTTCCTTAACAGTAATTCCACATTTAACATTTCACAGGATTTATTACTTTTTTAAATCCTTAATTTGCCAAGTAAGTTAAATAAAACATTTTTTAGCCGATAGTGAAAACCTGAATGTTGCCATTTTCAAAGTTATTTTCAAGGGGGAAAATACCTCCTGCTCGAACAGTGCAGATCTAAGATCAGACTGCACGTTCTGTGCAGTCTGATCTTGATCTTCACTGTCTGAAAAAGTTCTTTTAATTGTGCACAACAGCCTAAGGTTTAATGGCACTCAGATTTCTCTGTCCCGCAGACCACTGATTATCGAATGTAGGTTATCTTTGACTTTATATACCAAACGACAAAATTTTTTACTTGTCCAAATTGAAAGCATTTGCAGACGACAAAATAAATGTGACTCAACAATGAAAATTGTCATTGAAAGGTTAGAAAACATTGAGGGAAAAGGAGAAAATGCTGTTTACCAGCATTTTCTCCTTTTCCCACAAAGTTTTCAAAGGTATTCTTCTTCGGGGACGTTAAAAGTCGGGATTGTAAAGGAAAAAGGTTTAACTCTTTAGCTGACATTAAATTTTTAGTTTTGTCCGAATTGAAATCATGTAGTTCCAATGATGGGATGTATCCGTAATGGGGTAAAACATTGTGGAAAAATGGGGAAATGCTGAATATCAGCCTTAAATACCGTTTTTCCGCAATGTTTCATTTTTTTTTATTCCCCAGGGTCGTTCAGACACGAGATTGTCTGATAAAAGGATAGTTAATTATCTCTTGAAGAAGACTTCGTTGTCTTGCAACAGTCCTGTTTTATGGGGGGAAAAAACGATCGTCCGCGCAGGCTGACTTTGGCCAAAACCTTTTGCTACTTGTCAATTTTCTGCATGTCCAAGGATCAGTTTGCCTCATATTTCAATCGGTTGTTAGAAAAAATAGATTTTATCGATCCATAATTATGTGATGACTTGCTTGGTATAATGTATTATGGAGATGCATTAAGCCCCCTTTTGCCAGAGCATGACTCATTTATAGTTGAGTATGTTCAATAATTTTGATCTTTCTACAGTTCAAGCTGTAAAACAAGATGGCGATTAAGAAAGAAGATTTACGGAAGATTCACGCTGGCTCTCTGGACCATGGATGGTCATGGGTTGTCATGGTAGCAACTTGTTCCTCCTTTTTTGTGATTGGCGGACTTCTGTTTTCTACAGGTTTGGTGCAGACGGCTCTTCTACAAAGATTCCAGGAAAGCCGATCGAAAACGTCATGGGCGGGATCGTTGTACATGTCACTGTCTAATTTAGCAGGTAACGTACGATCTCGTGACCTTCACCCTTGGAGCGCTGAACTAATACAATGGACCATTTTGATCAGGACAAACATCCGAACTATTTTTATTTCAAGATTGTTTTAGCCAGAATATGTAATGAACTAGTGGACAGTGTAGATCCAAAATCTCACGTAATTAAAAGTGCTATCTGGTCTTGAAATGTGTATACTATACACTTACGAAATGGACTGCACTTTACAATCCGTCGATTTAGATTCAAGATCGGAATGTACCTTCTGTGCAGTCTTATCTTGATCTATGCCGTTCGCAAAAGCCCGTTTTCGCTTATGGCGCTAAAACCGTCAAATTACTCAGATAACCTTCACATTTTTCTCTGCCAGGCCCAATTGGTACTCTACTCATTGACAGAACAGACTGCAGGCGAGCCCAGATGGTGGCTGGTGTATTAATGGCCACGGGATTTCTGATTGCAGGCTTGGCTACCAGTCTAGAAGTGTGTATATTGGGTTGTGGAGCTATATCAGGTAAGACAATATTGCCATAAGATTATGCCCGCGTCCACCATATAAGTGCAAGTATATGCCCGCCTCCCCCGCTAAAGTGCTAGTATATGCCCGCCTCCCCCACTCAAGTGCTAATATGTGTCTACCTCCCCCACTAAAGTACTAGTGTATGCTCGCATTCCCCACTTAAACAGTAGTATATGCCCGCCTCCCCAACTAAAGTGCAAGTACCGGTGTATGCTCGCCTCCCCCACTTAGGTGCTAGTGATGTGGTCCCTGCCCCCATTTAGGTGCTAGTATATACCCGCTTCCCCCACTTAAGTGCTAGAATATGTCCAAACCCCTCTCTTAAATTCTTGTAGATTCTCGCCTTTTAAACTTAAGTGCATGTACATGACCGCCTCCCCAACTTTAGTGCTATTTCATGACCACCTGCCCGATCTATGGGCTATTATATTCACGCTTCCCCCACTTAGGTGCTAGTATATGTCTGCCTCCTCAACTTACGTCCTAGAATATGTCTGCCCCCCTTTAAGTGCCAGTATATGGTTGCCTTTTCCACTCAAGTGCTTGTACATGTAATTACCCGCCTCTTTCATTTTAGTGCAAGTATATGCCCGCATCCGCACTTAAGTGCTTTGACAAAATACTTTTTCAATAAAGAAAGTTGACTTATTACTTCATTTGACTTTGATCCTTGACCTTATTGACCTCCAAAAAGAAACTTATTAGTTAAATTCCAATGTTAGTATATGTACCAAGTCTGATTAATCTCGGTCAGGCCAAATTCATTCGGTATACTGACCGACTAACAAAAAGTCATATAGAGTCATTTTCTGACCGGCCGATTAATATGAGCAGTGCACTGTGTAACCTCTCTTTTTCGAAATGATACACAATTTAACCATATGTCCCAGTAATAAAACTAGGTGACCTAACTTAAAATTCCTTGCAGATTATCGTTTTACGGTGTGATTGCGCCGGAACATGCACCTAAAATTAAATCTCTTCCCCCCTCCTCCTTATAGCAAAGAAGGCCTCATTTTGCCTCATATTTTTGTGGGTGGTCTCATATAAGTCGCGAAAAGTCGTCGACTACTGGTAATGATTTGACCCTTTTAGCGCCATACGCAAAAACAGGGACTTCAGCGGACGGTACAGATCAAGATCAGATTGTCTAGCCAAAATTATAAGGAAAAGTCCTTTATAGTTCCATTGATGCGTATTACCGGCCCGAGAAAGGTCGCGATCATATTTTTGCCACTGAAAGAGTTAAGGTCATACCACTACTGCACGAAATATATTATGACAGCCTGTAAAGGACCTGAAGAGGGAGGGGCACCATAGAACACAACTGATACTGTGTATTGGCTTCCTTTCTGTGAGCCTATATCTTTTGGGCATACTTACTCAACTTGCTAATTATGCTTTTGTTATGTTTGAATATAAATGTGTAGATTTGAAAGTTTAACGACTCATTCCGTGCGATTTTAGTACATGGTACTGGAGTTTTAAATATTTGAGCTATGCTCTGTGAAAAGGGGGCTTAATTCATTTGCGAAAAGTATCGACTCAGGTCAGCCTGCGCAGTCTGCGCAGGCTGACCTCGGCCGAAACTTTTCGCTATTGGTCAATTTTCCAGTGTACCTAACGATTCAGTAGGTTGTTATACAAAACGGATTTTAGGAATGTATGATACTGTGATGACTTGCTTGGTATCATGCATCACGGTGATAAAATAAGCCCCCTTTTGCCAGAGTATGGCTCATTTATCTTTTTTTTTTTCAGGAATCGGCAGTGGGATTGCCTTTTCTGTGGCTTTTATCGTCCCAGGATTCAACTTCCGGAAAAAGCTAAATATAGTCATGGGAACATGTATCGGCGGAAGCGGTCTGGGAATGTTTGCAATATCCCCGTTGATGGAGTACGTGCGTGAACGTTATGGTTATCAGGGCTTCTTCGTTTTACTTAGCGGCTTAAGTCTCCAGTTG
The DNA here is from genome assembly GCA_946811185.2 of Hippopus hippopus. NCBI lineage: Eukaryota > Metazoa > Mollusca > Bivalvia > Cardiida > Cardiidae > Hippopus > Hippopus hippopus. The sequence goes on along the minus strand of OX328106.1, from coordinate 56,720,079 downwards.
GTGGTGACAGGTGCTCTTATGCGTCCATCGCCATTAGAGTCTGAGCTAAGACAGTCGAAGGGCTCGGAAAGAGAGAGTAAAGGTCACGTGATTGGCTGTTGTAGGTCTCTTTGGTGCTTATTAAAGTTTTATGGTGGAGTTTTATTTAATAAATACGTTCTGTGTTTATCATTAAGTCTGTGTTTTTATAACGGTGGAAATTATATCTCGTATTTGATATGGCCAAGTTTTTGCCTGTCCAAAGGATTGACAGCGATGCAGTCAGCTGTAGTTATTTCAGTCACCGGTGGGGTTTATATATTAGGGAGAATTATTACGGGTCTTATTGCTTCAAATAAACTTGTGGACGAAAGAATTGTCTATTCAGGATCTATGCTTATTCAGTCTGCGATTTTGTTCCTATTTCAACTGTATTCAGACTCGTTCAGGGGTCACGTGATGAGTGCTGTTTTACTGGGCCTTGTAAACGGGTCGTGTTGGGTAATGCTAACAACCCTCAATGCGAAGTATATCGGAGTGGACAACCTGTCAGCGGCGAACGGTATCGAGTTTATATTTGCAGGAATAGGACCTCTTCTTGTTTCAGCAATATCGGGTAAGTAGGCCGATTTTTATTTATTAAACCATCAGGATTATTTACTCAAAGATACATCCTTACAGTCAGAGAGGAAAAAACGTTGTTTAAATTTGATAGACTGTAGAAGAGTTCAGAATTTAGATACCGATATACTAGTATATGTAGTAAAGAATAAATACACATATCGATAATCTTCGATTTCAAACCGGAAACGTTACAACAGTGATTTCGTTGTGATGGCCTCAAGAAAAAGAAATGCATTTTCTATCTGTCGTGATCTATGCAACTTTGCAACTGTCTGTGGCAACATTTGGCATGAAGATACAAGAATGATAATTTGATGAAAAAAAGATGAAATGGGTTAAAACTGGCTGAAAACGAGTATACATGTACATGTATCTTTAAACTTCTGAATAAATTTCTTTAGCGGTGAACTAAGAACGCTTGAGATGACTACACTTGCTATTTCGGATAGTGTTAATCAAGTTCGGACTGTACAGGACGTGCAATCTTATCTAGGATCTACACTGTCCAGAACTTTACGAGATGTTCCGACCGAAAAAGCCCTGAAATCAAAAGATCTTTAAATATTGTCTGTTTTTCGCGCCTAAGCCTTTTTTTATTCTTAACCAAACGAAACAATTCTAGACTGATAAATTTGACAGCATTTGCAGACAAAATACTCAGAAAGTAGGCTCAAATGATGAGGTTTGTCTCTGAAAGGGTAAAAAACCAGCATTTTCTCCTTTTCCACAATATCAAAAAAAAAAGAAAAATTTCCTCAGGTTCGTTAAAACTCTGGATTGTGAGGTAAAGGGTTGATCTTTTACGTGCTTAATCTTAAACCTTTTATTACAGGAATCATGTTAGACGCGAACTGTACATATGAACAGCTTTTTATGATGTGCGGTAAGTAACACCAAGTGCAGTTGTTATAATTACTGGCCTACGATATCTATATAAAGCCGTAAAAACACGGTGTAATCGATAACGAACGTATTAACTTATTGTATCAAAATTATCTTAACGGACAATTTTTTTTTTAATCACTGACCAATGATAACAATATGAACCTCTAAAAACCATTCGGTAATCGATAACAAGGTTTTCAATTTTGGTTTTGTGAACACTGGGTCACTTTCATGGATGTTGGTCCTCGTCGTGCAGAAGACAACGCTGTTTGAAAACAACGTGCGGCAAAGAAAAAATTGCTCACGATGAGCAGTTTCTTTGTTTGCCAAATTGTACATATGAACGGCTCCTTATGATCTTCACTTTAGGCCAAACGATAACTATATAAAACCGCGTGACAACACGGTGTAATCGATAACAAGCGTGTCAACTTATTGTACCGAAATTATCTTCTCAAACATTGACTTTGGTTTTTTGTAAAACCACTGGCCATTGATAACTTTATAAACCGTGACAACACGGTGTAAACGATAACAAGGTTGTCAACTTATTGTGCCGAAATTACTATCTCAGACAATTGCTTTGGTTTTGTCTACAACGATAACTATATTTAAAACGTGAAAACATGGCGTATTCGATAACAAGGATGTGAACTTATTGTGCCGAAATTATCTTCTCAGACGATGACTTTGGTTTTGTAAAACCACTGGCCAACGATAACTTTATAAACTGTGAGAACATGGTGTAATCGATAACACGGGTGTCAACTTGTTGTGCCGAAATTACGTTTTCAGACAATAATTTTGGTTTTGTGAATACTGGCCAACAATAACTATGTAAACCCTAAAAACACGGAATAATCGATAAGAAACAGATAATAAAAAATACATGTGTCCCTGGACCAGGTTTGACAAAAAAAACTTGTGTGTCTTATTTTGCTCAAATTCGCTAACGGACTCGTTTTATGACTAAGTTGAGTTTTTCATTTGAGACCCGTTTAACTAACATTAACAGAATTTAGTAACGTTCTAAAATCCCAAGTTAACACAATGTTTACGACTCAGCTCAATGAAATAATGGACGTAAGTGTGTTAAATGACTTAAAGTCCAATATTTTGCTGAGTTGAGTCTGAAATCTTGTATCAACTCAGGATTTAAGAATGTTTCTAAAGTCTGCTTATGTTACTGATATAAATCTTAAGTAAAAAATTCAACTTAAGTCAGAAACTGACTCCGTTAGTGCATTTGAGAAAAATAAGAAATTTAAATTTTTTCGTGAAATCGGGTCCTGATTTTATTCAAATTATTCTAAACATTTTTATAATTTATTTCAGGCGGATCCCTGCTTATCGCTGCTGCCATTGGGATAGCGCCATTGTTATGTGCAAGTCGAAGTAAAACCAGAACAATGGAGTACTGCTTAGAAAACAACAAGGATTTAGTTGTAAAGACTGAGACGTGATGACTGAGATTCGATATAATCCCTCAACTCTTTACCAAACGAAAATACCTTAGGTCTATCCAAATCGAAAGCATCTGCAGACGACAAAATAAAAGTGACTGAAAATTTGAAATTTGTTTTGTGAAGGATAGAAAACATTAAGGGAAAAGGAGAAAATGCTGGTTACCAGCATTTTCTCATTTTCCCACAATGTTTTCTAGAGGCTTCTTTCTCAGGGTCGTCAAAAGTAGGGATTATGTGGTAATGGGTTAAGCTACTCAAAAAACCAAACTAAAATTTTCCAGCCAATAGTGAAAACCCACACTTAACGATTAAAATTCTTTGTTTGTCGGATAAATCTCACCGTATCGGACAGTGTAGAATCCGGATCAGACTGCACGTTCTGTGCAGTCTGATCCTGATCTACACTGTCCGCAATAGCCTACACTGCCGTACTTAACAGCTTAAGTGTTAGAGACTTCGCGTGTTTGCTGTTTTGACGCAGTGTTCAACTATATTTAAGTCACGACCACAGGTGCATCTGCCCATGATTTCCCAGCACAAAGTGAATTGAATATAGATGCCATTTTCCAAATTTTATTTCTATGACAAGATGCATTGTTGTGCTTGTTTGCCAACTGGATAAATAAAAGTAAATGAAACAAACTAATAAATGACTCAGTCGCTGCGATTAAAAGAAAAAAAAAAGCAACGTTAGAAATCACCAAACCAAATGTGAATCATGAATGTATGAACAGGGCTCTGATAAAGGGAGTTTAAATGCATCTTACCCATGCATTATACCGACCTAGCCATTGCATAAAATGGATCCATTCTGTCTTATATTCGGCTGACTCCTGAGATAGAATGGTCTTTTAGCATGCAGACAATATACCAATTGCAAAAAGTATCAAACCAGGTCAGCTTGTGTACGGAATGCAGAGGCTAACATGAGTCGCTACCTTTTCACAGAGCATGGGTAACCTGCTAAATAAGTGAAATGAAACTTTCAAGCCTACGATGAAAAACACAAACAAACAATAAGATTTGCTATTTCAGAGGTATTTGGGGATGGGCGAAATATCTCTATATCGAACAGTGTAGATCGAAAATCATACTGCACGTTCAGTGCGGTCTGATCTTGATCTATATTGTCAGTAAAAAGTCCTAGAAGCATAAGATTTGAGGCATTTCCCGGGGAACCAAATTGTTCAAGTTCTGTTTTTCCGTCTAGAGCAGTCGTGCCATGGTCTATATTACACTGTAACAGTTCATTGATTGATTCAACAGTATGTCTCGGTCACCATTCTGCTGTAAAAAGTAGTTCGAGATGAATTCCTCCGCTGTTTTCTGTCACTCTTTCGGCGTCAATAATACAAACTCGCCTTCTTACGACGGATTCAAAAACACTCCATAAAAAGATTTTTTTTTTTTATCTTTTTAGATAAACCTGACTAAACAAGCGGACTGTAGACTTGAGAGATCAGAGTGCACATTCTATGCAGTTGAATCTTGATCAGTGCCGTCTGCGAAAGCCCCATTTTTCGGCTATGGTGCTCGAAGAGTTAAATCTGGCACATGCTGTCACCTAACACTTTCCCTGCTGAATAAATAAAATGAAACTTTGAAGCCAAGAGCAAAAACCAAAATGTTGCCATTTCAAAGGTATTTTTTTGGGGGAAAATATCTCTGTATCGGACAGTGTAGATCCAAGATCAGACTGCACAAATGTGCAGTCTGATCTTGATCTACACTGTCCGCAAAAGCTTTTTGGGTCGCGCTTAGCAGTCGAAGGGCTGAATGACGTCTAAAGTTTAACTTTATTGATAAGAAATCGACTCCTTACAGCCAGGAAATTTGAAAGTAACCTTTGCCGACATTAATATGGGATAGCTTGTTCCAGGTTGGCTGCGTTGGGATCATTTTGCTTCACTATTTTCTGGACAATACATAATTTCATGGAGACGTCTAACTGATATGTGACTGACACAACTCATATACAAATCGGAAAATGGCGACAGTATATTGTTTTCGAGTTCTGGTTCTAATGCTTCTATTCACTACTGCCGTCCTCTCGGATATTGGTTCGTCCATAGAAGAAGAGAAACCAGGTATAAACTTTCTGTTTTGATTAACTGATTTAAATGAGCTTTATTCTGGCAAAAGGGATTTAGCATCTCCGTGATGCATTGTTGCTCGAACAAATTGACATGAAATAAATTACCTCTATAACCGTGTCTCTTACGGTTGAATAATTGTTCAAACTTAGCGGCTATTGTCGTCTGAATGCGGAACTAAGTGAACGATTTTCAACTCTTTGAACAGCTAATAGATTTATCGTGTCGTTAAAGAATACTTAAAATTCCTGAAAAAAACATGATTTTGTTGGTTTAAGTTGGTTATGTGTGCTGGATGACACTTATCTAAGATGCCCTTCCTGTGCAGTCTGATCATGATTCATGTCATCCGCAAAAGCATCTTATTTTGACTATGGCATTGATAGGGTCAAACCCTACATTTACCGTTAATAGAATTTCCGTACCGTCCGATTATACGCAATAATAAAAATATTCCCTCTATATAATTATTCTTTGCCTAAAGGTAAATTTCAGGTCAATTCGTTCGAGCAATACCAAGCAATTAATCATATAATTATGTATCGATAACATCCACTGTGTCAAACAACCAACTGAATAAAGAGGTAAACTGGTCCTTGAGCTACTGAAAATTGACTGGATCCCGAATGCACGGGCTGACCTGGATTTACTATTTGCAGATGCATTAAACCTCCTTGTCTCAAATGGTTCTGTTTTCTCCAAGTTATTATCGGTATCATTTGCAAATATCAGTTGTTTTCATGAATATTGGCGAAATCTGATTGGCTGAAAAACATTTTTCATAGCTCCATGAAAAAAAAAATCACATTTGCCAGAACTACTTTTTGCTGAAGATTACACAGTGCGGGTCCTATACACTGCCGTGTTTATTTAATTTCGTTTTATTGGTTGATTTTCAGTATTGGGGATCTGAAAACTGCTTCTCTGTTGTATTCTTGCGCCATACAAATATGGGTGGAAGGGGCTTTAAAAACTCTAACGTTAGATTTAAAAATAAAGAAAATTAATGCTGTTTGAATTATTTTCGTGAGTGTATGTTGTCTATAATATTAAATTATAAGGAATGAAGTGTGTGTGTGTGTGTGTGTGTGTGTGTGTGTGTGTGTGTGTGTGTGTGTGTGTGTGTGTGTGTGTGTGTGTGTGTGTATATATATATATATTTTTATGGAGGTATGAAAAAAAAACCTAATCACACTTTTGTATGAAACCGCTTCGCGGTTTCATACAAAAGTGTGATTAGGTTTTTTTTTTTTTCATATCTCCATGAAAAAAGTATATTCTCTTCATTCCTTAATAAAACCTGTCTAAGTGGTCAGCTCTGTTAAACAAGCAACCTGTAATAAACAAATATATATAGACTGAACTTCCAGAGAATGCCAGTGTTTAAAAATGTACCTGAAGTAAGCATGCAACTGTCTTAAGCAAATTCTTCAGTTCGAGTGTTTGCTTAATACAAGATGAGTTGTATTGTAGGCCTTATTAATACGATAAGACCCCACTTCTGCTAATGCAGTTATTTTGAAACAGAAAGTACCTTTTCAAAAACAGATAGACGGCGTACGAGGTACCGGAATATGAAAATTTAAACACTTTCGTAGTTTAATATGAACAGAAATGATGAAAAATCATGCTACTAGCAATTATTTGTTTTTCTCCGATGTTTTGCATATTGATGAAAGGTGAACTTTTCACTCAAATATCTTTTTCAAAATTGGATATTTATCCAAATCATCGTTGGAAAATAAGCAATTGCTGCTAAAGTTGTGTTTGAAAATATATGCAGAAATACAATTATTGGTTATAGAGTAACGCCTAAAAATTCGAGCGGTAGCAATGCTTGTCTATTGTTATCTTAAATTTGCCTGTAAATAGGCATGTAGGCCCATAGAATAACCATGTTTACATTTTCTACCAATCTCAAATTACCATTTGTTCACTCAGTATAGCAAGATGTAGGTCAAAAGCCAGCGTAGTCAGCTACGCCGAAAATAAAATTTGGAACCACGAAATTTTCCAAACCGCCGAAACTGAGGTCAGTCACCCTCCCCATATACCGACACATGATCACCGTATAATGGTTTTATAATCGCCATGACTAGCCCCAACTTACATTCAAATAACATGACAACAAAAACAGTAATACTTATGTCTCTAATATTAGGCTGACCATTTCAACGCCATAGGCGAAAACAAGGTGCTTTTGCAGACGAAGGTATAGATCGAGATCAGAATGCATAGAACGTGCAGTCACCTTGGATCTATGCTGCTCCCTTGTTAAGCCAAATCTATACTATAAATGTCTAAGTTCCATTAGATTAACTTGTTTTCAGCCGTGGCAAGAGCTCGAACTAATGTATATGGTGCTTAAGGTCTACGGCCCCAAACTCTCATATGAAAAGACGGAAGCTGCCGAGATTGGCCGAGTAGCCTTTACGAAAACGTCGATGTTACACGATATTTACCGATGAGTTAATGAGTCTACGGCCCCTAACTTTCATATTAAAAGACGGAGATTGCCGAGATTGGCCGAATAGCCTTTACGGAAACGTCGATATTACACGATATTTACCGATGAGTTCGGGGTCGTAATCCTTAATTAACTCTTTACCAAATGACAAAACTGTAGACTTGTCCAAATTGAAAGCATTTGCAGATGACAACTTAATTGTGACTCAAATGAAAACTCCTGCCTATGATAGGGTAGAAAACATTGTGGGAAGAGGAGAAAATGCTGGTTGTCAGCATTTCCTCCTTTCCCCGCAATGTTTTCAAACGGCTTCTTCCTCAGGGTTGTTAAAACTCGGGACTGTGTGGTAAAGGTTAAAGAGATATGAATTTTATTCGATCAAAATATCTTATGTAGCCTAGACACATCGGTCTCACATGCAAATTTCGCCATGATAAATCTAAATATATATCACTGTGTCAACACATTCTGATCAAGTGGTTCTGTGTGCAGTTGACCATCATGTATAAGAACTGGAAGAAATGCCTTTGAAAAAATGCATACCGTTTGCAGTCTAGTTTTATATGTTGTCTAGGATTATGCTTTTTTTTTTTGCGTAGCTGAATGTGCTGGCTTTTGACCTACTTTTTGGTACTGATAACAAATGAATGAATAGAAATTTGTGATTGGTCAAAATTAAAAAATGTAGACATGTTTATTCTAAGGGCCCCTGTGGTCAAAAATGTAGACCAAGTCACCTGTTTATTCTAAGAGCCCTGTCTATTTGCAGGCAATGTACGCCATCTATCTTTTTTTAAAGGTATTTCTTCTTTAATCAATCTCTTAAACTGCCTCTTATCTTATCTTATGGAGAAATTGGTGCCGGTCTCGTTGCGCTGGTCAAAAGGTCATCCAACAGTGGGGAAAGACTACTTAACCATATTCTCGAAGAGGTCGATAAAGGTCACGTGACACGGGAGAGGATCAACCATTGGATGGCACAAATAGAAGAGGCACGCAACGATGGTGACCTCACCCAGGATCAAGTTGACACATTTATGGAAACCCTGAGGTCAAAACTGGGGACCAGCACACATTCAGGGACTTGTTGTCCATTTGGTTGAGTTTATTCTTGCTCGATTATTAAATAAAGAAATCGAAAGTAAAGTTTCAAATGTTCTGTTTTGATTTCGTTCACAGAATATTTCTACGGTGGGGAAAGTTTTAAAAGCATATTCTATAAAAGAAAAGTAGTAGAAAAGTAAACAAAAGACAGGGCGACCTGGCAACTTCCAACCTTGTTTTGAAATTCATTTTTCTGTCAGCGATTAACACTTGGACCAACCGTACAATTACAGACTGTCATCTTCTTAATAATTCCCATACTTTTAAATGGTGCTGCATGTATTTAGATTTAAATGCTTTTTAATCATGATTTTGTTTACTTTTGCCTGCGATTGGGCCTTTAAACTCTTTGCAACACACAAAAAATCAAACTTGTCAAAATTAGAGGTAGTTGTAGACGACAGTTTAATAGTGATGGGATTTGTCATAGAAGTGGCAGGAATATTCTAGGTAAAGGAGAAAATGCAGGTTACCAGCATTTTCTCCTTTTCGGAATGTTTCCAAAAGCCTTTAGCCTAGTATCGCTAAAACGCCTAAAACGCGGAACCGTTTGGTGACTGGTCAAAAATTAACCCTTAGGCTGTTAAGCGTGAATCAGTGACGTTTTGCGGACATTGTAGATCAAGATCAGACTGCACAGACCGTGCAGTATGATCTTGAATCTACACTGTCCGATGATGAAATTTTTTCATCATAAAATATACTGGTGTAATCGAATTTCGCCAACGCAAGGGAAACTGCTCTTGCGGATTGCACAAAACAATAGTAATTTTCTTTCTGGTTAAATATCTATGCACTTGTATTCAAATACTTTTGTAAAAATAATTTTTACCACTTTAAACATCTAAATTTATCTGTCAAAACATCGTTAGAAGTGAGACAGTACAAAGTCGCCATCTATAAAAAGAGTAAGCCAATTTCGACAACTCTGGTTTTCCAAAAATTAGAGGCCCCAGAGAGGGTAAAATGAAATAAAAAAATTCACAGCATCATTTCAGCAATATTCATTACCACCCTTGGATATTAACTCTACATTTACTTCCTACGAGAAAACCTGAAGAAAATAAAACAAAACGCAGCTCTCAGAAAACAAAATCGACAGTTATGACATTTTTTGTGTAATTATTTCTGCCGTGGCACTGAAATATTACAATCTAAATCAGGATGACAGTGTCGGGGATAAACAGGCTGTAAATCTAAAAAATATAACCTTTTGTAGCTCACAGAAAAACGGTATTTTCTTGTCTTTGAAGTGATTTTTGTACCTGATTCAATCTATTTTCTTAGGAAAAAATGAATAAGGACCCCTCTTTCATTCATATGGATATATTTCCCTTTAGGTGCCCCATACGAAACTTCGGCTATCAAAGTTCAAAAGATAACCTGTCAAACCGAAAATAGACGACACAAAAAAAGTTTTAAGCTGAAAGGATCTTTTAAAATCTGCATATAAAGGAGACACCTGAAAAGTGATAATAAAATGGCGGGGAAAAGCATGTGAGAGGTTGCTTATGAACTTTTTTCTTATTGACAGATATTTTTCTGTCATTAGATTCAAATCACAGTTTAAAACATCTTTGCTGCTACGATATCAATCATTTCCGTGCGTGGATGTTGTCACAGATACGAAAATATTGCCCGAGAACATAGTTGGCGAAATTCGATTACTGGCGAAATTTGCTTATGCTCCTATACCTTTGAACGAGCAAAATATCGATTTTTACTATCGGCTTGAAAGTTTTATTTCACTTATCTAGCAGGTTAAACATTAAAACAGGTATTTCACAGTTTATAGCTCGTACACTAATAGTGAAACGCAGATTAGAGACCAAAATTCATATCACACGAAGGTGTTGTCTGATCTTTACTGTCACACTTCACCCTTCACAAGGACATGACAGGTTTTAGATCATGAGGTAACAGTGTCTCGGGGATATCATTTTTGTTTTCAAATTACCCTTATTGATTTATTCCACGTGAGATAATTGTAATTCAAGTCTTCATTATTTTGTTGGTGATATGCAATATGCATGACTGGACGTAATTCAATCCAGCTCGGGGATCGAAATGGCAAGGACTTGTATGTATTTGTCAGACAATAACTAATGCCATCTATAGAAATGCATTAATTTTTCAACAGTATTGGATTCAACTTACAATCTTTTTTTTCATCAATGAGCCATGCTCTGTGAAAAGTGGGGCTTAATGCATCTGCAAAAAGTATCGACCAGGTCAGCCTGCGCAGTCCGCGCAGGCTGACCTGGGCCTAAACTTTTTGTTATGCCCCCGCCATGAAATGGGGGGGGGGGGCATATAGAGTTACCTGTGTCCGTCTGTGTGTGTGTGTTAGTGTGTGTGCGTGTGTGCGTGCGTGCGTTAGTGTGTGTGTCCCATTCTTGTCCGGAGCATAACTTCTACATTTATCAATGGATTTCAAAATAATTTTACACAATTGTTCTCCTTAACAAGTACTAGTGTCATGCGAAAAGTTTGTTTCGATACGCCCAAGGTCAAGGTCACAGTTGAAGGTCAAACGTTTAAATTGACCTTGTCCGGAGCATAACTTCTACATTTATCAATGGATTTCAAAAAAAACTTTGCACACTTGTTCTCCTTAACAAATACTAGTGTCATGCGAAAAGTTTGTTTCGATACGCCCAAGGTCAAGGTCACAGTTGAAGGTCAAACGTTTAAATTGACCTTGTCCGGAACATAACTTCTACATTTATCAATGGATTTCAAAAAAAACTTTGCACACTTGTTCTCCTAAACAAGTACTAGTGTCATGCGAAAAGTTTGTTTCGATACGCCCAAGGTCAAGGTCACAGTAGAAGGTCAAATGTTTAAATTGACTGTTCAACCCAGTTTTACATCCTGCTCAGCAGAATTGTGATATGAAGATACAGGTTTGGTTTTTAAAAAGACTCATCCAAAGAACTATGCCATAGAATATTGAGGCTGCTACCTACCCTTCAACTATAGTCCAGTGTGATAATATTCGATCCAATTTGTTCCTGTCTCATAGAGGAAGTCCAACAAAGTAATTATTATTGCTATATTTCTCACTCTCATTCCTCAAGTTAAGATCTTCATAATCCTGAGTATAAGTAACCCTCTGTTGAAAGATTAAGGAAAACGCTGAATAAAAAGAAGTTAATGCTCAAAACCAGCATTTTCTTCTTTTTCTCACAAAGTTTTCTACCATATGCAATACAAAACATATAATTTATTGTCTGCATATTGCTTTCAACTTGGACCAGTCCTCAATTTTGTTATCAGGTATAAATAATCTTTTATCTGCTTGGCTATATATATAACAAGCCTTCTTAACCCCGTCTAAGCTGTTATCCAAAACAACAATTTTCTGTAATACCTATTGATTCACTCATATGACATATCTGTGACCAATACCATTTAGCGGGGGCATCCGTGTCTCTGACACACCTATTTCTAGTTATTTGTCAACTTTACGCACGTAGAAAGACCAGTCTACCTCATGATTCTATTGGTTGTTATACAAAATGGAGTTTGTGGATCCATTAGTGTAATGTGATAAATTGCTTGGTATTATGCATCACAAAGATGTATTAAAGCCCCATTTTCCAAGAACAAGGCTCAATATATTTGTCAGACAATAACCAACGCCACCTGAAACCTACATTAATTTTTCAACACTATTGGATTCAACTTACAACCCCTTTTTTTTTAAATTCTTTTAGGCCAGAGGAACTCATCCACCCATATCACTTGATAGTTAAATTTACCGGTTTTTATCATTATCTATTGGAAACAAATTTGCTGCAAACAGTATTGAAAACATTCTTAAAATAACCTCAACAAAAAACTTCTAAACCGTCACTTTATTTCTTTTGCAATTTTGGCCAAATAATAGACATATTGTAACATAAGCAATGTTATTGTAGTGAAAAAAATTCTCGATTCTTCCATTTTTTTTTTTTTTTTTTGAATGGGGAAAGCACATTCGTTGCGCATGCGTGGTGTCTATGAGCCGGGACAGGTAAATCAGAGAAACTTAAATTACTTAAATTTTTCAGGGATCCTATATATACAGGGATAGGCAACGCGGTATAACTTCCGGTTATTCACTGACTTCCTTCGAATAGACCGCAAAGGAAAAAACGGCGGCCATCACACATTTCGGCATACGACGGTCACTTTCTAATCAACGTTTTGCGTGGTTCTGGCATATGTCCTTCTAAACAGGTAAGTTACATGTTTAGAAAATCTGTAACGTCAATTATTGGAAGCCGCTCGAAAGCGGCTTCCAGTTGGAATGTACCTAAACTATTTACCATGTAGATGATCAGTAATTATTCGATTAGTCATTATTTTTGTAAAATTTCTAATAATGTTGTGTTGTTGTTACGGAATTACTCCACAAGACTCTTTCTTAAATATTCCTACAGACCTACATGAAATTCAAGCCTGGTTTTCTTGCAATATATAGTTCATTCCCAAATAACAATAAAAAATACAGAAAGATAAACTTCCTTTAATTGGATAGTCCCCCGAAGTTTTCAAACATATAGGATTCCTTCTCTTTTCCCAAACGAAGTTGTTATGCTTTCCGTTTATCACAAGCTTTCCCACCTCTCAATGGTTTTCGCATTTGTCTACTTTTTTATAAAACAAAATAATGATGATTATGATATAGAGAGCATCTTAGAATATGATAATCAAAAGCAATTTTTTGTACAAGTTTTTCGTCCAAATTTTCATCTGTAAAGGATAAAACGGCGGTTAACCTTTGATCAAGGTATAGACTGGTTACCTCCCTACACAAGAGGCGTCTACGTCAGCTATTTATAGAATACTTGCGGAAAGATAACCCTTTTTCGTCCCATCGTCGACACTTTAGCCGAATGGATTTTTGTTACACGGAATATCTACCATATGAGACCTGTGAAATTTAGCATTTACTGTATTATGTGTCGAAGCTGTTATGATCAGACTGTACGTGCTGTACGGTATGGTCCTGACCTACAAAACCCATGAAACATGACGTATGGATCGTGATGTACATTGACTACAGTAATTGTCATGGTGGTGCCTGGTGCTCTAAGGGTTGAAGCTGCTCGAAAATGACGGAAATAGATGAAGATCAGATAACACAGCCCGTGTAATATTTTTTTAATATTCTATAAGATATTTCGTAAACATAAGAAAAAATACTGTTTGTTCCTATGCAAAAAATGTTTAGTAAACGAAATATGTATAGTAATAGTTATTATGTTGTGGTTGAATAGATCCAGATCTTTAAAGACGTAAAAACTGGGGGGTTTTTGTGTGTGTGTGTGTGTGTGGCTGCCATTCAGGAATAATAGAAACCTGGTTTGTGCCAACTGTACAGACTATGATCAGAATAATTTTGGAGATGCCATGCAAAAGTTTTTTTGTTTCTACAGTAGAAACGTAAAGATTCACTGTGTTACAAGCATGCTAAGATACTTTTTGACAAGCAAGAAGATCATCTTTTAGAAACAGTTAACTTTTTTTTTTTGAAAAATGAAACACAAAGAAGAGATCACTGATAAAAATTGTAAATACATGTAAACAACATATGTGAATAACAATCTTAATATCACTTTGATTAATTGGTAACTTAAATAATTCCGTAGTATTGCCGTTGATGCCGCTACAGAAGTTTCCTTTCTAAAACCATTTGATAAATGGAAAATGGTGTATTTGAATGCACAATTTCTCCATTTTCAAATTTCGAGTAGAAACTTAAAAATTCCGATGCTTTTTTTTTTTTTTTTTTTTTTTTTAATATAATAACAAGATTATTTAAGATTCCTCTCTAAACTTATTCTTTTTATTTTTTTATAGAATTAGAATACATGTACATATTATTTTCTTTTTCTTTTTTCCTTGCAATTAGTACCATTTGTCATGATTTTCCGTCGGTGGGGGATGGGGGTAAAAACAGATACAAAAAATGTAATCACAATTTCTCAAGAGAGTCAATATTTCTGAAATTGTCCACCAAAAGATTGCGGCTTCTATGATGCTATGCATCATAAACTTGTCTTGTTATATCGTAGATTTTGTTTTATATGCGCATCTTGGCGTATAAATTCATGGCCTAATCATGTTTGCCTCGAAGCGGATGTTCGGCTAAAAGAGGAGCTGGTGATGTGCAATAGAAATCAATTTTAAGTACATAAAGTAGCGTCCAAATAGCAACATGTTGGTAAAAATCACGAGATAGAGTACATTTCCTTCTATTAAAGCCAATTTCGTACTGATTTTGGATTCCTAAGTTAGATAATTGTGGGCTCAAAACTGGGCTATTTTCGGAATTACATCACAAAATGGCGGACCAACGCGGTGAATTTGGCGGTACCCTACTGATAGTTGTAACTTTCTAAATTCATTTTTAGAAATAAATGCGTTCAGATATTGGCATATTTATAAACAGTAAGTATTTCGTTTTGATTTAAAGTCAAATCTACTGATTTTATAATCCTAGGTTAGATAATTTTGGGCTCAGAACTAAGCTATTTTCGGTCTTTTTTGCAAGATGGTAGCCCAATATGTCGAGACCTTAGTGATAGTTGTTGCATTCTGATTTCATTTTTAGATGTAATTGTGTTCAGATATTACCATATTTATAAGCAGTAAGTATATCGTTTTGCATTAAAATCAAATATAAGCTGTTAATCGAATCCTAGGTAAAGAAAAGTGCAGCCTAAAAAGGGGTTATTTCAGTAAAGGTGGAAGCGTAGATTGGATCTGTGATAGTTGGCCATATCCTGAACAAATTCTCATTATAGTCTAACCATGTGAAAATAGAACCATATTTAGCAACGTAACTGAAGAATTAAAATGTTACTTTTTGTAAAAAATTGAAAATTGAAATTCAGTTGTTTCTCTGTTTTTTTCCAGATATATATTGTGACAGTACAAACACTTCAAAACATGGTTTCAAGAGCTGTCAACATGCTGTTGTGATGCATCCTGTGAACAGAAGAATGACATTGAAGATGGTTTTGTAATTCTGCATAAAGTGTGCCAGTATAAAACTGAAGCTGGGCTTGAAAACTTGGACTAATACAGGCCAAATCAGCTGTGAACTGTACAAACCTGCAAGAAAAATGCTAAAGTGAATTTACATGTATTTGAATATGAAAGCTGTGAGCTTCTTCTACCATCAAAGTATATTTAGTATGTATAGCTCAATAAGCCATTAGAAGTATGGAGTTAAATATTTAATTATCTGTGACAAATGCTAGTATTCCTGAATCCTAAGTTTTCACTAACCTGGGGAATATCCATACTTCCAAAAACATTGCGAAAAAAGAAGAAACCACCGGTAAGTACATGTCACAATTTCTCGTTTCCTCAGGAAAAACAAGTCTCCTCATTTCACTCGCATTTCATTTGTCGTCTGCAAATGCTTTCAAATTAGACATGTCCAAAATTTTGTAATCTGGCAAAAAGTTAAGGATGGAACCTTTTAATTGCTCTATTCGCAATGTTTCACAACATTTTCAGTTGTATCATAGCAACCATTATACTTATCCATTTGTTTTTTGAATTTGCACAACAGTCTTCACAAGCTGCATGTTGCATTTCCTCATCAACATATTTTTTGAGGGAGAGAAGTATATATCTGTGTTGTGCAAAATTCTCTGAGAATCATGATGTTGGTTTCCCACTACTCACACTATTGTAATAAAACATTAGAAGTACATGTACATGTATTAAATTTGAAATACTTTTTATTTTCTTCAAACAACACAGTACATTCAGTATCTACAGCCTAATAAGCCACTTGAAGTAAGTAGTTATCTCATAATCTGTGACAAATGCCAGTATTCCTGAATCCTAAGTTATCACTACCATGGGAAATATTTACATACTGAAAATATTGTGGAAAAAGAAGAAAATGTTGGCAAGCATGTTCTCATTTTCTCAGTAAAGACACAAGTCACACATTTTATTTCTTGTCTGCAAATAATTCCGAATTAGACAAGTCTAAAATTGTGTCATCTGGCAAAGTGTTCAGGTTGGTTGCTTTCAACATTTTGCAATTGTATCACAGCAAACAATGCAGCTATCCATATTCCATATATTACAAAGACAAAAACATAATTTTTTAAATAGCACAGAAATCATTTTGAAAAGAATTGATCACTGGCTGCAACCAGAGATCTTATATACATGTATATACGATCCCTGAATTTTTCCAGAAAGAAACACAAATTTATTATATGAGAAAACGAGCATGAAGTTTTCAAGAATTTGATTTTTTTTTTTTTCATTGATGATTGAATGAATGTTAAATAGGTTCCTTTAACAAGAACAAGTCAGTAATTCTTTTCAGACTTAGGCTGAGATATGTTTTTTCACCGATCCTTTTTTTTCCCGCAAAAAAAGTGTTTCTTTTCTGGACAGTGATGCAAAATAAAAGGTATACGGGGAATTACAGCTTAAAAGTGGCGGTTAGAAGTTTTGTTGAGTGTATACATATGGAGCAATAGAGAACTTTTGGGGTCCAACAAAAAAGTCAGTATGAAAACTATGAGTAAATGTGGAGTCTGATCTTTATTTATCCTTTATCGGTAAAACAATCTTTATCTCAAGTTAAGCTTATCAATCTACGAAAAATAGGTTGGTTCTGTAAATAGGGGAAAAAACTGGGTCATTCAACCCTCTCGGCGCCATAGGCGAAAACAGAAGCTTTTGCGGATGTCATAGACCAAGATCAGACTGTACAGAAAGTGCATTCTGATCTTAGATCTATACTGTCGCTTGCTTAGTCTAGACTATAATATAAAAATCTGTCTGAGTTGCAGTTAATTGTATTTTTTAAGACGTCGATAGAGGTCGGTTTGATACATCTAGTGCTAAAACAATAAATTTGCTCTTTGCAAGAGGACAAAATAGTAGAAATTATTTGATCCTTGCTTTGTGAAAAATGGGCTTAATGCAGTTGCAAAAAGCATCGACCCATGTCAGCCTGCGCAGTCCGCGCAGGCTGACATGGGTCGAAACTTTTTGCTATAGGTCAATTTTTTGCATGTGCAAGGACCAATCTATTTCATAATTCAGTTGATTGTTAAACAAAATTGATTTCATGGATCCATCATTATGTGATGACTTGCTTGGTATTATGCATCAAGTTAATACCCTTTTCACAAAGCACCGCTTAATTGCGACGGCCCCTGAAGGTTGTTAGTTTTGTTACGGGGATAGTGCAGATACAGGACGAAACCCATCCTAAGTTACAACTGGTTTTTTAACAGAATACTTTATTATCATTTGAACTTGAACACATACGGTTCATCGTTACTTAACAATGAGTATTGAAATATGACAACAACATAAAAAAAAAAAGAAATGGTTGAAGGAAAAAATAAATAAAGAAATCAAAATTAAAATAAAATGCGGAAATAGTGTTACTATGGGAAATGTGTTTTAATTCCCGACATTATTTACTTCAATTTTTCTTTTCATCTTAGCTTTTTTGTAGAATATGCCAATTCCATTAAGAATTCTATTGTTTGTAGAGTTCAAAAGTTCTACCAATTTAAACATGCTCGGTTTTTTGTGAAAATGTTTTTTAATGTAAATTTCTCTTACTTCTTTATAAAACGGGCAAACTAGAAGAAAATGAAACTCGTTTTCAATTTCATTCAAATCGCAGAGTGTACATATTCTATTGTTACGTTCTGTATTTCTGTGTCTCCCTGTTGCAGTTAATAATTGGTGTGATGAAAGACGTATTTTGGCAATTGCATTTCGATGAGTAGGAATGTTTATTTTAACTAGATAGGAGGACAGTTCAAAGGTATCCTTGACGTTCCTATACAAAGTTAATGATGATTTATTGCTTATATCATTGTACCAATTATTAATGTAATTATCAATTAATCTTCTGCGCAATACGGGCACAAAGACCTTTAGATTTACAGATGAAGGGAATAACCAAACATCGCAAAAACCGTTACTTTGTAACAACAACCTAACTTTATCGAACAAGCCATTTGAAATTATGTTCTCAGATGTGTATGCATTTGTTATTGTTTGAAAAATGCAGTTGCATTGTTTTTCCGTAAACAACTTTACGAAATACTTCATTATTCGAACTTTGATATTTATAAATAAAGGATATCTTCCGAATTCGCCATACAGTGCCGAATTACACGTGGATGATTTCACGTTGATTAAACGTTTCAACAATTTTCTGTGAAGTCTTTCAACAAGATTGCTTGTTAAAAACCCCCAAACCTCGCATGAATTATAAATTATAGACGCGACAAAGGCGTCGAATAATTCAAGCATAGTTTTTATTGGAATTTCTTTATTTTTAGTTACGTGGAAGAGGTTACTCATTGCCCGGGTTGCTTTGCTTGTCAGTGTTTTAATAGCATTTTGGAAACTTCCATTATTTGTAAAGACAAGGCCTAAATAACGTACACCGTGTATAACGCCGTCACACGGGACTTCGGTTTAACGTCTCATCCGAAAGACTATTCAGTATTTTTAGATGGCCAGCCGTGGGGCTCGAACCAAAATCCTCAAGTGACCCAAGACTTGATGTCCTAGGCTCTACCACCTGAGCTCTGAGGGCTGGTCAAAAATAAATTCTGTTGGTCACAAACCCGTTTATAAAGTAGTCGGCTTGTATAGAGGATCTGACATGAGTGTTTATGTATTATCATTTTTATCAAACGAGTTGACTAAAAATAGTATGACGCAAGCCTTGGCGAGAGTCAAATACATTTTAGTCAACGAGTTTGATAAAAATGATAATGCATAAACACGAATGTGAGATTCTATTTATCACATAAAACGAATGACAGACAATAAAGTATCCTGCATCATTACTTTTAACCTATATATCGTCCACGGGTCCATGTTTATAATTGTAGTTCGGTTTGAAATGTACACATACACAAGTAGATAACTCTTCAATATTTACGCCGAAAGTAGAAAAGAGTAGAATGAAACATGAAACAGTTTCTTGGAGGGGGGGGGAGGGGGGGTATGGTAGCCGAACCTTTTCCACAGTTTTGTTGATTTAAGATAGCTTTCGCTACATTTCTTGTTGTTATCAAACATGAAAATCAAAAGGTTTCCATGCATATATGTCTTAGCAACAATGACATCATTTTTTTCCGCGAAATGACGTAGTAGTACAAATTCTGGCACGTGCTGTAGTTGGTTCCTCTTGCTTCACGCGCTGATGACCGAAAAGTGACCAAAACCGGGACCCAAAAGACGATAATACACTAGTGTATTATCAAAAAATAAGTCATGGGTTTAATACACTGCCGGGGGAGGCTTTATGTGACAAAAAGAGTTCGACTGGCAGATAAAGATCACATCAGGGTTCTCATTAAATGCATATCAATGTTTAATTAAATTCTTTGGTAGCAAACCATTCCCAATAACTCAACAGTGCATTAACCCATAAAGCCCTGAAGCCGACTTAGGTTGTTCTTGCGAACAGTGTAGATCAAGATCAGACTGCACAGAACGTGCAGTCTGATCTTAGATCTACATTGTCCGCTTCTACGTTACATATTCTAGCGGAAACAACCTTCAAATACCAATATTTCGGGCTGCTTTTCGTACTGAAAAAGGACAATATCATTAAATTCAGTGCTTTAACCTGCTAAATAAGTAAGTGAAACTTTCACTGAAACTTTATAAACCCAAACGTTGCTATTTCAAAGTTATTTTTAAGAGGAAAAGTATCTTCTTATCGGACAGTGTAGATCAAAGATCAGACTGCACGTTCTGTGCAGTCTGATCTTGGTCTACACAGTCCGCAAAAGGTCCTTGAATCACGCTTAGCAGCCTATGGGTTGAGGGTTATGCTGTAGCGAGCTGATTTATTGGGCCTATTTGTTATTCTATTTATGGTTCTGCGTGGAAATTCTAGCACACATTGGATATTATGACAGAATAAAAAAAAAACAGAATTTAAATTAGATTTTTTTTTTCACACTCCACAAGGCTAGATACCCATGCTTATGAATGTAATAAAGTTTTACGGATATGTTTAACTTTTTCAAAGCAAAAAGAGAAAGACCCGGTGAGCTTTCAAATTCTGACGAATTTGACAAATTCGGCTAACTTATGTGCTTTTTTTTTTAAACTAGAGCGTGTATATGTATATGTGTTTTATATATATATAAATAAAGGCCCAGTAGCAGCCAAAAGTGCACAAAGGGTGTGGTAAAATGTATTAAAATTTCAATCATACTATTAAAAAGTATACAAATTATGGTGAAAATGACAATCTGTTGTTGTACCTTCGGTCGAAGGATTAGCCGCAGGTAGAAAAATGAATTTCGAGACTAGGACAAAAGTTGCCAGATCGCTTTATATTTTGTTTACATTTTACTTGGTATTTTGTTTTCTTTTTACTTGGTATTGAAATTCATTTTTCTGCCAGAGACTAACACCTTGACTGATCGTACAATAACAGGTTGTTATCTTCACAACATTTTCCATAAGTTTATGTGGTATGAATTAAAGTTACATGAATTTAACACCCCATTGTTTACTTTTGGACCCTATAGTGACTTTAACCCTTATCCTGCTAAGTAAGTGAAGTGAAACTTTCAAGCGGATAGTAAAAACCAAGATTTTGCCATTCCAAAGGTATATCTGGGGGCGACCGATATCTCCAAATCGGACAGTGTAGATCCAAGATCAGACTGCACGTTCTGCGCAGTCTGATCTTGATCTACACTGTCCGCAAAAGGTCAGTGAGTCGCGTTTAGCAGCCTTAATGTTAAGGATTCAAGAGACGGATTATAAAAAAAACGATATAGCTTCGAACGACGTATTTATCACGTGACGTATTGTGGTTAGGTATCTAGATGTCATCACGGAGCACAAAAAGTTATGCAGTTAAAACGCCGGTGTTACTTTTTACTAGTATGTATTGTTATACATCTCGAAAACAATGTGGGAAAAGCAATCAGTTCAATATCTGATAAATACGAGAGAGTGAGAACTATTTCTAAACAGCTGCAGTCGACGACTAACTTTGGCATGGGTTTCACAAATGTTGATACGTACGTTATTTCTACATTTATTGATGTGACTCCAGAGGATTGTATTTGGGAATGTAGCCTGCGGCCAAGATGTACAGGGCTCGAGTACAGAACTATGATGAAACTCTGTAAACTTGTTTGGAATTTCACGACGACTGAAAAACGGGCTGGTTTCATAAACATTTCGGGATTTGAGACTTTGGTAAGTTTATGTTTAGTTAGATCTGTAAAGCATTTGCAGAAATTATAAGTCTTTACCAAACGGCAAAATTCTTAGACTAGTCCAAATTGAAAGCATTTGCAGACAACAAAATAAATGTGAATCAAAATTGAAATTTGTTTTAAGAATGGTAGAAAACATTGTGGGAAAAGGAGAAAATGCTGGTTACCAGCATTTCCTCCTTTTCCCACAATGTTTTAAAAAGCCTTCTAGCCTAGTGTCGTTTAAAACTCGGGATTGTGTGCTAAAGGGTTAATTAAATCGTAAGTTCCAGCGAAATTGTACTTTCTCTGTCGGATTCTTTCGACATATTTCGTAAATTATCGTCGGTACTGAAGATTATGCACGGCTTTAAATATCATTATTTGTTTTCAGCCAGTTTTCAACACTTTATTAAACTATAACCATTCTTATATCTTTCTGATGCAAAATGTTGTTCCTAACGGTAACTTTTAACCTAGTTTTGAAATTAATTTCTCTGCCATAGACTAATACTTGGACCGACCATACAATAAGAAATTGTCATCATCAAAATATATAGACTTGTTTAAATTGTAAGCGATTGCAGATGCGGACGAGAATTCAAATATAACTCAAGTAATAAAATTTGTCTATGATATGGTAGAAAACATTAGTGGAGAAGGAGAAAATGTCGATTACCAGCATTTTCTCCTTTTTCCTCAATGTTTTCAAAAGTCTTTTTCCCAAGGGTTGCTAAAACACGTGACTGCTAAAAAGGTGAAACTAAACTTTCAAGCCGAATGCACAAACCCAAATTCTGCCACATTGTATTTCAAAGTTTTTTGGGTTTTTTTTTTTTTTTTTCCTTATCTGACAAGTAGATCCAAGATCAGACTGCACGTCTTGATCTACACTGTCCGCATTGAGTCGTGCATAGCGGCCTAAAGGTTAAAAAAAAAATAACGAATCCTTTCGCTGGTTTCGCAATGATATTTTGCGGAACTTTTGACCAATGAATTGTCACGTTACAAATCAAATATACATAGAGGGTTTTCCTGGTCGACATTTAGATACGAAATACTAAAACTGACCTTGTATAAAACTCCAATGTCGGAGGCTTTTCGTTTGAAACAAGAAGGAGCAATGCCTTACCACAAAATCCCGAGTTTTAAAGACCCAGAGGATAAAATCTTTAGTTATTAATTTGTAAGAGCCACTTTTTTGTAACAACCGAATGAATCATGAGGTAAACTGGTCTTTGGACATACAGAAAATTGACCAACAGCGAGAAGTTTCGGCCCGGGTCAGCCTGCGCGGACTGCGCAGGCTGACCTGGGTCGATATTTTTTGCAGATACATTAAGCCCCCTTTTGCAAGAGTACGACTCATTTATTTTAAATAAGCTACACTAACCACGTCTTTCGCAACTTTCATATTTACTACTTTCAATACCTTTTATAATACGTGTTGTTGCAATTTCTAACAAAGCCAACAGAACAGTGTGGAAACGAGACATGCTCAGAAAACGAGGCCTGCTCAACAGCTACTGGACAGCTTCTCTGCAAAGTTACAGGTGAGTCACAAAATAAAGTTATACACTTTTTCGTAACAGTGTCCTTGGGCAAGATACTTCAGAGGTCTATCCTAGTACAAGTGAAACCCAGGAAATACTTGAATACGTGAGCTGTCACCGTGATATGACTTAAATAATGTTGAAAACGGCGTAAACACCGTTCAGTAGTTCAATTAGTTTATACATGTACATCATAAATGAGTCATACTCTAGCAAAAGGGAGGGGTATTTAATGCATCTCTGTGATGCAAGATACCAAGCAAGTCATCACATAATAAATTTTTATAGATCCATAAAGTCTATTTAGTCTAACAATTGACGGAAGCTGGAGGTAAAATGATTCTTGGATATGCAGAAAATGCGCAGGCTGACACGGGTTGATACCTTTTGAAAATGCATTAAGCCCCCTTTTCACAAAGCATGACTCAATTAGTTTTCCAAGCAAAAGAGAAAAGTCGTTTTGTATAAGATACAGTGCAAATTAAATGGGTCCAACAAATAAAAGATACATCTTTATTACCAGAAAGAAAGAAAAAAAGCTGTTGAACTTGAAAGTGTGTAGAATCTAGTCAAATGTGTAAACATAGATAAATAATCACTATATAAGGTGTAGGAGATAAAGAAACGCAAGGGATTCGTCTTGGTTTAAATCGGAAACAACCACAATAATGTCTTGGATAGCCTCCAGAGAATGAAACGCATTTTCTATCTGTCGTAATCTGTGCAACCTTTCAACCGTCAGGGGCAACATTTGGCATAAAGATACAAGAATGATTATAGTTTCATAAAATAAAAATGAAATTAGTTAAAATAAAAAGAAATGGATGAAAACGAGTAAAGATGTATCTTTTGAAAAAAAAAAAAATCCATTATTCATCGATGGGTTGTAATATTCATCCAGTAGGCCTATCGATTGTTTGGGATCAAATATCATTGACTATATATTGTTACAGACTAAAATATTCATTTACAACTGAACTGTAGAGGATTTTATATACAATTTTCTAGGACCTCATTCCATGTATTGCTCATTGATCCTTTATCAAATTACTCGTGTTAAATTATCCTATCAGAGAGCATTTGAGTGTGAGCCGTGCGGGGCTTTATGCATCTCCGTGATGCATTATACCATACAAGTCATTACATAATTATGGATACGTAAAATCCAGTTTGTGTAATAACTGACTAAATCATGGCGTAGAATAGTCCTTGGACATTCAGAAAATTGATAAATAGCAAAAAGTATCGATTCAGGTCAGCCTGCGCGGACTGCGCAGGCTGACCTGAGTCGATACTTTTTGCAAAAGAACTAAGCTCCCTTTTCAAAGAACATGGCTTATTATAATATCGGACTCTGCACAGTCAAGATCTGACATCTTTTGTGGCAGACTTCTTCAAGTTTCATAACGTGTATAGTGAAGGGGTCATGAGCTCTAACCCTTGCTCGGCTAAAGATTGATGATAGTCATTGCCACATGATTCATTCCTCTCTCACCGCTGAATAATGTTAGGACAATGTTTATATGAATAAGCAGCCGGTGGCTTAAAAAGTGTTTTGTGCAAAGCACTGGTAAAAGAACCTCTAGAAATGCACATACCGGTGAACTTACTGATGTGACTGAAATGAAGTTGAAAGCGGCGTTAAACACGAAAAGAAAAATTAATTCGACTCTACTTTATCCGCGGGAGCACCTTAAATTACTCTTAGCATTGTAAAGGTTTACAAAGTTTTTTTTTTCGTTTCTTACATTTAATTTGTTTGATTGTTTGGTGTTTATTTAAACACATTAAAAATAAGTTTACATGAAAGGGTTTTTTTTTTTTTTCAGAATGCGGTTACCCACAGGATGTGGAGCCCAGTATGGGGAACCTGTTTGAGACCGGAAGTACAATATTACAGCATTATAACTACGGATTGAGACAACTCGCTTGCGGACAAGATGGAGAATGGGAATTTGGAGCTACCTTACCCTATCCAGGTGCAAATGTAGATCCTAAATGATATCTTCCACCACCATCGCTTCCTTTCCCCCTGCCACTCTCCCCAAATCATTATTGTATCCCCCATGTACTGGTATTATTTGGGTAACTTTGAAATTAGTAGTCTAGGCCTAATATCAGAAACTGGTGATTTGATATTTCACTGATTATAATGTTGCAAAATTTCACCGAAAATGTCTTGTTCTGTGGAGAGAAGAGGTGTGTACATGAAAGGGGGCGGTTATAGGAGTATGCTTATGAGTCCCATGCCATCATACTTTTCGTTAGTGTTTCAAAAGTATTAAAAAATTATTTTAGCTTGTGGAATTAAAGTCTGATTCATTCGATAGGCACAAAACTGTAATACTGACATTGATCAGATATGGCATGCAACAAACGAAAAGGGGCATTCGGACATTTGCTTAAAGTGTAGTCCCGGATCAGCCTGCGCAGTCCGCGCAGGCTGATCCGAGACGACATTTCCGATCGTGTGTGATTTTCTATTTGACACAAGCCTACTGTAGGACAAAATTTAATGTAGTCGTAAAGTGCCGCCTCGGATTAGCCTGCGCGGACTGTGCAGCCTAATCCGGAACGACACTTTACGCAAATGTCCGGTTTTTTTTTTTTTCGCGTGTTGCAGACCAATTTGTCACCTTGTCTAACCACAGTGGGAGGGGTGTCAAGTCTACGAGCAAACACCGAAATGTAGAAACTGCGTCTTCAAAAATGCTACTGTTCACTCCCACTACTTCATTACGGCTCCATTACTTGGCATAAAACGTTGAATAGATACCGTTATAACGTGGTTGATTTATATCTGACTTCTTTGGGTAAATCTATATTCGAAGAGACACAGAGTGGTGTCCGTAGTCGCGAGGTAGAGCGTCGCCCTCGTGACCATAAGGTTCGCCGCGAGTACTATACCCGGGAGCGAGTGTCAACTTTGGGACTGTTCATTGGCCCACACATTCGGCGCGAGTACTAGTGTAGTTCTCAGGAAGTAGAAACGAGAGAGATTAGAATAAATTACAAGAACTTTTTTCCTCAATCAATGTAAAATAAATATGTTTAAACTAAGAGACATAGGGTACTTACCATCGTATTTTCATACCAACCCTGTTTGTCGGAGAAATCTTTAGAACCTCTGTAGTTTAGCCTATTTTGGAAGTAGTTAATTTTAAAAGCAGTTTTGTTAAGTTGGTCATAATTGGATGTTTCATTTCGTTTTCTTTATTCTGTGTTCGACATAAGTTGTTTCTTACATTTACTTTGTACTCCTGCAGGGGTGGCATGTGGTGATATCAGAGACTACAGAAATGACGTCACTTCCGGTATATTCATAAACAAACTCGATATTACCATATATTGCGAATGGGATGATGAGAATAGCTGGCTGGTTGGTATTGTATTATATGAGTCGCGCTGAGGCAAAAGGGTGCTTAGTATACCAAGGTTATCACACAATTTGGATTCATAAAATTCATTTTGTCTAACAATTGGCTGCATCATGAGGTAGAATATTGCTTGCATATGCAGAAAAATCGATCCAAAACAAAGAAGGTTCGCTCCATATCAGCATACATAGTCCGCGCAGGCTGACATGGGTCGATACTTTTCAGCGGATGCATTAAGCCCCCTTTTTACAGAGCAAGGCCCAATTATCTTTTCGTCTAGTTTCACTAATCGGCCCGATTTTCCTCTATAGGATATAATCTACGAACCTCGGTGACAGTTCTCCATATATCTAAGCTGTTACTTTCCAGGAGTAGTTTTCTAGTCAGTCAGGACAGAAAGGTTTTCTAGTTAGACAGGATGTCTTACTAAATCTATGGAGCTATAGAGCAAATCAAGTTTATGCTATTTCTTGAATACTAAGATAAACTTCTTTCCCACATCAACATCGTTGAAACAATTAAAGTGGGGAGGAAAGA
The DNA here is from genome assembly GCA_946811185.2 of Hippopus hippopus. Taxonomy (NCBI): domain Eukaryota; kingdom Metazoa; phylum Mollusca; class Bivalvia; order Cardiida; family Cardiidae; genus Hippopus; species Hippopus hippopus. The sequence goes on along the minus strand of OX328106.1, from coordinate 56,692,753 downwards.
GATTAATCCAGTGGCAATGACGATCATCTATCCAGGAAAAAAGATAGGGCCGACACCGAGCTGTTTTCGTACACCCAACTCTTGGATGGCAAACCCTGTTGGCCCACGTTACCGACGGGCAAGGCGGGATGTGCTAAGCAGTAGGTGATGCAAACGCTTTAAGCTTTATCCTTCTAAAAACGTGAAATGAAACTTTCAAACCGATAGTAAAAACCCAAATTTTCAATGCTGCTTTTTCGAAGTTTTTTTTTTTTAAACAGATATCTCTTTATCGGACAGCGTTGATCCAAGATCAGACTGCACATTCTGTGCATTCTGATCTTGATCTACACTGTCCGCAAAAGGTCCTTGAGTCGCGCTTTGCAGCCTAAGGGTTAAGTCCAGGACTCGCTTTGAACATATTCAAACCCGAAAACTTTGGAACGAAAGGGTGGTGTTCATTGATCCTTGTCTCTGGAAAAAAAAACCCGTCATCACAACTTACAACTGAAATGTTCACTTATTAATTTTTTCACTGTTAATTGCGATTTATATAGCTTTAACGGAAGGCGTAGATCAAGATCAGATTACACAGAACATGCAGTCATATGAAGTCTGTAACCTCCGCTTTGTGATGCTAAATTGTGAAGAACTGCAGTGGAAATCTATTTTTAGACTTTAAAAAGTCGACTTTAGTTAAAGTTAATCCTTTGTCAACAATCCGCAATTTTAACGACCCTGGGTAAGAAGCCTTTTCAAAACATTGTGGAAAATGGGAAAAAAAATGCTGGTAACCAGCATTTTCTCCTTTTCCCACAATGTTTTCTATCCTATTACAGACAAATCCAATTAATTTGTCGTCAACGATAAATTAATGCTTTAAATTTGGACATTTCCAAAATTTTGTCATTTGGTAAAGAGTTAAAGCTGTAAAGATAACTATGGAGTTATCCAACTATTTAAAAGACGAGAATTGAGAACATTTGCAGACAAAAATTAGACAGGGTCATGATATTATAATGGTATCTTTCTTTACATGGGTAGAAATCATTGTTGGAATAGGAGAAAATGTTGACTTTAGCATGTGTTAGCATTTTCTTCTTTTCACACAATGTTTTCGAAAGCTTTGTTCTTCAGGATCGTTTTACCACTTGATTATTTGAATAACAATTAACCCTAAAGCGCCGAATAAGCCAAACGGACATTTTCAGTCTGAAAATAGGATTTTAAAAAAAAAGTTAAATTTCATTCTTTCTTTGGGCTATATTGTTTCAGCTTAGCGGATAGTGTAGATCACAGATGAGACTGCACGTTCTGTGCAGTCTGATCTTGATCTACACTGGTCGCAAAGGCAAGTATTACAATGAAATACGCTGTAAGGTTTAATGGTGTATACATTCCAGGTTTTCCAAAGACGACAGGACGGTTCTCAAAACTTCGACAGGCCCTGGAGTGACTATAAGAATGGTTTTGGCGATTTAAATGGAGAATTTTGGCTAGGTGAGTATCTTAATAGTCAGAGTGTCTCAAAACTTCAGTTTTGCAGTCCTTGTAGATAAAGATCAGATACTAGTAATAAAGACCATGCAGTCATACCTTTGATCTGCATTGTCCGATAAATTGTTTTTGTATATGAAGGATTTAGTAACTAAAATCCGACCTGCAATTACTTTGTACACCCACTACTAATGGAATCTTTATCATTTATTTCATTGTTAATTTAGTGCCGCCTAGGAATGATTTTCATTCTGACAAAAAGTGAAATATGTTTATGGGGCTATGTGAGAAGACGGGACAACAGTGGACTGTACACCCGTCTAACTAAGCCTGGGTCCAGGCGCTAATTAATAATTTTAATTACTCCGCATCATGCTCTCCTTAGAATTGCAGTCTGCTGTTGAGCTATCGCTTTCGTTATTGACAAAGTTACATCCGAATGATAGAAAAGGAAAAAATGAACGAACTGGAACTCAGGCTAGTCTTACTTAGCACAAAAGCCATTTAGGAGTTAAATTTTGGAAGGACACTTGCCGTATCGTGGCTGAAAACCGCAGGTGGAGGGGAATTTTCTCTGTAAGTTGTACCAGTAAGACTACTGCAAATAATCAGGGACAAAAATTTTATCAGTCAAAAACAAAAAAAAATAACTTGCCAGGCATATCTACTTATTTAAAAGTCTATGCAACCAATAACAGCCCTCTTGCTGGGTTTCAAAAACCTTCGTTTAATTTACTTGAGAACACCTTTAATCTAACTTGTCATTAATCACAAACCTCTGTCGTATAGATCTTTACATATGTATATTTTTTTAATCTACTGTGACCAACCACATAAATGAAGAATACGACTTCCCTTTCCGAGCTTTAATAATTTGCAAAAGTCTTCCTCGTTTTAGCCTCTACACATAAATACTCTCTTCAAAGGAGAATTTGGCAAGTTTGGGAAAACAGTGTCGTTTCAATTTTTGTGTTATATCCACAGCAATATCTCGCGTAATAGAATGAAATATGACTTGGATTCTTTGGAATGTTAAGTCAACGGTATTCGTCACACTTTGAATTAAGTACAAACAATACACTCCCTCTTTAAACACGTGAACATTGCCAACGTTCGAACATGTGTTTAGACAGTAACAATGGTACGAACCGTAGTACGAAACTTGTTCTGTTTAAAGAACACAAGTTAAGCGAAGTAACCGAAAGCATAGGGGTCCGTAGTTTGACTCCTATCACCCATAGACTAAACCAAGGGATTTAACTATATGCATCCCGTTACTCGCCCCCGGTTACAAAAAAACAACGTATCTTTTCTACCCCATCAGTTATTCTCCTAATTTTTTCTACAGCTGAGAGCCAAAACATTTTTCTACCAGAAAAACACAACTGTTTGTCAGTGGCTAATGCAGTCTGGCTGATACATTCGCTCGAACTTGTAAACTCGCTCAAAAATCTTCGCCATTGACACGGGTTCGTACATTCCATACTGACGTTCGCGCATATAAACCAATGAAGTTTCTCGTTCCAAACAGTGTCACCGTACTGTCACGTGACAAAAAGGTGTGAGCAGCTGTACGAAATTTCATTGGTTGAATGCACGACTGTTAGTACATATCAACCGATGAAATTTCTCGTTCCAAACAATGTCACATGACAGAAGATGGCTGCAGCTGTTCGAAATAAGAACGTGGATCACAAATTCAACGAATTCTGAGGCGTTTCGTCGTTATTGAAGATAAAGACTATAGGTCAGTAGTATTTTTAAACATGTTTAAAGGGTGGGTGCCGCTAATGCTGCGTTTCATTGGATCTAAAGTGCATTTTATATCTTGAAAACGGATGTACCAACACGTGTCAATGGCGAAGATTTTTGAGCGAGTTTACAAGTTCGAGCGAATGTATCAGCCAAACTGCATTAGCCACTGACAAACAGTTGTGTTTTTCTGGTAGAAAAATGTTTTAGCTCTCAGCTGTAGAAAAAAATAGGAGAATAACTGATGGGATAGAAAAGATACGTTGTTTTTTGTAACCGGGGGCGAGTAATGGGCTGCATACAGTTAAATCCCTTGTTTATAATATATAGTCTATGGGTGCCAGGAATCAAACTACGGACCCCTATGACCGAAAGGAAAGAAAACTTTGTTCTGGTAATTTTTTATTTCGAATCTTGTGTACCTTCTTAATTCTTTACCATACGAGAAAACAAAGTTGGCCAAGGAGAAAATACTCTTTACCAGCATTTTCTCCTTATCCTGCAATCTTTTAAAAAGCTTTGACATTTTACAATATCTCTCTTATTACTGAAGATATTTACTTCAAACTCCAACAAGTTGTAAACTATCAAAAGGGAACAAGGGCAGATAACCATCAAAGTATTTTTGACACAGTAATGGCCCTTTTTTGACTTTGAATTTTCACCGAAAATAAAGCAGGTGCAGCTGAGCTTTTGCACCTGCATACAATGCCTTGTTTTTTTTTTCCAGGTCTAGAAAATCTTTACAAGATACTTTCATCACCTGGGGGTACATTTACTTTAAGAGTAGATTTGCAAGATTGGAGTGGTATCACTGAATCTGCAACATATAGCCTTTTTTCCATTGCAAGTGAAGAAGATAATTATCGACTGAATGTTTCAGGTTTTGAAGGTGAGTTGATCCTAGGCTAACTCATAGCCTCTCCAGAGAGAAATTTTAGACTTCTAAATTGGAAGTGTTGGCAAATGACACACTCTCAGTTAATACAAACGAAATTATGTTCTCTGAATGCGCACAAAAACATTGTGGGAAAAGGAGGAATTGCTTGTTTCAAGCTATTTCTCCTTTTACTACAATATTTTTACAAACCATCATCCTCAGACCCATAGAAAAAGTGAAATTGACCTTTACCTAAAAGGGAAAACTGCCAAAAAATTGCTATTTATTTGTTGTTCAGGCTAGAATGTGTCGCATTCAACGACTACAGAGGAAAGACAAACCAGAAAGAATCTTGCAAAACTAAGTCTGCAAAGATATGAAGGCAAAGAATCCTTCAGTCAGATTGTGGTAATACATGAAACAATTACCAGATGTCATGAACGCAATCTAAAGATGCATAAGATTGGCACACTCAAGACGTACGAATAGCAGCATTTTCTCCTTTTCTCACAACATTTTTATCCTTTCAAGCACAAAGCCCATCATCTGGGCCACATCTAAATTTTTGTCTGCAAGTGGTTTCAATTTGGACAAGTCTAAAATTTTGTCATTTGGTAATGAGTTAACCCTTTACCATACTACAAAACTTTAGCCTTGTCCAAATTGAAAGCATGTGCAGACAACTACTTCAATGTGGCTCAAATGGAGCAATTTTTCTTTTATAGGGTAGAAAACATTGTGGGGAAAAGGAGAAAATGCTGGTTACCAGCATTTTCTCCTTTTCCCACAGTGTTTTCAAAAGGCTTCTTTTTCAGGGTCGTTAAAAGTCGGGATTGTGTGGTAAAGGGTTAATATTGTTTTCCGGGAGACAGATGTCTGAAACCTTTCACAAATGTTGTTGAACAAAAGGGTAGTTATACTGAAGAAATGTAGAACTATACTAAATGGAAAAAGGAGCACAGAGTGAACTTTTTATACACCTTTTTAAGTTTCCCATCTACTCATTTTAGCCAAATGCAGAAATGTGTTTAAAATAATAAATAAACACAGTCATGTGACAAGCATCATGCAGTATCCTCAATTCAAAGAGTGGATAGGAGCCAAGTCCAAAATTACATTTTCTATCTGTCACAATCTATGCAATCTTGCAACCGCCAGGTGTAATATTTGTCATGAAGCCACAAGAATGACTATAGTTTGATAAAGTATCGACAAAATTGGTTATATTTGGCTTAAAATGAGTAAATGGGTATCTGCAAATGAAAGTGTTTGCCCAAGCTTGATTCAATTTTTGGTTTATTGCTAGACATAACATTTTTGACATATGGCCAAAATTTCATTACAAAATGACTAGTATTTGTAGGGTTATTAAATCTATACCAAACGACAAAATCTTAAGACTTGTCCAAATAAAACGTGTTTGCAGACAAAAAAAAACACAAAAAATGGGACTCAAAAATTGAAAATTGTTTTTTAAAGGACACAAAACATTGTGGGAAAAGGAGAAAATGCTGGTAACCAACATTTTCTCCTTTCTCCACCATGTTTTCAAAAGTCTTCCTCTTCAGGATCTTCAAATTCTGGGATTGTATGGTAAAGGGTTACAAAACAGTGTCCAACTGTAAACCCACCATGCTTCCAAAAAGTACAGCAGTTCAGTAGTCATAGCAGTAGTTATCCTGTGTTTCTTTTTCGGTTTAGTATATTCTTACAAACATGAAAGTTCGCAACAAATGCATAGCTGAATTACAAACGCACCTGGCAGCAGTCAAACCTGTGTGTAAAAGATCCTCGTTTTATTGAGGTTTATAAGACCAACACCTTAACCACTGAGCTAAAGAGAATTCTCCCTAAGGCAGTTGTTAGGTATTGATTTTATACGGGACGAAGCTATGCAGAAAGTAAGGAGTGATCTCCTGTAACAAAATTAATTTCTGTGATGTGAAATACCGGTACTCATAGTCTGAGAAATAAGTACAGTCTTAGTTTTTTGTGATGACCCTTGTACATTCTTCAAAATTTCATTTTATATTTCAGGTACTAATGATCTAAGTACCTCATTCATAAACAAGTGAAATTTCAGTTTTTTGTGATGACTCTTGTACATTCTTTATATTTTGTATTTTTGTTTCAGGTACCAATGATCTAAGTAATTCATTAATATCTGGTTCCGGAATGGCATTCTCTACCTATGACAGAGACAATGATCAGGCTGATGACGTAAACTGTGCCGATTATTATAATGGTGGGTGGTGGCACATAGCTTGTATTTATGCAACGTTAAACGGACAATACTTCCAATCTGGTGTCAATAACATCCCTGGGGCTGGAATAATTTGGCAACCATGGCGACCATCTACCTATTCTTTGAAAGCTACGACAATGAAAATTCAACGGAACTGATTTTGTGTTTAACTCTCACCCACACAATTCTGACTTTTTAGCGACTCTAAAGAAGAAGACTTTTTGAAAACATTGTGGAAAAAGGTGAAAATGCTGGTAACCAGCATTTTCTCCTTTTCACATAATGTTTTTCAACCTGTCCAAAAGAAAAATTCGATTTTTGAGTCACATTTATCTTGCTGTCTGCCAATGATTGTGATTTGGACAAGTCTAATATTTTTGCCATTGGGGTAAAGAGTTAATGAGGCATTCGAACTGGTACTCAGCAACAGGTGACTTGAGACCCCTGCAAAGTGCTGCTAGAGGACAATTATACAAACCTAATGTACTCACTGAAAGGGTGATGATTCATGTACACGTACAGTTTCTTGTAAAAACATTGTAGTTGTCATAAGTTGCAAAACAAACACCTGTGTGCATGTACAAAGACAGATTGACAAGCTGATTTCAGTATACCTCCAAACACATTTGTCTTTAAACAGTTTTGTTTTACAAGAAACAAGTTCCTACAACTTATATTAATCTCTTTTGATTCTGCTCACTGGAAACTACAACTGTACTCGCACCAATTGTGTGGGCCATTGAACAGTCCCAAAGTTGACAGCCACTCCTGGGTGTTGAAATCAGGACCCTTTGGTTACAAGGCCAATTCTCTACCTGACGACCACTAACACCACATTTGTCTTTCACAGTATATATGAGGTAAACATCGTGAAAACATTACACTGATACATTCTGTTTGTCACATTTTTTTTAATGGTCTTCCAATAATCACAAATCAAAAATAACATACATGATAAAAACGGTCAACAAAAGAAGGAGAATTAGATTAAATTTTCACAATAGGAATTTGGTAGATTCATTTAAACAAGAAAAAGACATTTCACATTTTTTTCTCTGCGTTGTATCATGGCATTGTTATATCATGGCACTATTTCCCCAGTGTGTGACGTAAATGTAGCCATCAAGGGACAATGGTCAGATGCAGCTTTGGACCTGAAAAGAAAGAAGACAAGAATGACTTCTTAACCCTTTATCACACGATCCAGAATTTTAACAACCCTTAGGAAGAGGACTTTTGAAAAGATTGTGGGTAAACAGCATTTTCTCCTTTTCACATGATGTTTTCTACTTTTTCAGAAGCATATTACATCATTTTATCGAGCATTAATTTTTGTCATCTGCAAATGCCTTTAATTTGAAAATGTCTAAAAAAATGTTGTGTGGTAAGGAGTTAAGGGTCTTTGGATATACACAGTTCATTATTTTGTGAGGCATTCTGTCTTAAAATTTCCATACCTTGATCATTGAAAACTCTTTGCCAAACAACAAAATTTTAGCCTGGTCCAAATTGAAAGTGTTTGCAGACAACATATTAAATGTTACCCTAAACATAAAACTTGTCTTTTAACCTTCTACCACACAATCCCGACTTTTAACGACTCTGGGAAAGAAGCCTTTTGAAAACATTGTGGGAAAAAGGGAAAATGCTGGTTACCAGCATTTTCCCCTTTTCCTACAATGTTTTCTACCCTATCAAAAATAGATTGCACCATTTCAGCCACAATGAAATTGTCGTCTGCAAACGCTTTCAATTTGGACAAGGATAAAATTTTGTCGTCTGGTAAAGGGTTAAAGGGTAGAAAACATGGTGGGAAACTTCCTATAAAACAATATTTGCAAAATCCTTCCTCTTTGCTTGTTAGAGGATTATCTTACAAGATAAAGTTCATTTCATTAGTTTTCTTCAACACTGTAAGTGTACATGAAGTCTATGACACTATCATGAAACTAACAGAGTAAAACATGCCACGTCAAAGAGATTTTATTTACCTGTAAAGCGCCAAATAAACTCAATGAAAATTTTCAGTATAGAATGAGAACTAGATAATTGCTAGTTCAAGGCTGCTTTCTGTCCATGAAGTTTTTGCAAAGCGGACAGTGTAGATCAAAGATCAAACTACATTGGCCGCAAAGGCAACTATAGTTGTGAAAGGCACTTTAAGGGTTGAAATATGGAAAGTGTTGATGATAAGATAGGCATACCCCCTGGTTCCATCGTCTAGAACTTTTACACTTCTAAACTTACAGACTGGTTCCAAGCCTGTATGCAATATATAGTCAATCTGTAAATATACAAGAGAAAAAGAGTTTTAGATATCATGTTGGTAATGATTTGTGTCCAGTATATAATTAACCCTTTACCATACAACAAAATTTTAGACCAGTCCAAATTGAAAGCATCTGCAGAAAACAAAATAAAGGTGGCAAAAATGGTGGGACCTGTATCAGAAAGAGTAGAAAACAATGAGGAAAACGAAGAAATTCCTGGTTACCAGCATTTTCTTCTTTTCCCATAATGTTTTCAAAAGCCCTTCTCCATAGGGTTCTTAAAACTTGGGACTGTATGGTAAACTGTTAATTTCCAAGACAGAGACAAAAAAATCAAGTTATATACAAGAATATTTAATCTTCCATACAATACTAGGTATCAATATAATAATGACAGATACTGTGTAATCTCAACAATTTTGCCTGTGCATGATGTGGTTGAGTGAGATAAGTGGAAATTTTTGCAATGTGGAATTTTTGGCGATTTCGCGAAATTGAAAAATTCGCAAACTTTTCTGTTAGCGTATTTTACCACAAGTATAACAAGAAATAACAAGTGTCTTGAATTCGTAAACATTTATGTACGCAAAATGTTCGTAATCGGTAACTTGCAAATTTTTCAAAACGCGTATATATTCACGTATACAGTAACAATATTGAATTTAACGTTACCTTTAACTCAAGACTAAATCTTGGACTTGTCCAAATTGAAAGCATTTAAAAATGACAAGGTAAATGAGACTCAAAGTTTGAAATTTCATTTTGGGAAGGGTAAAAACATTGTGGGAGAAACGGAGAAATTACAAGCATTTTCTTCTTTTCCCACAATGTTTTCAAAAGCCTTTCTATAGTGTCCACAAAAGTCAGGATTGTAGGGTAAAGACTTATCAGGATATTGACTTTTGCCTAAATGTTTTCTTCCAAAACAGCATAGCGGGAAAATTAAACCTTTGTAGTGTTCTTACTCGTTTATGAAGTTTTCCTTTCAAACAGTTAAAAGTAAAGCCATCGTCATTCCCTGCATTTTCCAGCCACATATCTCTAAGGCTACTCATTTCTGCAACCCCTGGTAACAAATCTTGGCCACTTAAATACCTGTTGAAAGTCACAACAGCATGTTCAAAGGTCAGAACATTTAAGACTTTTGTAAAACTAGATACTCTTTTGAGGCTTACAAATAAAATCAATTTCTGTGTAAGCTTATTTTCATATTTTCTATAAGGTAGGACTAGTAACACAAAGACAAAATATGTACATGAAAGGAAAATATTTGTAGATTTGTACAAAATTGCCTGTAATTAGTATTTGCTCCTTTTCTTCCATCGTTTTGACCTTTTACCATACAATTCCGAGATTTAACGACACTGAAGAAAAAGGCTTTTGAAAATATTGTGAGAAAAGGAGAAAATGCTGGTTACCAGCATTTTCTCCTTTTTCCACAATTTTTTCTACCCTTCCCAAATCTTTCAATTTGAGTAAGTCCAAAATGTTGTTGTTTACCATGATACAGCACGTATCCCTTTACCAGAAAACAAAATATTTAGACTAGTGCAAATCAAAAGCATTTGCAGACAAGAAATTACATTTGACTCAAATGATTAGATTTGTCATTGAATGGGTATGAAAGATTGTGGGAAAAGGAAAAAGTACTGATCACCAGCCTTTTTCCTTCTTGGTCATTGAAACAAGAAATCTTTTTGTAAAGCATTACAGGCTGAGGTTCCACAGAACATTGCCCTAGATTGCATTTAACAACCAGCTTAACCAGCAAGGATAAAATCCAGTAACTCAATATTACAAACAAAGTGCCTTCACCAGTAAGCCATACCCTAAACCTGTTGAATATTTACAGAATATTAAGGTGTAGTAACTTTTCTGGTGCTTGTATTGTGCAACATGAAAAAACTTGATATTGCATGAGGGTAGAGCAAGATGTCAAAATTTTATTTCACAGCAAGAAGCAAATACAAGCACCAGGAAAGTTCCCACAGCATAATATTTCTTCTATCATATAGGTACGTTTCAACTATAAAATTCTGCAATTACCGGTATTGGCATTTTATTTGAAAGTGGTAAACAAAATGAAACAATTAATTCAGTAGAGGGTAGTAACTTCCTTTTCATGAATGGCGAATATTATAGCACAAAACACTTTGACCAATCAAATCAATGCATGCTTATTCCACAAGATAGTTGAAGATACACCATCCTATCATATTTTGAGCTGTATTTGACTTTAAGTAAATACAGATTATTTTTCTTTTGTGTGTTTTATATTATCCAAGAGAGACGCAAGTATTTTGCTGGAAAATTTACTGCTATATAATAATAGATCTAAATTTACACTACATAAGCACTCAGTTCAACTTACTTCATTGCAGGCTCATTTGGTTCTGCATTCATATCACCTAGTAAAATGACTGGTCCCCTCAAATTAGCTATATACTGCTGAATTTGTACAACAGATTTCTCCCTTGCTTCGTGACTCAGCGATAAATGTGTATTAAGCACATGTACCTTAAAAAGAAGTTACAAATAAAAAAAGACAAGGTAACCATGCAGTTAGTACTTTCAAATTTAGTAAATATCCGATCTAAAGACTGAAAATGTTCTTAACGATAGGGCACCCTAATGCTGATTCCTTTAACATTGCCTTTCATCTCCGAAAAACGTACGGATTTGGCTAGGACTCGGGTAATCCGTAATCGATTGGCCGATCAATGCTGGTTCCCCGAATCAATTACGGATTACCCGAGTCTTAGCCGAATAAGTATGATGAAAGGCGATGCTACACGAATCCCATTAGGGTGCCCTATCGTTAAAAATGATTGATGAACATGAATCAGGAGATCCAAAACCAAATGTCACATGTTGCACAGCTTTATCTTAACGCTTACAGTGCTTTACACTAATCATGACACTTTTCAAGACAATATATCGATCAAGATCAGGCTGCATAGAAAATGCTGTCTGATCCTGATATACATTGTGTTATCTGTCAGCTATATCCTAACATATCCTGCCAAAAGAGCCTTGAAATAAGCAATCATTCATTAATTCTATACCAAATGACAAATTTCTAGACCTGTCCAAATTGAACGCATTTGCAGACGACAAGTTAAAATGTGGCACAAATAATGAAATTTTCTTTGAAAGGGTAGAAAACATTGTGGGAAAAGGAGATAATGCTGGTTACCAGTATTTTCTCTTTTATTCACAATGTTTTCATAAGCTTTCTTTCTACGGGTTATTAAAACTTGGGGATGTGTGGTTAAATGTTAATTCAGCAGTCTCCGGTAAAATTTAACTTTTTCGCTGCCAATATCACCTTGGATAGCTTTTTGGCATAGATCAAGATCAGCCTGCATACAACACTATCTAATGCTAATCTTCAAAAGCAGGGTCTGTATTCACCAACCATTCTTAAGAACATTCTTAGTCTTATTCTCCAAGATTTTCTAAATTTGAAAGTAACACAACTTCTGATTGGCTAAAGTAAATGGTTTAGCCAATCTGGAGTTGTGTTACTTTCAAATATAGATATTTCTGGAGAAAAAGACAAAGAACCGTCTTAAGAATGGTTGATGAATACAAACCCAGGTTCAAATGAAATGAAAAAAATATACTTCTAGACCTGGAGGAAAGTGGACTCTATTTAGTTGGCAGCAAAAGTATCAACTCTTTACAAAATGACAAAATCTAGAACCAGACCAAATTGAAAGCATTTGCAGACAACAAAATGAATGTGACTCAGAAATTTAATTTGTGTTTGGAAGAGAAGAAAACGTTGTGGGAAAAGGAGAAAATGCTGGTTACCAGCATTTTCTCCTTTTCCAACAATGTTTTCAAAAGCCTTCTCTCTCAGGATCATTAAAACTTGGGATATGTGGAAAACGAATATAAATACATGTACAGTAACTTACTTTTCCCATACTAGGTACAATAATATCTGCATGAAGAAGAATTCTCTGATGTCTGTCTGCACTGTTACTACTGTTACTGCAACAGACAACACTTTGTTTTCACACTTAGGTTGCTAAGCATGATGACGTGGGCCCTAGGGGTCAGTGTACATTAAGATCAGACTGCACAGGACATTCTGTCTGATCTTGGATCTACACTGTCGGATACAATGAGATTGAAATTATTGGAAAAGATAGAAATGTGCGTACCCAGCATTTTCTTTTCTCAATATATTTTCTATAGTTTCAGAGGTAAATTTCTGTTTTTGAGGTGTGATTATTTTGTAGTCTGCAAAAGCTTTAACCCTTCTCCAAACAATCCCTGGTTTTTACGACCCTGAGATAGAAGCCTTTTGAAAACATAGGTAACCAGCAGTTTCTCCTTTTCCCACAATGTTTTCTACCCTACTGGAAACAAATTCCAGTTTTTGAGTTACGTTTATTTTGTTGTCTGTAAGTGCTTTCAATCTGGACCAGTCTAAAATTTTGTCGTTTGGTAAAGAGTTAAATTAGGACAAGTCCAAAATTTTGCTGTGTGGTAAATACTTAATTTCTTTTTAGTAATCACACACAAAACCATACAATAAGGTTCTAAACTACATTTTTTTTGTTTTTAAAATTCACTCACAAGAAAGTATTACAAAGAATAATCTTTTATCTTTTTTAACTCATTACCTGCATTTTCTCCTTAACCAAAAATAATTTTTCTAAGTCTTCAAAGATAAAAACCAATTGTTTCTGCCACATTAAATTTGTTGTCTGCAGTTCTTTTGTTTTGGACCAGTCTTAAATTTTGTCATTTGGTAGGAAGTTGAGCAATATGTGAAATCAAATTTACAGCAAGAAGATGCAAAATCAAGACTCAAATTTCCAATTTTATCTAAAATATATGGTAATTCAGTAATAAATAACTTACAGGAATAGTAAAACATAATTATGCGATATGATTGGATATTTTGACAAAATAGCCACACCTTCTTCTGTCCTTCCTTCATACAGAGAATTAGGCTGCATCTGTGCTGGTTGAAAAATAAACTGGAAATAAAGCATACATGGGTAATTTTAACATCAAAAAAGTTCATGCTACATTATGTATTGTACACTGTATACATTATGCTGAAAGTAGATTACCATTATACTGCAAAGACATTTCTCATGATCTCATTGGAGAATACTGTATGTTCCGTACATACATGTATATTGCTGTACACTGGCAAAATGCAGTTTCCCTTTTGGGAGCCCCCGTATACATAACTTATACATTTAAAGGCAAAAATCAAAGATCAGGACATCAATCAATACGCGTCGCTCACAAGATAAACATGGATCTAGTTTCCCTCGATGGCCGTTATTAAAGTGGAAAGAATAAATCAATTTTTTAACACTAATGAAATGGTTGAATACATTATCGTTGTTGTCATTCTAAAAAAAAATACAAGGGGTTGACAAAAGCCATCCTTTTGTCATGTAAACTACTCAGGAATAGTCATTACATTCACTTTTTAGAAAACATAGTGGGAAAAGGAGAAAATGCTGATAACCAGTGTTTACTACCATTCAAGAACACAATCCATAATGTCAGTTGCATTTGTCATCTGTTTATTCTTTCAATTTCGCTAGGCCTAAAACCATGTTGTCTGGTAGAGAGAAAACTTAACCAGACAGCAAAAAATTAAGATCTATCCAAATCGAAAGGATTTACAGACAACAAATTCAATGTGGTTTAAATGAGGTATTTGTCTTTGAAAGGGTACCAGCATTTTCTTATGTTCCCACAATGTTTTCAATAGCCGTTTTCATCAAGGTCATTTAGACACAAGTTCTTGTTGTATGGAGTTACCCTTTATCACATAACTCTGACTTCTGACAGCCCTGACAAAGAAGGCTTTTGAAAACATTTTGGAATAAAAGGAGAAAGTGTTGGTAACCAGCACTATCTCATTTCCCACGATGTATTCTACCCTATAAAAGACATAAATCATCATTTTAGCAACATTTACTTTGTCTTGTGCAAATGCTTTCAATTTGGTTTAGTCCAAACCTTTACCATTTGGTTAAGAGCTAAAAAGAGATTAAAACCTGATAGTCTTGCAACCAGTCTGACAGTGTGTGTATCTGACTTGGACCTAGCTCCTCTCCTTTCAATTCTTGATATCTTACTTCTTGAAATCCTATAATGTCTGGACTGGCATCTTTGATGGTCTGAAAACAGAAAAAAATAGAACTTTCACAAGGAGTGACTATCCCTCTCTCCCCTTTGCAAAGTGCTTTGACAGAAAATACAAATCGTCCATCATAAGATGTATTACACAAAGGATGACTACCCCTACCCCCTGCCAAGTGCTTTGATAGAAAATACAAATGTGCAAACCTAAAGTGTACTGCACAAAGGGTAACTATCCCCATCCCCTGGCCACTTGCTTAGAGCTTTGATAGAAAATACAAATGTTCCATCCTAACATGTATTACAAAAACCCACCCCTTTCCTCCCCCCTGCCCCCGCACTAAGTGCTTTGACAGAAAATACAAATGTGCAAATCTAAAGTGTATTACAAAAAGAGTGACTACCCCATCCCCTGACCACTTGCCCAATGTTTAGACAGAAAATAAAAATGTTTTTACTAAGAAAGTATCAACCAAAGGGTGACTAGCCCACCCCCCTAGGCCAAGTGCTTTGACAGAAAATACAAATGTTTTAAACCTAGAGTGACTACCCCCACGCCCTGGCCACTTGCCAAGTGCTTAGATAGAAAATGTTCCAGATTAAAATGAATTAACCAAAGGCTGACACCTACCGTTAACATGCCCAGAGGTTGTTCAAGCCCAAAAAAGATCCAAAGGAAGGTGTGACTTGGGTTTGAGCACCCTTATTTACTCTATAAGTAACTATTACCATGGGTTCTACTAGCTGGTCCCGCCAATGTATGGTAAACCATGCTGGATCCCTTAAATAATTCACAGCAAAATATAAATAAGCTGTGTTTCTCAGTGGAAAGAAAGTGCCATTTGTCATTTGGTTTTCAGACATCATCCTTCATCAAGGTACAGTGAATTATGACACCATATAAACTCTTTACCAAACAACAAAATTCTTGCACTGTCAAATCACAACACGTTGGCAGACAAGCCCTGAAATCTCATTGAAAAACATGAAAATTGTCTCTCAAAGGGCACAAAAAATTGTGGGAAAAGTAGAAAAAGCTGGTTGCCAGCAGTTCCTTCTTTTCCCACAACCTTTAAAACACTAGATTGTTTGGTGCAGACTTCTGAGAAACTACGACATTCAGGTACAATTATTACTAAAATATTATAACATACTTGTTTTAGTTTGTTCATCCTTTCTGTGTAAGCTCTGTCCCTCTTCTTCAAGGAGTTCATGTTCCATATGTTGTATGACATCACAGTAAGATGATCCTGCCTATACTTGGAGTATCTGTATTCAAAACTTGTCTTGTCACAGTCTTCACCGTTCTCATCACATGACTGTGGATTTTGTTCATTGAGCAAATTTTCTGGTGTTGGGTACAGTTTATCGTAAGTGGAAGTTTCAACATTCATAAAATTCATGTCGAAGAATTTCTCTATATCACTCACTTTTTGCAAATATGATGTCTGTTTAAGTTGACTACCCTCGAACTTGGGCAACAAAACTTTTGTTTCACTACTTGACGTCAGATTTATACTTTTGACAGAGAATGTATGTGAGTAAATGTTGAATTTACTTTTGGGGTATACAGAGACGGTCAAGTTATGTGTGAATTTCAGGTGACTTTTTCTCCACGACAGAATAAAGCGGTAAATAGATCCTAATGTGACGATTTTACTAATGCCATGTTCCAGTCCGTCGCGATCATTAACTGAGCTGTCATAATGAAATGGCTGTATGGCATCCTGAGTATACAGTATATTCTGAAAAAGACAACACATGGATTTCTGAAAAAGAAAGCACATGAACTTCTTAATGAAGTCTTTACCAATCGACAAAATTTCAGACTTTTCCAAATTGAAAGCATTTGCAGATGAAAAAACATAGGTGACATGAAAATTGAAATTTGTTTTGGGTAGAGTAGAAAACATTGTGGGAAAAGGAGTTATTGTTTAGCGCAAGTAAGTATCCCTCTCCTGTCCAATACCATTCCAATGATAAACTTACTTTTGTTCAAACAGTTACTTAAAACAATCCAGTGTTTTTACAACTCTTAGGAAGATGGCTTTTGAGCTCTATGTGGGGGAAAGAGAAATGCTGGTAGCATATCTTAGAACTTAAGCTCAGTTACACAACTGGTTATTCACAAATTTGTCGTATGCAGCAGCTTGCAGAAGAGTCTAAATTTGTCATTTCAGATAAAACCTGGGATTGTTTGGTAAAGGGTTACCCAAGACTTGTACATAAATACCTTGTCTGTTACAAAAAGTATTAACAAATGACATTGGTCCACTGGGAATCAAGGATATAGAGAATAGATTGGTGTCTTGGACTGGGAAAGTTCATTGGGCAGGGAAAAGGAATTTTATCTAGTGAGCCGAAGGCAAATTGGATAAAATTTCGGAGCCAAGCCTGATAAACTTTCTGAATCCAAGACACTAACCATCCATTCTATTTAACATGTTTTCATTCATAAATATATCATACCAAATTGAATACTTTGCTTGAAATAAGCCACATCTTTCTCACTATGAGAAAAACTGAAGAACTATGTAAAGCTCTCTGGATATGCCACTACAATAATGATGTCATGAATTATATTGAATACATCATATACATAATGTTTACCATGCGGAAAAAAGGTTATGGCGAATAAAAAAATACTTCTCTCTTTTTTAGTGTTTTAACTTAACAGGAAACAAAAAAAGCCTGTTCCTATGTAGACTTTTTCACATATATTTAACATTCAGCAACAGTTTTCACTGAAAATGCTTTCATTCACTTATTGAGATACTTATTTTAAAGTAAAAGTAGCCCCAGTTTGCAGGTGCGACCTTCTACAGCAACATCACCAACTGATGGACAACATGTAAAACATGCAACATAGTTACAAGTGTCAGGATAACTTGCTCATTCCCTCCTGATAATCACTACAGCTAATTCCGTTGAAAGGACCCAGTAGAGCCAATTTAACGCTTAACCCTTTACCACACAATCCCGACTTTTAACGACCCTGAGAAAGAGGCCTTCAGAAAACATTGTGGGAAAAGGAGAAAATGCTGGTAACCAGCATTTTCTCCTTTCCCCACAATGTTTTCTTCCCTTCCCAAAACAAATTTCAAATTTTCAGTCACTTTTATTTTGTCGTCTGCAAATGCTTTCAATTTGGACCAGTCTAAAATTTTGTCGTTTAGTAAAGAGTTAACCCTTTACCAGATGACAAAATTTCAGACTTGTCCAACTTGAAAGCATTTTGCAGACGACAATTTCAATGTGGTTAAAATGGTGCAATTTTTCTTTGATAGGGCAGAAAACATTGTGGGAAAAGTGGAAAATGCTGTCTATTAGCATTTTTCCTTTACCAACAATTATTCAAAAGGCTCCCTTCTCAGGGTCCTTAAAAGTCGACAATGTGTGGCGAAGGGTTCACTACACATTCCTCTGTTCAACAGCCATGAGGTTTGATTGACTGTATGGTGTTTAACGCCATTTTCAACATTATTTCAGTTATATCACGGCAGCCAGTGCACCTATTCATGCTTTCCTGGAGTCTCTTTTACAAGTTTGCTGCACAATTTTCTTTCCAAGCCACTGGCTGTTTTCGCGCATAGCCATTGTCGAGACAATAGTCAGCGCTGGAAGAAGGATGAATGAATCCTGTCGCAATGACTATCATCAATCCTCGAAAAGAAATTGGCCGAGCCAGGGATCGAACCCATGACCTCCTGTTCTCAAGTCTTGCACACTAATGACTGAGCTACTATGGCCCTGAGGAAGAAATCTTCTAAACAAATTGTGGGAAAAGGAAAAAAATGCTGGTAACCAGCATTATCTCCTTTTCCCACAATGTTTTTTATCCAATCAAATACAAATCTCATCATATGCGTCAAATTTCACTTGTAGTCTGCAAATGCTTACAGTTTGGCCATGTACAAAATTTTTCCTATGTGATAAAGAGTTAAAAAAGGTACCACTTTAATGAAGGCAGAAACTTCAGGTCTCTCTCTATTTTGTTCCCAAGACCAAGGGCAGCTCCATGGACTGCGCTGTTCTATGTACCGCTCTGTCCACTTCAAGAAAAAGGCAAACATTTCAAAATCCTTCCTCTGTTTAACCACATGACAATATTTTGGACTCAACCAAATTAAAAGCATTTGCAGACAGCAAAATAAATGTAGCTCAAGTGATGATTTCGATCCTTGATAACTTAGAAAACATTGTGGGAAAAGGAGAAAATGC
The DNA here is from genome assembly GCA_946811185.2 of Hippopus hippopus. NCBI lineage: Eukaryota > Metazoa > Mollusca > Bivalvia > Cardiida > Cardiidae > Hippopus > Hippopus hippopus. Next base: position 56,673,783 of record OX328106.1, on the reverse strand, counting down.
TGGTTACCAGCATTTTCTCCTTTTCCTACAATGTTTTCAAAAGCCTTCTTCTTCAGGGTTGTTTAAACTGGGGATTGTGCGGTGAAGGGTTAAACAAATTTCAATAAAACTTAAGTGGTCAACTTTTGAGGACCTTGTGTGAACCCTTTATCACGTGCATGTAATCCCTTGTTCAACTCTTTACATAAAAACAATATTTTAGACTGGTCCAAACTGAAAGCATTTGCAGACAAGAAATTAAATATTACTCAGTTGGTCAGATTTGTCTGTGATAGGATAGAAAACATCGTAGTTACCAACATTTTCTCCTTTTCCAACAACGTTTTCATAATTCTGTTTTTCCAGGGTCATTGAAAGTTGGAATTGTTTAGTAAAGGGTTAAATGACCTTAAGGGAGAAGGCCTTTGAAACATTGTGGGAAAAGGAGAAAATGCTGGTAACCAGCATTTTCTCCTTTTTCCACAATGTTTTAAAACCTTTCTTCCTCTGGTTTGTTCCTAAGGATTGTGAGGTATAGGATTAAATATGCTATGAGTAATTGCCCTTAAACATGATTTGTTACAGTAGCGTATTAACTCTTTACCAAACGACAAAATTTTAGACTTGTCCAAATTGAAAGCATTTGCAGATGACAACATAAACATGACTCAAAATAAAAGTGACTCATTTTCTCCTTTTCCCACAATGTTTTCAGAAGGCTTCTTCCTCTGGCTCGTAAAAACCAGGGATTGTTTGGAAAAGGGTTAAAGCAATATATCCAGGGTCAATATTCACCAATTTGGTTTAGCCAATCAGGAGTTGTATTACTTTATAATTTAGATAATTCTTCAGAATAACACTAAAAATATTCTAAAGAATTGTCACTAAATGCGGACCCTGGTTATTAAAATCGACAATCTCAACCATAGTTATAATTATTAACTCTTTACCAAACAACTTAATTTGAAAGCATTTGCAGAAGACACATTTAATCTTTGAAATGGTAGAAACAAGGTAATGAGAAAATATTTGTTACCACCACCATTTTCTCCTTTTGCCACATTGGTTTTAAAAGCTTCTTAAAGGCACAGTAGAAGCCAAAAGTACATAATGCGGGTGTAAAAATGCATTTAAATTAAAATCATACCATAGAAAAGTATGGAAATAATTATAAAGATGACAATCTGTGATTGTATGGTTGATCCAAGTGTTAGTCGCTGATAGAAAAATTAATTTCAAAAACCACGTAAAAAAATCCAATGGACAGTGACCAGGCAACTTTTATCCAAGTTTTAAAATTCATTTTTTTGTCAGCAAATAACAATTGGACCGATTGTGCAATAACATGTCATCTTCACAAAAATTTCCATACTTTTAAAGATTATGATTTAAATTGAAATGCAATTTGACGCCCTCAGTGTAATTTTTGGCCTCTTCACCAAACGATAAAATTTTAGAATTGTCAAAATTGAAAGCATCTGCAGACGACAAATCAAATGTAGCTGAAAATGATGGTATTTTTTTTTGAAAGTGTAGAAAACTTTGCAGAAAAAAGGAGAAAATGCTGGCTAGTGGCTACCAGCATTTTCTAATTTTCCCCACAAGGTTTTCAAAAGGCTATTTCCTCGGGAAAACTTGGGATTATGTGGTAAAAGGTTAAAAGATCAATGTAAAGCCATTAACAATTACCTGAATAAGTTCTGTATATTCCTGTTTTTCAGCTTGGCTTTTTCTCCAAGTTACTCTTTGTCCAAATACACTTCCGAACTCAAGAGTATACACTAGGTGAAAAGTCAGAAATCAAAAAAAGATATAGCTTGTATAATGCATTTGAGCCATGCTCATTACCAAATTTTGGACTGGACCAAATTCAAAGCATTTCCAGACAACAAATTCATTGTAGCTCAACTGATGATTTAATCAGGCAAAAAACATTGTGGTAAAAGGAGAAAATGCTGGCTACCAGCATTTTCTACTTTTCCCACCATGTTATCAAACACCTTCTCTTACAAGATTGTTAAAATTTAGGAATGTGTGGTAAAGAGTTAATGCATACCAAGCAAATCATCATATAATAATTATTTGAAGATCCATAAAATCCATTTTCCCTAACAACCATCTGAATCATGAGGTACAGTGGTCCTTTGACATGTAGAAAATTAACCAAAAGCAAAGAGTTTGGCCAGGGTCTACCCGAGTGGACTGCACAGGCTGACCTGGGTTGGTACATTTTGCAGATGCATTCAGCCCCCTTTTTCACTGAGCATGACTCATTTGTAACTTGAACTGGTTTCACACGGGGATATTCATTCTATTTTTTGAAATGATTCTAAAGTTCTATGAACTTTATTAACTCTTTATCACACAATCCCAAGTTTTAACCAACCAAAAGCGGAGGGCTTCTAAAAAAAATTATATGGTAACCAGCATTTTTTTCCTTTTCCCACCATTTCTTCTACCATAGCAAAACAGAAATCATCATTTTAGCAACATTTATTTTGTTGCTGCAAATGCTTTCAATTTGGTCTGGTAAAAAATTTTGTTGTTTGGTAAAGAGTTAAAGCCTTAGACTGCTAAAAGCAACTCAATGCACTTTAACCCTTTACCGTATACAGGCTCACAATGCTGATTTTTAACGACCCTGGAAAAGAAGCCTTTTGAAAACATTGCAGGAATAGGTAACCAGCATTTTCTCCTTTTCCCACAATGTTTTCTACCCTATCAAAGAAAAGTTGCACCATTTAAGCCAGATTGCAATTGTCATCTGCATATGCTCTCAATTTGGACAGGGCTAAAATTTTATCATCAGGTGAAGGGTTAAAATTTTGCTAATAGTGCACAGAAAATGCAGTCACACCCTGGATTTAAAACTATAGGATAAGGTAAGACTTTCAATTTAAGAAGAACTTCCGAGTCTATAGCCTCTGATGAACCTCAGCCTTGGTTCCAATTAATAGGCTATGGATTGCCAAAGAACTAGATTTAGATAGACCGTGATGAGACAGTGATACAAAGCCATTACAAAATTATTTGTGCCTGGAACCATACTATTAGGGTCTCACAAGATTGGCAGGCACCTTCCTTTGATCCGTAGCTCATGTAATGTCGCCTGATTTAAATATTTTTAAGAGTAGAAACAACAAACATTGGCAAGATCACTCAAGTGAATTTACCTCATGCTGCTACACTCCAATAAACAACAACAAAAGAGAACTAAGAAACAGGAGGACGTTCAGAGGCAATACATTTACCACTGGTCTGGAGACCCTAAGTTAAACCGTGAGTCATATTTGTGATTGTTTCTCCATAGCAGAAGACAGTCATATCCTTAGGCAAGACACTTAAGATCCCTCGCCTAGTATTGGTGAAACCCAGGCAATATATGAATATGTGAGCTTTTGCCGTGATATGACTAAAATAATTTTGAAATCGGCGTAAACCACCATTCATTCAATCAATCCGACAATCGGAGCGGTGCATGGAAATACCGGAATGGACCGGAACGGACCGGAATGGACACCGGAACTGACCCGAATGGACAGTGAAATAGATCGGAACGGACTGGAATGGACACCGGAACGGACCCAAATGGACACTGGAATGGACACGGGCACGGACCGGAATGGACACGGGAATGGACTGGAACGGACCGGAATGGACACCGGCACGGACCGGAATGGACCTGAAGATACGATGAAAAGTCTTGCATTACATCCTTTATTTGATATTCGAATAGAAAAAAGCTTGAACATATTCATTTAAGCATAACGAGGAACCTGCACGACAGAGGGCTATAGGGAAATGGCTTTCAACTTGAAGGAAAGAATATCGGGTAAGACAATAACCTTGCGAGTAAAATCTAGTAAAGAAGATTAGGTAAGCTTGAACGGACCTTTACAGGGCATGAAAAGTTGGACATAACGACTTTAAAAACAAAAAAGAACTTGGGGACAGACCTAGACTTTCACATCTTTTTTTTTAAGAACATGGAATATCAGATGTGGGAATCCTCATGCTCTTAAGTGAAAAATATCTGATTTTGGAGAATTAAAAAACCGGAACGGTCCTGTAAAGACTCTAAAACGGGAACCCGTGAACGTAAAAAGAGAAGAAGTCGGAAAATGACCAATATCTTATCAGTAACATAAAATACCTTAAGTCTGAAATGTCAGATTGAACATGAACTGAATTGAAAATATGTGATATTTGATTATAGAAGGACCAGAACGGAGCCTAACAGACCCTTAATGGCATACCTGTGAACTTAAAAAAACAGTGAGGAAACTGGGAAATGGCCAACATTGCACAATATGAGTATGGAAAACCCGGAACGGATGCTAACGGTACCTGAAAAGCCTTTACAGGAACTGAAAAACACATTTGGAAATCGGGAAAGGAACAAAACTGTTGTAGAAATATGAAATCTGCGACGTAGGAAACATTAAAATGAACATGAACCGAATTGAAAAGATCCGGTATGGACTAGTGAAATACTGGAACGGACTCGAATCGACCTTTGACAGCGTTCATAGGAACAAAAACCTATATGAAAAAATGGGGAAAAGACCAAAAACCTTATCAGAAATATGAAATATCGGACGTAGGAATGAACATGAATTGAATTGAAAACATCCAATGTTGGAGTATGGAAATACCGGAACGGACATTAACCGACCTTTAAAAGTCTTCATAAGGAGTAAAAGCTTCATGTGAAAATCGGGAAAGGACCAAAATCTCATCAGAAATATAAAATGTCGGACGAAGGAATCCGTAAATGAACATAAACAGAATTGAAAAGAGCCGATGTTGGAGTACGGAAATACCGGAACGGACCTGTACCGACCTTTAAAAGCCTTCACAAGGCATAAAAGCTTCGTGTAAATATCGAGAAAGGACCAAAATCTCATCAGAAATATAAAATGACGCACAAAGGAATCATTAAATGAATATGAACCGAATTGAAAACATACGATATTGGAGTATGGAAATACCTGAACGGACCTGAACCGGCCCTTAAAGAACCTTCCCAAAGGCTGAAAGCTTCATGTGAAAATCGAGAAAGGACCAAAATCTCATCAGAAATATGAAATGTCGGTCGAAAGTATCATTAAAATGAATATGAACTGAATTGAAAAAATCCGATGTTGGAGTATGCAAATACCGGAACGGACCTGAACCGACGCTTGAAAAACCTTCCCAAAGGCTGAAAGCTTCATGTGAAAATCGAGAAAAGACCAAAATCTCATCAGAAATATGAAATGTCGGTCGAAAGTATCATTAAAATGAATATGAACTGAATTGAAAAAATCCGATGTTGGAGTATAGAAATACCAGAACGGACCTGAACCGACCCTTAAAAGTCTTTATAAGGAGCAAAAGCTTCATGTGAAAATAGGAAAAGGACCAAAATCTCATCAGAAATATGAAATGACGGACAAAGGAGTCATTAAATGAATATGAACAGAATTGAAAAGAGCCGATGTTGGAGTATGGAAATACTGGATAGGACCTTCGGCCCTTAAAAACCTTCCCAAAGGCTGAAAGTTTCATGTGAAAATCGAGAAAGGACCAAAATCTCATCAGAAATATGAAATGTCGGTCGAAAGTATCGTTTAAATGAACATGAACTGAATTAAAAAAAAAATGTCAGTCCCGGTATTTCCATACTCCAACATCGGATTTTTTTAAAATTCAGTTCATGTTCATTTAAACGATACTTTCGACCGACATTTCATATTTCTGATGAGATTTTGGTCCTTTCTCGATTTTCATATGAAACTTTCAGCCTTTGGGAAGGTTTTTAAGGGCCGAAGGTCCGTTCCGGTATTTCCATACTCCAACATCGGCTCTTTTCAATTCTGTTCATATTCATTTAATGACTCCTTTGTCCGTCATTTCATATTTCTGATGAGATTTTGGTCCTTTCCCTATTTTCACATGAAGCTTTTGCTCCTTATAAAGACTTTTAAGGGTCGGTTCAGGTCCGTTCTGGTATTTCTATACTCCAACATCGGATTTTTTCAATTCAGTTCATATTCATTTTAATGATACTTTCGACCGACATTTCATATTTCTGATGAGATTTTGGTCCTTTCTCGATTTTCACATGAAGCTTTCAGCCTTTGGGAAGGTTTTTCAAGCGTCGGTTCAGGTCCGTTCCAGTATTTGCATACTCCAACATCGGATTTTTTCAATTCAGTTCATATTCATTTTAATGATACTTTCGACCGACATTTCATATTTCTGATGAGATTTCGGTCCTTTCTCGATTTTCACATGAAGCTTTCAGCCTTTGGGAAGGTTCTTTAAGGGCCGGTTCAGGTCCGTTCCAGTATTTCCATACTCCCAATATTGTATGTTTTCAATTCGGTTCATATTCATTTAATGATTCCTTTGTGCGTCATTTAATATTTCTGATGAGATTTTGGTCCTTTCTCGATATTTACACGAAGCTTTTATGCCTTATGAGGGCTCTTAAAGGTCGGTACAGGTCCGTTCCGGTATTTCCGTACTCCAACATCGGCTCTTTTCAATTCTGTTTATGTTCATTTACGGATTCCTTCGTCCGACATTTTATATTTCTGATGAGATTTTGGTCCTTTCCCGATTTTCACATGAAGCTTTTACTCCTTATGAAGACTTTTAAAGGTCGGTTAATGTCCGTTCCGGTATTTCCATACTCCAACATCGGATGTTTTCAATTCATGTTCATTCCTACGTCCGATATTTCATATTTCTGATAAGGTTTTTGGTCTTTTCCCCATTTTTTCATATAGGTTTTTGTTCCTATGAACGCTGTCAAAGGTCGATTCGAGTCCGTTCCAGTATTTCACTAGTCCATACCGGATCTTTTCAATTCGGTTCATTTTAATGTTTCCTACGTCGCAGATTTCATATTTCTACAACAGTTTTGTTCCTTTCCCGATTTCCAAATGTGTTTTTCAGTTCCTGTAAAGGCTTTTCAGGTACCGTTACCATCCGTTCCGGGTTTTCCATACTCATATTGTGCAATGTTGGCCATTTCCCAGTTTCCTCACTGTTTTTTTAAGTTCACAGGTACGCCATTAAGGGTCTGTTAGGCTCCGTTCTGGTCCTTCTATAATCAAATATCACATATTTTCAATTCAGTTCATGTTCAATCTGATGTTTCAGACTTAAGGTATTTTATGTTACTGATAAGATATTGGTCATTTTCCGACTTCTTCTCTTTTTACGTTCACGGGTTCCCGTTTTAGAGTCTTTACAGGACCGTTCCAGTTTTTTAATTCTCCAAAATCAGATATTTTTCACTTAAGAGCATGAGGATTCCCACATCTGATATTCCATGTTCTTAAAAAAAAAGATATGAAAGTCTAGGTCTGTCCCCAAGTTCTTTTTTGTTTTTAAAGTCGTTATGTCCAACTTTTCATGCCCTGTAAAGGTCCGTTCAAGCTTACCTAATCTTCTTTACTAGATTTTACTTGCAAGGTTATTGTCTTACCCGATATTCTTTCCTTCAAGTTGAAAGCCATTTCCCTATAGCCCTCTGTCGTGCAGGTTCCTCGTTATGCTTAACCCTTTATATACTACACAAGTTATGTACACTAAGCACTGCCCAGTATTCACTGATAGGCAACGCAGGCTGATTGTCAGGTAGAATACTAGCCTCAAAATGGCTTCCAACAGGCTGCCAAAGTAAAAGTGACACAGCTTCACATTACACTGTTTTTCAAAGCTTTTTGATGATTTGACAAAGTAACTAAAGTTTAGTACTTACAGACTTTCAATCTTTTTTAATCCAAAGGTGTTTCCAGTCAAAAAAGCAATGATTATGTACAAATATTCTGTATAAATTCCTTCTGACATAGAGATCCACAGGTGGATTCTGTTTTTCACTATTGACACTCTGTAGCATGTTTTAAAGTATAATTGTTCCTGACACACATTCAATATTGTTTTTATTATTTTTTCATGCAAGGGGAATTTAGGTATCTGCATGAAAAATAAAATAACTCTCCCACAAGCGCATGTATTTCTACCAGAGTTGTTGGGTGCTAAATATGGTCAGCCTTTTCAGAGTTCATTCTCACAGCGCAATTCTTGGTCTCTGGGACATTATATTGCATCAGATGATTTTGAAAGGATTGCAGAAAAAATTTGTCATTTTTTCTCTTGTTCTCTGCTGTTCCGAGTTAAAAACCTTTGCATAAACGGTCACCAGAAAAGAATTACTTTCGCTTTGTACCTCCGACGGTTGAACTCGACACGACCGCGTCGATCTCATTCTCCGACTCATCATTGTCTGATTTCTTTTGTCAAATATGGGCTAATATCAATATCAAAACAATATTTAGTTATTCAAACATATTATCCACCGATAGAAAGTCGATCTCTGTGCAAAAACCCCTCGAATTCGCTGTAACTTCAACTATCATAACTCGCCATTGTTTTCGAAATTCTCTGAACACATGCCGTGTAATAAAGGTCGGAAAATACCTCGCATTCTTTTGATTTGAGCTAAAAATAGTAGCTTTACACACCAAAGAAATGAGAAACATTATTTGATTGGATAATGATTTCAGATTTGTTGCATTTTGGGTAGGTTTGAACCAATCGGCCTCTTTTTAACATCGGTCTTCTAGAACCTACCAAAATGCGTCACTGGGATTTCCTAGAGTGGAAAACACAGCACGGCATAGCGTCACTCGGATTACAAGCCAGGTAAATTACAACGCGTATTCGCTGCACTGGGATTTCGGGGGTAGTATTTTTCGACGCTCTCTCGCATCTCTCGTATATAAAGGGTTAAATGAATATGTTCAAGCTTTTTTCTATTCGAATATCAAATAAAGGATGTAATGCAAGACTTTTCATCGTATCTTCAGGTCCATTCCGGTCCGTGCCGGTGTCCATTCAGGTCCGTTCCGGTCCATTCCGGTCCGTTCCCGTGTCCATTCCGGTCCATGCCGGTGTCCATTCCGGTCCATTCCGGTGTCCATTCCGGTCCATTCCCGCATCCATTCTGGTCCGTTCCAGTGTCCATTCGGGTCCGTTCCGGTGTCCATTCGGGTCCGTTCCGGTGTCCATTCCGGTCCATTCCTGTCCATTCCACTGTCCATTCCGGTCCGTTCCGGTCCATTCCACTGTCCATTCAGGTCTGTTCCGGTGTCCATTCCGGTCCGTTCCGGTCCATTCCGGTAATTCCATGCACCCCAATCGGAGCTACCCTCCGTATCGCCTCGGGGATAAAAGGATCGTGTACGTATGTGTATATTCCATGGTGTCACACTGCAATACTAGCTGAAATAACTGTCACTTACATTTTTCTGTTGATCTTTTGACAAAGGCAAGCAGCACAATCAAAAATACCATGAAAACCCAGTTTTTCAATAGCATCCTGCAGCTCTCTGGGCAGCGTCTGTTTCGGAAGGAAGCGGAAACGATATGTTTGAGCTGGTTCTGGTATCATATTTATATAGCAATAATTCTTAAAACATGGGACGGACTCAAGTATAAAAACGAAAGTACAAACTGCGCATGTACAAATGAGTTGGACTTTCCCAAAACTTTCCAAGAGTAACACTGCAAAAATCGACTAGAACTGAAAATAAACCCAGTAGTGAGGTACTAAGTGATAAGTTTCTTATTATTTCATGTAGTCGGTGTAGATGTTGTCTTATTTTCTTAAGAAAATTAATATGATTAAGCTTCTTTCGATAAGTGGTTTAAGGATTTGCCGATCAGTGCCGCCTGCATCTTTGCAAAGGGCGGATTCTATTGCCTTTTTTTCCAAACGCAAATCATTGCACACATACTCACATGTGATTATCATGTGCCGATGTTAATCTTTATGATCAGTTTTGCAGCATAATGTGACTAAGGAATTTAAAATTGCCTGTAAATAAGACAATAAAAATCGACTTTCGGTTTCGGTTTCCAATGATAGATTCTTCCAAGATAGATCGAGATCAGCCTACATATATGTGCAGTCTAAACTAAACTTGGAATACACAATTAGCATTGACTTCAGTCATTATAATCACCATTTAATGCAAAATTACCAAACGAAATCTGCTCCTTCAAATAATCATCAACAGTATTTAACTGGTTTGGCAGGATATGAGTTAAAGACATCCTTGCACACCATTTAACCTTTTACCAGATGATAAACTTTTGGACTCGTCCATATTCAAAGCATTTATCGTCGAGTGCCCTTATTCCGTGAGGGGTCATACTATTTTGCGGACGCTACTTGCGGACAATATACACAAAGAAGGATTTTGCAGACAATATAGAACATAGAGGGATTTTGCGGACGCTTTTTATTTAGATTAATTATCGCATTTAAGGAGACAGACATGTTATTCGCACCTTTGCAAGGGTTTGACACCCTTATTTATATACATTTATATGAACTTAAATCGATAATTACATTTAGTGTTGAATAAATATATATCATGTTTTACCGTTTGAAATCACTGGTAGTCATAAGTTGTAATCTTCGTAACCTTAGTATGATTATATTTCTCAAAGTCCTTCTTTTTAAAAAACAAGTGATTTTAACGTTTTTGTGTTTGTTTCTCATAAATAAAGATGGAGGACAAATCGGCATTTTGTTTTACATTATGAGGGTCTGCTTTAAAAATCATATATTCAGACACATTGTCGCTTTAGTTAATGTATTGAGGGACACTATACACACAGAGAAATAGCGGACAATATAAAATATAGAAGGAATTTGCGGACGCATTGAATATAGAATAGTTCTTAAAAGATATAACAAATTTGGCCTAGTTTTCATGTATTTATGTTTAGAACTTTTCGAAATATTTTACAAGTCTTCTTTAAAACTATTATATTATGGTCACATTAAGAAGATAATTACCGTAGTAAGGGAAACGCATGTAAATTATATGGTATCGTAGGAAACTGCCGATGCTACGTGCGGACACTATACATAAAGAATGAATTTGCGGACAATATAGATTAAAGAGGGAATTTGCGGACTCATGGACTATTTATAAAGTAGTTTTTTAGATGAAAAATAAATATATTTTTCGGTGTAGTTTTCATGTATTTCGAAATATTTTATAAATCTGCTTTGAAAGTATTGTATTATGGACACATTAAGAAGATAGTTACGGTAGTAAGGGAAACGCATGTAAATTATATGGTATGGTAGGAAACTGCGGATGCTACGTGCGGACAATATAGAATATAGAGGGAATTTGCGGACGGATTGGTTATAGAGTAGTTTTTAAATGGAATCATATATTTGTCGGATTCTTCTTGCGGACACTGTAAACAAACAGGGAATTTGAGGACAATATACAACACTGAAGGAAACTGCGGACGGATTGAATATAGAGTACTTTTAACGTGAAAACATATATTTGTTGGATGCTACTTGCAGACACTGTAAACAAACAGGGAATTTGCGGACAATATAGAATATTGATGGAAATTGCAGACGGATTGAATACAGAATAGGTTTTACATCATTTTCAAGCATATGTTTGTCGGATGCTACTTGCAGACACTACAAACAAAGAAGGAAATTGCGGACAATATAGAATATAGAGGGAAATTGCGGACGGATTGAATATAGAGTTGCTTTTACATGAAAGCATATATTTGTCGGATGCTTCTTGCGGTCACTATATACACAATAGGAAATTGCGGACAATATAGAATATATAGAGAGAAATTGCGGACAGACTGAATCTTCAGTAGAGTAGTTTTTATATCAAATTATCAAATTATAAACTTTATCATTTTTAATAATGTAGATCAGTTGAAGCAGGGATCTTTATATATGTGTATATACGATCCCTGGTTGAAGCAATAAATGTTCTGTTCTATAGATACTGTTTAATACCCTTCGGTGAATAGTCTTTTATGCTTTTTATGTGGAATGTTCAAACACTGACTTGTTTGTAAAGTAACTTATAGGCGTATGCTCAAATGTTGAATTTCGAATTAGTTATAACAATGGATTGACTAATTAATTACATAATTATTAGACCTCAAACCAAATGTTTTCCCCAACAAAATTATAACAAATTTCAATAATTGGATATTACTGATGGCGAGTTCCAGAAGCCGACTTTGATTTTCTATTTAATCACTGTTTAGTATTTAATCAACTAACTACGTAATTGTGGTGTTTTCAATAATTATAAAACTGTTGAAATCGTGTAAAAAAATACTTTATAAATATTCAATGCATCCGCAAATTCCCTCTTTACTCTATATTGTCCGCAAATTCCTTCTTTGTGTATAGTGTCTGCACGTATCATCTGCACGTTTCCTTCCATACCATATAACTTACCTCTATATTCTATATTGTCCGCAATTTCCTTCTATGTTTATAGTGTCCGCAAGTAACATCCGACAAATATGTTTTCATGTTAAAAGTACTCTATATTCAATCCGTCAGCAATTTCCTTCAATATTCTATATTGTCCTCAAATTCCCTGTTTGTTTACAGTGTCCGCAAGAAGAATCCGACAAATGTATGGTTCCATTTAAAAAACTACTCTATCATCAATCCGTCCGCAAATTCCCTCTATATTCTATATTGTCCGCAAATTCCTTCTTTATGTATAGTGTCCGCACGTAGCATCCGCAGGTTCCTACCATACTACATGTATATAATTTACACGCGTTTCCATTACTACCGTAACTATCTTCTTAATGTGTCCATAATACAATACTTTCAAAGCAGGCTTATAAAATATTTCGAAATACGTGAAAAATCTACACCGAAAAATATATATATTTTTCATCTAAAAAACTACTTTATAAATAGTCAATGCGTCCGCAAATTCCCTCTTTACTCTATACTGTCTGCAAATTCCTTCTTTATGTATAGTGTCTGCACGTACCATCCCCACGTTTCCTACCATACTATATAATTTACACGTGTCCGTAATTTTCCTCAATACTACAATTAATTTGTAAATAAGCCCATTAAATAAGCTTCAAAGAAGAATTATAATATACTTCGTATTGTAATTTAAACATAGATACATGAAAACTACAACGTTAATATATGATTTCTGGTAAAACTACTTTATATTTAATGCGACCGCGAATTCCTTCTTTTTCCATATTGTCCGCAATTTCCTTCTATGAAACTACAATAAATCATTCATATCATGAATGACACCCAATATATATACATGCATACTTGTTTTGCGTGGTTAGAACCCCCCGTTTTAAAAACATCAAAGGCCGATTCTATATTCCATCTTAAGTTATTTATGTTTATCAAATACAAAGAGGGTGAAATCATTAATTCTTTAGAAAACACAATTTCAAAATATAATAAAAGTATACATGTTACGAAGAGTAAGACTTATGACTCGTAATTACAAATGACAAAAGAAATATACCTAATTTTTATAAATTACATTCAACTCTCTAAAAGCAATTTTCGTTATATAAGTTCATATAAAAGTATAAACAATCAGTATAAAAACCTCTTTTAAAGGTGAAAATAACATGTCTGTCGCCTTAATTGCAATAATTACTCTATATTCAATGCGTCCGCAAAATCCCTCTATGTTCTATATTGTCCGCAAAATCCTTCTTTGTGTATATTGTCCGCAAGTAGCGTCCGCAAAATAGTATGACCCTTCCGTGAGTGTCCTTGAACCGGTGATTTTTGTGTTCATCTCGTAAAGCACATCGTTTGATGACGTCACACGGTATTTCTGCTCGTATTCCTTACCAGTATTCGAATGTTTTATTGCCCTTGAATTTCAGACAAATACAAGACAAATACATGTGAAAATAAACTAATAGTATTATTTAAAAGAAATTTATATATTTTTTCTTAAATCTAAATAGTGTTCCTTCTCAAAAAATGCAAAGATCTTCGACTTTCTGCTGTAGATACTACCGAGCTACCGGAATTAGGTCACGCCATGTTTGCACAAGAAGGCAGACAGCATGTTTTTTATTTATGCACATTGAACATGAAAATTGTTATCTAAGTTATTCTTTTCATATGAAAGTGATCAGAAATGATTATTTTATGAAGGCAAGTAATTTCTGGCTCATGTTCTTGTCTCAATTCTTTATTTCATCGTGTTGTTTCCTTATCATCACGGAATACGGACACTCGAAGCTAAATGATACTCAATTATGGAAATCATCTTTAACTCTTTACCAGACAACAAAATTTCAGACTTGTCCAAACTGAAAACATTAGCAGATACAACAAAATAAATGTGACTCAAAAACTGAAATTTGTTTTGGGATGCATAGAAAACATTGTTGGCAAAGGAGAAAATGCTGGTGACCAGCATTTTTTTTTTTCACAATGTTTTCAAAAGCTGGCTTTCTCAGGGTTGTTAAAAGTTGGGGTTGTGTGGTACATGGTGAACAGGATAGAAAAGGAAGTCCTTCTTTCGAGGGTCATTAAAACAAGGGATTGTTAGATAAAGGGTTATGTTTTTTCTAGTATAGATTTCTTCTTCTGGCTAGAAGATTTCTTATTTAACCCTTTGCCACACAATCCAGACTTTTGAAGATCCTGACAGAGAAGGCATTTGAAAACATTGTGGGAAAAGGAGAAAATGCAGGTAACCAGCATTTTCTCCTTTTCCCAAAATGTTTTCTACCCTATCGGATAGAAATTGTGATTTCAGCAACATTTAATTTGTTGTCTGCAAATGCTTTGAGTTTGATCCAGTCCAAAAACTTGTTGTTTGGTAAAGAGTTAAATAGTACAGTGTACATAAAATCATTAGAATAAAAAGTATAAAAAATTATCAAGGGTTAACCTCAATATACCAGAGTCTATTGAGCCCTTTTGTAGTATACTACTGTCAACCGGGGTTTACTAAGGAAACAAAGTTCTGGGTTGAGTTCGATAGTTTAATTCTGTGTGAAACAGTGTTGTATAAGCATACAGAAAAAACCTGAAAGAACAATAAATCATTTTAAGTATCTTTTCAATGCTTAAGTACAACAGTAAAAAATATTTCAAAGTAAGCTATTGGTAAAAAAAAAAGACAGAATTGCAACAATACAAAATTACAGCAAAAGGTAAAAAATAGCTTACCGGAGTCCAACAATAAGGTTTCCAACAGATTATGGTGAAATAATCTATGGTAGGTTGTCAAAAAGAACGATCTAGCCGCAATGCAGACTGAAGACTGAGTGAAAGTGAATTAGTGTGCCAGAGAGAAAAACTTGTTAGTGAGTAGATATTAATAAAAAAAAACATGCATACACACTTTCTCTCTGATCACATCTCACCTAAACAAAGGACAGCACAAGAAACATGAAAGACATTAACAAGCATGTATGTACACAAGACAAATACTAGGACATCACAAAATGAACCCATGGTTACATATTCCCCCTCTTTGTAGAAAATGGCACCTGACATTTCAAAGATTTAACCCAAGCAAAGTAAAGCTTGTATCCCAAAGACATGGGTATAACAAAAGGGAGATAATCAGGAATACCAATAAAAGCAAAGGGGAATAAATCCATAAAAAAATGAACAAATCAGTAAAGTGTCTGTCTGAAACTATAAGACATGAAAACATTTGACAAAAGCAGACTTCAATCTGTTTTCAACTCAACAGATATAAACTGGAGCAATCTGGAAAGAATAATTTCCCAAAAACACACATCACCATGATGAAAAGAATACAAACTAGTATTCAACATACCTATAAAGGTGGAAATATCTCTTCCAGAGAAAAAAAAAAGCACAGATGAAGGGCTGTTCCTGTAATGAAAATTAAACAAAAATTTCCACACCTTGGGTATCACTGACACAACGGACTGGATTAACCCATTCACCATACCTGTCTGGAGGCCTACGGGTTCAGACCGGCCGACCCCTAAATGGACTAGGATCAGATGGCTGATCCGTAACTGATGGAGGACTGGGGGTATGGACCAAATCCGGCTCCTGTATAGGTTGCTGGGCTGAAGGTGTTGAGTCACTGCTGTATGTCCGGGATGTTGTAGCGGCTGGAGGACTGAGAGTAGGGTCCTGGGTTTGAGTCTGTTCTGGATTTCTGATCCTTCGCTGAGGAATAATGTATCTTGGCATCTCAGTGTCAGATTCGGATTCAGACTGATGGGATGATGAATCCTCTGGTGCTGACTGCTTCCTTCTGCATACATTTGTAGGATCCTTGCGGATTTCCCCAGCATCCTCACAGGGAATGCTGTTGAAGGGAAGAAGCATATTTCGGTGCAGACAGTGGGCTGGTCCAACTTTGTCTCTGCGTCTGACTTTAAAGACAGTAATGTCCGAATTGGGAATCTCCAGGATAATGTATGGGTGGCTGTCCCAGCGGTCAGCCAATTTGTGCTTTCCCTGAAGACCCACATTTCGGACCAAGACAAAGTCTCCAACTTCCAACTTGGTCTGGCGGACCCGCTTGTTGTAGTTGTCCTCGTTTTGAGTAGCCTCTTTGTTGGCTTCTGCAGCAGCAGTTCTGTAGGCATACTCGAGTTTCTTCTGGAGTCTGGCAGCGTAGGTGTTACGGTCGGTGGCTTGATCCTCTGTGTTGCTACGACCAAGATATGCATCAACAGGGATTCTTGGATGCCAACCGAACATAAGATAGTGGGGAGAGAAACCAGTAGCATCGATTTTGGTGCTGTTGTAGGCTTGAACTACAGGGGCAATAAAGCTTTTCCAGTCAGCCTTCTGGTTCTTAGTCAGTGTGCCAAGCATCTTGAGAAGGGTCTGATTGAACCGCTCTGCCGAACCATTTCCCATTGGATGGTATGGAGTTGTCCTCGATTTCCTTATCCCTGTAACTCTGCAAAGTTCCTTTATAACAGTGCTCTCAAAATTACGTCCTTGGTCACTATGAAGACGTTCAGGGAAGCCGTAATATTGGAAGAATCCATTATAAAGGGCCTTTGCTGTTGTCTGAGCAGTCTGGTTGCGACATGGGACAGCCTGAGCAAATCGAGTAAAGTGGTCCGTGATTACCAGAATGTTTTCAATTCCTCCTTTGCTCAGCTCAAGGGAAAGGAAATCCATGCAAACAAGCTCCATAGGTCTAGTTGTGCGGATTGGAACTAATTCGGCAAAGGGGCGTACTGGTGCCTTCCTCATGATGCAACGGTGGCATTTTTCAACCCACTCATTTACACTTTTTTTCAAGGCCTGGCAAATAAAAATGTTGGCGAGCTAGCCAAAGTGTTTTCTCTTTGCCCTGGTGTCCTGCTTCGTCGTGGATGCCCCTCAAAGCTGTTTCACGGTGGGCCTTGGGCAACACCAACTGTTGCACTGGCTGTCCATCCACAGTAGCGGTTCTGCAAAGGACTTGGTTGGAGATAACAAGTCTGTTCCACTCTCTGAAAAAGGGTTGAACATCAGCTGGTTCCGACTTGATACCTCCTCCCCTGGGACGAAAACCGCTACTGAGGAGAGACAAAACCTGAAGAATTGCAGGATCTTTCGGCTGCTCAACCACCCAATTGACAGAGCTAATTTCCTGACACGGTGCTTCTACACTCGCGACACGAGGAGCCACAGTATCGGAAACACAGTCCATTAAGGGTGTAGACATGATGGCAACTTGAAAGACAGCTTTGAGTTCTTCGTTGAAAACATATCTTCGGGACATTCCATCAGCATCAGAATTGAATTTACCGCTTCGGTATTCAATGGCGAAATTGAAATTACTCAATTCTGCTAGCCAACAATGGCCGATAGCATCTACTTTGGCTGTAGTAAAGACATACATCAAAGGGTTATTGTCCGTCACCACTTTGAATGAAGAGCCATACAGATAGTCTCTGAATTTATCAGTGACAGACCACTTCAAAGCTAAGAATTCCAGTTTGTGAGCTGGGTATTTGCACTCTGCCTGACGCAAACCTCTACTTGCATAAGCAATCACCTTTTTCTGTTCATTCTGGGTCTGGTATAAGACTGCTCCTAAACCCTGAGAACTGGCATCAACATGGAGCTCAAATGGTAAAGAGTAATTGGCATATGCAAGTACTGGTGGCGATGTTAACTTGACTTTGATGTTGTCGAAAGCTATCTGTTGGTCTTGACTCCAGATCCAAGGAGCAGCCCTCTTATTCTTCTTAGATTTGCAAGACTTAGCTTGCTTAGCTGAAAGATGGCCTTCAAGAAGGGCGTTAAGAGGCTGTACTATCTGGGCGTAGTTCTTGACAAAGCGACGGTAGTATCCTGTAAAACCAAGGAATTGGCGCAACTCTTTAACATTCGTAGGTGTAGGCCAAGTCATTACTGCTGCAATCTTTTCAGGATCAGTCTGGATTCCTTTTTCTGAAATGATGTGGCCCAGGTACTTGACTGTGGACTGAAAGAATTCGCACTTTGAGGGCTTAAGACGAAGATGGTGTTGATCAAGCCGTTGGAAGACAGCTTCAAGTCGCTGTAAATGCTCCTTAAAGGTTGTCGAAAAGATGAGTATATCATCTAGAAAGATGAGGCATTCCTTCAGATGCATATCTCCCATGCATTTCTCCATAAGGCGCTGGAAAGTAGCTGGAGCGTTTGTAAGACCAAAACCCATACGATTCCATTCATAGAATCCTAGAGGTCCAACAGAAAAGGCTGTTTTGGGCTTGTCTTCTTCTTCCACTTCCACCTGCCAGTATGCCGAATGGAGGTCAATCTTGCTGAAGAACTTTGCAGAGGAGAGAACATCTATTGTGTCATCGAATCTAGGTAGCATATAAGCATCCTTCCGAGTGCGGTTGTTCAACTTTCTCCAGTCAACACAAAAACGGAGGGCACCATTCAATTTTCTGATGAGAACAATGTTTGAAGAATATGGCGAGTCTGATTCACGTATGACTCCAGCCTGAAGCATTTCCTTAACATGCTGTCTGACTTCCTCAAACATCGCTGGTGGAATCCGTCTGTATGGTTCCTTAAATGGTGTTGGATCATCTAAAACAATTTTGTGTTTCACCAGGTTGGTCTTCCCAATGTCCTTGGTATCTGAGCAAAATAAGTGTTGCCATTTTCCAAGCACTTGGTGAAACTTCTCAACTTGTTCCTGAGATAACTTAGATGTATCCAAAGAAACATCAGGTTGATTCTTCGAAGAAGTAGTTTCTGCATCAGGAAATAAGTTATCCACTGCACTCGCCTTGGTGATCTCGCATAGCAGAGCTTTCGGCTTGATGGTCAAAGTTTTGGCTGTGATGTTGCAGATCTTCACTGGGATCCTGCTACTTGAAGTATTTCTGTCCAACTGCATGAGTCTTGGGCAAACTGTGAAGGAAATGTTGGTCTCGTCAGGTGTTTATAACTTGGTGAAAAAAAACTGGATAGCTAGCTAGCGGAAAGGCCTAACACACAAAGGTGGGACTCCAAGGGCGCTCTCCTTCCGTGCAGGGTAGGTGGGTGTCTTGGTATTTCTCTCTCCCTAAGTGGTAAAGGTGTTGACTCCGGTTCGAAGCTTCACTGGTCACAAGTCTTGTCGGGGAGCCATTTGTCAACCGGGGTTTACTAAGGAAACAAAGTTCTGGGTTGAGTTCGATAGTTTAATTCTGTGTGAAACAGTGTTGTATAAGCATACAGAAAAAACCTGAAAGAACAATAAATCATTTTAAGTATCTTTTCAATGCTTAAGTACAACAGTAAAAAATATTTCAAAGTAAGCTATTGGTAAAAAAAAAAGACAGAATTGCAACAATACAAAATTACAGCAAAAGGTAAAAAATAGCTTACCGGAGTCCAACAATAAGGTTTCCAAAAGATTATGGTGAAATAATCTATGGTAGGTTGTCAAAAAGAACGATCTAGCCGCAATGCAGACTGAAGACTGAGTGAAAGTGAATTAGTGTGCCAGAGAGAAAAACTTGTTAGTGAGTAGATATTAATAAAAAAAAACATGCATACACACTTTCTCTCTGATCACATCTCACCTAAACAAAGGACAGCTCAAGAAACATGAAAGACATTAACAAGCATGTATGTACACAAGACAAATACTAGGACATCACAAAATGAACCCATGGTTACACTACCTTGTCCAGAGTTTTAACTCTCTACCACACAACACAATTTAAGGCTAGTTCAAACTAAAAGTATTTGCAGAAGACAATTCAAATGTGCTCCAAATAATTGGGTTTGTTCTTGAAAGGTTAGAAAACATTGTGGGAAAAGGAGAAAATGCTGGTTACTAGCATTTTCTCCTTTTCCCACAGTGTTTTCATAAGTCTCATTTTCCTTATTTTCTTTGCTTCATATAATGTTTTCTACCCTTTTCAACAAAAATCCTATCGTTTGAGCAATATTTGTTTTTGTCTGTAAATGTGTTTGAGTTTGACTTCATCTAGGATTTAGTCATCTTATTTAAGGTTAAATATTTACACACAATCCAGAGTTTTATTGACCCCCAAGGAAAAGGACTTTTGAAAACATTGTAGGAAAAAGAGAAAATGTTGGATACCACAACGTTTCACTTCCAAAGAAAAATTTCCTAATCTGTGCAACATTTAGTTTGTCGTCTGGTAATGCTTTCAATTTGGACCAGTCTAAAATTCAGTCGTTTAACCCTTTACCATGCAATGACGACTTTTAACAACCCTGAGGAAGAAGCCTTTTGAAAACATTGTGGGAAAAGGAGAAAATGCTGGTAACCAGCATTTTCTCTGTTTCCCACAATGTTTTCTACCCTATCAAAGAAAAATTGTGTCATTTGAGCCACTATGAAATTGTCGTCTGCAAATGCTTTCAATTTGGATAGGTCTAAAATTTTGCCCTGTGGTACAGGGTTAATAAAGAGTTAAGATCATTTGCAGACACCATAGATCAGGACCAAAATGCTCAAACCTTGCAATTCAAACTTGAGAGTATACAAAATGATAATTGGTTAGATCTGCCTGCCAAAATAGACTTTATTATGTAAAAGTTGATATTTTAGACACGTCTTCACCGTAAGAATTTGCAAACTACAAGTTAACTCGTTACCAACCAACAAAATTTTAGACTGGTCCAAATTGAAGGCATATGCATATGACAAGTAAAATTATATGAGGGCTGAGCAAAAAGTTTATGGAATTTGTTGAAAAAAAATACTGCTATTAAATTTAAATTTTCATATGTTTAAGATCCATTTATAATGGATAAAATAGGAAATTTTCAGACAAGACAAATTGATCCCAAAACATAGTTGCTGTAACTCTTTGTACAATGATCATAACGGCTACTCGGAGCACACCGTGACGTTAACATCATTTAACAACGGCATTACTAATCATCTCCCCATGTCCACTCCTTGGGTTATCTTTAATACTCTTGCATCCTTTTTTAAAAGTGAGCCATGCTCTGGCAAAAGGGAGTGTACTGCATCTCCTTGATGCATTATACCACAGGCCTTTGAAGCTCTATTGGTCTATCACGGAACACTAAAATTGTCCTTGGTCGATCATCAAACACCAATTATAGCACATTGATGAATCCCCTGTATATCACGGAACATATACTCAAATTTTCATTAACACCGTTTCTATAAATAGCACATGGGTGACTCCCTCTATATTGTATATACGATACAGAGTGAATCCCCAATGTGCTATTTATAGTAACAGTGTCCGATAATGAAAATCTCGTTATCCCTTGATAGACCAATGGAGTTTCAGAGGCCTATGATTATACAAAGCAAGTCATAACATAATTATGGATCCCTGAGATTCATTTTGTCTCACAACCAACTAAATCTGTTGGTAGGATGGTCCTTTGACATGCATAAAATTATTTATGAGCAAAAAATTTCAGCCGAGGGCAACCTGCATGGACTGTGCAGGCTGACCTTAGTTGATAATTTTTTGCAGAGCATAGTTCATATGTGTAAACTCAATTATTTATTTTATATGTTTGCTTTCAGATTTGTCAAAATGACCTCCAGGTCATCCTCAGACACAGACGAGGAGGACACCAATCCGCAAGTGCTTCAGGCAGTACCTGTGAGTCCACAATACAATGATGTGATTTCTGATGATTCTGATGGAGATGATGATATGCTAACTTCATTGTACAATGTCATGACTCCACTTCATGTACCAGGTCGTCATAAACTTACAAACCGTGGACAGAGTATCAGCAGTAACAGAGATAATCGAAGAGACAACATTTATAGTGCTATTGCACATGATGATGAGCAGCCGCATACAGATCCAGATGGAGATCATATTTCTCTAATAAAAGATAAAAACCGGGAGGAACAAAGTACATGTAAAACAGATTTGGAGTTTGACCTTGAAGCAAACCCAGCATTGGAAGAAGAGGATACAATTGTAAAGGCTGACAGCGAAGAGGAGACAAAGTCAGATGAGTGTATTGTTTGTGATGAGAAATCAACACCAGAATCAAGAATGCTAAGTGATGCTGAAGTACCAGCTTGCACAACATTGATACCAGATGGAGATCATATCTCTCTGACAGAAGATAAAATCCTGGCGGAACAGAGAAAATCAGATTTGAAGTTTGATCATGAAGCTGACATAGAAAAAGAGACTAAGTCAGATAAGTCTATTGTCAGTCATGAGAAATCAACACCAGAATCAAGAATTCTAGGTGATGCTGAAGTACCAGCTACGACTACATTGAAACCAGATGGAGATCATATATCTGTGATAGAAGATAAAATCCAGGGGAAACAGAGAAAATCAGATTTGAAGTTAGATTATGAATCTAACAGAGAGAAAGAGACTAAGTCAGATGAGTCTATTGTTAGTGATGAGAAGTCAACACCAGAATCAAAAATTTTAGGTAATGCTGAGGTACCAGCTACGACTACATTGATACCAGATGGAGATACTATATCTCTTGTAGAAGATAAAAACCATGTGGAACAAAGAAAATCAGATTTGGTGTTTGACGATGAAGCAAACTCAGTGTTTGAGAAAGAGGATACAACAATTGAAGCTGAGAGGGAACAAGAGACAAACACACACGTTTCTATTATTAGTGATGAGAAATCAACTCTAGAATCAAGAAATTTAGGTAATGCTGAGGTATCATTTATCACAAATCTGATACCAGAAAACTTAGAACCTGATAATGTTGCTGGAATGAAAACACAACCCATAGGATTAGACTTGCTAGATGGTGAAAATGAGACAACAACAATTAAGCTCCTGAATGAAACTGAAAAAGGGTCAATTAGAATATCTGAAGGGGAAAAAGAACAGCCTGACACTGAAGCTGTTGTTGAATCAGCTGAAGGCAATGGTGAGAATGATGTAAATAACTCTCATGATGCTACAGATTGCACAATAGATGAGCAGTATGGCATTGATGGAGCCATGGATATTCAAAAGCTGGAGGAACACAGTGAAAGTGACAGCGATGGGAGAAATAAACAAAGTGAAAACCATATATCTGAATCACCAAGTATACCACACACTTTTTATATTACAGACACTATGATGGCAGATCTTCCAGATAAAGGAAGTAGTAGTATTTCTAGTTCTGATGAATTTTGTGTAATAGAAGAGACGCCCTCTCTAGCTCTGATTGGGGATACAGCTTTGCAAATGAACACCAAGTCTAATGATCCAGATAAAATGTTAGATACTGAACATGATGCAGCAGATACTAAGGTCATTGATGACCATGAGGATGATATACCACATCAAAAATTTGAAAACTTCTTTGATTCTGATGCTGAGACTGTAGAAAATAAAGAGTATATAGAAGACACTACTTGTAAAGATAATGATAGTGGTGCAGACAATGAGATAAAGGCAGACAAAATAGTCAGTAAAAAAGAAAAGGTTTATCAAGACTCTGATGAAGAATATCAGTCTGCAGAAGAGGGAGAGTATATGGAAAACACTACTAATGACAAAGAAGACACTAATGATGATAAGAAAGAGAATTACAAAACAGAGAAAAAGGAGGATTACCAACAGGAAAGTGAGGAAGTTTTTGATGATGGGGATGGTACAGAGAAGTTCAAGACTTCTTTTGTTGACCTGGATAGTCACAGGATGGAAGATTTGGAAGATACAAAGGACAGTAGTGACTCCTTTGAAGAAAATGTAAACCAGAGGCAAAGTCTAGATAAGAGTATTTCTTTTCAACAAAGTGATAGTTCATCAATTATTGTTTTATCTAGGGATAACTCTATTTATGAATTTCAAAGTGAATCATCTAAGATACCATCAGGGGAGTTTATAGATACTGGTAGTTTTCCTTTGTCTGATAACAGTCAGACCTCAAAGATAGAAGATACAGAGGAAGGTCAAAGTGCAGATAAGGACGAGAATGAGGCCGAGTCTAGTTTAGAAGAGCAAGATGTGGGTATGCAAAGTAACAACTTCAATGAAACGGGAGAAAATTATTCAGATTTATCTAGTTGTTCTGGTTCACCATCCATTGTCAGCTCAAGTGCAAGACAAGATGATACAGACTTTACAAAAGAAATCATCTTGATTGAACATACTGAAAACAAAGTCAGTGATGATGAAAACAGCACTCAACGCCCTAAACAAGGTAACAGAGTCGAAAAGCATGTTGAAGAGAAAGGTGATGAAAGCCAGCAATCAAATAGCAGTGTAAGTGCAAAACCTCCACCAATCCCTCCCAAATCCATGCAGGTATTGGAGCATTTAGCATCCTTAAAAATATCTGACAAAAGCCAGCAAAGCATTGTAAAAGGTGATTCAGACAAAATGCTAAAAGGAACAGAAAAAGATGACAATCCAAACACTGTTTCTGTATCCGAGAATGCATCAGAGCTTTTATATACCCGTACAAAGTCTGATGTTGAAACTTCATCTCCAAAACTTCCTCCAAGGAGACCAACTTGCCTACTTCAGTCTTCACTGCCATCTACACAGACTCCAGTGTCAAGTCAATCCAGCATTTACCCACAAGTGAGTCAAACAAGTTTTATGCAGCAACAGTCAGACTATCCGTATAGTACTCAACAAATGAATTACATGTTTCAGAGTCTGTCACCAGAACAACAACAATTTCTCTATAATATGTATTGCTGGCAAGTAGCACAGAGTCAAGGTCAGCAATTCATACCCGCACAGCAACCGGCTCCATTAGATATCTCTAGTGATGAATGCTTTAACAACAACTTTGACCAAAATGCATTCAGATATGAACAATCACCCCAAGCTCCCTGGGAACCATTGCCCTATGCAAGCCAAAATATGAAAGCTACGTCTGGAGAGACTGATGCAAAAGATAGCAAAACCTTGGAACAAGGGTTTGAGCCAGGTTCTCGTGTTCAGCAGGGACAACAACTGCAACAGGAAAATGTAAAGCAGCAGCAGGCCCAAAGTCCATTAAAGCACCATCAAACACAAAGTTTAAAAGCAACTCAAAAGAACATTCAAGGTCAAGATAAAAAGAAAACAGAGGTTTCTAAAGTGGACGCTGCACCGAAGTCAGTTACACTTGAAAAAAGTTCTCAGAATTTGAGAACCAAACCTACAACCAGTAGGAGAGACTTGTCACATAGTCCAAAGCCAAGTCCTAGAAAAACAGGGAAACAAATTCAGGAGCACCCTGTTCCAAACCCAAGAAAAAGATGGTCTCACCTGGAGACCAAGTCTTATATCCCCAAGCAGACTGGTACAAGACCCAAAACCACAGAGGATCACATGAAGTCACCAGAAAAAGTCTCTGTTCAGAAGAAAGATAATTTTGCTGGTAATTTTTGCATTTATTTTTTTTTTCTCAGTGGCAGCTTGTTATCTCTTGGTCATTAGTTTCTGTGTATACATAAAGGTTATTTTCAACCGTACACGTGATCCCATGCTCTGTGCAAAAGGCTGCTTAATGTATCTTCAAAAAGTATCAACCCAGGTCAGCCTGCACAGTTCGGGCAGGCTAACCCGGGTCGAAATTTTTTGCTATTGTAAGATTTTCTGCATGTGGAACTAGTGTAATACATGTTTCGGTCAGTCGTAAATCAAAATGGATTTTATGGGTCCATAATTATATGATGACTTGCTTGGTATAATGCATCATGCAGATGCATTAAATCCTCCACTTGTCAGAGCATTGCTCATGTAAATGAGCCATGCTCTGTGAAAAGGGGGCTTAATGAATCTGCGAAAAAGTATCGACCCAGGTCAGCCTGCGCAGTCCGCTGTTGGTCAATTTTCTGTATGACAAAGGACCAGTCTACCTCATGATTCATTCAGTTGTTAGACAAAATGGACTTTACGGATCCATAATCATGTGATGACTTGTTTGGTATTATGCATCATGGAGATGCATTAAGCCCCCTTTTACCAGAGCATGGCTCATATATATGTGTGTGTGTGTGTGTGTGTGTGTGTGTGTGTGTGTGTGTGTGTGTGTGTGTGTGTGTGTGTGTGTGTGTGACTACTGCCAACATGTAGTTATTGTCACTGACACATTTGAAGGGAAGGAAAATATTATCACAAAATGATATGGAAAACATTGTAAAAGAGGGGGCATTGTTTTGTCAGAAGTAATTGCTCTTTTTCCAATAATGTTGTCATTTTTTCATGCTCATGAGCCTTCTATTTGGTGCAGTAAGGCATTTGTCTGATCTATGATACAGTGTCCCAAATCACTTGGTTGATTCGGTCTGAAATTGCCTGGAAACAACATTTAAATCTTTACCAAACAATCCCTAGTTTTAACACCCACAAGAAAAAAGGCTTTTGAAAACATTATGTAAATTACAGCATGCTGAATATATAGGATCTGACATGAGCCGGCGTTTGAGATAAGGTTTTATTCTATGAGTCTAGGAAAAACATTATTATGTGAGCCTTTGGCAAGCTTGATAACTTTTTTTTTGGTTAGTTTAATAAAATTTTATCTCAAACACCAACAGATATCAGATTCTTTTTATCACATAACTATTTCACAAATTATAGATCAGAAGATGCAAAAATCATCTATAGTTACACCAGCGGTAATATTCACAAAGCCCATTGATTTCTATGAAATACATACAAAATGACGTAAAAAATGATGTCACACAATTGTGATATCAAACCTGTATAAAGTATGAAAATCTGTGATGGGTATATTACATCGAAAACAAAGGAGGTTATGTGATAAAAGCCAATACACTAATTGACTGGTTGTACTCTGTAGAGGCTGTTAAAATATTATACCCGGGGTCGAAAATGGCCAATCCCCAAAAATCATGCTTCATAAAGAATCTTATCCCTTACCAGACGACAAAATTTTATCTTTGTCCAAATTGAAAGCATTTGCAGAAAACCATTTCAGTGTGGCTCTAATTGTGCAATTTTTCTTTGATACTGTAGAGAACAATGTGAGAAAAGGAGAAAATGCTGATTACCAGCATTTTCTCCTTTTCCCACAATGTTTTCAAAAGGCTTCTTTCCAAAGGTTGTCAAAAGTCGGCATAGTGTGGTAAAGGAATAAAGAGAAATAAACCCTTAGAGGGCCAAATAAAGCTATCGGATGTTTTCATCATAGAAATATGACCCAAATAATTGCAGTTTCATGGTTGCTTTTGTCTACGGTGTTTCAGCCAAGCAGACAGTGTAACCTGATCTTGATCTATACTGGCTGCAAAAGTAACTATAGTCATGAAAGGCGCTTTAATGGTTAAGAAAAATCATCTTCTCTTTAAACATGTACAATCAAAAGCTTTCATAAACATGTGGCATCATCTGATGACCCCGTATGACTTTATCCAAAGAATGACCCAAGATTCTAAGAATAATCCTTTCCCTAGGTTATATTATGGAAAAACTTACAGACTAATATTGAATATCAGGGTCCGTATGCACCAATCATTCTTTAAAACATTTTTTTTCTTATTCTTCAAGACTTCTAAATTTGAAAGTAACACAACTTCTGATTGGATAAACCAAATAGTTTAGCCAATCAGAAGGTGTGTTACTTTCAAATATATAGAAAATTCTAGAGAATAAGACTAAAATGTTCTTAACTCTTTCAATGCCAAATAAATAAACTTGACCTCTTTCGACGGCTCTAAGTACAATCCATTTAAACTTACAAAGATTTTGATCGTATAGGCTTGACTACACAAGCAGACAGTATAGATCAAAGATCAGACTGCACATTCCGTGCAGTCTGATCTTGATCTGTGCTGTCCGCAAAAGGCACAGTTTTCGCCTATGGCGCAGAATGAGTTAAGCATGGTCGGTGAATACGGACCCATGTGTTGCCCCTGCAGGCGAGTTATTTTCATGGCTATGATGAACCTTTTCTTATTTTCAGGAGTGAAAACTGAGGCAAAGCCTGCGTTTGAAGAGAAAAGAAAGGTGGGGATCTTCATTACTGAGCCTCATTCTGGTTAAATAGAGTTTATTTCATCAGCTTGTGGTTAATATGGGGAAATATTTGCCGAAAAAGGGAAAGGTATGCGAAAATAACGAGTGCCGTAAGGCACGAGTTATTTTTGCGGACCTTTCCCTTTTGAGGCAAATATTTCCCCATATTAACCACAAGCTGATGAAATAAATTATATATTATATTTCCTCTGATTATTTTGTCAACGAATGCCACTTTTAAAACTTAAAAACTTAAAAAACTTAAAAAAGTAGTTCCAGATTTTCGGCAGGAGGAAAATATTCACTGTAACGGGGAAATAATTCCCCCCAGCTTAAATTACGGCATTTCTTTACCCATAACATTTCTAAAAATAGACACATGAAATATAATATAAGGGGTTAAATGCATCTCCAGGACGCATTTTACCTTACTCGTCATCACATAATTATAGATTTATAAAAATCTTATAATGTCAAACAACTGGAAGAATCCTGAGGTAGAATGGTCCTTTGAAATACAGAAAATTTACCAAAAGCAAAAATTTCAACACTGGTCAGCCTGCGTGGACTTTCGAGGCTGACCTTGGTCGATACTTTGTGTCAGTGCATTAAACCCCCTTTCACAGAGCCTGGCTAAATTATAAGTATTAACTCTTTACCACACGACAAAATTTTAGACCTGTCCAGATTAAAAGCATTTGTAGATGACAGTTTTAACCTGGCTCATATGAAATGATTTTTCTTTGAAAGGGTAGAAAACATTGTGGGAAAAGGAGAAAATGCTGGTAACCAGCATTTTCTCCTTTTCCCACTATGTTTTCAAAAGTCTTCTCTTTTAGGGGGCGTTAAAAGTCGTCATTGTGTGGTAAAGGGTTAAGTGGATGTTATCTCGGAAAAATATTTACCAACTAGAATTACAGAATTGACTTGTGGCTTATCAGTTTGTAGGGGTCAAAATCAAAAGAGGTATTAACACTTTACTATACAATTTCTCCTTTTTCCATGCTGTTTTCTAGCTTTGGCTCATTTATGCCCCATTTAAATTTGTCATAATTATGCAGAATGCTCTTGATATGGAAGAGTTCAAAATTTGTCGGTTGGAAAGGGTTATTATGTATTAGACTTTTGCAACGTACACCAGCACCGACTGCAGACTACAGACTATCGACTTTAACTAGGGGTTTTCTAAAATATCTGTAAGACGATTGTGTGGATGAAATAATAAGCCCAATTTCATTATCAGTATTAACAAAAAGTTGAATGATTAATTAATTGATAGAATGGTGTTTGATGTGGTTTGTAACATAATTTCAGTTATATCGCGGTAGCCAATGCACCTATCCACGTTTTCTTGGAATTTCTTTTTACCGGTACTTCATGCAATATTCTTCCCAAGCCACTGTCTGCTTTTTCACATAGCCAACATCTAAACAATGATCAAGGCTGAGAGGTATGAATCCTGTCTCAATGACCAACATCAATCCTCAGAAATAGCTGGGAATTCGAACTCGATTGATTGATTGATTGATTTATGCCTCTTTATAAATTTTTAGTCATATCACGGTGACAGCTCACATATACATGTATTTCCTGGGTTTTACCATTACAAGGCTAGGGCTCTGCAGTGCCTTGCCCAAGGACACTCCCACGAAAATTTCCGTGGATCCAGTGAGACTCAAATCCGGAGCCTCCAGGTCACGAATCCTACACTTTACCACTGAGCCACGCAGTGCCCCGATTTGAACTTTAACAAAAAGACAATTTCAGACCTGTCCTGAACCGAGGGTATACTACAAACCCACAGATGTATGTAACGTGTCTGGGCCATGACCTAACATGTGACAAATATGATGTCTATGAGGTTCATGCCAACAACATACTGTGGAGAAAGGAGTAAACGTTATTTACCTAAGTCCTTTTAACTGGGTTAAACTGAAGGCGTTATGTATGTTGGATACATACTTAACCAAATAATCCCTGTGTCTACGCCTGACAGGGAGAAGCATTCAAAAACGCTTTGGAAAAAGAAGAATATGCTTTTAATGATCTTTTTTTTACTCTTTTAGGGGCAGCATTTGAGTCACATATGTGTAGCTTAGAAAGAAAAGCGAAATGCCTTTCATGAAAGTCAAATTAAAGACAACTATTTACACGAACTTTGAATGAAAAAAAGTCTAGCCGATTATCATATTGTTCTTTTTTTGGATAAGAAAGTCTGTGCTATCACGGGTAAAACGCATACGTCGCCGACGCGTCATTAAAGGTACTCTTTACATCAAGTTATCCTTTCCCTGATAGGCCATTTTCTGACTCTGTCAATAAGAAAAGAAATGGCAGTTGGGAAAAATTGAAATTTTAGAACAGAGCAGAAAACATTGTTGAAAATGGGAAAATTGCCCAGAATGTGGAACAAGGAGAAATTACTCGTTCTGAGCAACTTTTTTCCAAATGTTTTCAAAAGCCTCTTGCTACAAAGGTGTCTGAAGGTGTCTTTTTGTGGTAAAAGGTTGACTTGCTTTTTTATCCTCCTTTTTTGGATATGGTTGCTTAGCTCTGAGCAATATCACAAATTGTCACCTATTTTTGATGTGCGCATTTCAAGTATCAGATATGAGGTATAGGCGATGTTAAAAAAGTTCTTTTATAAGATGTCCATCTGAAAAAACTGCTATGCCAGGTATCTGAGAGAAGATCCAGTCTGCTATCGGAGTTGTGGGTGATACATCTTTTAGAAGCAACAGACCCAGATATAAACCACAAGAGCAGTGTTTGACTGGTATCGGCATTGTCATGTGATCCATACAAAGATACTTCATTGATATCCATGGAGCAATTGTTCATGTTGAAAGTGGCTTTCTGGTCCATATAAATATTGCTCAACATTTCGGTTCTATGATCAGAATTGGGCTTAACCTAGAACATCCATTTCCTGAAAATTGCATTTACTTGTAGATAAAATATATGCAAATAGATTTTTCCTTCTCACCGAATGTAAAGGTGTTTAAGTTGGGAGAATGCTATGCTATACTGTGAATATATGTGCCAGTGTGGCCTGTCAAAGGAGGGAAATTGTTTTAAATACTTAATAAAAAGTTTAACGCCATTTTAACAGCTTAGGTCATATCATGGCGGTCTGTGACGCACCCATGTGTTTCCTGACTTTCTCACACCAGTACTGACACAACTTTCTCTCCAAAGCCACTTACTACTTTTCTCACATGCATCAAAGGTAAGAGGCAAAAAATCGCCGGAAAGAAAGTTCGCAGCAACCGAGTATCGAACCCGCAACCTCCACGACACGAGTCAGATATGCTAACAACTAAACCACCCGGCCAGGGAAAAAAAAAATGGAAACCCAGGAATGTGATGCACAGATATTGGTGTAATTCAAAAGTAATTTATTGCTCTTCTTTTTGATTTACTTAAAATGCATGTGAACCTTTAATCTATTCTCACAATCCTCTTATATACAAATGTTTTGAGAAAACCCCCAATTAAAGTCAGTAGTCTGCAGTTGGTACCGGTGTACGTTGCAAAAGTCTATTTAACCATTTACTAGTCTACATAAATCTTAGCCTCATCTGTATTGAAATCACATGTGGACAACACGTTAGATAATGCTAAAATTACAGGACATCTTAAAAAGAATGGGAAAAATGCTGGTACCAGCGTTTTCCCCATTTTACACAATGTTTTCAAAAGCCTTTATTCTCTTGATAGTGAAAACTCACATCTTTGTGGTAAAGGGTAAACGTGATTGATCAAACAAGATTGAATTATTGTCATAGCCCTGGCATCATCATCGACATCTGTGTTGTCCACGTGCAAAGTCTTTGACATTTTGTAATATCTCTGTTAGTACTGAAGATATTTATTCCAAACTCGGACAAGTAGTTTACCATCTAAAGGAGAACCTATACAAGAGGGGGAGATAACCATCAAAGTATTTTTGACATACAGTATTTATGCCCCTTTTTCTACCTAAAATTTTCACTGAAAGTCAAGCCCTTGCAGCCGAGTCCTGATGAAATAAATTTCAATTTTTTAAGTTGGATTTGTTCTTACCTGAAAATGCTTTCAATTCAGACAAATCTAGATTTGGATTGTTTGGTTAAGACCTAAGATATAAAGGCTTATCTATCCAGGACATATAGGATCTGACATGAGTTGGCTTTTGAGATAAGATTTTATTAAACGAGTCTGGGGAAATGTTATTAAGCGAGCCTTTGGCGAACTTAATAACATTTTTCCTTGACGAGTTTAATCAAATTTTATCTCAAACGCCAACGAATGTCAGATTCTGTTTATCACATAACGTAATTTCACGAAATATAGATCAGATGATGCAAAATCATTTATAGATGCACCCGCAGTAATATCCATAAAACTCATTCACTTCTATGAAATACGTACAAAATGACGTCACACAAATATGATATCAAACGTGTATAAGATAAGAAAATTTGTTATGGGTATATTACACTGAAAACAAGGGTGGTTATGTGATAAAATTGTGTCCCCGGTACTTTTATATTATGATTTGATATGAAATGTGCCATATGAACTGCACTTTTGGAAAAGGAGGCTTAACCCTTTACCACACAATGCCGACTTTTGACGACCCTGGGAAAGAGGCCTTTTGAAAACATTGTGGGAAAAGAAGAAAATGCTGGTAACCAGCATTTTCTCCTTTTCCCACAATGCTTTCTACCCTATCATAGCAAAATTGCACCATTTAAGCAACATTGAAATTGTTGTCTGCAAATGCTTTAAATTTGGACAAGGCTAAAAATTTTTCGTCTGGTAAAGGGTTAACTCATCTCCATGATGCATTATTACAAGCAAGTCATCACATAATTATGGATCTATAAAATCAGTTTTTGTCTAACAACCAACTGAATTATGAGGTAGAATGGTGGTCCTTGTACATGCAGACTTACAGCAGCAGGTTTTGATCCAGGTCAGCCTCTGCAGACTCTGAGGGCTGACTTGATTTGATACTTTTTGCAGATTTATTAAGCCCCTTTTAACAGAGCATGGCTCATTTTCATTAGCTTGGCTGTTTTTGAAGAAAAGTCAATGTATTGTCATAGCTCTGGTGTTGTTAACAATTTCAAATGTGAAAACTTTGAAATTTGTAATATCTCTCATATTACTGAAGATACTTTCTTCCAACTCAGACAAGTTGTTAATTATCAATTGAGGAACCTATACAACAAGGGCAGGTTTATCAAGGTATTTTTGACACGGTTATGCCCCTTTTTTGACTTAGAATTATCACAGCACTTGCAGCCAACTGTTGGCACCAACATGCAATTTTTAGCTCACCTGAACACGAAGTGCTGAAGGTGAGCTTTTGCAATTGTGCCGTGTCCGTCGTGTGTCGTCCGTTGTCAACTTTTACCTTGTGTACACTCTAGAGGCCACATTTTCAGTCCAATACTTATTAAGCTTGCTCAAAATGTTTTTTCTTGATGATATCTCAGACAAGTTCAAAAGTGGGTCAGGTCAGGTCAAAAACTAGGTCACTAGGTCAAATCATAGGAAAACTTTGTGTACACTCTAGAGGCCATATTTTCAGTCCAATACTCTTGAAAATTGGTCAGAATCTTTGTCATGATAATATCTTACATGAGTTTGAAAAGTGGTCATATCCAGGCAATAACAAGGTCACTAAGTCAGATCTTAGAAAAACCTTGTGTACGCTCAAAAGGCCACATTTTCAGTCCAATACTCATGAAACTTGCTTGGAATGTTTGTCTTGATAATATTTTGGACGAGTTTGAAAATTGGTCATGTCGGGTCAAAAACTAGGTCACTAGGTCAAATCTTAGAAAAACCTTGTGTACACTCTAGAGGCCACATTTTCAGTCAAACACTCTTGAAAGTTGGTCAGAATGTTTGTCTTGATGATTTCTTGGACTTTTTTGAAAATGGGTCATATGAGGTCAAAAACTAGGTCACTAGGTCAAATCTTAACAAAAAAAAAAAAAAAAACTTATGTATTTTCTAGAGGCCACATTTTCAGTCCAAAACTCTTGAAAGTTGGTCAGAATGCTTGTCTTAATAACATCTTGGATGATTTTGAAAATGGGTCCTGTCAGGTCAAAAAACTAGGTTATTAGGTCAAATCTTACAAAAATCTTGTGTGCCCTCTAGCGGCCACATTTTCAGTCAAATACTCATGAAAGTTTGTCAAAGTGCTTATCTTAATGTTATCTGATAGGAATTTGAAAATGGGTCCTGTTGGTTCAAAAACTAGGTCAATGGGACCAATCTTTGAAAAAGCTTGTGTACACTCTAGGGGCCACATTTTCAGTCAAACACTCTTGAAACTTGGTCAGAATGTTTGTCTTGACAACATCATGTATAAGTTTGAAAGTGGGTCATATCAGGTTAATAACTAGGTCACTAGGTCATATCTTAGAAAAACCTTATCTCAAGAGGCCACAATTTAAGTTCAATACTCATGAAACTTGGTCAGAATGTTTGTCTTCATGACATCTTGGATGAGTCTAGAAAGCTTGTGTACAAGCTAGAGGCCAAATGTTTAGTCCAATAATTATGAAAGCTTGTTAGAATTTCTGTCAATATATCTCCAAAGAGATTGAAAATGGCTCATGTTTGGTTAAAAGGGTCAGGTGAGCGACTTCAAGGCCATCATGGCCCTCTTGTCTTATCTGAAATGTTCCATATATATTTTAAACAGTTATCCCCAGAAGTAGAGCCCAAGCCAGAGAAATGTTTCTTATATATAACTGGAATGCACCCTAAAACCACATCTGAAAATTTATTCAATTATTTGGAGGGAGGGCAAGAGGACCAAATCATTCAAGACCCAATAAAGGAGCAAGCACTTATTGTTTTCTCAGAAAAACCAGGTAATTGTAATGTTTGGTCGTTGTTTAAGCTTTTATCATACAATCTTAAGTTTTAACAAATCTGAGAAAGAAAGCTTTGAAAACATTGTGGGAATGGAGAAAATGCTGATTACCAGCATTTCTCCTTTTCCCACAATTTTTTCTACTCAATTAAAGGCAACTTTCATCATTTATGTTACCTTTGAATTGTTGTCTGCAAATGCTTTGAATTTGGCCGTGTCGAAAATTTTGTCGTGAGGTAAAGAGTTAATGGCGTTTTTAGCATTCTTTCTGTTATATACATCACTTTGGCCACTATACCCATTCCATGCCCCCCCAGTTTTATTTAGCAGTACTTTGCACAACATTCGTTTTTACCCACTAGGTGTTTTTCCCACATTATGGAAACATTACTCGGCTATATAAAAGAATAAATCCTTTCACAATGACTATCGTCTACTTGTCAAGAAGTGAAATGATATCTCTGTTATTACTAAAGATATTTACGTGTACTTCAAACTGGAACATCTACATGACAAGGGCAGGTAACTATCAAAGTATTTTGATACAGTTATGCCCCTTTTTCAAATTTAGAATTTTTTCTGAAAAGCAAACAACAGCGGCAGAGTGTTGGCACCTGCATACGATGCTCTTGTTTGTGTTACCCTATTACAGTCTACAGTTTGATAAAGGTTTAAGACAATGCTATGTTTTAA
The DNA here is from genome assembly GCA_946811185.2 of Hippopus hippopus. Taxonomy (NCBI): domain Eukaryota; kingdom Metazoa; phylum Mollusca; class Bivalvia; order Cardiida; family Cardiidae; genus Hippopus; species Hippopus hippopus. The sequence goes on along the minus strand of OX328106.1, from coordinate 56,637,992 downwards.
AGTCTCCATTAAAGAAAGCTTTTGAAAACATAGTGGGAAAAAGAGAAAATGCTGGTTGCCAGCATTGTCTCCTTTTCCCACAATATTTTCTACCCATTCTAAGATAAAATTCTACAATATCAGCCTCATTTAATTGATTATTTGCAAAGCTTTTCAATGTGTAACAGTCTAAGAATATTTTGTCAGTATAATAACTTGAGTTTTTGTAGCTTATTTTGGCTCTAATAGTACATTTTGTTTTTGTGGTTGATCTTTTTACAGATATGAACAGACTTTATCGTAAAGTAGACACCAAACCAATAGATGGAAAGCACTTGAAATGCCAAGAAATTAGTCCCCCGACATGTATCGCTGTTAGTTTTGATGAACCCATTTCACACGCTGATAATCTGGTTTATTATTTTGAAAGTAAAGGAAATGGAGGTGTGTGTAGTTTTTTTTTTTTCGACTGTTTTCGAAGAAAACGATGAGTTATTGTTGTAGACCTGGCATTGTGTGTGTCGTCATCCTCATGGTGCAAAATCTTTGACATTTTGTAATATCTCCGTTATTGTATTGAAGATTTTTACTTAAAATTTGGACAAGTTGTTAACCATCAAAAAGGGACCTCATAAAGCAGGAATAGATAACTATCAAAGTATTTTTTACACAGTTATGCCCCTTTTTCTACTCAGAATTTTCAATGAAAATCGAGCACTTGAAGGTGAGCGTTGGCACCTGCATGCAGTGCTCTTGTTTTTCTTAAGGCAGTTTTTTTTAACTCTGTAATTACAAATTGCATGTAAATGTACTGGGCACCATTTTACTAACAATTTGTAAGTTTTCAAGTAAGAATTTTTGTAACTTTACCCCTACGTTTGGCTTTACGAAATCCTAGATCCGTCTTACTAAAGTTTCGTAACTTTGTGAATTTGCATAAGTAAATATTTCTGTAACTCATCAGTTGAAGGCAGAAATAGTAGTTCGCGTGCACTTGTTACCTAGGTAAACAGTGCGTGCCGTTCAACCAAAGAGAAATATGACGTAATTTACGCGCATTTACCCTACATTTCTCATGCTTTACATCATCTCATATGTCAGCTGCTTCTGGCAAATATGGATATGGTACGTGTGAAAAAAAAAAGATTCGCTAAAAAATAAAATTTATGGCTGCGGATATCAGTGAGGATGGTTATAATGTTTTGTTTTTTTTCCTCACGAATTTCTTCTTCTATAACGGCGCAATACAAAAAATACCTCCAGATTTTGGCCTTTGTTATAACATACGACAGATATTTAACATACGGAGAGAAATACACCAGTCAGCATCTTTCACCAGCAGAGATTTGAGCTAGTCCTGATTGATGCGCATAAGTGCTTATCTGCATCAGTAGCTGGTAACCAACCTACTACAGCCAAATATGATACATAACAAACACTTTGTACCTAGAATGTCCAAATCAGATAGGCTGTATTTGAAAAATGCCACTTTGCGGAAGATAATGGTTTAAGAGGGGCTTGAAGTACCAGTTTTACTTTTATCTTTGTTTTACCATCAGGGGGACCTGTTGTTGGCCAAGTTACAGAAAGTGAAGATGGGAGCTGCTATTTCCTTGAGTTTGAAGATCCAAAAGGTTGGTATATACAGAATGTTATGTTGTTGTAATTAATCTGGTGCTTGTGTTAAATTCAAGCAGCGTGAGAAAATGTGATATTGCGCAAGACCTAAGGTTGAGCGCAATGTCAAAATTTTATTACACTGTGAGAAGTAAATACAAGCACAAGGAAAGTCACTACATACCGGTAATATTCCTTTTATTATACATCTACAGCTTTCAACAACAATATCGCAATTATTGACATTTTATCAGAAAACGGTAAACAAAATGAGACAATTAATGGTGTGGAAGGTAGTAACTCTGTTTTTATGAATGGTGGATTATTATTACGGTGTAACATTTTGGCTAATCAAATTGCCAATCAATGCATGCTTAGTCCGTGCATGAGATACGTCATCATACCATACTTGGAACTGTTTTTCACAGTGTGTAGATACAGATTTTTTTTCTGTCATGTGTTTTATTTGATCCAATTGCGACGGATGTATTTGATTAAAAAATGTTACAGATCAAAAAATTCTATCTATACAATCTTTAACCCTTATGCTGCTAAATTAAGTAAATAAAACTTTAAAACCAATAGTAAAAACCAAATATTGCTTTTTCAGATTTAATTTAGGGGCAAAAATATCTCCGTATCGGACAGTGAGGATCAAAGATCAGACTGCAGAGAATGTGCAGTCTGATCTTGATCAACACTGTCCGCAAAAGGTTCTTCAGTCCTTTGTAGCAGCTTAAAGGTTAACCTAACAGCCGCGAGTTTTAATGACCATTTTCCAAATTGAAAGCATTTTCAGACGACAAAATTGATGTGAATCAGAACTTGTTATTTTTTTATGGAAGGGTAGAAAACATTGTTGGTAAATAAGAAAATGTTGGTTACAAATATTTGCTCCTTCTCCCTTAATGTTTTTAACCCTTGACAGAACAATCCAGAGATGTTACGACCCCAAAGAATGGTAACCAGCATTTTCCCACAATGTTCTCTACCCTATCAAAGACAGAGATTACCATTTTAGCTGCATTTATTTTGTTGGCTACTATTGCTTTAGATTTGGACGAGTCCAAAATTTGTCATTTAGTAAAGGGTTAATAGGCTGTTTTCGCAGGGTGATACCAACGCAGTCTCTCTCTCTCTCTCTCTCTCTCTCTCTCTCTCTCTCTCGTGCATTGTATGAGGGTTGTCCCAAAACTCCATGACAAATTTTATAAATGGGCTATTTTTAGCATCAGGACATTAATTTTCACATATCTCATATATGAAGATGTTATTTCACTTTATGTAAAGTCTCCAACAAAATATTAGCTTAATTTTTACTTTAAATTTACAAAATTGTTAAGGAGGTGTCATTTCCCGGCGCATGTCATTTTCTCCAGGTATGTTTTTGTATGAACTCAAATCATGCACAAATATTTTTAATATTTGATATTATTTCTGCTTCATATTACATGTATGTCTTCTTCTGAAACTTTGACTTCATCAAAGAAAATTTGAATGTGATTGAGTAAACAACAGACAGTATACAGACAAACGAAAAAGATCCGTAGAAAATACGAAATTTGAAATGATGACATCAGAAGATCGTGGGGCGCAGCGGAGAGCTATACAATTTTGTGCCAATCTTGGAATGACACTCCTCCAGACTATAAAATAAATTTGGCGTGCTAGAAAGTTTAAAAACATTTCTCGAGCACTGCCCTAACGTGGCATGGCAGGAAAACTGGCTTAAGGCCTGATGAACACCAGGAAGAGAAGAAAGCATGAAGTCATGGGCCAGTTTCTTTAGATAAAGAATCTTGTGATTTGATGAAGAGATGCGTTTTCGCAGATTGGAGACTAACAGTCAAAGAGATATCACAGAATACTTAAGGAGAAATTGAACATGTCACGATTCTGGGTGAGATGGGTTCAGACCTGGGGTCATTGTAATCTGTAATCGTGATTACATGTAATCGATTACAAAATCTGAGTAATCGCAATGTAATCTGTAATCGAGAGTTTTCATGATTACATGTAATCGTAATGTAATCGATTACATTGTAAAAATGCCTGTAATCATGAATACATTTCAATTACTTTATGATTACAATGGGAAAATATTCTTTGCCACTTGTCAATGGTGGGTTTCTTTCATTACAGTTGGGGGGTGGGGGGGGGGGGGGGGGGGGGAAGTTGCCTTCTTGCCTTCTCAAAGATTTTATGCTAAAAGGGTGCTTTAATTGACTAATTTTTTTGTTTTAAATATATCTGAAACAAATATAGAACTGAGATAACTTCAAAGAGAGATTTTCAAAGGTTTGCATGGTGACCGGTCCTAATTAATGAAGAGTGGGTATAATTTGTTTGATTAATTGCAATATTTATCACCTTATTAAAGAAAGTTTTCACAGTTTTGTAAGTGCAATTCTTGTCTTGAAATATAACAAAGTACTCTCTGATCAAATGTGTATTCAAATGAAATAATGATGGCATAAGTGAATTAAAAACCTGTTTATGTGACATCAAAAACCCAGCCTTTTTAGTTTCGAAAACAATGAATTACATCCAGACTTCACAGTCGCTCAAAGAATTTCCTTTAACCCTTTCCCAAACAAGCCCTTGTTTTTATGTGTCTGCAGCACAAGTCTTTTGAAAACACTGTAGGAAAAGGAGAAATTGCTTGTAATGAGCAATTTTTCCTTTTCCCACAGTGTTTTCTACCCTTTTGGAGAACTTTCTTCCATTTTTATCAAATTTCAAATTGTTGTCTGCAAAATCTTTCACTTTTGAAGAGTCTAAAATTAGTCATTTGGGAAAGGGTTAATTTTAATTTTAATAGTTCTTGTCAGATATTAAGTTATCACTGCGATTAAGAGAGAAATTTTGGCTGAGTTAAGAGCAGTTGTATTCATAGAATGTTAATATGTTTTTGTATTCGACTATCACTCTCAAGTTAAAAAATTAAAATGCTGCTTTTGGTCAAAAATAAATTGATCATATTAATCTTAACATGATTGTAAAGTGAGAATATTAGTAGTAATTATTAATATCTCCTTTTATCATAATGTTAAAGAATAGTTCTCAACCTTTTATATGGACTGCAGTATGTCATATTAATGTAAAAATCAGAATGTAATCACATGTAATCATAATGTAATCATGATTACAATGCAAAAGTAATTGTAATTGTAATCAATTACATTGAAAATTTGTGTAATCATAATGTAATCAGTAATCATAAAACTTGGGAGTAATTGTAATTGTAATCGATTACATTGGTATGTAATCGACCCCAGGTCTGGATGGGTTCCACGTTTGTTGTCTGATGGAAACAAACAGAGAAGGTTCACACGTCGCTGGAGTTACTTGCTCGAGTTGAAGCAGATAAAACCCTGCTGGATCCTTCTTTATAACAGATGAGCGATGGTTACACTTCTTCGAACCCGAAGGAAAGCGACAGTCCAGTATATGGAAGACACCTAGAACTCCTCTGTCCAAGAAGGCGGAGATTTCTACTCGGATTTACAAATTCTCATATTTGGCTCCTCTGGACTTTGCCAACTTTCCAAGCTAAAGGAGGAGCTATCAGGTCGTAAGTTTAATCCCAGCAATGAACTGATGTCTGCTACATTCGCTTTTAAGAGAGGTCTGACAGAAATGACAGTTTAAGACGGTTTTTGACCAGTCGTTGAGTAAACGACATCACAAATAAGGTGACTTTCATGGAGAATTTTTTAACAACAGTACTTAAATTTAACATTGATGTCGTTATTTTTGTTTGATGTCCACACCAGTGTGGGTACTTGGTGTGGTATTTATGCTACAATTTTCCTAATTTAAAAGGTTTTTGTGCGATTTTTTTATAGAAATGTTTTGATCATATGTATTGAAAACATATCTGAAAATAGCATTTGTAGTGTTTCATTTTCTTTTGTTAATGAAATTGTCACCGAAGTTTGGGACAACCCTCGTAATTAAGTTGTATGAATACTTGTATATTTACATTATAGGGGGAGGGTCGACCTCGAAGTTGTAATAACTTGTGACCCAACCCCATTTCCATGTACATGTGAGGGAAAATAAATATGTTTAAACTAACACAGGATTGTTTGGTAAAGGATTAATTATATAAGCTTGTGCTTCTGTGTTCTACACATTTGTGTTTGAAAATTTCAGAAAACTAGTTTTCTGAGACAAAGGTGTAGCCTGTTGCCATTCCATATTTAGCATCATATAACTCTTTACCATACAATCCTGACTTTTAACGACCCTGAGGAAGACAGCTTTTGAAAACATAGTTGGAAAAGGAGAAAATGCTGGTAACGAGCATTTTCTTCTTTTCCAACAATGTTTTCTGTCCTTCCAAAAACAATTCTCAATTTTTGACTTGCTTTTATTTTGTCGCCTGCAAACACTCAACTTCAAACATGTCTAAAATTTTGTCGTTTGATAAAGGGTTAACTTTTTTTCCAAAAAAAAACTGTAGACTTGTTTCATTTGAAAGTACACAACAAATTTAACTCTTTACCAAACAACAAAATTTTAAACTTGTGCGAATTGAAAACATTTGCAGACCACAAAATAAATGTGACTCAAAAATAGTAAGTTGATTCAGGAAGGGTAGAAAGCATGGTGGGAAAAAGAGAAAATGTTGGTTACCAGTATTTTCTCCTTTTCTCACAGTGTTTTAAAAGGCTGCTTTCTCAGGGTTGTAAAAAGCTGGGATTGTGTGGTATAGGGTTAGTGTGGTTAAAATAATAGGATATATCTTCATGAAGACAGGAAACTTCGTGCGAAAAGGAGAAAATGCTGGTAACCAGCATTTTCTCCTTTTCTCACAATGTTTTCAAAAGATTTTCCCCCATATATAAAAAATTTTGTTATACTGAACAATATGTTTCTATTTATTCACATGAACAACAAAGGATTATCACAGTCCTCTTGTTATTTTTTCAGCGGTGGAGAGGGTGTGCAACAGAACAAAGCCACATATATTTGAAAACTATGAACTGCGTGTTACACCTTACTATACATTTGAGAACAGAGCTATTTGGGACCACAAAATACACCCAATTCCACAGGCAAGCCCAGTTGAACTGAACCCTCCCACTGAAAAGTTTAGGTTTTTGAAAAGGTACTGTTCTGATTTTGATCATTTTTTAACAATATCAATTCGATCTCAAGATCATTGCAAAAGTTAGATAAACAACAAGTTAACCAAACAGCAACTAAGTTCTTTCATTTGATTTCCTTTGTTTTTATCCTGGCTTCATCTAGGGATGTTGCAATTATTAAAATATGGTGTGTGATTTACATGCAAGGCCTGCTTGAAGTTTGCAAAATGAATTTTACACGTTATCATCAAAATACATGAAATGGCTTGAAACAGCATGTTCATAAATTTTGATGGAGATATTTATGCGTGAGCATTCCTAGAAAGTGCAAAGGAAATTAAGGATAAAACCCAAGTAATACTCAATTCAGGACCGATGAAGTAGTGGAGAGGTATCAAGGGAAGTAAATGACCTCTTACTCCCATTACAATCATCATGAACACCACCATCACAAACGTGCGAGTTATTATCATCATAAATCATAGTCAGTCATAATTAAGCCCTAGACTGCTGAGTGTGACTCAAGGGCCTTTTTCAGACAGTGAAAGATCAAGATCAGACTGTACAGAACGTGCGGTCTGATCTTGGGTCTACACTGTCCAAAGAGAAGATGTTTTTCTCGGAAAAACACTTTTGAAGAGCAAAATTTGGGTTTTTACTGTCAGCTCGAAAGTTTCTTTTCACTTATATGGCAGAAAAAGGGTTATATATCACACAAACAGGGATCCTCTTGCTCAAAATTTGGGGCCAAATAATTGTGATGGGCGCTGAAAATTTTTTGAAAAATGGGTTATTTTGTCCAATTTTATCACTAAAAATTCCCTAAAGTAGTAGTAATTTATGCTTAACCAAGAAAATCTGATCCACTTTTAGAATATCATTTATCCAGTTACAAAATGGGTATTGACTATTTCCAAAACACACCTAGTTCAATTTCAAGGTTGAAAATGGCATAGCACAAACTTCCCAATTTAAGAGATTAATGTGCTTAACCCTCTACCAGACAACAAAATTTTAGCTTTGTCCAAGTTGAAAGACTTGCAGATGACAATTTCAATGTGGTTCAAATGGTGCAATTTTTCTGTGATACGGTAGAAAACATAGTTGGAAAAGGAGTAACCAGCATGGAAAAGGAGAAAATCCTGGTTACCAGCATTTCTCCTTTTCCCACAATGTTTTCAAAAGGCTTCTTTCCAAGGTTGTTAAAATGTGGCATTGTGCGATAAAGGATTAATTTTCCAATGTCAAGGATCCCAGGCCCCTAGTGACAAAAGGCTCAAAATCTGTTCCACTTCAGATGTTTAAGATGCCCAATCTTCTGCCTTCCATGTACAATTTGTGAAGGGAACCTGGTGGTTGGATGGGTCAGAATATGGTTTCCTTGATATCAATGTTTTCACGCTACAGTTTTAATCCTCTGACATACAGTTGCCCAACCTGGTAGTTCAGTGGTTAGCGTATCTGACTCATGACCTGGTAGTTGCGGGTTTGATATGCAGTTGAGGTAAACTTTCTTTCCGGCGATATTTTGCCTCTCACCTCTGATTCATGTGAGAAAAGTAGTCAGTGGCTTGGAAAGAAAATTGTGTCAGTATGGGTGTGAGAAAGCCAGGAAACAGATGCATAACTGCACTGAATGCCATGATATGACCTAAGCTGTTAGAATGGTTTTAAACTCCAATACAAACAATCAAACAGGCATTTGTATTCAAGACCCCAAGAAAGAAGACTGAAAACATTGTTGGACAAGAAGAAAATGCAGGAAATCATCATTGTCATCATTTTTTGCAAGAATTTTTTTTTTTATTTTGTAGACGTTGTTTGGAGCAATTAAAAACTCAGATAGTGGAGAAACATGGGCAGTTAGAGCTTAGCTCAGATAGACTCAAAGTTACTTGTACCATGACTCCCAGGCTGCGGGGATTTAAGACCAAAATCAAGGAATGGCACAATGAAACGGTCAGTTTAATCCAAGACTTTATCAATGAAAACATCAAGGAGAGGTGTATAAGTCTTGCTGAAGAGCCAGAGGTTTGGACCAGACTTCTTCAAGCTGAGACACTTGAAGGTATTTCTACTTACCTCCTTCTTTCATCCCCTCCAACTCACAATATTGCTTTGAACAGAGTATTATAGTTTTCAAACAGTGCTAAATTGGTTGTGGTGGTGGTTGATTTTTCAGGTTTTAAAAACCAAACTCCAAGCGATGTAGAAAAGAAAAACATGCACACATCAATTGAAGGTTTTGCAGACTTGTTCTTGGCTTTTATGGTGAACACTAAAAAAAATCTTTCTGTTCCTATCCATAAGGTATAGGGCTACCAAATTTTGCATGCAGACCTCTACCAGTTATCCCAATTATAGCCTATGGGTAAAAATTAACCCCACCCCAGGGGTCATAAGTTTTACTTTGGGCTTATGTACTGAAAACTAAAAGAACAATCTGGTTTCTAATAGCACTGTAAGGTCTAGGTATACCAAATTTTGCATGTAGATTCATCTATTGGACCCATACCAAGATTGTTAAAATTATAGCCCTGGGGTCAGTCCTTGGGGTAACACATTTTACATGGGGTTATTATAGTGAAATCTTTAAAAGTCTTCTGGTAGTACATGAAGTCAATATGACTGAAGCTTATAATACTGTTCAAGAGAAATAACTTTAGTTCACTCATAACAGAGTTTGTTACCATTTACCTCCCTTGATTATTAAACTACACTTTACCTGGTTGGTGTTGTGTATTCAAGTTTTTTTGACAGAAAATGTTCGATTTTAAGTGATAGTGATTTGTTTTGATATTAGTTGTTATGCTCAGATAGTTGAATCACACAAGCAGTCAGTGTAGGTTCAAGATTCTCAAAAGAGGTTAACTATCAAAAGAGAAACCAATACAGTGGTCAATTAACAACAAGACAAATTTATGATGCATGGCACCATAGAAGCTGCAATTTTTGGTGGACAATTTCAGAAATATTGATTCTCTTGAAAAATTGTGAATACATTTTTGTATCTGGTTTTTGCCCCTCACAAACAGAACATCATGACAAATGGTACCAAAATGCAGAGAAAAAAACAGAATATAATAGGTATTCTAATTCTAAAAAAAAAAGACAGTTCTAAGTTAAGAGAGGAATCTTAAATTATCTTGTATCATCATCATCATCATTATTATTATTATTGTCATTATTATTAGACCTGTTATTATTATTAAAGTGATAATTTTTCTGTAAAAAAAACATGTAAAAGCATTGGAATTTTTAAATTTGTACTTGAAATTTGAAAATGAAGAAATCGCACATTCAAGTACAACATTTTCCATTTATTAAAATGATTTTAAAAAGCAAACTTCTGTAGTCCTGGGCATCACAGGCAATACTACTGAATTGTGTAAGTTAGTAATTATTCAAAGTGATATTAAGATTGTTATTTACGTCCATGTATTTACAATTTTTATCAGTGATCTTTTCCTTTTGTTTCATTTTTCACAAAAAGAAAAAAAAAAATATTCAACAGCTTTCTTCTAAAACGTGATCTTCCTCCTTGTCAGAAGCATCTTGGCATGCCTGTAACAAAGTAAATCTTTACATTTCTAGTCCAGAATCAGAGACTTTTGCACGGCATCTCTAAAACTCTTCTGATCATAGCCTTCACAGTGGGCTCAAACCACCAAAAAACAAAATTATTGTTCAAGTCTTTAAGAATCTGGATCTGTTTAACCACATCATAATAACTGTTACTATTCATAATTTGCTTCATGAAAAGTAGTCTGAACCATTTTCTGCATAGGCCTATAAAACTTCTAATGTAAATTTCAAGAGCTATTCCAAACCTTTGACCTGCAGCGACATAAAAAGTTGTATATGCACAGTAATTGGTTCGGTAATAACTTAAACCTTTCGACTACACAATGAAATTAATGTACTGAATAAGAAAACAGAAACAAGAAATTTTTATGTTTACAATATCTTATAAAATATTAAAAAGTATTACACAGGCTATATGCTGTCTGATCTTGATCTAGTTCTGTAATTTTCGAGCAGTTTCAACCCTTAGAGCACTATGCACCACTAAGGTAATTTCTGTAGAAAATGTACATCACGATCCATATATTTTCACGGATATTGTACATCAAGACCATACTGTACAGAATGTAAAGTCTGATATAACAGATTCGACACACAGTACATTAAATACTAAATTTTACAAGGTTCATAAGGTTCATCCATATCTTTTCACAAGTATTCTATAAATAGCGAACGTAGACCTCTCTGTGTAGGGAGGTAACCAGTCTATACCTTGATCAAAGGTTAACCGCCCTATTATCTTTACGGATTAAAATTGGGCGGAAAAACTTGTACATAAAACTGCTTCTTATCATAATATTCTAAGATACTCTCCATTTCATAATTATCATTATTTTGTTTTGTAAAAGAATAGACAAGTGCGAAAACCCTTGAAGGATGGGAAAGCCTGTGATAAACAGAAGGCATAACAACATAATTTGGGAACATAGAAGGAATCCTATAAGCTGGAAAAATTCAGGGGACTAGCAAATAAACGGAAGTTGATTTCTCTGTATTTTTATCATTATTTGGGAATGAGCTTATATTGCAAGAAAAGCAGGCTTGATCTTCATGTAGGTCTGATCGAATATTTAAGAAAGAGTTTTGTGGAGTAATTTTGCAACACTAACACGACATTTTTAGAAAATTTACAAAAATAATAACCAATCGGATAATTACTGCTTTCGAGCGGCTTCCAATAAAAATATTTTTGATACAGTTATGCCCCTTTTTTAACTTAAAATTTTTTTACTGAAAATCACCATAACCATTGAGCTAAAGACAATTCTCCCTAATGCAGTTGTCAGGTATTGATTTTATACGGGAAAGCTATGCAGTAAGGAAGGAATGATCTCCCGTAACAACATGTAGTTTATTTATTTGGTAGTGAAAGAGTTCAAAGTTACCAAAAGATACACTGGCTTAAAGACACATCTATACAGCAAGAGAGTAAACAAACGCTGTTAAAACTTTACAGTGTGTAGAATCTAGTTAACTGTAAATGTAGATAAAAAATTGATATAAGGTGTATGGGATAAAGAAACGCAAGGGACTTGTTTTCAATTCAAACAAGAAACTGTGGTTGTAATGTCTAGGGATAGCCTCCATAGATTGAGATGCATTTTTTTTCCATTGTAATCTGTGCAACCTTGCAACTGTCAGGAACAAAGATACAAGAATGGTTATAGTTTCATAAAATAAAGATAAAATGGGTTAAAAAACTGGATGGAAACGAGTAAAGATGTATCTTTAACCCATTTGGGACACCATATATTTGCCCAAGAAAGTGTTGGTAAAGTGGTGTTTAAAAATACATCTTTACTTGTTTTCAGCCAGTTTTTAACCCATTTCATCTCTTTTTTATCTAATGTTGTCCCTGACGATTGCAAGGTTGCATAGATTAAATGACTGACAGAAAATGTACTTCATCTTCTAGAGGCCATCGAAGAAATCACTGTTGTAACCTTTCCAGTTTTAAATAAAAAATTTCCAATATATGTATTTATCCCATACACCATACATATTAGTAATTCATCTATGCAGCTGACTAAATTCTGAACCATTCTAAAGTCTATCATATTTCAACAGTGTTTTTTCTCTCTGGCTGTAAGATTGTGTCTTAAGTTTCTAAACTAAAGAAAAAACGTTATTCTGTTGCATATTTCAGACAAGGAAAGCTTTAATATTTATCAAGATAGCAGTAAATGTCAAATACAGCTAACAGGCTTTGAAGATGACATTCACAAGAAGCATGATGAAATATGGCAAAAAGTGGAACATATTCGACATGAACTTAAACGAATGACCAAAACTAAAAATTTCAAGGAACTTAAACAAACCGTACTTGTTGACATGGGTAAACTTGATGAGCTTCAGGAAGAATTTGTTGATGTTAAAATCAAAAAGGATAATACAGCTATAACTGTTGAAGGTCAAGAGAATGACGTACAAGATGTCTTTGAAAGAATTTATGAAACTTTGTCAAAAATAAGTGAAGACTCAAAAAAACACAAATATTCGAAGGCCTGTGTACAGTTTGTTAAAGCACAGAAAGGAATTATGTCAAAGATTCAGCAAGCTGTCAACGATAAAATTGTTTCAGCAGTGTGGGATCTTCAGGATACAGAACTTAAAATTGCTTGTCCAGATCAGTTTGAGCCTACAGAAGTTGCCAGCATTATTTACAGCAAAATTGCTGAAAAAACATTGAAACTTGATAGAGAAATGAAAGATGTTTTAGAAACGGATGACTGGACCAATTTCTGTGCAGATGAAGTTGAAAACTGTCAAGATGAGTGTCAGATACACAGTGATACAACAGTAGTTGTTTATGGGTATGCGGAATCTGTATCTGTGGTAACCCAGCACATGGAAACATTCTTTGATGAAAATACTGTGAGGAGACTGGACATAAGCATGGACCCGGTAAATTTGCACTATATTGAACATTTTTGTGTGGACAAAGTAACAGAGATTGAGCAAATCAATAAAAGTCAGAATGTGACCATTTGCATACGAGAAAAAGGTAAGTTTATACAATAAAACCTTGATATTTTAAGTATCAAACATTCAACAACCCTGCATTTTTCGAGGAATTTTCCTAGTCCCTGCAAAACCTCTACCTTATTACACCAGAAGCAGCTCAGTTATTTCAAGTATCGATAAGTCGATAATTCGAACATGGATGTTGGTCCCTGTAATCATTTTCCTTCTTTAAATTGATTGTTTCTTCGGACACAATATTTTTGCAACTCTCGATCAGTTGTTTTCACACCTTTCCGAGAAAAGGTTTTTATCGGGCCAGCCCATCTACCATGTGGTGTAAGTTTTACAAACTATGACAATTACTAAGGGGGTTTCATACTACAGTATGATTTGAGAAGGTTTTACCATTGATTTATGATGACAGACTAATTATGAAAAGTTTTCGATGTCTAGTCTGACCATCCCCCTGATCAGGAATCGTTATTTAAACTGTCTGATGTTTCATTTTATAAAAAATCACACAAGTATTTTATTCCTGATTAAACAAATGATTTTATCTTCCAACTCTCTTTTTTGCGGTACACCAACTGTTCAAAGTCATTGTTGACCCTGAAAAGACTGTTTTAGGCGTTTGTGATCGAACGATGTTTTTTTATACCCCCGCAAAACGAATGTTTTTGGGGGTATACTGGAATCAGCCTGTCTGTCTGTCCGTCTGTGTGTCCGTCTGTGTACAAAATACTAGTAATTTTGTGTCGAGAACTCCTCCTACAGTTTTGCTGCTATTGTATTGAAAGTTTGTTGATACATTGATCGTATACTGAAGTTGTACAAGATGCAGTTTTCAATCATCTACTCCCTATCATTCAAAGGTAATCTCCCCTTGAACTTAGAAAATTTTTTGTAAAATTGCCTGTTTCTGTCAAAGCGCTGGCGGGGGTATTGAGTCACATTCAGTGACAGCTCTAGTTTTATCAGTTTTCATGTCAATCTATTTATAGCATCAAGTTTTGCCCTAGCTGCTTCGCCTCAGATTAAGACCTGTTTGATCACACAAATTTTTTCTGTCTTATTACGGTGAGGTCATATTTCGGGTTTGAATGAATATCACTGGTTCATTTTCATGTCATAGAAATTTACCTTTGACAAAGGTAAATGTCATTTTTTGCGGGATGTGTAGATATCCTGGTCTGTTTTTGTGTCCAAGACATTAGTAATGAGAAAAGGCTCAGTAAAGCTAGTCTTTCCTTTTTATTTCTTATTAGATCAGCCCTTTACTCTTTTATGACCACTTCAACAGCACCGCAATCACACAGTACCGTTTGTGAAGGTTTACATGTATCACGGCCAAAATTATCCATCCCCACATTCCTGATTTTTCTTGAGAAGAATCAAACTTTTGACATCTTTCCCACTTGCATTCTTTTATCATTTTCTACAGCTTTTTCTAGTTGCATGGTGCCATATTCAATGATATTTCAGTAAATACCGGTGTCCAAAGAACTTAAATCCATTTCCATGTACATGTAAATTTTGTTATTCGTTCTGGAATAGAGCAAGCAAATACATGCGGCTGTTTTCTCTCATAAATGAAAGGGCGAAAGTTATAGGGGGCCAATGTGAAAGGGCAGATCGTACAATTTTGTAAAAATTACGGTAAACACCTTTCCAAAAAGCTATAGAAAGAAAGGCTAGATTATTTAAATACATTGTATCTACTTTGAAATCCAAGAACTCATATGATCAAAACAGGAACATTACAGAAAATAACCTATTCGATATGATATTGGTCAAATGTAGTAAATGAATGAATCAAATAGGGACATTAACAAGGTTCTATTGCTTTGGAAGAATACTTTGATCGCCGATCTTGAACGGAATGCATTTTTTTTTTTCATAGACATTTTAGATAATTCGAACACCGCAAAAATTGGAACATTTTGCTTGTCCCCTTAGAACCTCAAGTTTTACTGTTCTTACGAACATGAAAGTTAGCAACAAATGCATAGCTCAAATACAAACTGCACCTGGCAGAATTCGAACCTGTGCGGACAAATATCCTCGTTTCTCGAGGTTTAAAAGACCAATACCATAACCACTGAGCGAAAGAGAATACTCTCTGACGCAGTTGTCAGGTATTGATTTTATACGGGAAAGCTATGCAGTAAGGAAGGAGTGATCTCCCGTAACACAACCCCTCTTAAAGTCATCATTTTGATGACAAAAAGCCTAATTAGGCAGTAAGTCTATTAATTAGACAACAAATGGCTCAATGGCCAATCCCGGACGAGCCCCCATCTTACGAACATGAAAGTTAGCAACAAATGCATAGCTGAAATACAAACCACACCTGGCCGGATTCGAACCCGTACGGACTAATATCCTCGTTTTTCGAGGTTTAAAAGACCAACACCATAACCACTGAGCTAAAGAGATTCTCTTTAGCTCAGTGGTTAAGGTGTTGGCCTTTCGTCTGGGTGTTCTAGGTTCAAATCCTGCCCGGCCCCTGTTATTTCTGCCATGCATTTGTTCATTTGTTTCTTAGTTACGGACTTTGTTCGTAAGACTGTAATTTCAATCCTGCACACTTGAGGAAGATTTTTGGGCAGTTACAATATCTAGATCAGACTTCAAGGATACAGGGATAAATCTTCATTCCATGCTTTTCAGTAACTTATTGTGAAGCAATGGTGGATTTTGGTGTTAAAATTCATGGTTTAGACTAGTGAAATTTATTTATTTGATAGCTACCAGTATGGAACTACTTAGGTTCTTGCACCATGTTTATGTCTTCGCCCTTTCAAATGCATCAGATCTTTTTCAGACATTGATTAAACTGTACAATCAAAAAAGAAATTCATTTTTTCAAGATGTTTATCAATCCTTTTAAATTTAGGTTTATGAGGTTTGATGATGTGTTGTGTCATTTTAAATTTAAATAAATCAAGGTTGGGCGGTCGAAACCAGGGGCAGTTATAACCCGTGGTTTTAACCGCCCCAGTCAATAATCCAGAAGTGGTCAATACTGGTCAAAAGTGGTCGATTGAATTTTTTAGTGGTCATTTGGAACTTTTAATGGTCAGATGAGTTTTAAGACAACAGTTAGGCTATTTAGTAGAAGATTTATTGTAAGGATGTTTTTAGCTCACCTGAGCACAACATGCTCAAGGTGAGCTATTGTGATCGCCCTTTGTCTGGTTAGGCTATTTAGTAGAAGTTTGGTTATTTAGTAGAAGATTTATTGTAAGGATGTTTTTAGCTCACTTTAGCACAACATGCTCAAGGTGAGCTATTGTGATTGCCCTTTGTCCGGCGTCCGGCAGGGATGTTCCTTGGGTGAAGCTCTAACAAAGTTGTTCAAAGAATTGAATTCCTACCATAACTCTGGTTGCCATGGCAACAAAAAGGAAAAAAATGCAAAATCTTTGAAAATCTTCTCTTCTGAAAGTAGAAGGCATAGAGCTTTGATATTTGGTATGTAACATCTCCTAGTGGACCTCTATCAAGTTTGTTCATATGGTGCCCCTGGGGTCAAAACTGGCCCTGCCAAGGGTGTCACAAGTTCGAACATAGGAACAAAGAAGGAAAACTTTAAAATTCTTCTTCTCTGAAACTGGAAAGCATAGAGCTTTGATATTTGGTATGTAGCATCTGCTAGTGGACCTCTACCAAGTTTGTTCATATGATGCCCCTGGGGTCAAAACTGGCCCTGCCCCAGGGGTCACAAGTTCGAATATAGGAACAAAGAAGGAAAACTTTAAAATTCTTCTTCTCTGAAACTGGAAGGCATAGAGCTTTGATATTTGGTATGTAGCATCTGCTAGTGGACCTCTACCAAGTTTGTTCATATGATGCCCCTGGGGTCAAAACTAGCCCCGCCCAGGGGGTCACAAGTTAGAACATAGGAACAAAAAAGGTAAAACTTTAAAATTCTTCTTATTTGAAAATGGAAGGCCCAGAGCTTTGATATTTTGTATGTAGCATCTCCTAGAGGGCCTCTACCAAGTTTGTTCATATGATGCCCCTGGGGTCAAAACTGGCCCCGCCCCGGGGGTCACAAGTTTGAACATAGGAACAAAGAAGGAAAACTTTAAAATTCTTCTTCTCTGAAACTGGTAGGCATAGAGCTTTGATATTTTGTATGTAGCATCTGCTAGTGGACCTCTACCAAGTTTGTTCAAACGCTGCCCCTGGGGTCAAAACTGGCCCCGCCCCGAGGGTCACAAGTTAGAACAAAGGAACAAAGAAGGAAAACTTTAAAATTCTTCTTCTCTGAAACTGGTAGGCATAGAGCTTTGATATTTGGTATGTAGCATCTGCTAGTGGACCTCTACCAAGTTTGTTCAAACGCTGCCCGCCCCTGGGGTCACAAGTTCGAATATAGGAACAAAGAAGGAAAACTTTAAAATTCTTCTTCTCTGAAACTGGAAGGCATAGAGCTTTGATATTTGGTATGTAGCATCGACTAGTGGACCTCTACCAAGTTTGTTCATATGATGCCCCTGGGGTCAAAACTGGCCCCGCCCGGGGGGTCACAAGTTAGAACATAGGAACAAAAAAGGTAAAACTTTAAAATTCTTCTTATTTGAAAATGGAAGGCCCAGAGCTTTGATATTTTGTATGTAGCATCTCCTAGAGGGCCTCTACCAAGTTTGTTCATATGATGCCCCTGGGGTCAAAACTGGCCCCACCCCGGGGGTCACAAGTTTGAACATAGGAACAAAGAAGGAAAACTTTAAAATTCTTCTTCTCTGAAACTGGTAGGCATAGAGCTTTGATATTTTGTGTGTAGCATCTGCTAGTGGACCTCTACCAAGTTTGTTCAAACGCTGCCCCTGGGGTCAAAACTGGCCCTGCCCCGAGGGTCACAAGTTAGAACAAAGGAACAAAGAAAAAAAATTTTAAATTCTTCTTCTCTGAAACTGGTAGGCATAGAGCTTTGATATTTGGTATGTAGCATCTGCTAGTGGACCTCTACTAAGTTTGTTCAAACGCTGCCCCTGGGGTCAAAACTGGCCCCACCCCGAGGGTCACTAGTTAGAACAAAGGAACAAAGAAGGAAAACTTTAAAATTCTTCTTCTCTGAAACTGGTAGGCATAGAGCTTTGATATTTGGTATGTAGCATCTGCTAGTGGACCTCTACCAAGTTTGTTCAAACGCTGCCCCTGGGGTCAAAACTGGCCCCACCCCGAGGGTCACAAGTTAGAACAAAGGAACAAAGAAGGAAAACTTTAAAATTCTTCTTCTGTGAAACTGGAAGGTGAGGAGCTTTGATATTTGGTATGTAGTGAACCTGTTATAAGTTTGTTAGCCCACCTGAGCACAACATGTTCAGTGAGTTCAAAATTGGGTCATCTAGGGTCATAAACTAGGTAACTATGTCAAATTAAAGAAATACCTTGTGGGCAATCTAGAGGCTACATTTATTGCTCAAATGACCTGAAATTTGGTCAGAATGTTTGTCTTGATGAAATCTCGGATGATTGTGGATTTGGGTCACCTGGGATCATAAACTAGGTCACTAGGTCAAATTAAGAAAAACCTTTAGGGCACTCTAGAGGCCACATTTTTTGCTCAGTTGACTTGAAAATTGGTCGGAATGTTTGTCTTGATACAATCTCACCTGAGTCTGAACTTGGGTCAACTGGGATCATAAACTAGGTCACTAGGTCAAATTGAAGAAATACCTTTAGGGCACTCTAGAGGCCACATTTTTTGTTCAATTGATTTGAAAATTGGTTACAATGTTTCTCTTGATGAAATCTAAGATGAGTTTAAAATTGGGTCACCTGGGGTCATAATCTAGGTCACTAGGTCAAATTAAAGAAATACCTTAAGGGCACTCTAGAGGCCACATTTCTTGCCTAGTTGACCTGAAAATTGGTCAGAATGTTTGTCTTGATGAAATCTCGGATGAGTTTGGATTTGGTTCACCTGGGATCATAAACTAGGTCACTAGGTCAAATTAAAGAAATGCCTTTAGGGCACTCTAGAGGCCACATTTATTTCTCAATTAATTTGAAAACTGTTCAGAATTTTTGTCTTGATAAATGTTTTGATGAGTTCTAAATTGGGTCACATATGGTGATAAAGTAGGTCACTAGGTCAACTTACAGAAATTTCTTTAGGGCACTCTAGAGGCCACATTTTAAGCTCAATTGACTTGAAAATTGGTCAGAATGTTTGTCTTGATAAAATCTCACAGGAATCTGAGTTTGGGTCAACTCGGGTCATAAACTAGGTCACTAGGTCAAATTAAGTACCTTTAGGGCACTCTAGAGGCCACATATTTGGCTCAATTGACATGAAAATTTGTCAGAATATTTGTCTTGATAAAATCTCACATGAGTCTATATTTGGATCAGCTGGGATCATAAACTAGGTTACTAGGTCAAATTAAAGAAATACCTTTAGGGCACTCTAGAGGCCACATTTTTTGTTCAATTGATTTGAAAATTGGTTACAATGTTTCTCTTGATGAAATCTAAGATGAGTTCAAAATTGGGTCACCTGGGGTCATAATCTAGGTCACTAGGTCAAATTAAAGAAATACCTTAAGGGCACTCTAGAGGACACATTTCTTGCTTAGTTGACTTGAAAATTGGTCAGAATGTTTGTCTTGATGAAATATTGAATGAGTTTGAAATTTGGTCACCTGAGATCATAAACTAGGTCACTAGGTCAAATTAAAGAAATACCTTTTGGGCACTCTAGAGGCCACATTTATTTCTCAATTAACTTGAAAACTGTTCAGAATGTTTGTCTTGGTAAATATTTTGATGAGTTCTAAATTGGGTCACATATGGTGATAATGTAGGTCACTAGGTCAACTTACGGAAATTTCTTGTGGATGCTCTAGATGCCACATTTTAAGCTCAAATGACCTGACAATTGGTCAGAAATTGAATTTTGCACGTGGAGTGAAATTTCGCCTATTGACTCAGGTGAGCGATCCAGGGCCATGATGGCCCTCTTGTTTGGTTTTCAATTTAGTTGAATTCATTAACATGTAAGAGTTGATTTGAGTGAAAAAAAAATGTTTCATCCCTGCCAAGGGTACTCATCAGGTGGCTTTTGCCAGTTTTCCAAAAATTGTTTAGAAGTTCCAAGTAGGGTCTGTAGGTTTCATTTTGTCACCTTTGGTAATTGACCAAAAGCCAGAGCTGTCAGTCAAAAACCAATAAGCCAATCAGTGGTCAGCATTTTTCCCATTCAGAGCCGAGGCCGTCTCGCCGTTATCAAACCTAGACATTCTGCATCATTAGGAGTTGGAAGTATACTGAACGCAAAAAGTTTAGTCGCAATTTTCAAGTCATTACAAAATTTGTGAATTAAATGTAAATGCACAAATTTTAAAATGAATTTAAAGGTCAACCTTCTTACTTTTCATCCTTTCAAGTTTAAACCATATTTGTTCAGCCTAACCACGTACATGACGAGAAATGCTAAAAGCACGTGCACCATGTGTATTTAGTCAAGTACATGTGCTTTTGTATTCTTTCCTTTTGTATTGTCATCGAGTCAGTACAGCTTACAGAAAAACAATAAAATTTCTTAGCTATTGCAAGATGGGACGACGGCCTGGCATGAAGTTAGACCAGCGACATGCCGCAATAGGGATGTTGATTGGAGGTGCGTCTGTTAGAGATGTTTCTAGACACTTTAACTATTCCGAGCGTACCATTCAGCTTAAATGCTCGTCGCTATTGTAATGAAATCATAACCCCCGTTGTGATTCCATTTATTCAAGGGGGAGAGCTGACATTTTGCAGCAAGACAACGCCCGATCCCATGTTCCTCGTCACACAAGAGCTCTTCGACAACAAAGCAACATTCAGACCCTCGACTGGCCTGCGCGTTCTCCAGATCTTTCACCCATTGAACATCTATGGGATCATTTGGGAAGGGTTGTGCGTCTACGTCATGACGTCAATAACACGAGGGATCTGGAGCGCGCACTTCAGACTGAGTGGCGTAGAATTCCTCTGCGTGTGATAAGAACTTTAATAAACAGCATGCGAAGACGTTGTGCTGAAGTAGTGAGACAGAGAGGTGGACATACCCGTTATTGAACTTTTGTTATTTTTAGCTCCACTGGCCGAAGGCCAGCGGGCTTATGTCATGGCCTGTTGTCCGTCGTGCGTCCGTCCGTCCGTCCGTCCGTCCGTGCGTCCGTCCGTCCGTCCGTGCGTTAACTTTTTTTTAAAACGTCTTCTTCTCTGAAACTACCCATCCAATTTTGATGAAACTTCACAGAAATGATCCTGCCATGGTCCTCTTCAGAATTTCTTGAAAGAATTTAATTCCTTCAAAAACTCTGGTTGCCATGGCAACAAAACTGAAAAATTTTGAAAATCTTTGAAAATCTTCTTGTCTGAAACCGTAAGGCCAAGGGCTACCAAATTTGGCATGTAGCTTTATCTAGTGGACCTCTACCAAGTTTCTTCAATTTATAGCCCTGGGGTCAAAATTGGCCCCGCCCCGGGGGTCACAAGTTTTACATGGGCTTATTTAGGGAGAACTTTAAAATTCCTCTTCTACCTAGGCATAGGGCCTAGAGCTACCAAATTTGGCATGTAGCTTTATCTAGTGGACCTCTGCCAAGATTGTTCAAATTATAGCCCTGGGGTCAAATTAGGCCCTGCCTGGGGGTAACAAGTTTTACATGGGCTTATATAACAAGATTTACATGGGCTTATATAGGGAGAACTTTAAAATTCTTCTTTGACCTAGCCATTGGGCCTAGGGCTACCAAATTTTGCATGTGGCTTTATCTAGTGGGCCTCTACCAAGAGTGCCCAAACTATAGCCCTTGGGTCAAATTTGACCCCACCCCGGGGGTTGCAAGTTTTACATGGGCTTATTTAGGGAAAACTTTAGAAATCTCCCTGTACCTAGCCGTAAGGCATAGGGCTACCAAATTTTGCATGTGGCTTTATCTAGTGGGTCTCTACCAAGAGTGCTTAAATTATAGCCCTGGGGTCAAAATTGGCCCTGCCCCGGGGGTCACAAGTTTTACATGGGCTTATGTAGAGAAAACTTAAGAAATCTCCCTGTACTAAATCATAAAGTGTAGGGCTACCAAATTTCGCATGTAGCTATATCTAAAGGCCCTTCACCAAGAGTGCGTAAATTATAGCCCTAGGGGGGAATTTGATTCACCCCGAGGGGTCAGAAGTTTTACATGGGCTTATATAGTGAAATCTTCAGAAATCTTCTTGTTACTAACCATATGAACTAGGGCTACCAATTTTAGTCCTGTTTCAGGGGTCTTATGTTCAAAACCAATTGGCCAAGTATTGTAATGTTTGGCATGTAGTGATTTTACGTATTAGCCAGTGGAGCGATACAGGGCCATCATGGCCCTCTTGTTTCTTTAAACCCCTCTATCGAAAGAATGAGCTTTACTGCCAATCTTTCTTATTTATTTTGTGGAAATTATTCGATTTTTAAAGATGCCTGATCAAATATTCTGGAACAGTAATTGTATATCTGATGTTCTCATTCTATCTCACAAAATCTATACTTAAAGACGAAACGACTAAACTTTTTGCGCTCAGTATATATATGAATATATAGTAGATATGATTTAAAAATTTGATTAATTACATTAGAATTGATATCCATCATTAATCCTTAGATCCACTATTGACTATTGACGCAGATGACAACTTAAATTGAAAAAAAAAAAAATAAAATAAAGAATGATGTTTGTAAACATGATTTTGTATTGTAATAAATTTTCCAAAATGACAATCTTAGCTATAAATACCCGTTTGTTTCTTTACTAAAAAAAAGAAAAAATAGATCCATACTCGTAGATCATATTTTAGACTGCTGATTGGATCTGATCCAGTTCATTTATTTTTTTCCTTTATCTTATTTTCTTTTTGAGTTTGAGTAGACTCTATATACTTTTTAATTCAATTTCTTCCCAAATCAAGTTAATTTGCTATGTAGAATGCTCTTTATATCTGTTTTGTGGATTTTTCACTCAGATAATCCTTCAAAGAAATGTTAAATGAAAAAATAATCATGTCAATATAATTAATTTTCTCGAAAATATTGTTCCTATTTCTATAGTCGTCTTGGAAAGTAAAAACTAAACAGCCCCCCCCCCCCCCCTTGGAAATAAAAAGGTATGTTTTAGACGTTTGTTTAAATAAAAGACAAATGTCATCTTCCTGCATTAGTAAAACATTGAAAACGTTGTTCTCATTGGTCTCTATATTTTAACCTTTTTATCAATGTAAACTTAAAGCCCGTGTAAGACGATATGCCACCCTATGTAATACCATCTCTCCCCCTCTGTTTACAATCTTTTATTTAATCTCCCTTAAACTATTATTTATTTATTGAAAATGAAAGGGAAACCAATCATGCTGTCTTCCTTTAAGGACAAGATCTGTTGCACATGTTGCCAACTTTTATGCAAAAAGTGGAGCAAGGGTTTATGCGGTATTTCTTTGATACTGGTATGCCACGCCACAGGCGTTCGGTACTGTCCTACTTGTAAAGTTACAAGAACGTGTCATATAATTAGTATGACTCTCTTGACCATCTTTGATTATTAGTGATTGGAATTTGGATTATACAATGTCTAAGCCAATATAACTGGTTAAAACCGCCGGCCCGGTCAATACTCATATTGACCGGATTTTTGTCAACCTTGAAATAAATGGCGGCATTGTTGGAAAGAGAAAAAATGCAGTTTACAAGCATTTTCTTCTTTTCCCTCCATAATTTTTATTCTTGCATTATTAATTTGCCATCTGCAGATATTTTGAATTTGGAAGAGTCTAACATTGTTGATGTAGGAAAGGGTTTACAAATGTTCCATGCTCTGTGAAAAGGGCACTTAATGCATTTGCGAAACGTTTCGACCATGGTCAGCATGCGCAGTCCGCACAAGCTGACCTTGGCCGAAACTTTTCGCTATTGGTCAATTTTCTGTCTGTCCAAGGACCAGTCTACCTTATGATTAAGTTGGTTGTTTTAAAAAAAAAAAAAAAATGGCTGTTGTGGATCCATAGTTATGTGATGGCTTTCTTCAAATGGCTTGCAACATGCGAAAAGGGACATTCGGACATTTGCGTAAGTGCCATCTCGGATCAGCCTGCGCAGTCCGCGCAGGCTAATCCAAGACGGCACTTTACGACTACGCTAGATTTTGTGCTACAGTAGACTTTGGAAAAACAGAAAATTACATAAAAATGGAAAATGTCGTTTCGGATTAGCCTGCGCAGACTGCGCAGGCTGATCCGACACGACACTTTACGCAAATGTCCGAATGCCCCTTTTCGTGTGTTGCAGGCCAAATGATGGATCACGGCGGTACATTAAGCCCCCTTTTGCTGGAGCATGGCTCAAATATTTTTGCCATGCTCTGTGAGAAGGGGTTTTGATGCATATGCAAAAAGTATCGACCAAGGTCCGGGCCTACACAGACGTTGCAGCCTGACCTAGGTCAACACTTTTTACTATTGGTAAATTTTCTAGATTTGCAAAGACCATTCTACTTCATGGTTCAGTTGGTTGTGAGACAAAACAGATGAGCTGTGCTCTAGCAAAAGGGGACATAATGCTTCTCCATGATGCAGGACATCTAGCAAGTCATCATATATGGTAATGGATGCATAAAATCCATTTTGTGTAGCAACCGACTGAATCATGAGGTAAACTGGTCTTTGGCAATTGTTACGAGCCAAGCGTAACGAGAAAGAAAACCAGCAACAAGCTTTTAACAGTTGACAATATTTATTATAGAACAAAGACAAAAGAGTACAACAAGTTAAGTTTGAATGAAATTTTGACAATTGTTAATCTTAGAACAAGAAATAGAATAAGTCCCTCAAAATTAAGAATTATGTTTAGATTACAAAAAGAATGAAATTTCTCGTTCCTAAAACCTAAATTAACAATAGTTTAACTTGCAAGTAGATACGAGCAGCCTGTTTAAATAAAAGATAATTCTAACTTACAGATGTATATCCTAAGTTAAATCCAACACTTTTCACTAATTCTGTATCCACAAAGCCACAAGTCTAACTTCAAAATCCAAAAACACCAAGTAAGTCACTCCTATTTGTATCAGCTGGGAAAATTATAGATTAGTCTTTTCTAGAAAGATGACATCATGGATTGGTAAACAGCTTGTTTACTAACAACCTGTTTCTAAAACTAACCACAATGGAAAAACCAATAAATGTTCCTCATGTTTCTAGAATATTCTGAAAACAGGTCACTGTATATCCCATCTACATAACACAATGCAGAAAATTTACCAATAGCAGAAAGTGTCGGGCCAGGTCAGCCTGCACGAACTGCATAGGCTGGCACGGATCGATAGTGTTTGTAGATGCATTATGCCCCCTTTTCACAGAGCATGGCTCAGATCTTATAGATCCATAATTATCTGATGACTTGCTTGGTACAATGCATCATGGAGATGCATTAAACCCCCTTTTAGCCAGAGCATGATGGTTTATTTTATCTTACAGACTCTAAAGTTGAGATATTTGGGAAAAAGGCAGGACGTCAGGAAGTAAAAACAGCCTTGGAAAATTTGGCAAAGGCTATCGTATCTGACAAGCATAAAATAGAAAAAATTGGGATCAAACAGGTCTATGCAGTTGAGAAGACGAAAGGAACAATCTTTCGAATTGAGAAGGAAACAAGGTGAGCCTTTAATTTAGCTCTTTACCACACAATCCTGAGTTTTAGCAACCTTGCGGAAGATGCCTTTTGAAAACATTGTGGGAAAAGGAGAAAATGCTGGTAACCAGCATTTTCTCCTTTTCCCACAATGTTTTCTATCTCATCAAAGACAGAAATCATCATTTGAGGTACTTTCAATTCATGTCTGAGAATGCTTTAAATTTGGAACAGTCCAACATTTTGTCGTTAACCTGAGTTAAAACCCGAGTTTTAACGACCATGAGAAAGATGCCTTTTGAAAACCTAAAATTTGTCTGTGATGTGGCTCAAAAGATAAAATTTGTCTTTCATAGGTAGAAAACATTGTGGGAAAAGGAGAAAATGTTGGTTACCAGCATCTTCTGGTTTTCCCACTATGTTTTCTGAACTTCTGTTGTTTGGTAAATAGTTAAACATGGCTAAAATAATTGGATTTGTAACTGGATCTGTCTTTTGAACTTCAGAAAACATAGTGGGAAAACCAGAAAATGCTGGTAACCAACATTTTTGGTTTTCCCACTATGTTTTCTGAACTTCAAAAGACAGATCCAGTTACAAATCCAATTATTTTAGCTATATTTAACTATTTACCAAACGACAGAATTTTAGACTCCTCCAAATTGAAAGCATTTGCAGACGACAAATTAAATGTTGCATAATTGCTGAAATCTGTCTTGGAAAGGGTAGAAAACATTGTTGGTAAAGCAGAAAATGCTGTTACCAGCATTTTCTCCTTTTCCAACAATGTTTTCAAAAGACTTTTTCCTTAGGGTCATTAAAACTTGGGATTGTGTGGTAAAGGGTTATGCTATAGTCTGCAAGTGATTTTAATTTGGACAAGTCTAAAATTTGGATTTTTGGTAAAGGGTTACCTATCTTTGTTAAATTCCACCCGCATTGAGCAACCCCTGTCTTCAAAGGTCAAACTTTATCATTTTTAGCTCCACTGGCCAAAGGCCAGCGGGCTTATGTCATGGCCTGTTGTCCGTCGTGCGTCCGTCCGTCCGTCCGTCCGTGCGTTAACTTTTTTTTAAAACGTCTTCTTCTCTGAAACTACCCATCCAATTTTGATGAAACTTCACAGAAATGATCCTGCCATGGTCCTCTTCAGAATTTCTTGAAAGAATTTAATTCCTTCAAAAACTCTGGTTGCCATGGCAACAAAACTGAAAAATTTTGAAAATCTTTGAAAATCTTCTTGTCTGAAACCGTAAGGCCAAGGGCTACCAAATTTGGCATGTAGCTTTATCTAGTGGACCTCTACCAAGTTTCTTCAATTTATAGCCCTGGAGTCAAAATTGGCCCCGCCCCGGGGGTTACAAGTTATACATGGGCTTATTTAGGGAGAACTTTAAAATTCCTCTTCTACCTAGCCATAGGGCCTAGAGCTACCAAATTTGGCATGTAGCTTTATCTAGTGGACCTTTGCCAAGATTGTTCAAATTATAGCCCTGGGGTCAAATTAGGCCCTGCCCGGGGGTAACAAGTTTTACATGGGCTTATATAACAAGTTTTACATAGGCTTATATAGGGAGAACTTTAAAATTCTTCTTTGACCTAGCCATGGGGCCTAGGGCGACCAAATTTGGCATGTAGCTTTATGAAATGGCAATATTTAGGTTTTTAGCTCCACTGGCCGAAGGCCAGCGGGCTTATGTCATGGCCTGTTGTCCGTCGTCCGTCCGTCCGTCCGTCCGTCCGTCCGTTAACTTTTTTTTAAAACGTCTTCTTCTCTGAAACTACCCATCCAATTTTGATGAAACTTCACAGAAATGATCCTGCCATGGTCCTCTTCAGAATTTCTTGAAAGAATTTAATTCCTTCAAAAACTCTGGTTGCCATGGCAACAATACTGAAAAATTTTGAAAATCTTTGAAAATCTTCTTGTCTGAAACCGTAAGGCCAAGGGCTACCAAATTTGGCATGTAGCTTTATCTAGTGGACCTCTGCCAAGATTGTTCAAATTATAGCCCTGGGGTCAAATTAGGCCCTGCCCGGGGGTAACAAGTTTTACATGGGCTTATATAACAAGTTTTACATGGGCTTATATAGGGAAAACTTTAAAATTCTTCTTTGACCTAGCCATGGGGCCTAGGGCGACCAAATTTGGCATGTAGCTTTATCTAGTGGACCTGTACCAAGGGTGTCCAAATTATAGCCGAGGGTCAAATTTGACTTCGCTCCGGGGGGGGGTAACATGTTTTACATGGGCGGGCTTATATAGGAAAATCTTTCGCATCAAGCTATAAGGGCTAGGGCTATCAAATTTTGCATTTAGCTTTATCTAGGGGGTCTCTATCAAGGGTGCCCAAATTATAGCCCAGGGGGTCAAATGTAGCCCCACCCCAGGGGGTCACAAGTTCTACATGGTCTTATATAAGGAAACTTTAATAATCTACTTGTACATAGCCATATTTAGGCCTAGGGCTACCAAATTTTGCATGTAACTTTATATAATGGGCCTCTACCAAGAGGGCCCAAATTTTAACTTTGGGGGTCAAGTTTGACTCCACACCAGGGGTCACAAGTTTTACATTGGCTTTTATAGTGAAAACTTGATAAACCTGTGTCATGGATCACATATTTTACAGGGCCTTTTATTCAGCAAACTTGTTTTACATGACTTTTTATTGGGCAAGATTAAAAAATCTTTTTGTTTATAACCACACATTCTAGTTTCATATTGTAGGTCTGGGGTCAAAATTGCCTTCATTCCAGGGATCGCAAGTTTAACATGGGCTTCAAAATATTGTCACTTCAATTTAAACATTAAT
Source organism: Hippopus hippopus (assembly GCA_946811185.2). Lineage (NCBI taxonomy): Eukaryota > Metazoa > Mollusca > Bivalvia > Cardiida > Cardiidae > Hippopus > Hippopus hippopus. The sequence continues at coordinate 56,609,280 of OX328106.1, read as the reverse complement.
CAAGGGAAATAACTCTTTTTATGAAAGATAAAGTTCGTTACTATTTACCTCCCTTGATTATCAAGCTGCAGTGATACATGATTGGTGCTAGACAAGTTTTTTAGCTCCACTGGCCGAAGGCCAGCAGGCTTATGTTATGGCCCGTTGTCCGTTGTGCGTCCATCCGTATGTTAACTTTTTAGCACATTTGAGCACAACGTGCTCAAGGGGAGCTTTTAGCATTTGTTTCAACTCAATAAAAGAATTTTCAATCATACACCAAAACAAAAAATTATCCTCCACATATCTGACTGTGTTTACAAACTATGAAGTGTTCATATTAATACACCATGTCTACTGTTTGATGATGACTAGCTTAGAAAAAGTATTAATAAAATAAGTTTGAAAAAAAATCTTAGTGATTTATTATGACAATTGTTAGCACACATGTAACTCATTACCAAACGATAATATTTTAGGCTTGTCTAAATCGAAAGCACTTGCAGACGACAAAATAAAAGTGATTGAAAATTTGAAATTTGTTTTGTGAACAGTAGAAAACATTGTAAGAAAAGGAGAAAATGCTTTTCTAAAGCCTTCTTTCTCAGGGTCATCAAAAGTAGGGATTGTCTGGTAATAGGTTAAAAAGATATATTTCAAACTGAGATTGATGTATATACTTGTTTTTTACTGGCACTGAAGGTCCGTCCGTCCATCTGTCCGTGCGTGCATTAACTTTTATTTCAAACATCTCTGAAACTACTTATCCAATTTTGATGAAACTTCAAAGAAATGATCCTGCCATGGTCTTCTTCAGAATCCCATGACAGAATTTTATTCCTTCAAAAACTCTGGTTACCATGGCAACAAAACTGAAAAATATAGAAAATTTTCAAAAATCTTCTTCTCTGAAACTGTAAGGCCTAGGGCTACCAAATTTGGCATGTAGCTGTATCTAGTGGGCCTCTACCAAGTTCCTTCAAATAATAGCCATGGGGTCTACCAAATTTTGCATGTAGCTTTATCTAGTGGGCCTCTACAAGGAGGGCCCAAATTATAGTCCTTGACCCAAGTTTGTCCCCACACCACGGAACACAAGGTCACCAGTTTTACATGGCCTTTGTAATGAAAACTATCTTAAGTCATCATGTTACTAACCATTATAAAGACTAAGGCTATTAGATTTAGCCCTGTCTTATGGGTTTCATGTTTTACAGGGCTTTTCATTGAGAAAAATTTGAAAATCTTCTTGTTTATAACATTCAAGAACTGAATTATTTGGTATGGAGCTTTATATTGTGGACCTCCACCAGGATTCAAATAATTATAGCTTTGCGATCAAAATTGGCTTTGCCCATGGATCACAACTTTCTCGTAGGATAAGATAGAAAAATGTTTGCATGTCCTCGTGTTTGAAATCAATTTGCTGAATATTGTAATGTTTGGCTTGTAGTGTTTTTACTTAATAGCCAGTGGAGCGATACAGGGCCATCATGGCCCTCTTGTTTTTTGAAAGAACAAGTTCTCATGGTCTCAATTCTGATTTAAGCCACATTTGATTTGTCGTCTGCAAATAGTTTCAATTTGGAAAAATCTAAAATTCTGTTGTGTAGTAAAGGTTTAACCCTTTACCAAACAAGCCCTGGTTTTCACGACCCTGGGAAGAAAAGCTTTTGAAAACCTTGTGGGAAAAGGAGAAAATGCTGGTAACTAGCATTTTCTCCTTTTTCCACAAGGTTTTCTATCCTTTCAGAGACAAATTTCATAAATTGAGACACTTTTAATTTGTTGTCTGCAAATGCTTTCAATATGGACCAGTCTAACATTTTGTCATTTAGTAAAGAGTTAAGGGTCAATGCACATGCAGCAGAGGATATTTTGTAAACATGATAAATTGAGAAATTAATGATGTAGACAAGGACTTTAAAGTTACTTGTTACCCTTATTGGCAAATTTTTGTCAAATCATGCCGAAATAGCTACCAGAAATTAACAGACATGATAAATTGATCAGTGCAAAAAACGTGGAGACCCATGACACAACAAAATGTCCCTATGACATTGTCCGATCAGAGTCACTTTAGACCGTCTTTTAAGCTTTTTGATGATTTTAAGCAGTAAATTTACACATATTTTTTAGTATAACAGATTTTTTTGCTGGAAATCATCAATATGGATTGCTTTACTACTAGTTGGGAACCATTATTGTTATACCCTCTAATATGGAATCTTACCCCCAGATTTACAGCTCAGGGGGTAAGTGTACCCTTGAAATAAAAAGCTAGTGGGAACACTGTCTATGCTCCACCAGTTGAGCAATGCAGACAGGTAAATGTACTGTATACAAACATTGTAAGTTTATTTTGCTTTATATTTCTTTCAGATAGCTTCCATCTTGGAAAGGATGAAAAGTAAAAATCATTAGAATTAGATATAGCATTATATAAGTCTAATGGCAAAGGCCATTATGTTAGGATAATGTATAAAAAGTCTGAAAGCATAGTTTGAGTAAAGAAGCGTTGATTGCGTACTGTATACATGGATATATTGGATATATTGGATATATACACGTTTTGAAAAATTCGTGAATTACCCATTACGGTTATTCTGTGTTCAGAAATGTTTGCAAACTCAAGACACTCGCTGTTTGTTTGTATGCTTGCGGTAAAATACGCAAAAAAAATGTTTATAAACTTTTCAAATTCGCAAAATCGCAAAAATTTCCATGCCACAAAAATTTCCATGTACACAGTATTATGAAGCACCGAGAAATGACAATTATTGTGTCTTTTATTTCAAAGATGTCTGATAAAATCAGACTTTGATGAAGATGCTGGGAGATTTCTGCCAGATGATTCAGCTTATGATACTGTTTCCTTTGATGGTGCAGGAGGATTTGAGTCTGCAGAAGGTATGGCATTTTCTTTTTTTCTATTTATTTGTTATATTTTTATCAGTGAATAACTGGGATTTCACAGTGAAAAACACCACTAGTGATGATAAATATGCTATCATCACTAGTGACGATATAGTTTTAAAATGTTTGCCGGAACTTTTTTTTTTCATATGTTGCTCATTTTGTACCATCCTTGATAATTATTAAAATAAAAAAGGGTGAATTAGGAGTATAAGAAATAAGATAATCAATTGGTTGTGTGTGATATTAAAGATCTTACTCGAATGGGGTTTGATGCGGTCAAAAAATTCATCCTTTGCACTCATTTTTTCAACCGCATCACACCCCATTCTAGTGACAAATTTTTTATATCACACAGAACCAGTTGATTATCCTATATTTTTTGTACTGTTGGGGCAAGCTGGTGGCAAACAAAAATCAGCCCTTTCAGCACCATAGGGAAAAAGCAGGCACTGTTGTGGACGGCATAAATCAAGATCAGGCTGATCTTTGATCTGCACTGTCTGCTGGTTAACTCTTTACCAGACGAGAAAATTTTAGACTGGTCCAAATTGAAAGCATTTGCAGACGACAAAATAAATGTGACTGAAAAATTGAAATTTTGTTTGGGAAGGGTAGAAAACATTGTGGGAAAAGGAGAAAATGCTGGTTACCAGCATTTTCTCCTTTTCCCACAATGTTTTAAAAAGGCTTCTTTCTCAGGGTCGTTAAAAGTCGGGATTGTGTGGTAAAGAGTTAAACAATTTACAACACAACAACATTAAATTTTTTATACTTGTCCAATTAAAAGCATTGAAATTCACAAATTCATTGTGGCTCAATAGATGATTTTCTGTCTTTAGAATGGGAGAAAACATTGTGGGAAAAGGAGAAAATGCTGGTCATCAGCATTTTCTCCTTTTTTCACAATGTTTTCAAAAGCATTTTCTATCAGGGTCATTTAAACTCAAGATTGTGAGGTAAAGAGTTAATCTGGTCTGTAAATTAAAAATCTTCTCATATCTCTTTTACTAATGTAGATGAATTATTATTTACCTTAATCTTTTACCACACAGTCCTGATTTTTTGGGGGAAGATTGTTTATTGATTGACGATATGGTATGTTAAGCTGTTTTCAACATTATTTCAATTATATTATGGTGGCCAGTGTACCTATCAGTGCTTTCCAGGAATTTTCTTTACCAGTACTCCACACAATATTCTTTCCAAGACACTGGCATCTTTCCCACATAACCGTCATCGAGACAATGGTCAACAGTGAGAGAGGAATGAATCTTGTCGCAATTACTATCATCAATTCTTGGAAAGAAACTGGCCGAGCCAGGAATCAAATGAAGGACCTCCTGTTCTCAAGTCCTATGCACTCAACTGAGCTACCAGGGCTTGGCAAATGGTCTCTTTTTTTATGCCAGTGCCATCAAATGGTGGTGGGGGGGGTGCATTTAGTGTTACCCCTGTTGATGTGTTTGTGTATGTATGTGATGTTCATGTCTGGCCAATAATTTCCAGGTGGATTGTCCATTTCTGAAATAATTTGTTACAAATCATCACTATTGATAGATAATGGGAAATGTGCAACAACTGTGGCGCCAGCTCAAAGGTCAAGGTCAAAGTGCATAGTTGAACTTCATATAAATTGCTACAATTACAGTGATGACAATATTGCAGGGGCGCTGACATATTTGTAGTACATGTACTGACTTAGAATTGAAGAATCCTTAGCCAAGCATAGGCTCCTGCACAAGTGCATTTTATATAGTTTATTTCATCAGCTTGCGGGTTAATATGGGGAAATATTTGCCGAAAAAGGGAAAGTTATGCGAAAATAACGAGTGCCATAAGGCACGAGTTATTTTCGCGGACCTTTCCCTTTTGAGGCAAATATTTCCCCATATTAACCACAAGCTGATGAAATAAATTATATATTATATTTCCTCTGATTTATATTTTGTCAACGAATGCCACTTTTAAAACTTAAAAACTTAAAAAAATTAAAAAAGTAGTTCCGGATTTTCGGCAGGAGGAAAATATTCACTGTGACGGGGAAATAATTCCCCCCAGCTTAAATTACGACATTTCTTTACCCATAACATTTCTAAAATTAGACACATGAAATATAATATATTGTTTTATTTTCATTACAGAGGCAACTGAAGACAGCTTGCCTGTCCCTGAAAATAAAGATTTCAAGTGCAAAAATGGTATTGTCATTTTACAAATAGAAGGTGAAATTGGCAAGCAGTCTGTAAGTAGCTCTGTATTTTATCCGTTTTAACCGTTTGTTAGCAAGCAACAAAATTTGCACTAGGCCAAATTAAGAGTATTTGCAGACAACAGCTCAAACATTCAAATGATGATTTCTGTCCTGAATAGGGTAGAAAACATTGTGGGAAAAGGAGAAAATGCTTCTTACCAGTATTTTCTCCTTTTCCCACAATTTTTTCAAAAGACTTCTTTCGTGGGGGTTGTTAAAATACAGGATTGTTTGGTAAGAGGTTAGACCCTGCATCGATGCTAATGTCCTTTTCTGGAAAACCATAAAAAATCTAGCTATTTCTAGGTATTTTTGGCCAAAATATGTAACAGTATCAGAAAGTGTAGATCTAAGATCAGATTGAATGTTCTGTGCAGTCTGATCTTGATCTATATTGTCTCCAAAAGCAAATTAATCCAGGCCAAGCGCTCTTAAGAGTTAAACCATAGAATGTCAAATAATCAAACCAGGTGTTTTCAGTCTTCAAGAAAGACCCAAATAGTTGCAATTTCAAGCTGTTTTTGACCAGAATGTCCAGGTAAAGTGAGAAGTGTGGAATTAAGACCAGACTGCAAGGTTTGGTGAAGTCTGATCTTGATCTTCATTGGCAGCAAAAGCAGCTACAGTTGTGAAGAGGTCTTTCAGGATCAACACTAAATACTAGTACTAAACTTGCCCAGATTGAAAGCATTTTCAGCTGACAAATGGAATTTAGCTCAAAAATGGGATTTGACTTTGATTTGCCAGAATAGAAAACATCAAGGAAAAAGGAGAAATGCTGGTTACTAACATTTTTCTCCTTAATATCCTCAATGTTTTGAAAAGCCTTCCTCTTTAAGGTCATAAACCAGCAACCAAACTATTCCATATTTTATGATTTTACTGAAGAAATCTTTTGAAAATGTGCGAATTTGTCCGAGATATCATCAAGACAAACTTTTTTACCAAGTTTCATGAGTAACTTACTGAAAATGTGGCCTCTAGAGTGCACACAAGGTAAATGTTTATGCCTGGAAGACAGACAACACACCACACACGATGGACACATTACGACCACAAAAGCTCACCTTAAACACTTCGTTCTCAGGTGAGCTAAAACAGTAGAAGATGGAAAAAGGAGAAAATGCTGGTTAGCAGCATTTTCTCCTTTTCCCACAATGCTTTCTGAAACCCTCTTGCTCAAGTTAGTTAAAACTTTGGATTGTTTTGTAAATGGTGAATAAAAGAGAGGTTATCATGCTAGTTTAAAGCATGAGTATTTAAAACTTTCAGGCTGATGTGTTGGTGGCTTCATGTTCCCCAAATTTGGACCTTAACCTTGGTGGAGCTTCAAGGTCATTACTTAAAAATGGAGGTTCTGGCCTGCAAGATGAACTGAGGAAGAATCAGACAGAAATCAGGACTGGTGAATTAGTGGTTTTAAGTGGAGCGCAGCTTGAGTGCAACAGTGTGTTTTTGACAGCTTTACCACAATGGTCATCAGATAATATATGCCTTTCAGTAAGTTTTTTTATCAATAGGGTCTGTATTCACCAACCATTCTTTTTAAAGTCTTTATCAAATGACAAAATCTTGGACTAGTCCAAATAAGCATTTGCAGACAACAAAATAAATGTAACTCAAAAATTGAAATTTGATTTGGGAAAGGTAGAAAACATTGTGGTAAAAGGAGAAAATGCTGGTTACCAGCATTTTTTCCTTTTCCTACAATGTTTTCAAAAGGCTTCTTTCTCAGGGTCATTAAAAGTCGGGATTGTGTGGTAAAGAGTTAAAACTGGTAACCAGCATTTTCTCCTTTTCCCACAATATTTTTTACCCTATCAAAGTCAGAAATCATTATTACCAAGATTTAATTTGTTGTCTGCAGATGTATTGAATTTGGTCCAGTCCAAAAATTTGTCGTTTGGCAAAGAGTTAAGCATGTTTTTACTCTTATTCTCCAAGATTTTCTAGATGTGAAAGTAACAAAACTTCTAATTGGCTAAACCAAATGGTTTAGCCAATTGGTTTAGCCAATCAGAAGTTGTGTTACTTTCAAATTAAAAAAATTCTGGAAAATAAGGCAAAGATTGTTGTTGAGAACAGTTGGTGAAAACAATTTGTTACTGTTTACCTCCCTTGATTATCAAACTGCACCATTATAAGATTTCTGTTGGTTATTCAAGATTTTTCAGTTAGAAAATGTTCAGTATTCAGTGAGAGTAAGTTATTTTGATGTTAATAGTTGTGTGATCAGATGAGTTTAATATTGAATATGAATTAAGATTTCTGTGTTTCAGGTTTTTTTGTTTTTTTCTCTAAAACTTCACCATTCATGCCACTGAAGAAAAAGTTGCGCTGTTTTTCTATAAAAGTTCATTGCTATACAGACTTCGTATGATTTTTTTGTCTCTGTCAAAGCCAGTAAAGCACATGATACATTCGTTTAAAAGGCAGAAGAGCGATACAGGGCCATCATGGCCCTCGTGTTCTTGAGTAATATTATCTCGGTTCAAAACATGTCATCTCAAGAGACTTTCAATCCTTTGACCTTTTTGTTCATTTTCAGCTGATCCAGAACTTTATGACAGAATGTCTGCAAAGACTTGCCAAGATGAAGAAGCGCTCGATTATCTTCAGTGTTTTGGGCACGGGTCAGTTGAAATACCCGGCCAATCAGGTTGCCCAAACTATGTACCAGACAGTGATCGATTTTGATAATAAGACGCCCAAAAGTACTGTGGAGGAGGTGAACTTTGTCATCTATCCTACAGATACCCATACAAAACAGGTAATTATGAGCGAAATTTCCTTTTGGAATATATATAGTGCATGTTCAGCTGGTTTAACTCTTTCTTTACTGTTGATAAGACTAGAAGCTTTCGTGGACAGTATATCAAGATTAGACTGCACAGAATATGCAGTCTGATCTCTAATCTACACTATCCACTACTTTATTTTAGATTAAGGCCAAACTGTCTCTTCATCTTGCCGTGGAACTGTAGTTATAGCCAATGAAAAAGTGTAAATCATTTTCTGGATAGTGAAAGAGTTAAGGACTAAAAATAGCATCTACACTGCTTGAGTGAACTCTTTACCAAATGACAGATTACACCCATCCAAATTGAAAGCATATGCAGTCAACTAATTAAATGTGTTAGAAATGATGAAAGTTGTCTTTGGAAGTATTGAAAACATGGTTGGAAAAGGAGAAAATGCTGGTTACAAGCATTTTCTCCTTTCCCACCATGTTTTGAAAAGCTTTTTTCTCACGGTTGTTAAATTTCGGGATTGTCTGGTAAAGGGTAAATGAACTTGTTTTGCTATGAATTGGCTTTAAGTAATAGACTGTTTAGGAAGAAATCATGCTTCAAGTTTTTACATTCTTATCTTGATCTTAGCTATCCGCAAAATTAATTTTTTAACCAAAAGTCATACAAGGATTGAGCATAAACATGAAAAATTTTCGAATTTTGACATTTTGCATACGGAAATTTTTCCAAATTCAAGACTCTTGTAAAATTGTGGTAAAATGGGCTAACAGAAAAGTTTGCAAATATTTCAAATTTGCAAGAGCAAAAATTTCCATGTCACAAAAATTTCCATGTCACAAAAATTTCCACTTAAACAGTATAGTAGAACAGCCATTTTCAGTTTAGTAGTAAATAAATGTGCAGCTATTTCTATGTATACTGTCAATCTACAAACAACCACATTTGGGTACAATTTTGTTTTTTACACATTAACTCTTTAAATGCATGTATGTTCTTTCCTACAAGAATATGTTATCAATGTTGAGAAAGTATGAAGAATGCGCTTTATCATTTAAAAACATTTTTTCGGACCAATAGCAATTTATCACAAGTGAAAGAAGAAACCACAAGCTGATTTGGGACTTTGTTGGTCACTATGACATGGTTGTGCATCGTTGACGCTGTTGTGAAATGGGTAATTAACAGTAAGACATGTAAATGTGTTAATCCTTTAATTGACACATGCTGTGATCAGCGCAAGTCAGGGGTTGTTATCAAACTTTACTGTAAATTAGGATCTACCATTATGACGACGAGTTTTGATGGGTAACTTAATGAAAAATAATGGTCTTTTGGGGCCTAGAATTGGCGGGCGCTGGTCATGTAATACAAAAAGGAAAATAGCTTAGGCAGACTTTAAAACGGTTGTTTAGCACAATAGTCGCATAAAAGACGCAGTTGCACATATAAGATTGACTGTATCTAACCTTTGAAGCACCTTTCACATCATTAGTTGCATTTGAGGTCAGTGTAGATCAAGATTAGACTGCAAAAAATGTGCATTGTGTTCTTTATCTACACTATCTGCTTAGCTGATACATTCTGCTCACAAGCAGCCTTTATAATTACAATTATTTGGGTCTCATTTTTAGACTAGAATTGTCCATTGGGTTTAACCTGTTACCACACAATCCAGACTTTTGACAACCCTAAAGAAGACTTTAGAAAACATTTTGGAAAAGGAGCAAATGCTGGTAACCAGCATTTTCTCCTTTTTCCCACAATATTTTTTACCCTTCTCAAAACAAGCTTCAATTTTTCATCAGATTTATTTTGTCATCTACATATACTGGTACTTTGAATTTTGACCAGCTTAAAATTTTGTTGTTTGAAATTAACTTTTACTCTTTGAGTTTTTTATTGATAACAATGTTCCATTTGTTTCTTTTGCAATTTGAGGTTTAATTTTTTAATTTAATTTTTTTATTTTCTTTAATCGCATTACAGGCATTTGAAGAGGAAGTGAAATTACTGAAAGATGGAGGGGGAAAACGACAAAAATTTGGTAAGTGTTACAGATTGAAATTTTTTCTATAAGAATAAATTTTCAACTGTTCAGTCACCTGTAGATTCAATAGTGATAGAATTTAACTGTTTACCATACAATCCCGAGTTTTAATGATCCTGAAAGAAAAGGTTTTTGAAAACATTGTAGGAAAAGAAGAAAATGCTGGTAACTAGCATTTTCTTCTTTTCCCACAATGTTTTCTATCCTATCGAAGACAGAAATCACCATTTTAGATTCATTTAATATGTCGTCTGCAATTGCTTTAAGTTTTGACTACGGTAGTCGGAAATTATGTTGTTTTGTAAAGATTTAACCCTATGCAACATGTAGACTAGATAAGCCATTTTGATTACTCACTAACGTCTATTTTGTCAACATTTGAAATCTTAATTCTTTTAACTCTTTACCTAATGACAAAATTTTTGACTGGTCCAAATTGAAAGGATTTGCAGACGACAAATAAAACATAGCAGAAAAGCTGAAATTTGAGTTAGAGAGGGTAGAAAACATTTATTACACGACAACTTTTATTACAACCTTATTCACAACCAACTTAATCATGAGGTAGACTAGTATTTGGACATACAGAAAATTGACCAATTACGAAAAGTTTCGGCCCGGGTCAGCCTGCGTGGACTGTGCAGGCTGACCTGGTTTGATACTTTTCACAGATGCATTAAGCCAGCCCCCTTTTCACAGAGCATGGCCCATATTTATGAATCAAGTGTGCTCAACTATGTGTCTGTTTCCTTTTCAGCTGTACAATTTAACAATGTTCATGTGGAAATGGTTATAGAAGATATTGCTGCACAAAAGGTAACTTCTTTTATTATATACCAGTTAATTTTCCAGACATATACATGCATTGCAACCAGATAGATTATTACACACAACAGGAAAAAAAAAAGATTTTTAGCTATGCAGCATCAAATATAATTCCAAATATGATATAATGCCGTATCTCAAGCATGGAAAATGCATGCACAGATTTGCGATTAGATTAGTCAAAGTGTTATGCTATAATATTCAACTGCCACTAATGAAAACAAAGTTGCTACCCTCTACACCCTCAATTGTTTCATTTTGATTGCTGCTTTCAAATAAAATGTCTATAATTGTAAAATTTTGTGGTTGAAAATCGTAGGTATGTAATCAAAGGAATATTATGTTGTTGAAATTTTCCAGGTGCTTGTATTTGCTCCTGGCTGTAAGAAAATTTTTACATCTTCCTCAGCCTTCAGTCTTGCGCGATATCAAATTTTCTCACTCTTCTTGAATCAAATACAAGCACCAGGAAAGTCACAACAACAAGATATTCCATCAATATACTTTCACACATGTTTACTTTTTCTTTTAACACTTTACAACAATTCTGAGTTTTAATGACTCTGAGACAGAAGGCTTTTGAATGTATTGTTGGAAAAGTAGAAACTGCTGGTAACCTATCAAAGGCTAATTTCATAATTTGAGCCACATTTTAATTTATAGTCTGCAAATACTTCCAATTTGGACCAGTCTAGAATTTTGTCTTTTGATATAGATCTAAATGATAATCATCTTACACAGATTTTCAGAAGACCACTTGGGAAAATCCTTGTCAAACATTGATTAAGATTAATTCTTTACAACATGATGAAAGTATGGACTTGTCCAAATTGAAAGCGGATGACAATTCAAATGTAGTTCAAATGATGGAATTTGTCTTTGATAGGGAAGAAAACATTGGTTACCAGCATTTTCTTTTTCCGTCAAAATGTTGAAAAGGGTTCTTCTTCAGGGTTGTTAAAACTTGGGATTGTTTGGTAAAGAGTTAACTCTTTACCAAAGAACAAAATTTAAGCATTGCCAAATAAAAAGCATTTGCAGCAGACAAATTTAATGTAGCTAATATGATTGGATTTGCCTTTGGACTGTTAGAAAACATTGTAGGTAAAAGGAAAAAATACATTTAAATTATACCATTCAAAAGTGTGGAAATTACTGTGAATATGACAGTCTTTTATTGTACGATCATTCAAGTGTAAGTCAATGGCACATAAATTAATTTCAAAACTAGATTAAAAGTTCTATCTTTTGTTTACTTTTTTGCCCCATTGTACAATTAATTTTTTCTGCCATCGACTAACACATAGACCGACCACACAATAACAGATACCATCTACATAATATTTTCCATACTTAAAAATGGTATGAGTTAAATTTAAATGCATTTTAACGCCAACTCTGTTATATTTAGCCACTATTGGGCTGTTAAGCCTTTACCACACAATCCCAACTGTTAATGACCCCGAGGAAGAAGCCTTTTGAAAACATTGTGGGAAAAGGAGAAAATGCTGGTTACCAGCATTTTTTCCTTTTCCCACTATTTTCTACCCTTCTCAAAAAAAAAATTAATTTTTCAGTCACATATATTTTGTTGTCTGTAAATTCTTTCAATTTGGACTAGTCTAAAATTTTGTCATTTGGTTAACAGTTAAGTTTTACCCTATCTTATCATATACATAATAGGTTGATGCCATTCTGTGCTCAACCAGTGATGATTTCGACCTATCTAGAAGTGGTGCGGCACATGCACTATTGAAAGCAGGTGGAAAAACTCTGCAAGCGGGAGCCAATACTTATAAGCAAAGTGGACTACAGAGTGGACAAGTTGGTAAAATTTCTGGAGGAAACTTACCTTGCAGAGCCGTTTTTCTGACATGCTTGCCATCATTTTCTCAAGAAAATATCCAGGTGAGGCTATTTTGAGTGTATGGTCTTATGAGCAAGAAAGTTCGCAACAAATGCAAAGCTGAAATACAAACCGCATGTGGCAGGATTCGAACCGGTGCATAAAAGATCCTTGTTTTATTGAGATTTAAAAGACCAACACCATTACCACTGAGCTAAAGAGAATTCTCCTTAAAGCAGTTGTTTGGTATTGATTTTATACCGGACAAAGCTATGCAGTAAGGAAGGAGTGATCTCCTGTAACAATGGAAATTTATTTGACTCCCTGCCAAGTTAACTCTGTACCAAACAATCCTGTGTTTAGGCACTAAGAAAGTAGGCTTTTGAAAATATTATGGGAAAAAGAGAAAATGCTGGTAACCAGCATTTTCTTCTTTTCCCACAATGTTTTCTATTCTTTCAGGGACAAACTTCATCATTTGAGCCAGATTTCAATCTGTTGTCTGCAACAGCTTTCAGTTTGGACTGGTTCGAGATTTTGTCATTTGATAAAGAATTAAGATTCTTGAATAAAAGTTTCAGTTTATTTTTTTCTTGTTGCTTTTGTTCAAATTAGGGAGTTAGGTAGACATAGAATACTTCTATCTCTGAAAAATTCCAAAAACATCCAAAAACAAAAGAAGGGAGTGGGCAGGGAGGGAGACGAAGTTGGAACCAGTCTTCTATTACTTTAGAATTTTAGAAAAATGTCAGTGAATGTAGACCCAGGCATTTTTACCCTTTACAACACAATCCGGATTTTTAATGATCCAGAGGAAGAAAGCTTTTGAAAACATGGTGGAAAGTGAAGAAAATGCTGGTAACCAGCATTTTCTTCTTTTCCCACAACGTTTTCTTTCCAGTCAAGGCTAAACCTGCCTCATGTGTGTCACATCTGAATTGTCTTATGCCAACACATTGAATTTAGACAAGTTTGAAATTTTGTCGTTTGGTAAATAGTTAAACAAAATTATAAGTGATTTAAATATCTTGCATTTCAGCATATGCCATGGCTTTGATTTAGTTGTCTGTCTTTTTTTGTTAGGCTTTTAAGCTCACCTGAAAACAGGTTGTGAGCTTTAGGTATCATGCTGTGTTCATCGTGCATCATCTATCATCAGCAAATGCCTTGTGTGCATCCTAGAGGCCACATATTTAGTCTGGTTCTCATGAAATTTGATCAGAATGTTTGTCTTGATAATATCTCAAACATGTTTCAAAGTGGGCCAATATGGATAAAAAAAGTTGGTCACTGGAACAAATCTTCGAAAAAACCTGTGTGCACTGTAGAGGCCACATTTGAAGCAAAAAATTCATGAAAACTGGTCAGAATATTTGTCTTGATAATATCGCAAACATGTTTATAAGTGGGCCAATATGGATAAAAAAAGTAGATCACTTGGACAAATCTTCGAAAAAACCTGTGTGCATTCTAGAGGCCACATTATTAGCACAGTACTCATGAAAAATAAAGCGAATGTTTGTCTTAATAGTATCTTGGAATTGATTTAACTCTTTACCAAGCAACAAAATTGTAGACTGGTCCAAATTGAAAGCATTTGCAGATAACAAAATAAATCTGACTGAAAAATGGAAATTTGGTTTGGGAAGGATAGAAAACATTGTGGGAAAAGGAGAAAATGCTGGTTACCAGCATTTTCTCCTTTTCCCACAATGTTTTCAAAAGGCTTCTTTCTCGGGGTCGTTAAGAGTCGCGATTGTTTGGTAAAGAGTTAAACTGGGTCAAATTTGATCAAGAGGTAGGTCTCTAGGACAAAACTAAGAAAAACCTTGTGTGCTCTCTAGAGACTAAATTTTGAAGTCCATTACTCATGAAAACTGGTAAGAATATTTGTCTTATGGTATTCTGGACCAGTATAGAACTGGGTCAGATTGGGTCAAAATGTAGGTCTCTGGGACAAATTTCAGAAAAACCTTGTATACACTCTAGAGACCACATTTATAGTCCAATACTCATTAAAGTTGGTTAGATGAATGTGCAACTGGGTCATGTTTGGTCAAAAAAAGTAGGTCACTAGGTCAAAACTGAAAAAAAGAAAAAAGGTGTGTAAGTTCCAGAGGCCACATTTTCAGTCCAGTAATCATGAAAAATCGTTAGAATGTTTGTTTTGATTATGTTATGAACAATTTTGAAAATGGGTCACATCGAGTCAAGAAGTAGGTCACCTGGTCAAATCCTTGAAAGTTCTAGATGCCATATATTTAGTCCAATACTCTTGAAACTTGGTCTAAATGTTTGTCTTCATAATATCCCATACAAGTTTGAAAATGGGTCATGTTGGACAAAAAATAAGTCACCAGGTCAAATCTTTGACAGACCTTGTGTATGATCTAGAAGCCACATTCTCTATTTAAGTCCAATGCTCATGCAAAAATGGTCAAAATATTTCTTGATAAGAAGGCATATTTTATAGAAAAAAAGTGTCTTCTCAGGTCAAACCTAGCCCTGGTAGCCCAGTAGGTAGTGCGCACAGACTTGAGAACATGGGATCAGGGGTCACTGGTTTGATCCCCAGCTCGTCCAACGTCTGAGGATTGATGATTGTCATTTTGACAGAATTCACTCCTCTGATGCTGCAATATAACTGAAACGTTGTTGAAAACGGTGTATAACACTGTACAGTCAGTTGTCAGGTCAAAAATTAGGTCACTGGGACTGATCTGTGAAAAGTCTTGTGTACACTCTAGGCTACATTTTTAGTCCAATGCTTTGAAAGTTAATCAGAATACTTGTCTTTATAGTGTCATTCACTACTGCCTGTCTGCTTATTCTATTCATGTTCACTCTGATTCTGACCTACGATGGTTAGCATTGAATTTATATACATTTGGAACTCTCTCTTGAACTCTCAACATGTGACTGCTGCTTTTATATATATGTAAATGTATAAGCGAAATTGAAGTTTTCAATAAAATGATAAGGGAGACAGAGTCAGAGAGAGAGAGAGAGTTAGTTTCTAGTTTTGTAAACAATGTTATGTCAGTCATAACCATTATTTTTCAGGTTCTGCATAAAGCAGTTCAAGCTTTTTTAGAAAAGTTGCAAGGGTCAGCAATGAATTCATATACGTAGAAAAAAAGCAAGTGGAAGTCTTCAGTCAGATGATGAGAGAGTTTCTAGTTTTGTGAATGATGTTATGTCAGTTGTAACCAATGTTTTTCAGGTTCTGCGTAATGCAATTCAAACGTTTCTACAAGCTTGCAATAGTCAGAATTACACTTCTGTTGCAATGCCTGCTATGGGAACAGGCTTTCTGAAATACCCAAAACCAATGGTTAGCAGAACGATGTTCCAGGCCGTACAAAGCTGGGCAAACAGCTCACAGACAGGCTCAGTAAAGAGTGTCAGATTTGTAATGTATGCAAAGGACTATGATGTCATCCAGGTGGGTTTGACCTTTGACCTTTTACCAAATGACAACAAAAAATTTTACGTGTAGCACTGGCAGTAAGGGTGACATAACAATATTAGTTGTATGGTCAGGTGGCAGGGGACTTGGGGAATTGTTCATGGCTGAGGTGAATCATGTCACCACCTCGCCTTCGGCTTGGACTGACATGATTTGCCACAGCTGTGAACAAGTTTCTGAATCCCCTGCCCCCTGACTGTACAAATAATTTCTTCAGCTGCAGAGTTTTACCATTCAAACATGTATTTGGTGAAATTTCCCTGTTTTATGGTCTCACGAATTGAGTGCACTGTCAATGAAAACTGACGTCACTGAGAATTGACATCCTTGAAAACTTGGTAAAATATGAAGTTTGGTGCATGATCTGGATGATGTCACTGCGATAGACATTTTATATATTTTTATTTGAACATGAATTCAAACAACTTCAAAGTAAGTAACTATGCATTTTAATGATTTGTTGGCAAAAGTAAATGACAATTAGTTGCCTCAAACGACCATTAGGTTATCCTTTTAACATTACAATGTACGAGTTTTGACACTTCTTGATTTGCTTACATGACAAAGGGATGGCTTGTTTTAACTCAGTGTATTTATTTTAGAATGACAACAAACAATATTATATGTAACTATGTTCAATTTTTTTCAGAAATAATCCATTCTTTCTACTTTAATGAGAACCATTTAGGAAAACTAGTAATAATATGGTTCAGGCTTCTCAATATGTTTGTCTTGTGGGCGGTTCCAATTGATCAACGCTGCCATTTTGTATGTTGTGTTGAAAGTGTAGTTATGTATACGGGGCTCTGAAAAGGGAAACTGCTTTTACGTGGATTTTGCCAGTGTACAGGAATACATGTTCTGGGCATATTACCAAATCAGATCATGAGAAATCTCTTTGCAGTATAATAATGATTAAAAGATCTTTTGAAATCTAAATATAAGTAGAGATCCAAAAAGGTTTTTTTTTTTCTTTAAGTATTGCCAACAAGTACAATTTAATTGTGATGATTTTATTTCATGCTTTTCAGTTGTTTATCGAGAAATATTGGTGGAATATTGTTCGATATTTCATGGTTAAGACCAGTGAAAAATACCTATTTTATTTTCTAACTCTTCAAATGAAGGCAGAAACAGTAGTTCCCTTGCACTAGTTACCTAACTAAACAGCTCGTGCCATTCAACCAGATGGAAAATTGACATAATTTAACCTACATTTCTCGTGTTTTATGTTGTAATGTATTGTTATGCGGATGGGGGGTACACCACGGGAAATTACCGAAATCAACTGTACTGGATTTTGATATAAGTCGCCCCCAAAAAACGGTTAGAAGCATGAAATAAATAAATAATTTTTTTTTTTTTTTTTGTGAAAGATCGAATTCTTTTGATTTCGTAAACACAATCTGTAATATTTTCACTCGTGGCTATGCCTCTTGTGAATTTATTACCAATGATGTTCACTTGAAATACATTTCAATCTTTCAGCAAAAAAAAAAAACCCAAATATCCGGCATGTATTTCTATCTCTAATTTATTTCTAGGCATTTAAATCTCAGATACAGACCTTTCTATCTCTGTTTTGTTTCTAGGCCTTTAAATTTCAGATACAGATCATTCTATTTCTCTTTCATTTCTAGGCCTTTAAATCTCAGATACAGACCTATGTATCTCTGTTTTAGTTCTAGGCCTTTAAATCTCAGATACAGACCTCTCTATGTCTGTTTTATTTCTAGGCCCTTAAATCTCAGATACAGACCATTCTATCTGTTTTATTTCTAGGCCCTTAAATCTCGGATACAGACATTTCTATCTCTGTTTTATTTCTAGGCCTTTAAATCTCAGATACAGACCCTTACAGGTGGTTCAGTAAGAAGAGTAAGACATTTCAAAAGGCAGGTTTCAAAGAAGGATTCCCAACAGTCACAAAAATATACCATGTTTGATTCAGGTTTGTTTCGTTTGGTGTTTATTGCTGTTTTTTGTTATATTGCACATTTAACTCTTTCCCAAAGAGAAAAGAGAATAGTTCCAGAGATGAGCCTGATCACAACCCAGATATATGAAAGAAAATTTCATGAAGAGACCAAATGTCCTGCGATGTCAAAATGGACATCTTTTGAACATGTGGTGAAAATCAATGTATGTTTTGAAAGACGCTTGCTGCCTTCATTGTTCAGTGTTACCCTACATACTGTGCATGTCATAAAAGTTTATTCTTATTTATACCTATAACATAAGGTTTGGTGCTGAATAATTAATATTTTTAATTTTAAGATCAAAATCACTCCCTCTGTCTGGAGCTCTGGAATATGATTTCAATTTAGATGCATTTAAACTCCCGCTTTGTTTACTATAGCAGCTATTGTTAACTCTTGACCAAACAAGAAAATTTTAGAATGTTCCAAAGTGAAAGCATTTGCAGAAAACAAAATGAATGTGCCTCAAAATTCAAAGTTTGTTTTTGGAAGGGTAGAAAACTTTGGGAGTAATAGGAGAAAATGCCGGATTCCACAATGTTTCCAAAAGCCTTCTTTTTCAGGGTTGTTCAAACTTGAGGTTGTGTGGTAAAGTGCAATGGAATGCTTTTTAGGTCAAGCAGGAATCATACCCAGGATGGGGTCAGCGGGGGATATAGTTGTTCTTCAGACTGCTTTGATTTTAGCCACATTGACTATGTCTTCTGTAATTTATTGTGAAAGTTTCAGAAATTGGCGATGTCATCTGACTGCTTGGCACAAAAATCTGTATTGAAATACTGTGTTAACATGGGAATGAAACAAGTATGACATTGGCAGTGTGCACCGACTTCCTTCACCTGGTGTTGTTAATAACTAGATTTTTTTTATTGTAGTCACAGAAGCTTGATATTTATACATGTGCATGGGTACACATTCGACATTAAGTCTTTTAAAAACTACTGGGCCCCATTTTACTAAGGTAGTTACGAACAAAATTTGCTTAAGTTTTACGTAACTATAGTATAGTGTCATTAATCTGCTACGAGATACGAAATAAATGTCATGATTATTTTAGAAAACTATTGCGATAAATCAAAGTTTCCTGGAAATTTTATCTTTTCATTTTATCTAGATAAATTTCCAGGAAACTTTGATTTATCGCAATAGTTTTCTAAAATAATTTTGCAAATTTTGTTCGTAACTACCTTAGTAAAACGGGGCCCATTAGTTTTTAAAAGACTTGATGTCGAATGTAATACGTAAAACTTGCGCAAATTTTGCTGGTAACTATCTTAGTAAAATGGGACCCTGATGTTTATTGTCATGTTCTCAAAGTACATGTATATCAACGTTCAAAATTTTCTGGGACAACCCTCGTAATCGTGATATTAACTTTACTTTTTATAGGTTGTGAATTCATATACTTAGGACAATGTCTTTGTTTTAATAGGTTGTAATATTGGAGGAATAACTTTAACTGTGAAAGTTGGAGACATTGTGATGGAGAAAGCTGATGCAATAGTTTCTTCTGTTGGTAAACCCTGTGAATTTTTGGGTAAGTGTTGATTTCTTGTATGGAACTATTTACCAAACAACAAATTCTAGACTCTTCCAAATTGAAAGCTTACATGTATGTAGGCGACAAACTTGAAAATGAACCAACGAGAAAACATGGTTGGAAAAGGAGAAAATGCTGGTTCCAAGTAGTTTTTGCCCAGCATTTTATTTTTTCCCCACAGTGTTTTCAAAGTCAGCATTGTTAAAACGCAGGCATGTGTGGTAAAGGGTTTTTTTCACTGAAGAAAACTTCAGGTTTGCCCTTCATCCATCCACATGTCCATCAGTCTGTCCATGTGTCTGTCCTGCTAAATTCCTCTCCTGCAATTACTCATAAAAATAAAAAGGTTAAACTTGGACTGACCGTACAATAACAGACTGTCACTTTCACAATAATTTCTATACTTTTTAACGGATTGATTTAGCTTTAAATGCATTTTAACACTGGCATTGTTTAATTATGGCTGCTACTGTGCTTTTAATGGTTTAAACAGATCACATTTTTCTCCATTTCAGGGGCTGTTGCACGAAGTATTCTTAAAAAATGTCCACAAATAAAACAGACCTGTGAAGACAGTAAGTATTATCTACACAATCTTGAGTTTTAATGCAGCTGTAAGAGAAGGCTTTTGAAAACATTTTGGGAAAAGGAGAAAATGATGGTAGCAGTATTCTCAAAAAATGTCCAAATATAAAAAAGACCTGTGAAGAGGGTAAGTATTATCTATTACATTCAGTCACTATCAGTCAGTCTAACCTCCAACCACACAGTCCTGAGTTTTTAACGTGCCTGTAAGAGAAGGCTTTTGAAAACATTGTGAGAAAAGGAGGAAATGCTGGTCCAAATAGCTTTGTCCATATTGAATGTTTTGCCTAATAATCCATGTTTTTTAAAACCCAGGTAAAAAGGGTTTTTTTGAAAACTTTTTGGAAAAGAAGATAATGCTGGTAACCAGCATTTTCTCCTTTTCCCAACAATGTTTTCTACCCAGTCAAAGACAAGGTCTTCTTTTGACCTATATTTAATTTGTAGTCTGCAAATGCTCTCCGATTGGAGAAGTTTTAAATTTTTTTTCTTTGGTAAAGGGTTAAACCTGGGATTGTGTGGTAAAAGGACAAATTATGAAAAATTTTGAAAATTAGGAAAAATTTCAACTCAAGTTATTTTATCAACAGAGAAAGATAAACTACAAAAGAATGGTATTCTACGCACAAGCACGGATAAAGGTCTGCCATCTGGGCATGTGATACATGTACACTTCCAAGAATCGTTGAGAGACTGGCAAATTATTGTACAAAAATGCCTGGAGAAGGCAAACAAGAAGAGATTCAGGTCTTTGGCCTTCCCTGTTCTAGGGACGGGTAAGTACCATACACTGCTCACAAACTTTAACTCTTTACCAACAACCTTGCAATGTTTTCTCCCTGATCAAAGACAAATTGTGTTCTTCAAGTGATTTGTTTTTTTGATTTGTCATCTGTGACTGCCTTCAATTTGGACAATTGGGTAAAGAGTTTATGCATTATCTGCTGCATACAACTCCAGACAACATAGATTATAATTATTATTGACTGTACAACAAGCTCAAACAAGACTTCTAATGAGGCTCAGTTTTTTTCTGAATGTTATGTTGATGGTTTGCCAGGTACTAATTTCAGTGAAAGGTCCAAGATCAGATGTTTTTTGCAAAGTGCATAAAGAGACACTTATGAACCTCAGGGTTGAGTTTACTTGAGCATTGGTTGCAAATGGTCAGCTTTTTAGCTCACCAAGGCACAAAGTGCTCAAGGTAAGCTCTTGAGATCATTGAGATCACGCTGCGTCTTTCGTGTATCATCCGTCGTCTGTCATCAAGTTTTACCTTCTATACACTCTAAAGGCCACATTTTCAGTATGATAATCATAAATCTTCTCCAGAATGTTTGTCTTGATGATATCTCAGAGGAGTTCAAAAATTGGCCACTTCAGGTCAAATCTTAGAAAAACATTGTGTACCATCTAGAGGCCACATTTTTAGTTCAATACTCATGAATTTGCGCCAGAATTTTTCACTTTGTGATACCGGTATATCAGATGCAATCAAAAATGGGTCATGTTTGATAAAAAATTAGGTCACAAGACCATATCTGTGAAAAATCTAATGTACACTCAAATGGCTAAAGTTTCATTTCAATACTTATGAAAGTTGGTAAGAATGTTTGTATTGATGATATATGGGATGAGTTGCTGGGTCACGTATGGGCAAAAAGTAGGTCACCAGGTCAAATCTTAGAAAAACCATGTGTACACTCTAGAGGCCATATTTTCGGTCCAATACCCATGAAAGTTGGTCAGATTCTTTGTCTTGATAATATCTAGAATAACATTTGATCTTTGAAAAACCTTTTGTACACTCTAGATGCCACATTTTCAGTTCAATACTCATGAAAATTATTCAGAATTTATATCTTAATGATATCCTGTATTAGTTTGAAGATGGGCCATGGGGGTCAAAAACAAGGTCACCATGTCAAATCTTTAAGAAACCTTTTGTACACACTAGGGGCCACATTTTCAGCTAAATACTCATGAAAGTTGGTCAGAATTATTGTTTTGATAAAATCTCTGAAGATTTTTTGGTCATGTGGGTTCAAAAGCTAGGCCTAAATGTCAAATCTTTGAAATATCTGATGTATGCTCTAGAGGCCAAATTTTTTGTCCAGTACTTATGAAAATTAGAAAGTTTGTCTTGATCATATCTTGAATGACTTTGAAAATGGGTCATATTGGGTTAAAAACTAGGTCACCAAATCAAATTTGGGAAAAACCTTTTGTACAATATAGAGGCCTCAATTTCGGTCTAATACTCATGAAAGTTGGTCAGAATAATTGTCTTGATAATATCTTAGATAAGTTTGAAACTAGGTCAGGTCAGGTAAAAAACTAGATCATCTTGTCACATCATTGAAAAACCTTGTGTTTGCTCTAGAGGCCACATTTTTTGTCCAATACTCATGAAAATAAGTCAGGATATTGTCTTGAATGCATTAAAAAATGGGTCATGTTCGGTCAAAAACTAGGTATCTAGATCAGAATTTGGAAGAACCTTGTGTACTTTCTATAGGCCACATTATCTAATACTCATGAAAGATGATCAGAATGTTTTTCTTGATGATATCTACAATGAGCTTGAAAGTGGGCCATGTTATGTTAAAAAGTAAGTCACTGAGAAAAAATCTAGAAAAAGCCTGTGTACACTCTGTCAGACACATGTCCAATACTCATGAAAATTTGTTAGAAATCTGTCATAATATGTTGGAAGTTATTGGAAAGGAGTCATGTTTGGTCATTCTGGCTTCTAGACCATCATGGCCTCTTGTTCAAGATGCCTCTCTGTCATCCATCTGGCGTCCATCAGTTTCAAAGAAGTACATCTGTTAATTTATTGGAATAATCTGGCAATAATTTCATGACCAGCTTCTCTAGGCCAATTGTTGTAAAAGATGGATAAAAATATTAAGGCTGATGTGTAGTGAAGATAGGAAAAAAGCACTCTCTTCTAGATCAAGACATAAGATAGCTAAATCATCAGTAATTAGGCTATACAATGTATCAGATATAAGTGGATTTAACTCTTTGTAACACAATGCCAAGTTTAAAACACCCTGAGATAGAAGGTTCTTGAAAACATTGTGGGAAAAGAAGAAAATGCTGGATAACCAGCATTTTCTGCTTTTCCCACAATGTTTTCCATTGTTTCTGTTACAAATTCCATTATTTAGGATATGTTTTTTTGTCTGCAAGTGCTTTGAATTTAGACCAGTCTAAAATTTTGTTGTTTGGTAAAGAGTTAATTCAAATTACCTCTCTTTGATGATATCAAAATTTCAGTTTGAATGAGTTAATTTTTACTGATAATTCTTTTTCTCCTTTTATCCCAGGTCAAGGTGGCACCACTTTTCGACCGGAAGAAATTGCAGGATGCATATTTGATGCCATAAACAATTTTGCTTTCAAGAATATTCCTGGTAAACGGAAATTGAAGGATATACGTCTCGTCATATTTGACAAACAACATACTACAAAACATCCCATCATGAGGGCAATAGATAGCAAGACTAAATCTACAAAGGACTCTAAAGGAGTGATTGATATGTTTAAAGGTATGTACAAAGAGAAGACACTTTAAGGTAAGGGTTAGACCTTTCTTGAATTTTGCAGAAAATGTAATGAGAAAACAACCAATTGTTTGATACAATTGCATGTTTCCCTCATGTACTATTACATTTATAAAGCTAAATAAGCTAGTATCCCAGCATTAATGAATCAGCTCTTTTACAGCACAACAAAATTTCAGACCTTTCCAAAATGAAAGCATTTGCAGACAACACTTAAAATGTGGTTCAAATCAAGGTTCTATCTCTGATGGGGAGAAAACATTGTGAGAATAAGAAGAGAATGCTGGCAACCAGCATTTTCACCATTTCCAACAGCTTTCTACCCATGCTGAGGTGAATTTCTGTTTGACATTTATTTTGTTGTTTGCAAAGCTTTCAATTTGGGCAAGTCCAAAACTCTTTAGATTGGTAAAGGATAAAATGATAAATTTATCTGGTAATGATATAAAATTACTGGTTTGATGTATCTGGCAACAATGTAAAAGCTTAGGTATGATTTATTTGGCAACAATATAAAAGGTCTGCTATGATTTATCTTGACACAATATAAAAACTTGGATAAGATTATTTTGGCAAGAATATAAAAGCTCAAGTTTGATTTATCTGGCAACAATATAATAGTTCTGGCGTGATTTATCTGGCAATGATATAAAAGCTCGAGTATTATTTATCTGCAATAATATAAAAGTTCTGGTATGATTTATCTGGCAATGGTATAAAAGTTCTGGTGTGATTTATCTTGCAATGATATAAAAGCTCGAGTATGGTTTATCTTGCAATGATATAAAAGTTCTAGTGTGATTTATCTGGCAATGATATAAAAGTTCTGGTGTGAGTTATCTGGCAATGATATAAAAGTTCTGGTGTGAGTTATCTGACAATGATATAAAAGTTCTGGTGTGATTTATTTGGCAATGCTATAAAAACTCGAGTATGATTTATCTGCAATGATATAAAAGCTTGAGTGTGATTTGTCTGGCAATGATATAAAAGCTCAGGTATTATGTGGCAATGATATAAAAAGATTTATTTGGCAACATCTTAAAAGCTCTGGTATGATTCATTTGGCAACAAAAACTCGAGTATGATTTATCTGGGAACAGTATAAAAGCTTGGGGCCGAGCCCTGGTAGTGTAGTCAGTAGCATACAGGACTCGAGAACAGGGGGTTGCTGGTTCGATCCCCGGCTCAGTCAATTTCTTTCTGAGATCGATGATAGTCAGTGCAACAGGATTTATTCATCTCTCATTGTTGATCATTGTTTCGACAACGGTTATGTGGGAAAGCAGCCAAAGGCTTAGAAAGAAAATTGTGCAGAGTACTGGTAAAAGAAACTCCAGGAAAGCATGGATAGGTGCCCTGGCCGCCATGATATAAATGAAATAATGTTGAAAATGGCATTAAACACCATACAATCAATCAATCAATAAAAGCTTGGGTATGATTTATCTGGCAACAGTTTAAAAGCTCAGGTATAATTTATTTGGTAACAAAAACTTAGGTATGATTTATCTGGCAACAATATAAAAGCTCTGCTATTATTTATCTGGCAACTATATAACAGCTCAGGTATGATTTATCTGGCAATGAAATAAAAAGCTCAGATATGATTTATCTGGCAACAGTTTAAAAGCTCAGGTATAACTTACTTGGTAACAAAAACTTAGGTATGATTTATCTGGCAACAATATAAAAGCCCTGCTATTATTTATCTGGCAACTATATAAAAGCGCAGGTATGATTTATCTGGCAATGAAATAAAAAGCTCAGATATGATTTATCTGGCAACAGTTTAAAAGCTCTGATATGATTTATTTGGCAACAAAATCTCGGGTATGATTAATCTGGCAACAATATAAAAGCTCTGCTATTATTTATCTTGCAACATTATAAAAGCTCAGGTATGATTTATCTGGAAACAAAATAAAAGCTTAGGTATACTCACCTGGGAACAATTTAGAAATGATTTATCTTGCAACAATGTAAAAGCTCGGGTATGGATTATCTGGCAAGAATAAAGATGCTCTTCTATGATTTATCTGGCAACAATATAAAAGCTGGAGTATGACAGATCTGGCAACATTATAAAAGCTCAGGTATGAATTATCTGGCAAGAATAAAAAAGCTCAGGTATATTTTATCTGTCAACAATACAAAAGCTCACATTTGATTTATCTGGCAACAAGATTAAAAACTCAGGTATGATTTATTTGGCAACAGTATGAAAGCTCAGGTATGATTTTATCTGGCAAAAATATAAAACCTCAGCTATGATTTACCTGGCAACAATGAGACTTCATGAGATGATGTGATATTTAGAAGTTCAGATTGTGATATTATTTACAAGCAAATATAGTCCTTATCACAAAATTCTTTATCGAGTTAGATAGATTGATCTTGGTCCATATAACCTTTGTCTGTCTGGAAAAGTAAAGAGTAAACAATACCATTATTTTAAAACAGAAAGAATGGCATTCTGTTACGCACTGTCTGATTGGCACATAAGACAAGATTGACAAACAACAGCTGCTATAGATAAATTGGATGTTGTCTATTGTCTATCAGACAGTAATGGGAGATAAAACAGGTACCAGTTTAATAGTACAATCAGAGGTCTGGATCTACACTGGCTGCTAAGGCAGTGGTAGCATTGATAGTTCTTTGTGATTAACTTTGCTAGATACATGTATAGGTATGAGTTGATCATTGTAATGCATTATACCAGGCAAGTTGTTCCATGATATGGATGCAATTTTCACACCACTAGACAAAGGCTAGCGAGCTTATGTCATGGCCTAGTGTCCATAGTGCATACTGCCCTGGGATCAAAACTTGCCCCACTCTGGATGTCATAAGTTTTACATGGGCTTATAAACTGAAAACTGAAAAGTTTGTCTGGCTTCTAACTATAAGGTCTAGGCTTACCAAATTTTGCATTTAGCTCCATATAGTTAGGCTTCTTTTTATATGAAAGTTTATTGCATTACAGATGATTTTATATTTATGTCTCTGTCATTGCCAGTTAAGTGCATGATACATCTATTTAAAAGGCAGAAAGGCAGTGGAGCGATATAGGGCCACCATGCCCTCTAGTTTCAAAAACGCACTGAATCCTGAGGTAAGAGAATGGTAGAATGGTCCTTTGCTATGCAGAAATTTCATCAGTAGCAAAAAGTTTCCATCCAATATCAGCCTGTGCAAACTGCGCAGGCTGACAAAAATGGAGCTTTGTTCCCCAGGGTCAACATAGCTTGGAATTGCAGGGTAAAGGGTTAAACAAATGCGATTGCAATTCTTACAGACACTATCACAACAAGCCTAGATATTGCTGCAGGTAAATAATTTCCATCAGCCCAAATTTCTATCAGCAATACCAGTACTTTATTTGCTTAAACTTTTTACCAGCAAAAGATTTCAATCTCTTCAAAATCCGTGTATCTGTAGATGATAAATTCAAAATTTATGAAAATTAATTAGTTCTCTAAAAGGGTAGAAAATGTTACGGTAAAGGTAGAAAATGTTTATTAGCTGTATTTTTACCTTTTTCCACAATGTTTTTTGAAGCCTTCTTCCTCAAGATCGTTAAAACTCGGGATTGTGTGGTAAAGGGTTAAAGAAAATATGGTAACAGTAAAATGTACAATAAGATCTCAGAGCCTGCTGAAGTTAGACTGCCCTTTTATCTAATGATATTATGACTTTATGTCCACCTGTAGGTCGGCATAAGCAGTCACTCTGTCCTGCTTGTCTTTGTCCTAGCAACTACTCTTACAATTCTTATGGCTTTACTTTCAAAGAACAAGTAGTATGAAGTGCTGTAGTGTTTATTCTCTAGCTTTAATGATTCTGTCATGTTTGGAGGAAATACTGCCTTCTACTTTATTTTACCTCCTACCATTCTTCTGCAATTTTGACCATCCTTTACAGAAGGATTGGTATCATGTGCTGTAAAGCATATTTATTGGCTTTTTCATTCAGTCTTTTTTGGCAGACTTGTTATCCTGTGTTTCTTTTCACTTTCCTTGCTACTCCTCCTTCACTTCTTATTTGATATTTACCATACTTTTACCAAATGGTCGATACCATGTGCTGTAGCAGTTATTATCTGACTTTGTTCTTTCAGTTGGTTTTTAACAGTTTATTTGATTGTTTCACTACATCTTAAAATGCTTCTGTAGGCATCCTTTTTTCATGAAAATGTCACAGAATGATAGTTATTAAGTGCTGTAACAACATAGTTTCAAGGTTTGGTCAATTTTTTATTTCACTTTGTAATGTTTCTTTATATAATTCCCCCCTACATTTTTTGCGCAACATGTTTTTCAAAGTTTCAAAAAGCTATTATTAAGTGATGCAGTGCACATTTTCATCTTTTTATATTTGAACTTTTTTAAGGAAAGTTTTTTTTTTTTATCTCAAACAAAAGCTGTTGGTAGATTTTCACTTTATTTTAAACACAGATTTATTTGGTGTATAATGCAGTTTTCAATATTATTTCTGATACATTGCAGCAACCAGAGCACTTTTTCATACTTTCCTGGAATTTCTTTTTGTAGTGCTTATCAGCAAGATGAAACCAATGGCTTAAATTCAAATGACATAGAAAGTATTTAAAACATATAGGATATTACGGTTTACCATGCATTTTTGATTGGCTGCCACCTAGGAGCATAGTATTTTAAAACACATCTCTTGCTCTGAAGTGGTCTGCAGTGTTAAAGCAAGTTAAATGTAATATATGGTATACACATATTGTCTGTAACTTTGTTCAGTCAATTCCTACCAGCGTTTTCCCCTTCTTCCTCAATGTTTTAAAAAACCATTGTTTTAAGGCTCTGTAACAGTAAAATTGGGGATTGTGTGTTACAAGGATTATACATACTTATTATATGTGCTTACTACCACTGTGTTGAATGATGTTAGCTTCATTTCCCCTCAGTGACTATTGTTTCTGATACCATGTACTTTTTCTATGTTGTTTCCGTCAGTAGTGACATTATCTCTATTTGCTCATGACCAGCATTTACTCCTATTCTGGCACTGGTTTCAAAAAACTGTCTGTTCACCAGTCCTTAAAATTCAGGATTGTCAGGTAATGAGTAAATTAAACATATTTTTTATGATGAGACCAAGTTTTTTTTTTTTTCAAAGGAGAAACCTATAGGTACCAAGACATTTCATGTTGGTCCATTGTTGGTCTGCCCAAATATCAAATTGGAAATATCCAGAGGGTCCCTCATCTTAAACAAACAAATCTGCTTTGTTTGAGGAGCCAGTCAGATATGATTGCCTTTCTAAAAACTTGGTTTGGTTTGTATTGGAGTTCAATGCTATTTTAACAGTTTAGGTCATATCATGGCGATCATTGATGCACCCATGTTTTTCCTGGCCTTCTCACACCAGTACTGACTTTCTTTCCAAAGCCACTGACTACTTTTCTCATATGCTTCAGAGGTGAGAGGCGAATAATCGCTGGGAAGAAATTAAATTTTGCCGCAACCAGGTATCAAACCCGCAATCTCCAGGTCACGAGTCAGATACGCTAACCACTAAGCTACCCAGCCAGGCTTTTCTAAAAACAAAAAAAAGAGAGAAGAGTTCAAATGTACTGGTATCATTTTATCTTTTTTATATTTTTATTTCTCTTTTCTAAAAAAAAAATAAAATGATACAAGTACATTTGTTCTCTCTCTCTCTCTCTCTCTCTCTCTCTCTCATGCACCAGTGGAATGCTAATTCCGAATGGTTAATAGAGAATATCTTTCACTGTTTCAGGACTCCTGTCTGATGCAAAAGACAAAGTTATGAGAACCTTCACAGGTTCTTCTGGAACAGAGATAGAAAAGGCTGATTCCTCCGTATTGCTTACAATTTATTCAGACAGCAAGGCCAATATTGACAAATGTAAGAAGAAATTGGATGAAACACTGGACAATAACTACATGAAAAGAACAATTGAGAATTTCAAAGAAATAGTCAAAAGTCTGTCTCCGAATGAGGTAAGGGAATGCATGTATTCTCCTTCATCATTACAGGTCATTCATGACTCGCTTATTTAGGAAATGGGCTCTAGGTCCAAACATGCTAGTGTGATCCTCTCTTGTAGATGTGTTCACATGGATGTATTTGGGCACTGTGGTGCTCCAGTCTGGTACTGGTCATACCCAGGAAAACCTTTAACTGATGACAAAATTATAAACTAGACTTGTCCAACTTAAAAGCACTTGAGGACAACAAAATAAATCCAGCTAATGATATTTATACCCTCCCAAAATGAATGTTTTCGTGGGTATACTGGAATCAGCCTGTGTGTCCGTTCGTCCGTCCGTCAGTTTGTCCGTCCGTTTGTCCGTCTGTGTACAAATAATTGCCTGTTTCTGTCAAAGCACTGGCAGGGGTATTAAGTCACATTCAGTGACAGCAGGGGTATTAAGTCACATTCAGTGACAGCTCTAGTTGTTTTTGAAAGGGTAA
Organism: Hippopus hippopus; assembly: GCA_946811185.2. NCBI lineage: Eukaryota > Metazoa > Mollusca > Bivalvia > Cardiida > Cardiidae > Hippopus > Hippopus hippopus. Next base: position 56,579,041 of record OX328106.1, on the reverse strand, counting down.
AAATGTCATGGAAAAAGGAGAAAATATTGGATACCAAAGGCACAAATCAGTAGGTACCCTCAATATAGGAAAAGTACTGAAAGTGGTCAATGTCTAAAAAGCTTTATTGAAGTTGTCTGGCATGGAATAGGAAAGATACCCTTTTACACATGTGAAATATGATTAATATATCGTAATATGACTAATATGTCGTAAAATAAGGATTATGTGATAATGTGAACACAAAATATACATAGGAAATTCAAATATGATGAGAAGCTAATGAGTAATTAATCACAGGCCTGCTATTAGAGGGCAGCATTTAACCTAACACAGCATGAGTATGCAATACCCTAACCATACCCATAATCTGACGGTCAAGGTCACACAGAATGTAGAATATAAAGTTCATTTTGTGGATCCATAATTCTGTGATTACTTGCTAAATCTTTTATGCATTGCTAAGATGCAATGTAAAAGGAAATAAGGTTCAAAGGAGACATGCCATGAACTTGGATGAGCTTTGTTGCCATCAAACGGCACCTTGTTGAGCTGAACAAGACTGAGTCTGTATTTCAAAATTATCAATGTCACAGATGTTATATAAGGGCTCTGTAGCATAAAAACTTTGTTTATTTCAGTTGAAAGATTTTGAAGGAACACAACTACTTGTGAATATCAAAACTGATCAGTCGAATGGTATCATTACAATTTATGGTCCCAGTAGAAATGTTTCAGATGCTCATTCAGAGGCTCTAAACAAATTAAGATTGCTAGAGACACATAGGAGGTCTGTAGAAGAAGCCAAAACACTATACACCCTAGTCAAATGGCATCATGAGGATATTACAGCTAGTGGTACCAATTTAGAAGCCTACGATGAAATGTCAAATCTGATGATCGAAAATGCTTATAAGAAAGGCAAAGTACAAGTTGAACTTGAAGATACAGATAAAGAAGTTTATGTGATTCGGTTTACAGACATGGTTGAATATCTGGCTAAAAACCCAGCAGATCAGGTTCGAGTTGTTAGAAAGGACATCATTAAGGGTAAGAAAATTTACTTGAAAAGCAACTTCTAGCCGTTTGCCACCATGAATGAATTCTTTGGTAATCATCTTCAAAGATCTGAAGACACCTAAGAGTAATCAGACGCCAAGGAACATTTAGGAACTTAAAATCTCCTTTAGATAATCCCAATGATATCTATTTTTGTAATAGTTTCTAAAAGTTAGCTGAATAGGGTATAAATGTTTTGGCAAACTGGATCAGTTACCCTAGAATATAGTAATATTTGGCATAAAGATATGCATACTATGGAAATATTTTCTTTATCCTGTTATGATTGATTTTTTTCTATCTATTATTATCTGTTCTAAATTTACTTCTGTTGGATATAATCCAGACTTGGGCTATGTTGCATACCGTAATGTCTCTAATTATTGCTCCCCCTCTAATTAATAATGCTCCCTCAACTTTTTTCTAACTAGATGGTCAATCCATCAATAATGTTGAAATAATGTTGGCCATTCCATCAATCCATCAATAATATTGAAATAAATCAGCTGGAATAAACTTACCACATCAGCATAATCCTAACTACTTCACAACTTGATGTCATTAGCACCAAACCTTCCAAATATGGGTGCACTTCTGATAATGTTATGAACTTCTGGTAACACAAATTTGTCAACTAACTTAGAAAAACTTATAGAAAGAGAAAGTATCGAAGGCCAATGTCTTATATTAATCATGAATGCTTTTCAGTGTCCAAATGAATCATGATGGGGGTAAAATCAGCAGTCTGCTTTAATACAACAGGTTTCTCAAATGGTGATCACTTCGCGGTCAGTACTGACTGAAACCAGGACGGTAATGTTACTGTTGTCCTTTGAAAACTTTTATGCTGTTTTACCTCTATTAATTCCCCCCTCTTTCGGAAAATGTAATGCCCGCAGGGGCATTTACAAGAGACAATATGGTAGTTGATAAAAAATACTTTGGCAGTCTTTTTTGAACAAACAAAAACCACTGTGGCCATCTTGTTTCTCATTCATGATACCATTTCAGCTGGGGATGCCAATATTCCAACAACATGGGCTACCATGCAGGACCAAGAAAACATGAAAATGGTTACCCTCCAACAAAGTGATCAAGAATATAAGGACATAGAAACCACATTCCTGAATGGAGTTAGAAGTGGGGGCTTTGCAAATAGGATACCAAATGTCCAAAGTATAGCTGTTACAAAGGTACATGTATAAAAAAAAGTTTCTTCTGAACATGGTAGAAAATAACCACTCATGACTACTCTGTTTTGAAATCTTTTGTAAATGTTCTTTCCTGTGTCAAATTATTAGCTCGGCTGTTTTTTTAAAAGAAACTTAGTTATTGTTTTAGCCCTGTTATTGTTGTTGTCTGCATCCCTGTGTGAAAACTTGGATATATTATAATATGAGGGGTGGTCAAAAAGAATGTGGACCAGTGCCTGTATCGGAATATTGTTATAAAAAACAATGTGGGATGTTTACTGTTTGTGAAATTTATTTGAAGAAGCAATTTGGTTGAAATGATATCCCCCGCCGAAAAAGACCTTTTCAAAAATTGATGCGACCGTGTAACTCAAAATTGCTCCCAGTCAACCATTTTACATCCAATCAAAAAAAAAATATATCGGCGGAATACATTATTTCATACTCGAATAAATAAACAAGATGGAGTGATAACAACACAATTTAATAAGCGTTAAACGCAAATACTGTCAGGAAAAAACAGAGGATGTAAATATATAGGCGTGGAATGATTTGGCCGCTCTGAAGGACGATACCGGGTTACCCATGTAACGTCCTGGCATTGTGAAGATTCCGTCGAAAATAAGACATCCAGAGAGCGAAAACAAGTAACTATTACACTAGTAAATTTCTATTTGTAGGAGCAAAATTAAGTCACTACTGGGTACCCAGGAAGTGAGCCAGCTATTGCTCTACACGCGACTGATTTTTGCCGCCCCTTACAAGCTAATCACAGCAATAAGCGACACAAGGCTAAACAGCAATGAACTATGTATTTTTTTTTTTTATTTCCGGCTTATACCAACAGGCAATAGTGTACTACACACTAACCTATACAATCCGAATTAGATATGCAAATTTCGCTCCTTTACACGGCGAATATGGCTTTTCCTTTACACATGATGCTGCTATAACTTGTCCAAACGTAAAATGAGCAATTCGCTAATTAGCTACTGAAATGCAATTTACATAGAACACTACAGCAATAGTAATAGGCAGAACTTACATGATTCCACCCAGCAATAACCTATGCCGAACATACTTAGAACTTGTTTCATACAGCAGAAAGTGAAAGCAACTCAATGGCAAGAAAGGCATCACCAAGTACTAGGGCGAAACCTTTGTAACAGCAAATACACGTTTATACAACAATGAAGGGGCGGATTGATTCGTGGAATTTACAGTTGAGATCTACCAAGAAGTCCCTCCCGAAGTGGGTGCCCGACAGCGGATAGCGACTCCTTGATCAGTCAGTAAAGTTTCCTAAAACAGAATTAAAAATAGAGCTACTTGGAATTAAGATTTACATAAACAGCCCTATGTTAGATGGAACCTCACTGACCACAAGAGCGACAGTCCTAATATCACTATGGCTTTAAAATGGCTTTCTTTGCTGAAGCCACTAAGCTGTCTACTTTGCCTTTGCTGGACTTCTGCCCTATACCATTGAACATGCGTCCATTGTGTGTATCCTATGTCCTTCTGACCAACTACTCGTTTCTGTAAAGAATAATAACTGGAGAGATTTATGTAAGCTAAGCCTCGAATAGACCGAAATACAACCAGCACGGCTATTTTAGATGTAGTTGTAAAAGATTTCAAAGAATTTTCTGATAACAATGTGACACTAACGTAACAGCCTTTGCAAAAAATAAGCCTTGCTAGTTGTATTCTACCCTAACTGTTGCCCCATTACTATGGACAAGCGAGATGTTTGTCCTAAATAACGTTCTCTAACTTTGCCAAAGATAAAGGGAGAGGCGAGTGGGATTTTCTCTACAAACTGTGACTTGGTCGCCAAAAAATTAGTCGAGAGAAATATACTTTTTTATAACGTCATTTAGGTAGTCTAAATAAAATTCTAAACCTATCCTATTTAGGTGAATACCATCCGACCTAAAAAATGCTGTTTCGCATCTATTTCGGGCTTGATAATGTCGGACTTACCCGACAAGCAAACCAACATGCGGCCACTTCTATTCACACGCCTACGCTCGATAGCATCGTATCTCCCAGGAGCTCCTGCCCAGACCTGTCTCTGCAAAATATCCATCCAAGCTATGGTCGTCTGGGGAAAAGCCTCCCGAAGATAGGAAACCTCTGAGCGAATAGCATCTTTGATTTCCAAGTTAGTTAGGCGTGTCAAATCGTTACCACCTAAGTGAATTATGATTAATTCGGGGCTGTTAGAGAACAACACTTTTGCCTCAATACACCTCCTGAGACGGGTCCATCCGAGACCTCTTACCCCTAACCACTCGATTGATTTGTTTGTTAGGCATAGATTTGGTGTACCTCTGTCCCTCGCATACACACCGGCCCAGTAAGGAATTGAGTCTCCAAGAATCCAAACCGCTTAAATGAAATAAAAATCAGTGAATGTAAAATTGCATGTACATAATTGAAGGTCTTAAGATATAAGCAGTTAAATGCGAATGTAGTTCCTATAGCAACCAGAAACCCATCGTCCAAGGAGCATAATAGCCTCCGACGACACCCCCTGTATTGCTAAATTGGTTGCTCTTCCAATTCTAAAGCTATGTGTAGGATACCTTCCTACAGTTTGTAGATTAGCGGCAATAACACACTTTTTTAAGACTGCGGAGAATTGAGTCCTAGTGACCGGGGATCCGTCACAATGTACAAACAATGGACCATGAACAGCTGGGCGTCCAGCTAAAAATTCATTCAGTGCCCATACTGGGCAGATCAACTCATCTTCCTTTGGCAACTTAAGAGTGCATTGTTTACCGTACTGATTTGTCTTGAAATAGTGCAGACGGATAAAAACATAATTATTGGGGATAATGGACACATCTGATGCTGCCACTACCCTCTGATGCTCCCGATTTGAGGGAACGACTAGCTCACTTGCCCTGAAAAGCCCGAAATACGCTAACGTAAACAAGGAGGTAAACAATGCCACCTCATAATCTTCATAAGCCACCTGTGGCAGGACGGAGCATATAGCTTCCAGGGAACATCTGTTTAAGGGGGCCTGGGTATCTACTAATAAACGACTTCTGCGACAGCCCTCAAGTAACTTCCTTAAAACAAATATTTCAGATAAATCGTCATGGCCACACAGTTTGTGGAAATAGTTTAGCCCTGCGAAGTAAGTAGTATGGTTCTCGGAGATTTGCCGTTTTCAAAGCAGTATGCAATAAACAGAACTAGGTGCGCACATGGTATTGGCCAGATATTATTTAAACTATAACTAGATCTAAATTTCTCGAAAGCCCTTTGTGCCACTACGTAGGTCAGGCGAGTATTTGGCGCTAAACTTCTGTGTAACAGGCTTCGAGCTCTAAGTCGAAGACACTTCATAGAAATTCTGGGATCGGGTGAGGCATGATGTCTGTCTGTGGAGCGAGCCGTCTGAATTTCGAGTCCCGCTTGCGACGACTGCACCAAGTCCTCGACCGTGTTCTCTACAGACTCGGCTGCTCGTCTCTTCTGGCCCCTCGTTCGTGGTTCGGTTGTAGCATCAGGTTGCCTGGTGGCTTGAACTTGGCGTCCCCGCAATCGACTTCCCGAACGTGGCATTTTGAATTTCGAATTTTCTCTACAAACTGTGACTTGGTCGCCGAAAGTTTAAAGAAGAGGGCGATGCACGTGGAAGCCCGCAGTTAATTGCTCCCGTCTTGGCGGGAAGCCGAAGCAATCATGTGTAACTTACGCAAGCGTTTTACATTGGTAATTACTATTGGAAAAAACTCTACTAGCAGACGACAAATTCTCAATGGAAATAAAAGAAATTATTTTAAGTTTAAAATAATTTATATTATTGTACACACATATAAAGTTTCAAGAAAATTCCTTCCAATGGTATTGGAGATATTGTCCTGGACAGACAGATGGACGGACAGACGTACAACACTAAAACTATATCCCTCTGCCTTCGGCAGGGGATAATAATATGGACATACAACTCAGCATTGACTGTAATATGTATTAATAGAACATGATTCAGAAGAAAAAAGGAAAATAGAGAAACATGATGCACATACCTTTACCAACTGACTTAGAAATTTTGGCTTTAACTGTGGAAGTCGATGTTGGATGTTTCAATATACTACTTTGTTGCTTAGATTCAGTCTTATTAAAGTGTACCAATGTTTCATCACATGTTACAATACGATTAGGAAAGTTTGACCCCTCTACCCTCGTAAGTTCTAAAATTTCTTCAGATTTTGACCCTAACCCCAATTGGCCCTGGCATCAATAGTCGAGGTACTCACCTTTTGCAAAGATGCGACATTCCAAGATTGTTTGTCAGAATCTCCTGGGCACTTCCATATGGATTACTAAATATGTCGGCTATTTTCCTGGCAGTATCTCAGTGATCTTGTTTTACATGCTGCACTACATCTGTGATGATTTTTTCTGTGATTGATGGTGATGGACTGCCAGATTTAGTGTCATCTTTAACAGTATATAACACTCTTCTCTAAACCATTCCTATCCACTTACGAATATCAATTTTCTTGAGTGCAGAGTCCCCTGAACCCTTTCCTAAATCTGTTTTGATTTCAAATAAATACTTTACGAGTTTGAAGTAAAACTTTATGATTACTCTGGTCAAATAAAGCGTCATCCGACATTTTGGACCACTAATGCGGTGTATGACGTCATTAAAATAGCTTCACACTTTACATACTTAAAGACGACACTTGAAAGCTTAAGTCAGTTACCAGAGAATTAATGCTCGTAGATGCAATTTTTTGTAATTATACATGAAATAGTTTTCAAAATAACGAGGTGGTCCGAGTTCTTTATGATCACCACTCGCATTTCTGTTATTACTAAAGACTTTTTCTTTTTCTTCAAACTTGGACAAGTTAAATATCAAAAGGGGCACTTTCACAATGCATGCAGATAACCATCAAAGTTTTTAGAGACACTTATGCTCCTTTTTCAACTTAGAATTTTCACTTGAAATGAAGCAACCACAGCCGAGCAATAGCATCAGCATGCAACTCTCTTGTTATCAATGTATTTGGAATCTTTTTCAAACATTCTTTCTTATGTTAGATTGTTATTATTGTATTTGAAATTTTTTTGCAAACATTCTTTCCTGTGTAGGATTATTATCAATGTATTTGGAGTATATCTCTCTCTCTCTCTCTCTCTCTCTCTCTGTCTCTCTCTCTCCTCTTGCCCTCCTTTTTTCTCATCTCCTCTCTTCCCCTACCCTCCCTTCTTGATGGTTGAATTGAATTTATCTTAAGAAATAACTAGTTGGTTGAAAGAGTGTTATACATAGTACAAGTTATGCCTTTACCAAATCATTTTTTCCTCTAATTGGGAGTATTTGCACACAACACACACATGGTTTGTACAATGTTTTTTAAAGACATCTGATAAGATAAGAAACATTTTGGGAAAAGGGGAAAAAAAAACATTGTACGATAATGTGTTAAAGACACTTCAGGAATGCATTGATACATTGACCACTATTAGATGACTCAAATACAAGGAGCTATCTAGAAGTTCATGGACAAACGTAAAGAAATCAACACAAATTATTAGATTCATCTGAAAATTTATGTGTATATATTTTTATATCACTGTGAACAGTATGCAAAATTTCATTCAAAAATACATACTAATGAGTAATTTAACTACAATCGATTGATGCCATGTACAACGATGTGCTGCATGTCAAAATTTCAAATGGCATCATGGAGTTTTTTCTCAAAATACACACTCTCTTAAAAATGTTTTTGAACCTGTGACCCATTGCTTCATCTCATAATTCTTCAGTAGCCACAGAACCCAATGGGCACTAACTCCTGTTCAGTTCATCTTTCAGTATCCAGTGCACTGTCCTGAAACCGATGTCTAATCTAGTTCATGCACAGTCATGCGCCAGTCCACATCCAGACAATCCTTAACCAACTTAACGTCCTTTGTTTTAGATTTTGACACTAGGCAGCTGCATCCCTCATCGTCCATTATAGTTTCCAGTCCTACACTGTACCGCTTTGTACACTAATGACCGCGCAATGGATTGTTTCTTGATTGATCTGTTTCACATTTTTATGGTTTGAACTGGCTAATGTCCAAGAATCACGCAGAATTAAAACATCGCCTATTGTTTTAACTTTTGTTCAGATGATATTTTTATGAAAAATTGCTTTTGCCACTTGGTTTCAAAACCCTCTGTTATTAGAATAGATGCATGTAAAATGACTTTTGCAGTTGTATATGATGATACGTCAATATTAGATATTGTTCCACATAATTTAAAGAAGATTGATGAAGTTAATCAAGATGAAAACCAATAACATTGTTTAAAATTTTGTTTTACAGCACTATTTGATTTATTAAGTGTTGATGGCCAATGTATAAATGTTTACCAAATGACAAAATCGTAGACTTGTCCAAATTGAAAGAAATTGCAGACGACAAAATAAATGTGACTCAAAAATTTAATTTTGTTTGGGCATTTTCTCTTTTTCCCCAAATGTTTCAAAAGCTCTCTTTCTCAGATCATTTTAACTTCATTAAAGTTTATGTTAAACAACAATTTTTCAAGCATTTTTAGCTCACCTGAGCACAAAGTGCTGAAGGTGAGCTTTTGTGATTGTGCTGTGTACGTCGTCTGTCGTGCGTCGTCAACTTTTACATTGTGTACGCTTTAGAGGCCACATTTTCAGTCAGATACTCATGAAACCTGGTCAGAATGTTTGTCTTGATAATATCTTGGACAAGTTTAAAAATGGGTCATGTCGAGTCAAAAACTAGGTCACTAGGTCAAATCTTAGAAAAACCTTGTGTACGCTCTAGAGGCCACATTTTCAGTCCAAAACTCTGGAAAGTTGGTCAGAATGTGTGTCTTGATGATGTTTCGGATGAGTTTGAAAATAGGTCATGTCGGGTCAAAAACTAGGTCACTAGGTTAAATCTTAGAAAAACCTTGTGTACGCTCTAGAGGCCACATTTTCAATCCGATACTCATGAAACTTGGTCAGAATGTTTGTCTTGCTGATATCTTGGACAAGTTTGAAAATGGGTCATGTCGGGTCAAAAACTAGGTCACTAGGTCAAATCTTAGAAATACCTTGTGTACACAATTGAGTAGCCTGGGTTCCAGTCCATCCATTGTTTTCCTTTTCTATCATTTGGACTTTGCTTTGTCAAAAATGACGGCCTGGGGACATTCGAAAACTGATCGCAGCGACATCTACGTTTCCCCATCTCACAGTGGGGTAAAGTAGATGTCGCTGCAATCAGTTTTTCGAATGTAACTGACTAAAAATAGATACCAAAATTCAATAGCCTTGGTTTGATCACTTCCTGTTTGTGAGCCATCTTTGAAAATATATTAACAAAATTTCAAACAGGTTATTCACAATGACTTTGGAAGATAGTTAGAAGGTCTTAATGTATTTTTGATGGCACAATCGGTCAGAAAAGTTACCTGTTTATGAAATCATCACCATTGAACTTGAATTAGTCGAAAAATGCACGAATCCATCGTTATCAATTGTGTGACGCCACGCAATAAACAAGTCTTTAATAATCAGATTATTGGCGCAAACAATAATCATGGGGAAACCCTTGAATGTCCCCAGGCGGTAATAATAACGGAAGCCAAACAGAGCCAAAGTTCAACAGCAGATATGGAGTAATTTTTATACGCCGCCAGAGGCGACATATATTGACGTCATCTTCTCCGTCTGTCTGTCCGTCCGTCCGTCCCTTCGACGGGCCGTACGTACGTCAATTTCATGTGAACACAACTCTTCCCACATTTCTTGACGGATTTGGATAAAATTTTCACTGAATGTTTCTCATCATGTGGCCTATCGCATAATGTCAGGGTTTTGCAATTTGTAGCTGCATCATGGAAAAAGGGGGCTTCATGTCGTAATTAATTACATTTCTTATGAACGCAACTTCTCCCACATTTCTTGACAGATTTGGGTAAAATTTTCAAAGAATGTTTCTCATCATGTGACCTACCGCATATTGTCAGGGTTTTGCGATTTGCAGCTGCATCATGGAAAAAAGGGGCTTCATGTCATATTTCATTCCATTTCTTGTGAACGCAACTCCTCCTACATTTCTTGACGGATTTGGATAAAATTTTCACAGAATGTTTCTAATCATGTGACATATCGCATATTGTCACGGTTTTGCAATTTGTAGCTGCGTCGTGGAAAAAGGGGGCTTCATGTTTCATTTCATTTCTTGTGAATACAACTCCTCCCACATTTCTAGACGGATTTGGATAAAATTTTCGCAGAATGTTTCTCATCATGTGGCCTAGCGCATATTGTCAAGGTTTTGTGATTTGTAGCTGCGTCATGGAAGAAGGGGGCTTCATGTTATATTTCATTCCATTTCTTGTGAATGCAACTTCTCCCACATTTCTTGACGGATTTGGATAAATTTTCACAGAGTGTTTCTTATCATGCTACCTAGCGCATATTGTCAAGGTTTTGTGAATTATGGGTGCGACATGGAAAAAGGGAGCTTCATGTTATATTTCATTTTTTACCAATATCTCTTTAATTACTGGACATATCTCAATGGATTTGGATGAAATTTTCACAGATCATGTGACCTAGCGCAAATTGTTAGGGTTTTGAAATTTATTGCTGTGTCATGGAAAAAGGGGGCTTCATGTCAAATTTAATTATTTATTGATGTATCTCCAACTAGTGGACATAATTTCATGAAACTTCATATTTTTATTGCTTAATCAAAGCCAATGACCAATGAGTCTGTTGTGCATCCATCTGTCCATCCATCAGTCTGTGCGTAAACCTTTTAGATCACAAGTAACACAATATATCCATTGAGCTACCCAGGCGGGTGCTAGAAATTCCAACACTTTAGTCTGTATAGCTAGCTGCTTGAAATGGCAGCCATGTGGCGGCGTATATTGTGACAATGGCACTCTTGTTAAATTATTACCGCCTAGACCCAGGCTAGCTCTAGAGGCCACATATTCAGTTCGATAATCATGAAACTTGGTCAGAATGTTTGTCTAGATGATATCTCGGACGAGTTCGACAATGGTTCATGTCGGGTCAAAAACTATGTCACTAGGTCAAATCTTAGAAAAACCTTGTGTACGCTCTAGAGGCCACATTTTCAGTCAGATACTCATGAAACTTAGTCAGAATGTTTGTCTTGATAATATCTTGGACGAGTTTGAAAATGGGTCATGTCAGGTCAAAAACTAGGTCACTAGGTCAAATCTTAGAAAAACTTTGTGTACGCTCTAGAGGCCACATTTTCAGTGATACTCATGAAACTGTGTCAGAATGTTTGTCTTGATAATATCTTGGACAAGTTCAAGAATGGGTCATGTCGGGTCAAAAACATGGTCTCTAGGTCAAATCTTAGTAAAACCTTGTGTACGCTCTAGAGGCCACATTTTCAGTCCAAAACTTTAGAAAGTTGGTCAGAATGTTTGTCCTGGTGACATCTCAGATGAGTTCAAAAATGGGTCATGTCAGGTCAAAAACATGGTCACTAGGTCAAATCTTAGAAAAAAACTTGTGTATGCTCTAGAGGCTACGTTTTCATTCCAAAACTCTTTAAAATTGGTTAGAATGTTTTTTCTTGATGATATCTCAAACAAGTTCAAAAATGGGTCATGTCGGGTCAAAAACTAGGTCACTAGGTCAAATCTTAGAAAAAACCTTTTGTTCATTCTAGAGGCCACATTTTCTGTCTAAAACTCTTCAAAGTAGGTCAAAGTGTTTGTCTTGATGATATCTCAAACATGATCGAAAATGGGTCATGTCGGGTCAAAAACAAGGTCACTAGGTCAAATCTTAGAAAAACCTTGTGTACTTTCTAGAGGCCACATTTTCAGTCCAAAACTATTGAAAGTAGGTCAGAATGTTTGTCTTGATGATATCTTGGATGAGCTTGAAAATGGGTCATGTCGGGTCAAAAACTAGGTCACTAGGTCAAATCTTAGAAAAACTTTGTGTACACTCTAGAGGCCACATTTTTGGTCCAAAACACTTGAAAGTTGGTCAGAATGTTTGTCTTGATGATATCTCATACACCTTCGAAAATAGGTCATGTTTGGTCAAAAACTAGGTCACTAGGTCAAATCTAAAAGAACAAGTGAACGCTCTAGATGCCATATTTTCAGTTCAATACTCATGAAACTTGGTCAGAATGTGTGTCTTGATGATTTCTTGGACAAGTTTGCAAATTGGTCATGACGGGTCAAGTACTAGGTCACTGTTCAAATCATTCACAAACCTTGTGTACCCTCTAGAGGCCACATTTTCAATCAAATACTCATGAAAGTTGGTCAGAATGTTTTTCATAATGATACCTTGAATGAGTTTGAAAATGGGTCACATGGGGTCAAAAACTAGGTCACCAGGTCAAATCTTTAAAATAGCTAGTGTAGCTTTAGAGTCATCATTTTCTGTCCAGTACTTATGAAAATTAGTCGGAATGTTTGTCTTGATGATCAATGTGATGAAATTGAAAATGGGTTGCATTGGGTAAAAAACTAGGTCCCCATGTCAAATCTTGAAAAAAGCTTGTGTACACTCTAGAGACCTCATTTTCTGTCCAATACTTATGAAAGGTGGTCAGAATCTTTGTTTTGATAATACCTACAATGGGAAAATGGGCTATGTTTGGCTAAAAAGTAGGTCACTGAGAGAAATTCTAGAAAAAGCTTGTGTATAGGCTAGAGGCCAAAATTTCAGTCCAATAATTATGAAAGCTTGATAGAATGTTTGTCATAATATCTTGAAAGAGATTGAAAATGGGTCATGTTTGGTCAAAAGACTCAGGTGAGCGACTTCAGGGCCATCATGGCCCTCTTGTTATAATTTCTTTCAGATTGAGCGAATACAAAATAGAACATTATACCAACAGTATATGGCAAAAAAGACACAGATGCAGATAGACAAACCGACTTTGCCACAACAGTTTCAGCCAATGGAAAAAACTCTTTGGCATGGGACTTCAGGGGAGGCTGTGGCTAGTATACAAAGACATGGCTTTAACAGAAGTTATTGTGGCAAAAATGGTTTGTATGAACATATATTTCTCTACTACATGACAATATTGTAATCTGGTCCAACTAGAAAGCATTTGCAGATGAAAGAATAAATGTGGCAAAAATTACGGGGTTTGTCTGTGCAAAGTCAGAAATTATTGTTGAAAAAGGAGAAATGCTGGTTATGAGCATCTCTTCCTGTCTCCACAATGTTTTCCAAAGCTTTCTTTCCCAGGGTCATTAAATCTTAAGATTGTGTGGTAAAGGGTCAAAGTGCTAATAAGTACTGTACCAGACATTCTGGTGTTTTACACCTAGGTCTAGTGATTTCTGATTTTGATACTTGTATAAACTGTGTGCAAAGCATGTACTTTTGTGCTGGGCTCATACAGATTGAAATTACTCCCAACTGTTAGTTTAACCCTATACCACACAATCCCGAGTTTTAACGACCCTGAAGAAAAAGGCTTTTGAAAACAATGTGGGAAAACGAGAAAATGCTGGTAACCAGCATTTTCTCCTTTTCCCACAATGTTTTCTACCCAGTCAAAGACAGCATTCATCTTTTTAACAACTTTTGATTTGTTGTCTGCAAATGCTTTCAATTTGGAGAAGTCTAAAATTTTGTCGTTTGGTAAAGTGTTAGTAGGGGATCTTACATGAGTGTTTATGTATTATTATTATTACACTAAATTATATGATACAAACCTTGGTCAGCATCATACACATTTTAGTCAACAAGTTTGATAAAAATGATATTACATAAACATGAATGTGAGATTCTGTTTATCACATAAAACAAGTAAATGACAAATATGTATTCTCCAGTATCATCTTCAACCTATATACCTTTCACGGGTCCATGTTTTGGTTGGAAATGCATACATACACTAGAAGATAGCTCTGAGATGTAAATCGAAAGTAGAGTGAAATAGTTTGAATGATGTCATTTTTCTGCAAAATGATGTAGTAGTACAAATTCGTGCAAGTGCTGCAGTTGGTTTTGCCAGCATCACACGCTCATGACAACAAAATAACTAGAACCATGACCAAAAAACGATAATACACTTTTGTATTATGGAAAATAAGTCATGGGTTTAATACACTTCTGTAGGTGGTCATATGTGATAAACCTATTCATTCTTCATCAGTTGTGAAAAAAGTTAGATAACTTATATTAATCACTCTCAACACTTGCTTCCTGCAACCATAACCTGTACTCAGACCATGATATTTGTATTTTTCAAAAGGCTTACCCTACTCATGAGAAGATCTAATCATAAGATCTAAAAACAGAACCTCTGTTGAGGAAGCCAACTCTCTAACTATTCACCACGCTTCTCCAAATGTGAGAATGATGAAAAAAATAGTGATATGAATGGCACTCTTGCAAAACGAGGTTTGATGCATCTCCATGACACATTGTACCAGCCAAGTCATCACATAATGAATGGAACCATAGAATCCCTTTTGTCTTATAACCCACTGAATCATGAGGTAGACTTGTCCTTTGACATGCTGAAAATCGACCGATAGCAGTTAAGTTTTGACCCAGGTCAGCCTGCGTAAGCTGACCTGGGTCAATAAATTATGCAGATGCATTAAACCTTCTTTTCGTGGTTGTGAGGTAGAGCATCGGTCTTGTTACCATAAGGTCCCAAGTTGGATACCTGGGAATGGGTGTCAACTTTAGGATTTTTCATTGGCCCACACTATTGGCACAAGCACTGGTGTAGTTCACAGGAAGTAGAAATGAGAGAGATTATTATAATTTGTAAGAACTTGTTTCTCATTCGATGTGAAATAAATATGTTTAAATTAAACTAAGATTAGAAAACATTGTGGGAAAAGGAAAAAAATGCTGATAACCAGCATTTTCTTCTTTTCCCACAATGTTTTCTACTCTTCCTGATAAAAGTCCTATCGTTTGTGCTAAATTTGTTGTCTGAAAAAACTTTCAATTTGATTATTTTGTTGTTGAATAGTTCAAGAAGTACCCCTTATTAATCATTCCCCCCCCCCCCCCCAAGGTGGAGGGATATAGTTTTAGCAGTGTCCGTCTGTCTGTCCATCTGTGTGTCTGTCCATGTGTGCGTCCAGGACAATATCTCCAATACCATTGGACGGAATTTCATGAAACTTTATACGTGTGTACAATAACCTATTCTGCCGTTTTTTGTTTTTTGTTTTTTTCTTTTTTTTTTTTAGCTCACCTCAGCACAAAGTGCTCAGGATGAGCTATTGTGATCACTCACCCTCCGTCGGCGTCCGTCGTCTGTCTGTCCGTTCACATTTCTTTGTTTACACTCTAGCATCTACAAATATTAACCAATCAGCACCAAACTTGGTCAAAATATATATGACCATAAGATCTCGTATGAGTTCGATTATGGGTCTAATCGGAACAGAACAACTGGAGTTATTTGCCCTTGAATTAGAAAAATTGCTATATTTGACTTCGTTTACACTCTAGCATCTACAAATATCGACCAATCAGCACCAAACTTGGTCAAAATATATATGACCATAAGATCTCGGATGATTTTGATTATGGGTCTAATCGGACCAGAATAACTGGAATTATTTGCCCTTGAATTAGAAAAATTGCTATATTTGACTTTGTTTACACTCTAGCATCTACAAATATCAACCAATCAGCACCAAACTTGGTCAAAATATATATGACGGTAAGATCTCGGATGAGTGTGTTTATGGATATAATCGGACCAGAACAACTGGAGTTATTTGCTCTTGAATTAGTTCTTTAGAATATTTCTTTGTCCGGAGCATAACTTTGTCATCTCCAGTCCGATTGACTTGAAACTTGGCATTTGTGTTTGTTGCAATAATACGGAGTGCAGTGTGAAAGAACCATAACTCTACCTCGTACTTTCTATGAGTTATTTCCCTTTGATTGTCATTTTTACAGCATTTCCTGCTTGTCAGGAATATAACTTTGTCATCTCTAGCCTGAACATCTTCAAATTTGGTATGCATGATTGTTGAAAAATTACGGAGTGCAGTGCACAAGAACCATAACTCTTCCTAGCCCAAATTTTGAGTTATTCCCCCTTTGACCTTAATTTTTATAGCATTTCTTGCTTGTTCGAAGCAAAACTTTGCCATCTTAAGTAGGAATGACTTGAAATATGGCATGCTTATTTGTTGCAATATTTGGAAGTGCAGTGCTCAAGAATTGTAACTCTACCGTGTGCTGTCTTTGAGTTATTTCCATTGATCGTCATTTCTACAGCATTTAGTGCTTCTCTGGAATATAACTTTGTCATCTCAAGTCAGAACAACTTCAAACTTTGTACGCATGTTTGTTGCAATATTACCGAGTACAGTGCGCAAGAACAATAACTCTACCTAGAGCTGATTTTGAGTAATTCCATTTTGATCTTCATTTTTTTACAGTATTTCTTGCTTGTCCGGAACGGAACTTTGAAGTCTCAAGTCAAATTGACTTGAGACTTGGTAAACATGTTTGTTGCATTACCTGCCCTTTGCGATTATTATACCTCCTTAACAACCGGCGGTGGGACGGGCATATCTTGCGACAATTTGCCACTCTTGTTTCATTATCATTTTGCCTTGAACCTCGATATTTGGTATTTATCTTCATTGTAGACCTTTACTGCTTTAAAAATTTTGGAAAAAGGTGTCATACATTTCAGTTGATACAGTATCAATATTTTTAGTGAACATTAATTCCAAATACAGGTATGTTTAGATAAGCTTGTCTGTTACAGGAATTTGGTACGGAGCTGGGGTTTATTTTTCCAATGATCCCTCATACTCTGCCAGACCCTGGTTGGCTATGGGTCAACAGGCCCTACCAAAGCCTGCAGGTCAAAACAAGGGCTATGTTTTCATGTGTAAAGTGCTGACAGGTAAGCAGAAAGTGTGGATTTTTGTAATTTAAAACTTTGTATAAACTCTTTCACTACCAAACAAATAACCTTTACTTTTTTAATGGCTACAAATACAGTTCTGCGGCAAGATGAAGAGATAGTTCAGTTATAGTCTAGAATAAAAGAGTGGACGTGTAGATTAAAGATCAGACTGCACATTCTGTGCATTTGGATGTTGATCTACACTGTCCACAAAAACTTGTGTCATCATCAGTAAAGAAAGATTTAACTGTTCACCACACATTCTTCAGTTCTAACAACCCTGAAAATGTAGCCCTTTTAAAACATTGTGAGAAAAGGAGAAAATAATTGAAAGAAATTAGAGAGAAACACCAGATTTATCGTTACAGTGGTCTGCAGTCATCATAAAGTTCATTTTTTGACTCAATATATTTTTATACACCGCCGAAGGCGACGTATATTGGCGTCATCTTCTCCGTCCGTACGTCCGTCTGTCCGTACATAGGTCCATTTCTTGTGAACGCAACTCCTCCCACATTTCTTGATGGATTTGGATAAAATTTTTACAGAATGTTTCTCATCATGTCAACTATCGCATATTGTCAGGGTTTTGCAATTTGCAGCTGCATCATGGAAAAAGGGTGTTTCATGTCATATTTAATTACATTTCTTGTGAACGCAACTCCTCCCACAATTCTTGACAGATTTAGATAAAATTTTCACTAAATGTTTCTCATCTTGTGATCTACCACATATTGTCAGGGTTTCGTGATTTGTAGCTGCGTCATGGAAAAAGGGAGCTTCATGTTATATTTCATTCCATTTCTTGTGAACGCAACTCCTCCCACATTTCGTGACAGATTTAGATAAAATTTTCACAGAATGTTTCTCATCATGTGACCTAGCGCACACTGTCAGGGTTTTGGAATTTATTGCTGTGTCATGGAAAAAGGGGGCTTCATGTCAAATTTAATTTTTCATTTATGTATCTCCAACTAGTGGACATAATTTCATGAAACTTCATATTTTTATTGCTCAATCAAAGCCAATGACCAATGAGTCCGTTGTGCATCCATCTGTCCATCCATCAGTCTGTGTGTAAACCTTTAGACCACAAGTAACACAATATATCCATTGA
Source organism: Hippopus hippopus (assembly GCA_946811185.2). Classification (NCBI taxonomy): domain Eukaryota; kingdom Metazoa; phylum Mollusca; class Bivalvia; order Cardiida; family Cardiidae; genus Hippopus; species Hippopus hippopus. The sequence continues at coordinate 56,560,762 of OX328106.1, read as the reverse complement.
GCTACCCAGGCGGGTGCTAGAAATTCCAACACTTTAGTCTGTATAGCTAGCTGCTTGAAATGGCAGCCATGTGGGGGCGTATATTGTGACAATGGCACTCTTGTTCTTGCATGTACAGGATCCATGTTTGACAGAAGCAGCTCATGAAATGATGTGAATCAAGAGAAATTTAGCAGTCAAAATTACATCTCTTCTTCCTCATTTTGAATTACATGTGTTATGTGAGATTACTCCCTCTCACTGTTACGGGAGATTACTCCTTCCTTACTGCATTGGTTATTCCCATATAAAATCAATACCTAACACCTGCATTAGGGAGAATTCTCTTTAGCTCAGTGGTAAAGGTGTTGGTCTTTTAAATCTAAAAAACTGAGTATCTTTGCTGCATGGGTTCGAATCCCGGCCATGGCTGTTTGTATTTGAACTATGCATTTTTTGCAAACTTTGATGTTCCTAAGATTGGGGCTCATCCTGGATTGGCCATCGAGTTATTTATTGTCTAAATAATAAACTTTCTGCCTAGTAAGGCTTTCTGTCATCAGAATGATGGCATTAAGAGGTGGCGTGTTACAGGAGTTACTGCATAGCTTCTTCCTGTATAAAATCAATACCTAACAACTGCATTAGGGAGTATTCTCTTTAGCTCAGTAATAAAGGTGTTGGTCTCTTAAACCTCAAAAACTGAGGATCTTTGCAGCACGGGTTCGTGGCGGTTTGTATTTTAGCTATGCATTTGTTGCAAACTTTCATGTTTGTAAGACATGCATTATTCTTTTTGTTGACAAGTGCATGTATGCAACCAATTCTTTTTTCTTTTGATCAGTTTTTGAACTGAAATTCAAAGTTTGGATGGAAGGTGTAAAGTTCTAATAAGTTGATTTCAAAAACTTTTTGGTTGGTAAAATGATAGGTTGATGTGTTCTTATCCAATCAGCATAATGGTAGATATTACCAGCATTGTTAACCAGCATTTTCTCCTCTTTCCACAATGTTTTCTTCTTATCAAACACAAATTCTACTATTTGTGCCACATTTGAATTGTTATGTAGATAGGATATACAGTGACCTGTTTTCAGAATATTCTAGAAACATGAAGATCATTTATTGGTTTTTCCATTGTGGTTATTTTTAGAAACAGGTTGTTAGTAAACAAGCTGTTTACTAATTGATGATGTCATCTTTCTAGAAAAGACTAATCTAGAATTTTCTAAGCTGATATAAATAAGAGTGACTTATTTGGTGATTTTGGAATTTGAAGTTAGACTTGTGGCTTTGTAGATACAGAATTCGGAAAAGTGTTGGATTTAACTTGGGATATACATCTGTAAGTTCGAATTATCTTTTATTTAAACAGGTTGCTCATATCTACTTGCAAGTTAAACTATTGTTAATTTAGGTTTTAGGAACCAGAAATTTCATTCTTTTTGTAATTTAAACCTAATTCTTAATTTTGAGGGACTTATTTTATTTCTTGTTATAAGATTAAAATTGAGAAAATTTCATTCAAACTTAACTCATATTGCACTCTTTTGTCTTTGTTCATTAATAAATATTGTTAATTGTTAAAGGCTTGTTGCTGGTTTTCTTTCTCGTTACGCTTGTCTCATAACAGAAATTGGGGGCTCGTCCGGGATTGATCATTTAGTCATTTTGGATATACTTTGAAATTATTTTGAACTTGTTACAGTATTAAAGTTTTATTAGATAATAAAAAAAATAGAATTTGATTTTTATCCTACTGAACCAGCAAAAAGCAATCATGTCTTTTGATCTTGAAAAATTTGTTGCTGAGCTTTCTCAGGAGTTGTTAAATTTGGCAAACAAGTCTGATTTATTCGATCTTGCTTCTCATTATAAACTGACTGCCATTAAAGGTACTATGTTATAGCATGAAATTAAGAATTCTATTGTTCAGTTTTTAGTTGATGAAGAAATACATGACTCATCTGCTCTGTCTCTCATTCTTGTCTCTCAGACAGACATTAAAACTAATACTGAGTTAGAAAAATTAAAACTACTGATAGAAAAAGAAGAAAAAAAATTAAAATTAAAATTAGAGCAAGAAGAAAGGATGAAAGAAAAAGAATTAGAGTACCAGTATGCCGAATTAGAAGAAAGAGAAAAGGATAGGCAGTTTCAGATGAGAATGAAAGAATTAGAAATAGAAAATAAAGAGAAACTATCTTTGCATGTGGTTAATGACTTTGACATAACAAAACACCTCAGACTTGTTCCGCCATTTCAAGAACAGGAAGTTGATAAATACTTTTCACATTTTGAAAGATTTGCTGAAAATCTGAAGTGACCAAAAGAGCACTGGACCTTATTCTTGCAAAGCGTTGTAACTGGAAAGGCTCGTGATATTTTTTCACAACTAAGCAATCAACAGCTCTCTAATTATGATAATGGTAAAGAATTGATTCTGAAGGCTTATGAGTTGGTACCTGAAGCATATAGACAAAAATTTAGGAATTGCAGAAAGGAAAACGGTCAAACCTATATTGAATTTGCTAGAACTAAAGAACAATTTTTTGATAGGTGGTGCCATTCAAAGAAAAAAGATTCAGATCATGGAAAACTTGGACAATTATTGTTAGTTGAAGAATTTAAAAGGTGCATTAATTTAGATGTAAAAACTTTCTTAGACGAGAAAGAAGTTGAAACTGTAGAAGAAGCTGCTTGCTTAGCAGACAACTTTGCCTTGACGCATAAGGTCTCCTTCATGAATAAATCAAACCCTCGAAAACCTTTTTATTCATCTACTGGTCCTAAATCAAATTTTAATCAAAATAATGACAATTCCAATCAGAAGAGTCCCAAACCCAAGTATCCTTATGAAGCCAAAGGTCAAAATCCCTTATCTCGACTCACTTGTAATTATTGCAAAGAATTGGGTCATATTATTTCTGAATGTCCTGTTTTAAAAAGAAAACGGGAAAGACAAGAAGGTCATAAGCCTACAGGCCTTACTTCATTGAGGTCTTCACCTCAGTCATGTTTTAAGGACCAAACCATTGTCCAGGCCAAAGTACCTGAGACTGATACCGTTATGGCGATTTATGAACCATTCTTGTCAGATGGTTTTGTGTCACTAAAAAGTGATTTTGCCCAGTCTACCCCTATTAAAATTTTACGTGATACTGGAGCTTCTCAATCTCTTATTTTAGCAGATGTCCTTCCTTTTTTTTGAGAAGACTTCTGGGACAAGTGTCCTTATTCAGGGTGTAGAATGTGGATTTGTTAATGTTCCGCTTCATAACATTTATTTGTCTTCAGACTTAATTAATGGTCCAGTGACTGTTGGTATTAGAAAAAATTTACCTTTTAAAGGTGTTCATTTGTTATTAGGCAATGATTTAGCCTGAGATAAGGTAATTGTTAATCCACTTCTAACTGACACACCTTGCATGGATCAATCACCCGATCCGATTGAGGAAGAAATTCCTGACCTTTACCTGTCATGTGCAGTTACTAGAGCTATGGCAAAGAAAGACATTTTGACTGAAAATCAGTCTGATATTGACTTATCTGATTCTTTTTTGGGTCATTTATTTAAAAATCAAATTAATAGATCTATTTCACAAAACCTGTCTGAAAGTCAGACAAATTCTAAAAATAATTCATCAGAATTTGATTATATATCTTCACCTTTACTTAATGAAGGCCATGATACAAGGTCAAGGTCTAAACTAAGTGAAGACCAACACAATGATCCAGAAATAGCACCTTTATTTCAAAAAGCTGTTAGTGAAACTGATCTTTCACAGGAACCTGTCTGTTTTTATATAAAAAATGGAATATTAATGAGAAAGTGGCGCCCTCCTGAAGTCTCTGTTGATGATGAGTGGGCTGTCAATCATCAAGTTGTCATTCCTAAGTCCTATAGATTAGAAATATTAAGCTTAGCTCATGAAACACCTATGTCAGGTCATTTAGGTATCAGTAAAACCTATTACAAAATTCTAAACCATTTCTATTGGCCTGGTCTAAAAGCTGATGTATCGGATTATTGTAGGTCTTGTCATACTTGTCAAATAGTAGGCAAACCCAACCAGGTCATACCTAAGGCTAAACTACAGCCGATCCCTGCATTTGATGAACCTTTTAGCAAGATTATAATTGATTGTGTAGGTCCATTGCCAAAAACTAAGGCTGGTAATGAGTATCTTTTGACTATTATGTGTGCTTCCACCCGTTTTCCTGAAGCAATACCTTTAAGAAATATAAAATCTAAAACAATCTAAAACAGTTGTCAAAGCTTTAGTGAAATTTTTCACTTTTGTAGGACTTCCTAAATCTGTTCAGTCTGATCAAGGATCAAATTTTATGTCGCATTTTTCAACAAGTGATGCACGAATTGGGAATTAAACAATATAGGTCATCTGCATATCACCCTGAAAGCCAAGGTGCCCTTGAACGGTTACACCAGACCTTAAAAAATATGATAAGGTCATATTGCTTTGACACACAAAAGGATTGGGATGAAGGTATACATCTTTTACTCTTTGCAGTAAGGGAGTCTGTACAGGAATCTTTTGGTTTTAGTCCCTTTGAGCTTGTTTTTGGTCACACAGTTTGTGGAGCTTTAAAACTTTTAAAAGAAACATTTCTTTCTCAAGAAGATTCTCCTTTAAATTTACTTCAGTATGTATCTGACTTTAGAAACAGATTATTCAAAGCTTGTGAGGTTGCAAAATCAAATTTAAAGAAAATTCGATGTAAAATGAAAGAAAGATATGATAAGAATACTAAAGAAAGAAATTTTAAACCTGGAGATAAAGTTTTAGCTCTTCTACCAATTCCTGGTAGGCCTCTACAAGCAAAATATTTTAGTCCTTATTCTGTAGAGAAAAAGGTCAGTGACTTAAATTATGTGATAACAACTCCATACAGGCGAAAGCAAAAGCAATTTTGTCATATTAATATGTTAAAAGAATATGTTGATAGGGATAATTCAAATATTTCACCAATAAATGTAGTTTCCTCAGTCCCTCAAATTCAAAATCACATTAACCATGAAGACATAAATTGTGAAGAAATGAACTTTGATAAGTCTAACCCTATTTGTTCAAAACTTCAAAAATTAGATAAAAAAAACTTTCACATTTAGATAATAATCAAAAAGATTAATTAAAAAAGTTAATTTCTGAATATGAGCACCTGTTCCCTGATATTCCAACACGGACAGATACAATATACCATGATGTGGACATTGAAAATTCAAAACCAGTGAAACAACATCCATATCGAATGAATCCCAAGAAACTGGAGCATCTTAGAGAGGAAATCAAGTATCTATTAAACAATGACTTCATTGAACCTAGTCAAAGTGAATGGAGTTCTCCCTGTATTCTTGTACCAAAGCCAGATGGAGCTTTTCGTATGTGCACTGACTATAGAAAAGTTAATACTGTGACCAAGACTGATTCGTTTCCGGTACCAAGAGTAGATGACTGCATTGACAATATTGGTCATGCAAAATATGTAACCAAATTTGATCTTCTAAAAGGATTTTGGCAAATTCCTCTCACTGAAAGAGCTAAAGAAATCTCTGCATTTGTAACTCCTGATGGACTTTATCAATACAAAGTTATGCCTTTTGGTATGAAAAACTCACCAGCAACATTTCAACATCTTATTAACATGATAATATCTGGATTGGACGACTGTAGGGCCTACATCGATGATGTCATCATTTACAGCGATGATTGGGATGAACATCTAAAGACTATCAGAGAATTTTTTGACAGACTGAGTAAAGCCAAATTAACAATTAATCTTGTTAAAAGTGAATTTTGTCATGCTAATTTAACATTTTTGGGTCATGTTGTTGGACAAGGACAGGTAAAACCTGTAGAAGCTAAAGTAAAAGCTATTTCTGATTTTCCTGTACCTACATGTACATGCAAAAGACAACTTATGAGATTTCTTGGTATGGCTGGTTACTACAGGAAATTCTGTGGTAATTTTTCTGTCATTGCTGAGCCACTGACAAGTCTTCTCAGCAAAAGCAAAAAATTTATATGGAATGATGATTGTCAAAAAGCTTACGATAAAGTAAAAGCCATACTAAAAAGTGAACCAGTTCTTTTAGCTCCTAATTTTGAAAAGGAATTTAAGCTTGCACTAGATGCTAGTGATACTGGTGCAGGTGGTGTTTTACTTCAAGAAGATTGTAATGGTGTAGATCATCCAGTTAGTTATTTTTCTAAAAAGTTTAACAAACATCAGAAAAACTACTCAACAATAGAAAAAGAGTGTTTATCTCTTATTCTTGCTCTTCAGCATTTTGAAATATATTTGTCGTCTTCTCCTGCACCCATTATTGTATATAGTGATCATAATCCTCTGATTTTTATCCATAAAATGAAAAACAAGAATCAACGTTTACACTGGTGGAGTCTGTTTTTACAAGAATATAACATGGATATCAGACACATAAAAGGTAGGGATAATATTATCCCTGATGCTTTGTCTAGAGTTTAACTTGTAAATAGTTAACATTTGTCTTTATGTATAATGTATTTTCATGTACAGTTAAGTGTAATGATATGTTTTATATTCTAACAAAAGAAAGTTTTAATTCTTAAAACTTTCTTTTCCTTTAGGAGGGGAAGTGTTATGTAGATAGGATATACAGTGACCTGTTTTCAGAATATTCTAGAAACATGAAGATCATTTATTGGTTTTTCCATTGTGGTTATTTTTAGAAACAGGTTGTTAGTAAACAAGCTGTTTACTAATCGATGATGTCATCTTTCTAGAAAAGACTAATCTAGAATTTTCCAAGCTGATATAAATAGGAGTGACTTATTTGTGATTTTGGAATTTGAAGTTAGACTTGTGGCTTTGTGGATACAGAATTCGTGAAAAGTGTTGGGTTTAACTTGGGATATACATCTGTAAGTTGGAATTAACTTTTATTTAAACAGGTTGCTCATATCTACTTGCAAGTTAAACTATTGTTAATTTAGGTTTTAGGAACCAGAAATTTCATTCTTTTTGTAATCTAAACCTAATTCTTAATTTTGAGGGACTTATTTTATTTCTTGCACTCTTTTGCACTCATATTGCACTCTTTTGTCTTTGTTCATTAATAAATATTGTTAATTGTCAAAGGCTTGTTGCTGGTTTTCTTTCTCGTTACGCTTGTCTCGTAACAGAATCGTCAGCTGCTACTATGTACTTCAAATCTTTGTTGTTTGGTAAAGAGTTAACCCTTTACCATATAATCCCAACTTTCAACAATCCTGAGAAAAAGCCTTTTGAAAACATTGAGGGAAAAAGAGAAAATGCTGGTAACCAACATTTTCTCCTTTTCCCACAATATTTTCTTTCTTTCCCAAAACAATTTCCATTTTTGAGTCACATTATAATGCCCCCCTTCAACGAAGTGGGGGTATATTGCTTTGCTAATGTCCGTCGGTCCGTCCGTCGGTCAGTCGGTCGGTAGACCTTACCTTGTCCAGATGCTAACTAGACACAGAATTGACCTAGGTTCGTCAAATTTGGCACAGACATGCGTCTCGGAGTGTAGATGATCCCTATTGATTATGAGGTCAATCGGTCAAATGTCAAGGTCACAGTGACCATCAACATTTTGATATATAGACCAAACCTTGTCTGGATGATAACTAGACAAAGAATTGACCTAGGTTCGTCAAATTTGGCTCAGACATTCGTCTTGGAGTGCAGATGATCCCTATCGATTTTGAGGTCAATCGGTCAAATGTCAAGGTCACAGTGACCGTCAGCATGTTGATATATAGACCAAACCTTGTCCGGATGAGAACTAGACACAGAAGTGACCTAGGTTCATCAAATTCAGCACAGACATACGTCTCGGAGTGTAGATGATCCCTGTTGATTTTGAGGTCAATCGGTCAAATGTCAAGGTCACAGTTACCGTCAACATGTTGATATATAGACCAAACCTTGTCCGGATGCTAACTAGACACAGAATTGACCTAGATTCGTCAAATTTGGCACAGACATGCGTCTCGTAGTGCAGATGATCCCTATCGATTTTGAGATTAATCCATCAAAGGTCAAGGTCACAGTGGCCTTCAACTTGATGATATATAGACCAAACCTTGTCCAGATGATAACTAGACACAGAATTGACATAGGTTCTTCAAATTCTGTACAGATATTCATCTCGGAGTGTAAATGATCCCTATCAATTTTGAGATTAATCCATCAAAGGTCGAGGTCACAGTGGCCTTCAACTTAATGATATATAGACCAAACCTTGTCCAGATGATAACTACACACAGACCTAGGTCCTTCAAATTCTGTACAGATATTCATCTTGGAGTGTAAATGATCCCTATTGATTTTAAGGTTAATCCGTGAAAGGTCAAGGTCACAGTGACAACCAGATGATTCCCGTGCTGCCATTCGCCACTTGAGCCATTTGCTCAAAAAATATTGAAGTGTCTCAGAAATCATCATATGTGGCTCAAATTGTGGCTCGAACATTTTATTCGCATATTATCGGGGACGTAGTAAGCATCAAAGTCGACTGGGAAAAAGTGGAAGTCGAACGTGCGTGCCGAGAAGAAAATCGATAACGCAGTCTGTGTATCGGTGACTGTTTACAATCTTGTATGTATACAACGGCGGTGTGTATAATTATGCGAACTGTTCACAGATTATCACGTTTAACAATTGAAGTGGGCTATAAATCAAAAAGATGACATCAATATTTCCCAATCAATTCTTTTGATATCAGTTTATGAACTGTGCCACTTCCTGTATCAATGTGGCAGTAGGGGGGCATGACTGTTTTACAAACAGACATCTTGTTTTGTCGTCTGCAAATGCTTTGAATTTGGACTTGTCTATAACTTTGTTGTTTGGTAAAAAGTTAAGGCATTGGAGTGATCTAATGTGTAACCTGGTAACTTGTAGACAGTCTCTTCCTGATGAAAAGTTGGTTATGTTTGTAAAGAATATAATTAACAGTATGCTAATTTGATAAGAATGCACCAATGCACTGTTTTACCACCCATTTGTAAGTTTTTGCTTCCAACTTACCAGACCTTTACTCTTAAGATCAGAATTACAAAACAAACATTCATTTCTCTAAACTTTTCCTTACCTTAAAGATTACTGTAGACTGCACTTTGAATAAATCTGGTGTTTCTCTTTCTCTCTTCCAAAATGCGCCACAAAAATTTTTTCTGTTTTTCAACCTTTGCTTTCACAAACAATATAAACCCTAAGGCTGTTAAGCACGACTCACTGACCTTTTGCAGGCAGTGTAGATCAAGATCAGACTGCACAGAATGTGCAGTCTCATCTTGGATCTACACTGTCCAATAAGGAAAAAAATATCTTTGAAATATTTTGGTTTTAATATTGGCTTAGAATTTTCATTTCATTTCATTATTTTGCAGGTTAAGGGTTAACTCTTTATCACGTGACCAAATTTAAGACTGGTCCGAATTGAAAGCATTTGCAGACTACAAATTAAATAAAGGGTAGAAAATGTGGTAAAAGGGGAAAATGCTGGTTACCAGCATTTTCTCCTTTTCCCACATTGTTTTCAAAAGCCTTCTCTTTCAGGGTTGTTAATACTCAGGATTGTGTGCTAAAGGAATAATTGCTTATAGAGTTACTAGAAAATTAAGCTTTAAACATTTTATTTAAATCCACAGCTTTGACATACCCCAAAACTTAAGAGATTTAAATGACCTCTTATTCATTCATCTGCATTTTCTTTTTCCAGGTCAGTACCTGAAAGGAAATAACCAGATGAGGTATCTTCCAGCCATTGACCCAAACAAAAGCAAAACACTTATGTATGATAGTTCAGTGGACGATATTCAAAATCCAAAAGAATTTGCCATTTATCACGATACCCAGGCATACCCCGAGTACATCATCACCTTCAATGTGTAGCTTACTGCTAGAAGAGAATAAGTTTATACTAATTCATGCTTTCTAGTAGGTTATCGATAAATATCGGTGAAATATTTTTCGATATTTCATGGTTACGACCAGTGAAAATACTGATTTTTATATTCTAACTCTTCAATTGAAGCCTTACAGCCAGATGGAAATATGAAGTCATTTACCTTACATTTCTTGCGCTTGACGTAACATTGTAATGCGTTGCTAGGCGGAGGAGGTATGCCACGGTTCCCAGTATTTTCTCCTTTTCCCACAATGTTTTCAAAATTTCTGAGGGTCGATAAAAGTCGGAATTTTGAGATAAAAGATTAACAGACAACAAAATTGGAGACTCTTCCACTGTGAAAGCTTCTGCAGATGACAATTTGAATGTGTCTCAAATGATGTCAGTTGTGTTTGAAAGGGCGGGAAACAATGTGCGAAAAGGAGAACATACTGATTACCAGCAGTTGTCCTTTTCTAAGGATGTTTTCCTCAGTGTTATGTGAACATGGAACTGTTTGGTAAAGTCCTAAAAAACAATGTTATGTGAACATGGAATTGTTTGTTAAAGTCCTACGAATCAATGTTGTGTAAACATGCATGGAATTGCTTGGTAAAGTCCTAAAAAACAATGTGTATAAAAATGGAATTGTTTGGTAAAGTCCTAAGAATCAGTGTTCGGTAAACATGGAATTGTTGGGTAAAGTCCTAAAAAACAATGCTGTTCAAAAATGGAATTGTTCGATAAAGTCCTAAGAAAGAATGATGTGTAAACATGGAATTGTTTGATAAAGTCCTAAGAAACATTGTTGTGTAAACATGGAGTTTGTTTGGTAAAGTCATAAGATTATGAAACAATGTCATGTAAACATGAATTTTTTGGGTAAAGTCCTAAAGTCCTAAAGAACAATGTTTTGTTTTTACAACCCTAGAGTAGAAGGCTTTTTGAAAACATTATGAGAAAATGGGAAAACTGTTAATAACTAGCATTTTCCACTTTTCCCACAATGTTTGCTAATCTTTCAAAGATAATTTAGTCACATTTAGTAATTACGTATTTGGAAGATGTTCGTGTCTAAACATGTCAATTTGGCATCAGACATTATGTCATGTTCAGTTTGATCTTGATTAAACTGTTTTGAAATCATCTGTAGTTGTATTGTTAAAGATGAATTCTGAATACTTTATGAGCCATGCTCTGTGAAAAGGAGGCTTAATGCATCACCAAAAAGTATCGACCCAAGTCAGCCTACGCATTTTGCTCAGGCTGACCTGGGCCTAAACGCTTTGCTATTGGTCAATTTTCTTCAGCTCAAAGGACATTGCAACTGATAATTCAGTCTGTTATTATACAAAATAGATTTGATGAATCCATAATACAGAAATGACTGGCTTGGTATCGTGCATCACAGAGATACATTAAGTCCCCTTTTGCCAGAGCTTGGCTCATTTATTTATGTGCATGAAGTCCTAAAATATATTGGAGTTGGCTGTTTCAATTAAGGAATGAAGAGAATTTTCTTTTTTTCATGGAGGTATGAAAAAAAAAAAAACCTAATCACACTGTATGAAACCGCAAAAGTGTGATTAGGGTTTTTTTTTTCATACCTCCATGAAAAAAAGAAAATTCTCTTCATTCCTTATAATTTAATATTACAGACAACATACACCCACGGAAATAATTCAAACTGCATTCATTTTCTTTATTTTTAAATCTAACGTTGGAGTTTCTAAAGCCCCTTCCACTCACATTTGTATGGTGCAAGAATATGATAGGGAAGCAGTTTTCAGATCCCCAATACTGAAAATTAACCAATAGAATGAAAGTAAATGAACACAGCAGTGTGTATGAGCCGTAAAAGTAACCTTCAGCGAAAGTAGTTCCAGCATAATGCGATTTTTTTTCATGGAGCTATGAAAAAAAAAATTTCAGCCAATCAGAACTCGCCAATGTTCATGAAAACAACAGATATTAAATTATTCTCAGATACTAAAATTTTTCATTTATATAACTAAAATGGACTCTTTCCTGGGACCATGAAAGATTGAATACAAACAAAATCAGAAAAGAGGATCATGTCCTCATATTTCGTGCTTTCTGGTAGTTTATAGGGAAATAATGGTGGATTATAAGCTTTACTCTTCATCAGAAAATTTATCATCTGCTTTAGTGGTGCAAAATGAATATTTAACTCTATACCAAACGACAAAATTGTAGACTTCTCCAATTTGAAAGCTTTTTCGTGCAACAGTACAATTGTGACTCATATGATGGAATTTGTCTGTGATATGGTCACCAGCATTTTCTCCTTTCCCCACAATGTTTTCTTAAGGCTTCTTCCTCAAGGTCATTAAAACTTGGAATTATTGTGTGGTAAAGGATTAATCCTAAAACTAAATCTAAATATTGCTATTTTGAAGTTATTTGGGGGAAAAAATATCATCTCCATATTGGACATTGAAGATCCAAGATCAGTTCTGTGCAGTCTGATCTTGATTTACACTGTCCACAAAAGGTCCTTGAGTTGCTCATAGCATCCACAGGACTTTACCAGTGGTTTTCTTAGTTTCTAAGTTTTGCCATGTCATTGTTATAGTTTGGAAAAGGTCTTGTAAAGTAATAAATGACATTAAATTTTCTAGTCCAGGCCATCAAAAAGGGGGGAAGCATAAAGGCATAAAGTGTTACCCAGTTTGTGTATTTGTGTATGTATGTGTGTTTAATAAAAAGTGACTCACCAAAATTGAAACCAGTTGTGGAAAACAAATGTGACTTAATAGTTGAAAACATTTTTGGAAGGGTAGAAAACCTTGTCGGAAAAGGAGAAAAAACTGGTTACCAGCATTTTCTCCTTTTCCCACAATGTTTTTCTCCAAAGGCTTCTTTCATACGGTCGTTAAAAGTCAGGATTTTGTGGTAAAGGTTTAAAAAGACTGTTATTAAATGTACATTTATCATTATGATCGGACATAAGATTTCTGTATATAGTGAAAAAGAAAGGTTTCTGTAAATACCTCCTCCTTTTTTAGCTCACCTGAGCACAACATACTCAAGGGGAGCTTTTAGGATCACCTGGTGTGCGTCGTGCATCGTCAACAATTCTTTAAACATCAACTCCTCCTAAACCGCTGGGCCAATTTAGACCAAACTTGGCTGGAATGTTCCTTGGGAGGTCCTCTTTAAAAAATTATTCACAGAATTTGATTCCATCAAAAACTGTGGTTGCCATGGCAACCAAATGGAATTTTCTAGGAAATTCTTTAAAAATCTTCTCCTCTGAAACCGCTGGTCAGATTTTGAAATAATTTTACAGAGATGTTCCTTGGGTGACCCTTTTCAAAAATTGTTTGTGAAATTTTGATCCATCAAGAAATGTGGCTCTGGTGAATGGGGGCTACTTGCACTATACAGAAATGAAGAAATTCTTAAAAATTCTTCTTCTCTGAAACCGCTGTTCAGGTTTTGAAATAATTTCACAGAGATGTTCTTTGGGTGACCCTTTTCAAAAAGTGTTCGCGAAATTCTGATCCGTCAAGAAACGTGGCTCTGGTGAATGGGGGCAACTTGCACTACACAGAAATGAAGAAATTCTTTAAAATTCTTCTTCTCTGAAACTGCTGGTCAGATTTTGAAATAATTTCACAGAGATAATCCTTGGATGACACTTTTCAAAATTTGTTCGCGAAATTTTGATCCGTCAAGAAACATGGCTCTGGTGAATGGGGGCTACTTGCACTATACAGAAATGAAGAAATTCTTAAATATTCTTCTTCTCTGAAACCGGTGGTCAGATTTTGAAATAATTTCACAGAAATGTTCCTTTGGTGACCCTTTTCAAAAACTGTCAGCGAAATTTTGATCCGTCAAGAAACATGGCTCTGGTGAATCGGGGCTACTTGCACTATATGGCCATGAAGAAATTCTTAAAAAATCTTCTTCTCTGAAATGGCTAATCAGATTTTGAAATAATTTCACAGAAATGTTCCTTTGGTGACCCTTTTCAAAAATTGTTTGCAAAATGCTGATTTGTCAAGAAACATGGCTCTGGTGAATGGGGGCTACTTTCACTCTATGGCCATGAAGTAATTCTTTAAAATTCTTTTTCTCTGAAACGTCTGATCAGATTTTGAAATAATTTCACAGAAATGTTTCTTGGCTGACCCTTTTCAAAAAGTGTTCGAGAAATTTTGATCCATCTAGAAACATGGCTCTGATGGCTGTGGGCTATTTACACTATACAGACATGAAGAAATTCTCAAAAATTCTTCTTCTCTGAAACGGCTGATCAGATTTTGAAAAAATTGGCTATGGTCCTCTCAAAAATTCAGGTGAGCGATCCAGGGCCATCTTGGCCCTCTTGTTTGTAATAATCAGAGAATAATTTTTGTATAATAAATAAGAAAACTTTTTTTTAACCATAGTTAAAAAAAATGAACTCTTTACCACACATTCCCAGCTTTTAACAGCCCAGAGGACAGGGTGAGATTTGATCTTTAAGGCTTGGTCAGACTGGCTAACGGATATGTAACAGAGGGAAAACGGACAAAAACATGCAGAATTTGGTTATCCAGTGACAAAATTCATCTCCTCTGCCACTCGAGGCTCACGCGGTCGGTGTGTGGAGCGAAGGAGCCACACAATGACCACACGAGTACCGCACATGTAACGGAAAAAACACACGTTTACCTGATATGTACCGAATAATAAATGATCTATAAAGAATATCACCGTACGAGTAACAGACTTGTACCGGATAAAACGGAAATGCAACGCATGAGAACCGGACTAAACATTTTTCCAACGTACGATGAAGGGAAATGTACCGAACACCAACATACGAGGAACGTACCGGTCACTTGACATGCCGAGGATATAAATAGTCAGATGCATCCAAAGTCTGTCATTTGCACATCTCTGTCCATTTTGTTCGGTGGAAATTTTTGAACATGCTCAAAACTTCCCACCAGACGGAATGGACATCACCGGACGTCGCCAGACAAGTAGCAGATTCACCGGATAAGAAATGGACATAAAACGGATACGATCGGACACAAACGAATAAAATGATTTTTTATCCATTACCCATCCGTTAGCTCGGTGTGACCAAACCTTTAAGGTCTTGAGCTCTACCCCTTCATTTCTCGGGGGAGGGCCCCAAGGGTCATGTATTCTTACTTAACCCTTTACCACACAATCCCGACTTTTAACGACCCTGATAAAGAAGCCTTTTGAAAACATTGTGGGAAAAGGAGAAAATGCTGGTAACCAGCATTTTCTCCTTTTCTCACAATATTTTCAACCTTTTCCAAAACAAGTTTCAGTATTTGAGTCCCATTTATTTTGTCGTCTGAAAATGCTTTGAATTTGGACCAGTCCAAAATTTTGTCGTGTGGTAAAGAGTTAAATTAACCCTATACCAAACAATTCAGAGTTTTTATTACCCTAGAAGAGAAGGCTTGTGAACATTGTGGGAAAAGGGAAAGATGTCGATAACCGGCATTTTCTCCATTTCCTACAATGTTTTCTACTCTATGAAAGAGAGAAATCATTATTTTAGCAACAATTGATTTGCCGTCTGCAAATGCTTTCAATTTAGACAGTTGAGTATCAAGGTCTTGCTAACTTGGGTCAGTGGTAAAAAACCATCATGCCCCTTTTTCTTTTTCCAGGCAAGGGGGTTAACTCTTTATCAAACGACGAAATTTTAGACTTGTCCAAATTGAAAGCATTTGCAGACAACAAATCAATGTACCGATTACTCAAAAATTGAAATTTTTTTCCAGCAGGGTAGAAAACATTGTGAGAAAAGGAGAAAATGCTGGTTACCAGCATTTTCTCCTTTTCCAACAATGTTTTCAAAAGGCTTCTATCTCCAGGTCGTAAAAAACAGGGATTGTTTGGTAACGGGTTAAAAGGATGTAAGGAATTTATTTACGAAAATAACTTCAGTTGTTATATTTCCCAAATTGTTCTCTTCCTTGTTTTTCCCATTGTTGTCTTGTATTGAGGTCAGATATTGTACAAGTTGTGTTTATGCTTTCTCTGTTTTACTTTTGTGTTACATAGCCTCTAAGAATTGACTTGGCAGGCCAGAGCTATGTTACAGTTCACTGTATTTTAAATGGAGGTTGTTACGGGAGACCACTCCTTCATGCATGGCTTCGTCCCGATTTAAATACAATACCTGACAACTGCGTTAGGGAGATACCTCTTTAGCTCAGTGGTTATGGTATTGGCCTTTTGTCAGGGAGTTCTAGGTTCGAATCCTGCCCGGTCCCTTTATTTCTGCCATGCATTTGTTCATTTGTTTCTTTGTTACGGACTTTGTTCGTAAGATGGGGGCTCGTCCGGGATTGGCCATTGAGCCATTAATCCCATTTGTTGTCCAAAAACGGACATTTGTTGTCTAAATAATAGACTTACTGCCTAATAGGCTTTGAGTCATCAATACACGATGACTTTAACTCTTTACCATACAAAAATCCCGACTTTTAACGACCCTTGGAAAGAAACCTTTTGAAAACATTGTGGGAAAAGGAGAAAATGCTGGTAACCAGCATTTTCTCCTTTTCCCACAATGTTTTCTACCCTTCCCAAAACAAATTTCAATTTTTCAGTCACATTAATTTTGTCGTCTGCAAATGCTTTCAATTTGGACCAGTCTGTAATTTTGTAGTTTGGTAAAGAGTTAAGAGGGGGTGTGTTACGGGAGACCACACCTTCATGCATGGCTCTGTCCCAATTTAAATACAATACCTGACAACTGCGTTAGGGAGATATCTCTTTAGCTCAGTGGTTATGGTATTGGCTTTTCGTCCAGGAATTCTAGGTTTTAA
Organism: Hippopus hippopus; assembly: GCA_946811185.2. Taxonomy (NCBI): domain Eukaryota; kingdom Metazoa; phylum Mollusca; class Bivalvia; order Cardiida; family Cardiidae; genus Hippopus; species Hippopus hippopus. Next base: position 56,544,025 of record OX328106.1, on the reverse strand, counting down.
TCCTGCCTGGTCCCTTTATTTCTGCCATGCATTTGTTCATTTGTTTCTTTGTTATGGACTTTGTTCGTAAGAAGGTAAAATAGGTAATTTGGAAATCATCATGAGTGGTTGTACGCAATGCAAAGTAAAGATAAAGAACACGAGAATCAAACAACTTGGGTAAGAAGCACCTTTTTTCACAATGTTTTCAGATGGTAAAAGAGTATGTACTTCATTCGTCCATAAAGCAAAGGATCAATAAAGTACTGTTATGATGATTGTGTTTATGTAGATTTAAGATGAACAGTTTCCAATTGGCTCGAGGCCACTAAAATGAAAAATAAACTGGTCGACATATGTCAAAGGTTAGCCACACCCTGTCAGGTCAATTCTTACAGCCTATAATATTATAACATGCACAAAAACTATGTTAAGACACACATTTCAAACAGCTTGGAAATAAAAAGATCAATTTCCTTTCATTTCCCAAATATATTTTTATTTTCCATGTGCCCTTTTTTTTGTACGATGCCCAATATTGAAGAACTTGTGCAAATACTATCATCCAGTTGTAAAAATCTTAACTCTTTACCAAACGACAAAATTTTGAACTTTCCTAAATTGAAAGCTTTTGCAGATGACAAATTTAATATGACTCAAAATTTAAAATTTGGTATGAGAAGGGTAGAAATCAATGTGGGAAAAGGAGAAAATGCTGGTTACCAGCATTTTCTCCTTTTCCCACAATGTTTTCCAAAGCTTGCTTTCTCGGGGTTGTTAGAAGTCTGGATTGTGTGGTGAAGGGTTAGAAGAAAAAATTATACTGCAAGATTTGAAAAAGAGTGGTGCGAGTCTGGTTGATTTTAAAGTACCTAGGCAATTTTTACTTTGGGGAATATATTTGTTAATTGGATATTTCCAAGTTTTTACAATCTTTAGAAAGAAACTTTTTGAAAATATTGTGGATAAAGGAAAAAATACTGTTGAACATCATTTTTCTCCTTTCCTCACTATGTTTTCTACCCATTTCAAAGGGAGTTTTCACCATTTTACCTCATTTGTTTGTTGGCTGTAAAATGATATGGATTTAGACATGTCTAACATTTTCATGTTTGGTAATCAGTAAATGTTGGTTTTTTTTCCCAATTCAATATTTCTCCAAAAGTATATTGTAAAAAGGTAATTGTTTGCTAAATGCCAAACAAAATTGAACTGATAGAAGAGGATTATGTGTAGAATTTTGAACATTTCAAATTCAAGACTTTTTCTGCTGATTGTCCCGTGAAATATTGTGCAGTGTATAAGTACATCCCAAATAAAACTTTCTAGATCTGTGCTGTCAGTAAAATTGCTATGGTTGCTTTCAGAATCTATGGGTTTCTTTTACAGTATGTGTGTTGGTGTGTGAAAAGCTAACTCCGCAGAGCAGCAAATAAACCCAACAAACATTTTCAGTTGAGAAATAAGGCCCAATAAGCGCTGTAGTCTATTGTGTTTCAGCAACAGTGTAGATCAATGATGAGACAGCACACTTTGTGCAGTCTGACTTTGATCTACAACTGGCCGCAAAACCACAGCAGTTTTGAAAGGTGCATTAACCCTTTCCCAAACGACAAATTTTAGACTCTTCCGAACTGAGAGCATCCACAGATCACAAATTCAGAGTTGGTACAAATGAGCTTTAGGTCTCTGATAGAGAAGAAAACACTGTGGGAAAAGGAGAAAATGCTATTTTCCAGCATTTTCTTCTTTTCCCTCAATCTTTTCAAAAACCTTCTTCCCAGGGTTGTGAAAGCCAGGGATTGTCTGGTAAAGGGTTAACTCACAATAAAAATGTAGACTTGTTCATATCGAAAGCATTTGCAGATGATACTTTAAATGTGGCACAAGAATTACCTCAGAATCTGTCTTTGATAGGTTAGAAAACATTGTTGGAAAAGGAGAAAATGCTGGTTACCAGCATTTTCTCCATTTCCCACAATATTTTCAAAACGCCTCTTCCTTTGGGGTGTTTAAGCTGGGGCTTATGTAGTAAAGGGTAAAGGGTCAGTAACAAGTGAAGAGAGTACATTTCTCTGTTTGAATTTCTGAACAACATGTTATAGAATAAATAGATCAGGTACATTGACACCACATGTGGAGCCATAGATTCATCCATGAGTCTGAACTTGCATTGTATTCTTACTTCAAAGATTAGATGCATGATTGGCTACGAACAACTTGAGGTGTCATGAGGTAGAGCGTGGGCCTCGCAGTCCCAAGTTTGATACCAGGGAGCAGTGTCAACTTTGGGACTGTTCATTGGCCCACACATTCGATCTTTGTTTGGAGACTGTTCTTGATCTCAACCTTCCCTAGCACTTACCAATAGGTTGTCCTGATCATCTGTATCAATAGTTTAAACCTTTACAACAAAACAGTGTTTCAACAACCCCGTGAAAGAAAGCAACTGTATCAAGAACTATAGACTCGTATTCAATTTATGACTCTTCCAAAGTGAAGATGTTTATAGTTCAGGTAGAAGTCATGGATGAAAATAATTGTTAATGAAAACAACAAACTGGAAAACTTTCCTGTTTTTATAATTTGTAATATGAAATGATGAAATATATACAGGACAATTTGTACCAGTAAAAGAAAGATGACTTGAGTTAATGTTCTAGAGTTAGTGCTCAAATACTGTACTTATTAAGCTGTCAAACTTGATTACATTTTGTACAAAACAAAAGAAATTAATTAAAAAAAACAAAACTTTAGTATATTCTGTACAAAACAAACAAATTGAATTTAAAAAAAAAATAGTATATTCTCACAAAACTAAAGAAACACATAAATAAGGTTGGTTGAATATATAAAACAAGACAAAAATATTTTACCTCAACTAGAAATCATAATGGCACACTCATACAGTGCAAACAGTGAGAGCATTGTTGCAAGTTGAAAAATTGCTCATAATGGACAACTTTGACATTTTATATCTATCACAGAATTTCTTATTATGGCTCAGTACATCCAACTTGTGTTTTTTGTACTAAGTAAAATGTTTACCTGGACACAGAGAAGAATTGGGAAAATGGCGTGACAACTAACCAAATTTGTTATAAAGAGTGATATCTGGGCACTCATTCACCAACCATTCTTAAGAATATTCTTTGTCTTGTTCTCCAAGATTTTCTAGATTTGAAAGAAACACAATGTCTGATTGGTTAAACCATCAGAAGTTGTGTTACTTTCGAATTTAATAAATCTTGGAGAAAAAGACTAAAAATGTTCTCAACAATGGTTTGTGAATACGAAACCTGGATTTTTACTTAGTTTTCAATCTAGATCTGTTACAGATGCTTTAACCCCTGACCACATCGCAAGATTTTGGACTCGGCCAAATCAAAAGCATTTGCAGACGACAAAATACATGTACCTCAAATGATGATTTTTTCCTTCTATAGGGTAGAAAGCATTTTCTCCTGTTCCCACAATGTTTTCAAAAGGCTTTTTCCTCAGGGTCGTTAAAGGGTTAACTCTTCACCACACAATAAAATTTTATGCTTGTCCAAAACAAAAGTTGCTCAGTCTTGCAGGACTTGAGAACAAGGGGTCCTGGGTTCGATCCCTGGCTCGGCCAATCTCTTTCCCAGGATAGCCATTGCGGCAGGATTCATTCTTCTCCCACGGATGATCTTTGTTTTGACAATGGTTATGTGGGAAAGCAGCCAGTGGCTTGGAAAGAAAATTGTGCGTACTACTGGTAAAAGAGACTCCATGAAAGATGGATAGGTGCACTGGCTGCTACGATATAACTGAAATAATGTTGAATACCGCGTTAAACACCATACAATCAATCAACCAAAAGAAATGTTTTAATAGCCAACAAAAGAAAGGTGACCTCAAAAATTTAAATTTTCTTTTGGAAAGGTAGAAAGTGTTATTGGAAAAAGGAGAAAATGCTAGTAGCATGTTTTTTCTCCTGTATCCAAAATGTTTTGAAAGTCTTCTTCAGTAGCGTTTTTAAAGTTAGGGATTGTGTGGTAAAGGGTTAACTCTCTCACTACCAAATAAATAACCTTTACTTTTTCAATGGCAACAAATACAGTTCTGCTGCGAAATGAAGTGACAGTTCAGTCATAGCCTAGAATAAAAGAGTGGACAGTGTAGATCAGAGATCAGACTGCACATTCTGTGCAGTCTGTTCTTGATCTACACTGTCCACAGAAGGTTCTTGTGTCATCAGCAGTATAGAAAGAGTTAAACTTTGTATCTTTGAGGTAAAAAAATAAAGGAAGTAGGGGTTACACCGGTTATTCCTTGGGCGGATATCCTTCGTAGAAAATGTTAAAGAATACAGCCCCAATAAAGATGATAATAAACAAAACTAGAAATGCTTTTCCAACAATATTTTCCCAAGGCAGGACTTTTCTGTTCTTCACTACCGATAGTCCTAGAAACAGACCTGCAAAAGAACAGAAAATCTTGACTAGCCCTGAATCCTTTACCATACAATCGTGAATTTTTATAACCCTGAGTAAGGAGCCTTTTAGACAGATAGATTTATTTCTGTATAAAATATATGACATCATAAAAACACTATTCATGAGATTAAATGGACATGATAATGAAATTATGACAAACTATATTTAAATACAAAAGATGACACAAAAAACGGATTATAAATCCCTTATTTTCATTGCGGTCCTTGAAATAATAAATGAAAAAAAATTGTGACATAGGAGGGCATGTCTCACAATTGACAAAATCACAGTCAACTAAAAGTGATTTACCGCAAGTTATGACTATTTGAAATATGACTTATCACAGTAAATGGTAATTTTCGAATAAAGACACATCACAGCAAGTAACTTTTTAAGCTGGATTTAAAAACAAGAAAGCTTTCGGTATCCCTGATTTGTTGGGGTAGTTCATTCCAGAGCAAAATCCCTCTCTTTTTGCCAAAGCCTTTGACCCTTGGAAGTGAAAAGTGTCCACTCTCTTTGAAAAAATGTTCCGAGTCGTCACTGTTGCCATTAACAGTTACTCTCAGTCTAGTCCTGTATTGATGGGTATCGCTAGTAGGAGTAAAGTTCTCATGCATATACGGAGGTGCTGTATTAGGATTAATCTTAAAAACATGGCACAGGGTTTTAAAGTCAACCCTTTTAGAAACAAAAACCAGCCTAGTTTTGAGAAATGTTCATTTTCAATGAAAACATTGCCTGAAAAGAAGCATTGTGGTAACCAGCATTTTCTCCTTTTCCCTCAATTTTTTCTACTCTGTCAAAGACAAATTCCATCATTTGAGCTACATTTAATTTGCCATCTGCAAATGCTTTAATTAACCCTTTACCACACGGCAAAATTTAAGACCTATCCAAATTGAAAGCATTTGCAGAAGACAATTTCAAAGTGGCTCAAATGACGCAACTTTTCTTTGATAGGGTAGAAAACTCTGTGGGAAAAGGAGAAAATGCTGGTTACCAGCATTTTCTCCTTTTCCCACAATGTTTTCAAAAGGCCTCTTCTTCAGGGGCGTTAAAAGGCGTCATTGTGTGGTAAAGAGTTAAATTTGGACAAGTCTAAAATTTTGTTGTCTGGTAAAGAGTTACAGATGCATTACACCCCCTTTGCCAGAGCATCACTAAAATAAGACCAGTTTTATTTGCTGAATGTGGTTAGAGGTTTTACCTACCTGCCACAAGACCTCCAGCATGTGCCGCAATACCTACTTTACTTCCAGAGTTAGAATCATCAAAATATCTCTCATAGATGGCAACTCCAAAACTCAAAGCACCTGTATGAAAAAAATTGTTAGTAGATCTATTGCTATACCCAGATTATCATATCCACTATATTGCAATCTATAATTTCTCTGTTTGTTTGTTACGGTAGTTTGGCCTTTTACGTTGTTTTCAACACTTTAAGTTATCTAATGGCAGCTAGTGCACCTATTCATGTTTTCCCGGAATTCTTTTCACCAGTGCTTTGTACAACACTATTTTCAAGCCAATTACTGTTTTCCAGCAAAAATGTTGTCAAAACATTGAGCAGCAGTGAAATAGGAATGAATCCTGCCACAATGGTGTTCATAAGTCTGTGTGAAAAGCTGAGCTGACTTAAACCAAATGGTTTAGCCAATCAGATTTTGCATTACGTTCAAATTTAGAAAATCTTGGAGAATAAGACTAAGATTGTTCTTAAGAATGTTTGTTGAATACTGACCCAGGAGAACATTGACTCAACAACTTCAGGTGGCCATACTTTTGAAGATAGGGCATATTCAGTTCAAACAGCAAAAACATACATTCTAACCTTGGATCATTACTGTATAAAATGCTGAAAAAAACTGCCTACAACTTGCTGTAGCTTGATTTTTTTCAGAAGAATTTTTTTCAAAAGGGTATCTATTTACCCAGACTGCCACATCAGAATGTTGATAAAAACAAATTCCAGATCCAGATAAAAATGCATGGACTTCGGAGCCATCACCTAAATTTTTGTGAGACATCCAAGCAAAAAATTCATATTGAAATCTGAACAGCATTTACCAGCTGCAATTTTGCATTCCTTTATTCTCTGTACTCTATTGATCAAAGTCTTAATCCTTATCCTTCTGAATAAGTTAAATGATACTGACAAGTCCATAAAAACCCAAATAATGCTATTTAAAAGTCATGGGGGGGTGCGAGGGGGGCAAGAAATATCCTTATTGGACAGTGAATTCCAAGATCAGACTGTTTTAGTCTTAGGCTGAAGAATTTGGAACATTTAAAAGTCACACAACTTCTGATTGTCTAAAACATTCGTTTTAGCCAATCAGAAGTTGTGTTACTTTTGAATCTAGGAAATTCTTGAGAATTAGACAAAGAATTTTCTTAAGAATGGTTGGTGAATGTGGTCCCTGGTCTTGATCTACACTGTCCTTAAAAGGTCCTTGATTCGCACTAAGCAGCGTAAGGGTTAAAAGACATAAAACTTACTTAATCCAACTGTTAAAATCAAACGGAGCCAACCACTGAGTATAATCCTTAAGAGGTTGCGATCACAGCTTTTGTAATTCAGTTGATCCCAGTTCTAAATGAGAAATGAAATTCTTGTATCACTTTTCTGCATTGGCATATCATTCAACCCTGTAGTGTACCAAACAATCCTGAGTTTTAACGATCCAAGGCATAGACAGGTAGCTCAGTGGTTGTGGGTTCATACCCTAGGAGGCAAACCTTCTTTCCGACTGGTATCGCAACTTTCCGGGAGCAGTTCGGATCCCGCAATATGCCTGAGTTGTATCGAAGAGTTGCTTTCAAATGACTCATGGAATTATCCAATAGGAATACAGCTGCCCATTCTGGGCATGCGCAGGCATTTACATGGGCATGCACCGCTCCAAAACAAGTGGCACTCGACTTCACTACCTTTTACTAACAACGCATATCTTGGGAACCACCTTTGCTGAACAACTCCTTACGAGGAATAGTTAGCAGACTACAGACTGGCCGGCCAGGACAGCTGAATAGCTCTTCCAGAAAACCGTAATTTGCCGGCTAAACTGTTATTTATTCTTATAGAGACCAGCTTCCCTCTACGATGATTTTTGCCTCGCATCTGTGATGCATGTGAGAAAAGTACTCAGTGACTGGGAAAGAAAGTTGTGTCAGAGCTGGTATGAGAAAGCCTGGACACACATGCATAGATACACTGACCGCCGTGATATGACTCATGACCCAAGTTCTTGAAACTCAAATACAGACAAATGACTCCAAGCTTTTGAAAACATTGTGGGAAAAAGAGAAAATGTTGGTAACCAGCATTTTTCCCCACAATGTTTCTATCATTTCTGGCACAAAAACATTCCTACTGTGGTGCGTAGGATACCAATGTCATTGCACCAATATCCAGTTCACAAATAGTCAAATGGGATGGTCCTCGCTGGTACCGCGGTACTTGATTTTGCCGAAAATATACTACAAGAGCAAGAACTCGCATTTATTATTTTCAAATACTGTGATAAATTTTTGCATGTAAAGTTCCAATAGATGTTGCTATCAAAACTTAAGTGGTGCTTTTCTGTCAAAAATATCTAGGTCAAGCTACCATGTTGACTACAGGTGCTCTGAAGGGAGTCCGCTATGGTACCGCGTTAACTATTGTAATTTGGAAAATCGTAAAAAAATATAACTTTTATTTTTAGAAAATGATTTAGGTACGGTAGTTTTTGTTTCCGGCGAGGACTATGACGCAACAGTAGACGACCTTCACTTGTCAAACATGAATTATGGGGTTTTTTTATGAAGAATTGGGGTAGATCTAATTATTTTTCATAAAATGGAGGAGAATTGTGTTTTATTATTGCAATTTGTGAATATTGAAAGTAACTTATCTATTTTTTTAACCGATGCGACGAAAAACACACTCCCGCGTTCGATTTGATGAAAAAAACAGTGGTTAGGCGGCGTTACGTTGCCAGTATGCAAATAGGGTATTTTTCGGAATACCGCAGTATCATAGATGACGCGGTATCAGTGAGGACGACTACTTTTTTATCAAGGGAGATATGGCTGACCACTGATAGATCTACCACACTACATTTAGAACAATATAGTTTTCAATTCGAAACAACAGTTCTCTGAAAACTTTTTAATTCTTCTTTAAAAAGAGTACTTCAACTGCATTGGCTAAAACAAGGACGACTTTTGGAGATAAACGGAACGCGGAAAGGGAAATGGCGGACAGCAGCAGATTCGTATTTAAAAAAAAAAATCAAACTGTTTTAATTAGAATTTGTTGTCAGTGTCGATATGAAAAAAAAAGACTGTACATATTCAATAAGGGTAGAAACACTGCGGGAAAAGGATAAAGTTTAATCTTTCTACAAGCGGCATATTTAGTCATCATCTTCCCACAATGTTTTCAAAAGCCTTCTTCCCTAGGGTCGTCAAAAGACGGGATTAATGTTTTGTAAAAGATAAAGCAGACGATCCTGACACACAAACATTGCATACCAATCGTGAACCAGACGCCCCCCCCCCCCCCGTAGCATAATGGTTAACATTTAGAGTGCCGAATCAATGAAACGGACCTTTTCAGTTATGAAAAACAGCCAAAATACTTTCTTTTAAGGTATTGTAGGCCAGAATATGTGTAATTTGAAGTTTATGCTGCACGGTCTGCTCACTCTGATCTTGATCTACACTGTATGAAGGCAGCTCAAGCCAGCTCCAGAGCTTTAGGAGTAAACCCCCCCCCCCAAAAAAAAATCTGGATCCGCCCCTGCTAAACATGAGTCCATGGCAAGGCACTATTCGGAGACCCCCAAATCTAGTATTGGTGCAACTTGGGAAACAGAGAACTCATGAAAGTCACCGTGATCACTCTGAAATAGGCTTCAAACACCATTCTTAAAATCAGGCAAACGCAATCCTTTCGACCAATGTCAAAATTAACCCTTATCCTGCTATATATTGAACGAAACTTTCTTGCCAATGGTAGAAAGCCAAATAATACTTCTTCAAATTGATTTTTGGACAACACTAACGCCTTAACGGACAGTTTAGATCCAAGATCAGACTGCACGTTCTGTGCAGTCTGATCTTGATCTACACTGTCCCCAAAAAGTCGGTAAGTCGCGCTTAGCAGCCTAACGATTAATCGTCTCTCCGAAGGTTAATCATGCAAAGAAGCCAAAATGTATTTTGTCCTTGAAGAACTGATAATGATAACATAAAATAGCAAATAATTAATGTCGACCACTTACTATGATAGCAGAGGATAAATGGGCTCCAAGCAAAGCGTACGTCCCTCCACTTGCACCCACCAAATTGACATCATAATCGATAACAGAATGACACAGGGAACCTACAAGAGACACACACGTCCTGTACAGGTGCGTAGCCAGGATTTTAACATTGATTGATTGATTGTATAGTGTTTAACGCCGTTTCCAACATCATTTTAGTTTTATCGCGGCGGCGGCCATACTTTCCTCTATTTTCTTTTACCAGTACTGAGCACAATATTCTTTCCAAGCCATTGGCTGCTTTTCCCCATAACCGTTGTCGAAACACTGGTCAGCGGTGAGAGAGAAATTAATCCTGTCGCACTATTATCAATCGTCGGAAGAAACTGACCGAGCCAGGGACCGAACCAGCGACCTATTTTCAAGTCCTGTACGCTACAGACTGAGCTATTGGGACTCGGCAGGAATGTAGTACAAAAGCCCAATATACATGTATTTTTTTCCTTGAAGTTTTCCTCAAAGTAAATGTAGGCACCTTTTAAAAAGAGCCAAACACAATTTTGTCTATTTTTTGACATTCAGTTTTAATCAAAATTCGACTGCATTTTGCGGAAAATGTAGATCAAGATCAGACTGCACAGAATTCGAAATTGAGATGATTTGGTCTCCTTTCCCGATTTATGGAAAGCATTTCGTTTGTTCAAGTTTTAATCGTTAATGTTGAAGACCTGGCTTCTGGGCTTCCACCTGGCTAGGCGCCTGCTTTAAATAAAGTATATGTATTGACAAACGGACACTTTCATTGGGAAAGAGAAGCAAATGCGCTTTGTTTTTTTTCTCTGCCCTAGCCAGAATATCTTAAAAATTTTCTCATCGAATACAGCACAGAGATACATGCCTTTTTGGGTATTCTGTTGATCTACAAAATATACAAAAACAAACAAACGAACCTCCCAAAACACCAGCCAAGTACAATATCATGACTCTCCAGTACTCATGGGCCATCTCAAATGGAAGCCCAAGAAAAAGCTGGGTAAATAAGTTACTGATAAGATGAGAATACCTGCAGAATGAACAATATCGAAATGAGAACTCCCGTCAAACGATTAGCTAGCTAAAATAAAATAAGCAAAAAAAAAATTCAACCATAGGCCACTGAAATTCCATTGGTCAATCACAGACTACAGGAATTTTCATCGGTCGATCATCGTCCGATGATCGACCAATGAAAATTTCCGTATTCTGTGACTGACCAATAGAGTTTCAGTGGCCTATGAATCAAACGTCAGACTGTCGACTAGGTATTGCAAATTGTATTGGTCGTAAATCATGAAATTAGAGTGGCAGACAACATAATTGGATTATTGGATAATAAAATCCAGTGAACACGATTCATATGAAATAAGTTACAAAGATGGAAAAAAGATATACCAGAAATAGATATGGTGAAAATCAAAATCGCTGTCAATAGAAAATTGAAAGACCTCTCGAGTTTTGACCAGAAAAGATAAAGATTTAAACAATCGGATAAAGGATCTCTCTCTCTCTCTCTCAGTTCTAAATTTCTGTAGACTTTACCCATCATGCACTAGCATATATGTGATGAATCTCCATGCCTCGTGTCGTTTTGTAGGTTTATAAACAAGGGGACTGCAAAGGGGAAATCCCTTACGCCATGTAACCGGATCTTCAGTGTCACTTAATTTTACAGCATAAACTATAAATACTATAATCTGGAATAAAAAAAAGATAGATAAAAGGGTGAACTTCTGTAATAAAATTCATCAAACTGTAACCTGTTATGAGAAACAAGAAATATCTTTAATAGAAAAAAATAAGACAGAAGCCGTAAATTTGCCAGTAAATAGGCAGGAGCCCTTAGAAAAAACATGGCTACATTTTTTACCACAGGGGCCCTTCTAGAACCAGGGATCGTATATACGATCCCTGCCAGAACAAACATGTCTACATTTCTGACCAATCACAAATTTCTATATATTCATTTGTTATCACTACCAAAAAGTAGGTCAAAAGTCAGCACATTCAGCTACGTCGAAAAAAAAAAGATAGGCGGCGTAAATTTGCCAGCAAATAGGCAGGGGCCCTAAGAATAAACATGTCTACATTTTTTACCTATCACAAATTTCCATATATTCATTTGTTATCACTACCAAAAAGTAGGTCAAAAGTCTGGACATTCAGCAACGCCGAAGAAAAGAAATCTTTCCGTATAGAATACCAATCGTTTTTTGGCCAAAATATCACAAACATATGGGAAAGCACAGATCAAATCTCACTTTCAATACAGTCTGATTCAGATCATTTTCCTTAAAATAGCCTAAATTTTCGCTTGGGTTTTCTGTGATTCTACATAATTTATACATGTATCCATAAATGACATACATGTACATGTAGATCTACGGGTATGTATGTCATAACAATGTCCATCTGAATCTGACCTCATGTATTCAACAAAAAGTGGATCTACCGCCAGTAAAAGTTGATTGTTTGCAGTCACGGATTGTTGATTGGAATAATTGGGATCAAACTATTCTGAGCCTTCATTGTCAAAACTTGTCCGAGCACGGGAGTTCTCATCCGCTGGAATTTTTTTTTTTTGGGGGGGGGGGGGGTTGTTCACTAAGCATGGAAATGCGTCAAGTACCAATCCCAACCAAACGAAACTCTAAGAGCTTCCTCTATGTGGAAAGCGGGGGGGCTTAAAGGAAATCTGCAAAAAGTATCGACCCATTACAGCCTGCGCAGTTCGCGCAGGCTGACTTGTGTCGAAACTTTTTGCCATTGATCAATTTTTTTGCATGACAAAGGACCATTCTATCTCCCGATCCAGTCGATTGATAGAAAAAAAAGGGTTTCATGGATCAATAATTAATTGATGGCTTGCTCGGTTTAACCCTTTACCAAACGACAGAATTTTAGACTGGTCCAAATTGAAAGCACTTGCAGACGACAAAACAAATTTAACTAAAAAATTGAAATATGTTTCCAGCAGGGTAGAAAACATTGTGGGAAAAGGAGAAAATGCTGGTTACCAGCATTTTCTCCTTTTCCCACAATGTTTTCAAAAGGCTTCTATCTCAGGGTCGTAAAAACCAGGGATTGTTTGGTAAAGGGTTAATGAATCATAGAGATGCATTAAGCCCTTTTTGGCACATAAACGTAGAATCAAAAGTAAGGGAACCCTTATATTTAATCTTGAGGTAATTGTATCTTAATTTGAGGTAATTCTTTTTGTTACCTAAAACATGTAACAGATGTGGAAGCCAAGTCAATATTGGGTGTGACCTCCATATGCATCAACACTTGTACGACAACTGGCGGGCACGCTGGAGATAGTACGGCATATTTTTGCTCTTGGAATCTGCTTAAATACTGAGAGGTAATATCACCCTGTCATATCATGTCAGAAGAAACAAGTAACATAGTTCCCTTTTTTTGGGGCTACGTGTATAATTTCTGTGCAACCCTATCGCACAACTCTCCCAAACGCAATCTTCTACCTCGCCCATCACTTACCTCTAAAAGACTAATGGCGATTATGAAGATCGGAGGCGGCTTGCAGTCATACTCGTTCAAGAAATCCTCTTTCTCGTCTTCGCGAACGATTCCAGAGACAAAGGTATCAAGTGCTACAGTACGCCTGTTTCTGCGTGGTTGACTAGGCTCGGCGACCTACCAATTAGAAACGAAGACAAGGCACATTATTAGTTGTACGGTCAGGTGGCAGGGAACTTGGAAACTTGTTCACGGCTGTGGAGAATCATGTCGCCCCGAGCCGAAGGCGAGGTGGCGACATGATTCACCACAGCCGTGAACAAGTTTCCAAGTCCCCTGCCACTTCGGCTCGTGCCGACATGATTCACCACAGCCGTGAACAAGTTTCCAAGTCCCCTGCCACCTGACCGTACAACGAATTTATTATAATGCAAAGTTTTACCATTCCAACGTTTGTTAAGCGAATTTTACCTGTTTTTTGGTTTAAAAAATTGAGTACGCTGACGAAGTAGAATTTCCCTTCTGAGTGCCCCAATTCAATGAAAACTGACGTCATTGGGAACTGACGTCACTGAAACCTTGGTAATACGTGCTAAAACGTGCAGCTTGGCGCATAATCTTGATGTTAATCTTGATCGACGCCGCCATTTTGGATGTTGTGTTGATAGTGTAGTCATGTATACGGGGCTCCCGAAAGGGAAACTGCTTTTACGTTGGTTTTGCCAGTGTACATGATATATATGTTCGGGGCATATCATCCAATCAGATCACAAGAAATTTCTTTGCAGTATAATAAAGATCCAAGACTAGGCTGTAAACTAGAATTGTAGCAAAGCAGACAAATACCCCCTCCCTCCTCCCACCGGCACCTTGTCACTGAAGCAGCATAATCAGAGAACAGAAATGATTAGCAAAACAAAGTTCACCTATGACCTTGACCTTTTACCTATGTGACCCAAAAACAAAATAGCACTTCCTTGGGTCATGAGCAACAATTGGATAAAGTTTTAGGGTCCTAGGTCGAACAGCTACTGAGTTGAACACGCAAACGATTTCAAACAAAGTTCACCTATGACCTTGACCTTTGACCAAAAACAGTTGGGCACATCCTTGGGTCATGAGCAACACTTGTGTAAAGTTTCAGGGTCCTAGGTCAAACAGCTATTGAGTAAGAGCATGGAAACAATTTTCAATCAAAGCCCACCAGTGACCTTCACCTTTGACCCATGTGACTCAAAAACAATAAGGCACCTCCTTGCGTCATGAGCAACTCTTGTACGTGTACAAAGTTTCACAGTCCTGGTCAAACACCCACCGAGTGAGAGTACGGAAACGGTTTTCAATCAAAGTTCACCTGTGACCTTGACCTTTGACCCATGTGAACTAAAAACAGTGGAGCACATCCTTGGGTCATGAGCAACACTTGTGTAAAGTTTCAGGGTCCTATGTCAAACAGCTATTGAGTAAGAGCAAGGAAACAATTTTCAATCAAAGCCCACCGGTGACCTTCACCTCTGACCCATGTGACTCAAAAACAATAAGGCACCTCCTTGCGTCATGAGCAACTTTTGTACGTGTACAAAGTTTCAGAGTCCTTGTCAAACAGCCACTGAGTGAAAGTACGGAAACGGTCTTCAATCAAAGTTCACCTGTGACCTTGACCTTTGACCGATGTGAACAAAAAACAGTGGGGCACATCCTTGGGTCATGAGCAACACTTGTGTAAAGTTTCAGGGTGCTAGGTCAAACGGCTTTTTAGTTAGAGCAAGGAAACAAAAACAAGACAGACGAATTGACGGACGAATAGAAAGACAGACAGACATGGTGGGGCGGTATAATTATGTGCAGTCTGATCTCGATAATTCTAATGTCCGCATGATAAACTGTTCTTTCGCCATGTGCTTTAAATAGGTGGAGGTTTTGTATTAACGCTTCATAAGTTCATAACACGGTTTAGTTGTCTAATATGCATAAATGCCGATTTACAATCAGAAAAGTATACTAAAGAAAGCATGGTGCTTTGTCTTAACCTTTTACTAAACAATCCCTGGATTTAACAACCTAGAGAAAAAAAAGCCTGTTGAAAACATTGTGGAAATAGGAGAAAATGCTGGTAACCAGCATTTTCTCCTTTTTTCCCGCGATGTTTTCTACCATTTCAAAGACTAATCTTATAGTATGAGATACATTTAACCCTTTACGAAACAATCCCTGGTTCTTGCGACCCTTAGAAAGGAGCCTTTTGAAAACATTGTGGAAAAAGGAGAAAATGCTGGTAACCAGCATTTTTTCCTTTCGCCGCAATAGCTTCTACCCTATCAAAGAAAAATTGCACCAATTTAGCCACACTGAAATTGTCGTCTGCAAATGCTTTCAATTTGGACAAGGCTAAAATTTTGTTGTCTGGTAAAGGGTTAAAAGTGTAGTCTGCAAATCCTGTGACAAGTGTTAAAAATTGTTGTCTAATAAAGAGTTACACTAAACAGATCAGTAAAAGATATTGGTTAATTGACTGTATGATGTTTAACGCCGTTTTCAATATCATTTCAGTTATATCGCGGCGGCCAGTGAACCTATTTTTTTTTTAGTTTCTTTTACCTGTACTCCACGCAATATTCTTTCCAAGCCACTGGCTGCTTTCCTTCATAACCATCGTCGAAACAATTAGTTAGGGCTGAGAGAGGAATGAATCCTGTCGCAATGAATATCATCAATGACTATTCCTCAGAAAGAATTTTGCCGAGCTGGAATCGAACCAGCGACCCCCTATTCTCAAGTCCTGTACGCTACCGACTGAGCTTGTCATAAAGTAAAAGAAGCATACAGTTTGGCTTTACACGTACATGTAGATCAGAAATATTCACTATACAGTATGGATTCAAGTTGCAATCAATTTGCACTTTTTTTTTTCGTAAAATAGCATAATGAAATTTTTATGTCTTGTTTAGTGGCTGCCAAAGATTATAGTGCGAAATACTGGTTAAAATGGCTTTAGGATGACATGGATTGGGGCACTGACCGTCACGATATAACTTGTCATAAACTTAATGATGTTGAAAACGGCGTTAAAGAACATTTTTCTTAAAGTTAAAAGCTCGCAAGACAACTAAACAAATTGATTGTTGTTAATCCTTACGCTGCTATGTGCCACTCGAGGACCTTTTGCGGACAGTGTAGATCAAGATCAGTCTGCAAAGAACGTACAGCCTGATCTAGATCTACATTGTCCGACAAGGAGATGTTTTCAAAAAAAAAAATACCTTTGAAATAGAAAAATTGGGGTTTTTTTTCTATCGGCTCGAAAGTTTCATTTCATTTACATGTATCTAGGAGATTAAGAGTTCATAGTTCACGGAGAAGAGAAAATGAAGAGGGAGGAAGAGGAGAAGAGTTGGACGTACCCCGTCAGATACGGCAGTAAACGCATACATGTCGTAACGTATAGTGTCTTGTTGAATGCCAATCTGTTTAAAAAAGACAGAATGAGTTGAAACGGAACTAAGGTGCTCGTGTGTACAGTGTAGAATAAGCCGCACGGGGTAATTAGTTGAGAGCTTCCAACCCTGAATCCCAGGAGGGGGGGGGGAGGTCCTGCGTGGCTCAGTGGTAAAGTGTAGGACTGGAGGTCCCGAGTTCGAGCCTCGCTGGATTAACTTTTTTTTTTTTTTCTGGAGTGTCCTTTGGCAAGACACCTCAGAGCCCTAGCCTAGTACTTGTGAAACTCAGGAAATACATGAATATGTGAGTTTCCGCTGTGATATGACTGAAATGATGTTGAAAGCGGCATATAACACCATTTATTGAATCAACCTGAACCCCGGGTCGGCGAGAATCCTTTGTGAAAAATGCTTAATGTTACTGAAACGCAATTTACATATATTCTTGATCTACTTTCTTTTTTCTCTTTACTCGGATATTCTGCTTTAAAATGACGATATCAACATTATGTATGTTATAACCCCATGTTGTAACTTGTACCTTGGTGAATAAAAATGATTGTTCTGTTCTATTCTGCTACGTATTACTTACACCTTTCAGCGCTATAGACGAAAACAGGGGCTTTTACTAGCGGCAAAGATTAAGATCAGACTGCACAGAACATGCAGTCTGATCTTTGATCTATATCGTCCGCTTGTTTAGTCAAGCCAATAAGATAATAGTCCTCATGCGTTTCAATGAAGTGTAATTTCAGAAGAGGTCGAATTTGTATATTTGGTAGTCTACTAAGCGCGACTCACGGACCTTTTGCGGACAATGTAGATCAAGATCAGACTGCACAGAACGTGCAGTCTGATCTTGGATCTACACTGTCCGATAAAGAGATAATTTTCTCCAAAAAGTAAGCTTGAAACAGCATTATTCGGATTTTATCTATCGGCTTGAAAGTTTCGTTTGATTTATTGATCAGGACAGGGGTTGACAAATAAAGTGCTGAAAAAAAAAGACATTTCCCTTCTTGAAATAAGACGATTATAATTGCCACCTCAAGGTTGCTCAAAATATATTACTCAACTTAACTAATGGCTGACCAATAGGCTGTATCAGAACAACTCACTCTACTGGAAATCGACCCTCTCGCTCCAAATGCGAATGCTTCAACCACAAGGCCACGGAGATGGTGAATTATGAGTCGTGCTTTTTGAAACTGCAAAGGGTATCGACCACGTCAGCCTGCGCAGTCCGCGCAGCTAGACCTTGGTCGAAATCTTTTGCTATCAGTAAGTTTTCTGCATGTCTAAGGACCATTCTAACGTATGATTTAGTCAGTTGTTAGACAAAACAGATTCTATTGATTCATACTAATTTGAAGTTTTCCTTGGTATAATCTATTAAGGATAGATCTAGTACATGATATTATTGAAAAGAAAGTAGGTTCCAGAAATAATCCTGTCAATTCATGATAAACAAGCGTTTACATGAGTGCTTATATTTAAAAAATCAAAATAGAAAACAAAACTGAAATCGATGAGAGACAGAGAGGGACAGAGACACAGAGAGAGACGATGAGAGAGCACCACGAACATCGTTCCTGTTCTTTTTCCAAAAAAGTCTCCAATTCGATAAAAACTTTAACAAATCATGTGTTTTGATCAATTAATATCCTACACTAAATTGGTTTACCGACATGTTATATTTACAAAACTTCAATAGGCAACTTGCATACACGATCTCTACGCTTGGTTAGTTCCTTAACTCTATCACTACCCCCATTATGTCGTAGGGGGACGCACTAGATTTTAACCGTTTGCAGTCGAAAGCAGCAGTAAACCTGGCACAAACGGAGAAATTATGCACGTCAAACAGTTGGTCTGCATGTTTTTGTCATAATCTTACGTAACTTATTGTCGCAAATGAGTCTATGCAAAAAAAAAAAAGAGTTAATCCTCTTTATTCTGTCAGCCTAAGGACAGCCTAATGTTAAAAAAAAAGCTAAATGTGCGATGAAAAAAGTTGTCACACATTTAAGGTAACTTTGAAAGTATAATAGAAATTGAAATATTTGACGACAAAGGAGAAAACGTTATAAAAAAAAATGATGCTAGTTCTGTGATAACCTGCCTACCGATGCTGTTCTAATAGAAAGCATTTTAACCCTATACCACATAATCTCGCAATTTAACGGCCCTGACAAAGAAACCTTTTGAAAATATTGTTGGAAAAGGAGAAAATGCTGGTAACCAGCATTTTCTCCTTTTCCCACAATGTTTTCTATCCTCCCCAAAACAAATGTCAATTTTTTCAGGCGCATGAATTGTATCGTGTGCAAATACTTTCGATTTGGACCAGTCGAGAATGGGACTCGTCGACAATTTTGTCGTCTGGTAAAGAGTCAATTTTTATTGTACGAACTCGTGTTTTTATGAACCTGAAGATGCAGGTTTTGAAAATATTGTTGGAACAGGATATAATGCTAGCAACCATTTTCTTCCACATTAAAGATTTTCAATAACTGAAAGAAAATTCCTGTGATCTGAGAAATCATTTGTTTTTCATCGGCAAATAAATATAGCCTACACATGTATACTTTCAATTCAATTCGAATAGGCCAAAACTTTTGTAATTTGATAAAGTGTTCAGGGCCGGAAAAGTGACATTGTTTACTTTGGGCCGCTACTGGGCCTTTGAAAGCCCGGCCGGGTAGCTCAATGGTCAGCGTATCTGACTCGTGACCTGGAAGTTGCAGGTTCGATATTCGGTTGCTGCGAACTTTATTTCCGGCGATTTTTCGCCTCTCACCTCTAATGCATGTGAAAAAAGTAGTCAGTGCCTTTGAAAAGAAAGTTGTATCAGTACTGGTGAGAGGAAGCCGGGAAACACATGGGTGCGTCACTGACCGCCATGATATGACCTAAGCTGTTAAATGGCGTTAAACTCCAATACAATCCAGTACAATCCAATACAAACCTTTGAATGTCATTGTAGATTGAGTTTGTTTTTTTTTTCTCAACGAATAAGGATATAGTTATGAATAGATTTTTACATACTACAAAAGATTTGAAAAATGAACCTCAACAATTATTGAAACGAAATACCATCTATACACCCACGTTTAACCCCCCCCCCCCCCCCCGCGCCTTATTACCCTGCGGTACGCATGCGCTAAAAAGTGGTCTTAAACTGTTGAATAATTAAAAAGAAACTTTCAAGCTAATAATACAAACCCAAATGTCGCTACTTCAAACTTAACGGAGGAAGGAGGGATATTTACTTATCGGACCGTGTAGATCCAAGATCAGACTGCACGTTCTGTGCAGTCTGATCTTGGATCTACACTGTCCGCAAAAGGTCACTGAGTTACACATGGCAGCTTAAAGGTTAAGGCTGAGCTAATTATATAAATGATTTCAACCACTCTAAAAGACCTTTTTATCAAAACTTTAATTCTTACAATATGCCACAGGCAAAGGCTATATCCGGACAGCATAGATCTAGATTAGACAGCATAGAACTTGCAGTCTGATCTTGAGCCTATACCGCCCGTTTGTTTAACCCTTTACCACACGAGTCTGA
Organism: Hippopus hippopus; assembly: GCA_946811185.2. NCBI lineage: Eukaryota > Metazoa > Mollusca > Bivalvia > Cardiida > Cardiidae > Hippopus > Hippopus hippopus. Next base: position 56,523,798 of record OX328106.1, on the reverse strand, counting down.
GTTTTTACGACCATGGGAAAGAAGCCTCTTGAAAAGATTGTGACCAGCATTTTCTTCTTTGCTGCCCTATCCTAGAACAAATTCCATAAATTGAGTCACATTTAATTTGTCGTCTGTAAATGCTTTGAATTAGAGACAGTCCAAGAATTTGTAAATTGGTGTAGGGTAAAGAGTTTAGATTGAAACTCGTTGCCCAGTCTGATTTTATAATGAAATTCAACGCACTGTGTAACATCTACGGCATTGTTCAACAATATTTCTGGGCTTCCGGTGAACGGTTCTCAGCATAATGTTATACTAATAAAATTATATTCAAAAATAAATAAATAAATAAAAGTGTAATAAAATGTAGATACATGTAGATTAACGGGGTAACAAAGAAAACATTTGAATTTCTGCATTTATCACATAGTTTTCAAACATCTTATGGCGAACATGCTGAAAGCGGAGTTTGAAAGAGAGTGCAGGGTTGAGATCCACGGCATTCCTAGAGACACTACACAGACTGCCTACACTTCAACTGAAAAGATCATCCTAACTGCCGTTTGCGAACTTTTACGAGTGGTCTGATTTGATTAATTTGATTGATTGGTAGATTGATTGTTTAGTTGGTTGGCTGACGAGTGTGTGGTGGGTGGGTAAGTGAGTGTGTGTGTGTGTGTGGGTTTGGTAGGTAGGTAGGTAGGTGGGTAGGTAGGTTGGTTGGTTGTTTTGTTGGTTGGTTGGTTGATTAATGATTGATTGGCGTTAAAGCCGATTTCAACATTATTTCAGTTATATCACGGCTGTCAGTGCACATATTCATGCTTTCCTGGAGCTTACGTTACCGGTACTTCGCACAGTATTCTTCCTAAGCCACTGGCTGCTTTCCCACATAATAATTGTCCAAACAATAATCAGCAGTGACAAAGGAAGGACTTCTGTCGCATTGTCTAACTCTTTCATCACTCCTCGGCAAGAAATTGGCCGAGTTGTGGTCTCGAACCAGCGACTCCCTGTTCTCAAGTCCTGTCCGCTACCGACTGCGCTACCGGGGCTCTGCAAGCGTTCTGAATTTAGCTTCAATTCTTAAAAATTTAATTACATAGTTATCAATCTGGCAATTTGCATTTTATTTTTCTTTTGCATGTAACATATTTATGGGTTTTATTTAGTTGTGATGCTGTGAAACTGATCTCTAGTAATCCTTAGGCTGATAAGCGCGACTCACTGACCTTTTGCGGACAGTGTAGATCAAGATCAGACTGCACAGAACGTGCAGTCTGATCTTGAATCTACACTGTCACACACACACACACACACACACACCCCAAAAAAAATCACCTTTGAAATAGCAACATCTTGATTTTTACGATCGACTTGAAAGTTTCCTATTGGTTATTCAGTAGAATAAGGGTTAAACCAGTTAAACCAGTTCTAAATATTACGTCAAAGCACTTCATTGTTTTCTAGTGCAAGTTTCGTTTGAAAATATTCAGCCACTGTATTGATGAATAATGGCCAGATTCATTCAGTAATCAATCAAAGCAGGATTTTGTCAGACTGCAGACGGAGCCACTGCCATGTTTTTCAGTCGTGAATGCGGAGGAATGTAGAATAACCCCGAATTCGCTATGGATATCTTAAATACGAACTCTGTTGAACAATAGTCAAACTATTCTATAACTTTCATTTTTAGTTTTACTCAGAACATTTGCATTTGTTCTACAACCATCGGTAACAAAATGGAGTTATGTGGATTCTGCTCTTCTATATAGGCAACTTTTGTACAAATAACTTTTATAAATCGCGGACTAAGGTATCAAGTTTACTTCTGGTACACGTTTTATTAGAAAAATTCAGTAAATATTATCAAAATTTTGTCGTTCAAACAGCAACAAAATTCGAATCAAGAGTTTGCTTATGAAAAATATGAAGGAACAGTTTACACCCGGCATGCAGATGAATGTCAAAATGAAACATAGGCCTAACATAGGCTACATGTACACAGGGGCTTGTAAATTTTTAGGACTGGTACTTTGGATCTTAATGTGACCTATTCTCATGTTCTTTAAAAACTCTTCCGAGACATCAAGAAAAACATTCTAACTTTCATCATCAACGGAGTAGATCTATTAGAGAGCACACTTGTATGGGCCATGTTTTTTCTAAGAATGTTCCTACTTTTTGACCCGACGTGACTCGTTTTCAGATTCGTCCGGGGTATCAAGACAAACATTTTGATAAATTTTCTTGAGTGCCAGACCGAAAATATGGTATCTGAGGTGCACACAAGGTAAATATTGACGCGTGCAGGACTGACAAAGTACGACCAAAAAGGCTCGCCTACAGCGCTTATGTGCTCAGGTGAGCTAAAAGCCAACATCATTTGATCATGATATTTTATACGGGGTAGATCTCTAGGGAAAACAAAACTAGATCTAGATCCCTCTGCGACTAAAATTCAAAGCCTCGTAGCGGATGCGTGCTAGACACAGTAAAATACTTAACAGGGGGCGATTATTTTTTATCAAGAATGGGAAAATGGAAAACCTGTTTTCGTACAAGATTGGGCTGTACCAAAACATAAAGGGGTAGATGACCATTTGGCAAACCTCGGGTGATTAAGTGAGTTACGGAATAGGCCGAGTTGTGACGAGTGGATAGATGACGTGTCGGTCCTGCACGTGAACATTAATGAAAAGTTACCTCCCCTGTGAGACTGATGCGCCATTTCCAGAAAGTGGAAATACCCGAAACAACGAGAGAGGTTTGTTTCAAAATTATGCGAAGAACTTCTGATGTACTAATTTTACATTTTGTTATGCATGCAACTTTTTTTCTTATCAAAACATATAACACATTCGATATGCTACAAATGAACAAAATCTAAATCTATAATAAATATAAGGGTTGATTTTGCGGGAAACTTCAAATGCACGAAATTCAATGTCACAGCTCAGATTGTGTGTGCATTCAAATATTGCGTAGTTTTCCCTGTTTTTGCATGTATCTAATTGTGACAGTTTACTTTATTATTTAGGTCCTAAACGAGGTATTTTCTTAAACATTTCTTAACGACCTTGTTAATCTACGTCTGGTACAAGGGAATTAAAGGAACGCAACCGTTACAAATGACTATGCTTTCCATAAATAACGGGCGAATTTATTGGACTGAAAGTGGTTTCGGTTTCAGTTTCTGCAATCGTTTTGACAGAACTAATAGCACTTCTGATTTCTTAAAAAAAAAATTAGTAGTTTCAAATCAAAAGTTTTAAGATGGTGGCCTTTCTTTTTCTGTCCTTTTCACAGAACTTGGAGAAAATTCATCAAACATTTGTTATATTAAATAGACAACAAAGGAAGCAAATTCTGGCATTATCCATTAATACTTTTTTTGCTGCCACCAGGGATATGCCAACGCCGCGATTCCGCGATATTATCGAGAAAAAATCGTAGAAATAGCACTAAAAATCTTAAAACGCGAGAAAAAATCGCATCCAAGGGAAAAGATCAGTGATTACATGAAACGAATTTTACTTTCGTTTTCGATAGTCAACAAGGGACGTAAATCATCAGACTGATATACACGTGCTTTTTAAGTGATATCATGTAGACGCTGGAATCTAGACCGCATTACGCATTCGGCAAAGTTCGGGTGATCCATTGATCAAGTTAGATGTAGGTACGGAATCGGCCGAGTTGTGACGAGTGTACATTACACTATCTTAATAATCGTTTCGGACAACCGCTTGGTTTTGTTCCGTAAAGCGGTTTTCGTGTCACAAGTTTGCAGACAAGAGTTTTCGATCGAAAGCGCCACTAAAAACGAAGTTGAAGCCTAAAGAGGGCAACAAACAGTTTTCAAAATGATTAGCCCAATTTCCGAGGCTCCAGGTAAAAATGGCTTCAAAACCACCACTGGTTGCGGTACGATCAAGATAAAAACGTCATGTACTGCCATCTCTGTCGAGAACGGCACTGTTCTAAAAGTAAAACCGTATCTATCGGTACAATTTTAAGAAATTTGAGAGTAAGGAGAACAAACACGTTGTAGCCAGATCTATCCTTAAATCGCGGTCTGGTTTTGAAACTGTCATCAAAAAAGTTGACTCTCGGGAATCGACAGGAGTATTAACATGCATGAAATATGTGTAATGCGGTTGTGTACAGAGGAGATTGAGATTGTCGCAATTCTTTGTATTTGAAGGATTAGCAGGATTCAAAATTTCAGTGTTTCCACTAGATTTTTTATTGCAAGGTTACACTTACGCCTGAGCTTTAAATCTGGGGTAAGATTCCATGTTCGAGGTTATGATGACAATAGTGGTTCCCAACTATTGGTAAAGCAATCCACATTGATAATTTGCAACAAAAAAGTCTGTTGTATTAAGATATTTGTGTAAATTCACTGCTTAAAGTCATTAAGAGGCTGAAAAGACAGTCTGAAGTGAGTCTGATCGGACAATGTCAAAGAGGCATTTTGTTGTGTCATGGGTTTCCGCGTTTTTTGCGCCAATTAATTTTGCTGTCTGTTAATTTCTGGATAGATATTTCCGCATGATTTGACATAAATTTGTCAATAAGAATAACAAGTAACTTCAAAACCTGTCATTTTACACAAGATAAGCGGATAATGGCATTTTTTGTCCATGTATTTTCTTACGTGAGGTCTCGCGTGTAAACAAAATTTGTTAGGTGAATTTCAATTCTATAACATGATTTACTCAATAATTTGCGCGAGTGGGAACACTGATTTTATTACAGAATATTACAAAGTTGAATTTTTCTGATCCTCTAAGTTTATGTATGTGTCATTCAACTCAACTCAAATTAGGCTATGGTAGATCGTCGAGTTAGAAGAATATGTCAGAACTTTGTAGCAGAGTGGGGGGTGACTTTATATTCATTTCTGTTCAGTTTTAAGCTTGTTTGTATCCCCTTTTTTTATCAATTGCATTGACAACAATTATCTCATAACTTTTTAAAAAATCTCATTAAAAAAATCTATATGGGATTTTTCTCTCATAGCTTTTGTTGGACAGGCATATCCCTGTGCCACTGATGGTTGTAATCTTGCGAGTGTTCCCACTCGCACAAATTATTGGGTAAATTACGTTACAGAATTGAAATTCATGTAACAAATTTTGGTTACATGTGAGACCTCACGTAAGAAAATACATGGATAAAATGGCCATTTTCTGCTTATCTTGTGTAAAACGACAGGTTTTGAAGTTACTTATTACCCGTATTGATAATTTTTTGTCAAATTATGTGTAAATACCTATCCAGAAATTAACAAGGCTAGAAAAATTGCTCGGTGTAAAAAATGCGGAAACCCATGACACAACAAAATGTCTCTTTGACATTCTCAATCAGAGTCACTTCAGACCGTCTTTTCAGCTTTATATAAAAAATTGTGATATATGTATTTATCTCTAATACCATAATTTTATTTATTGGTAATTTATCTATGTTTACACAGCTGACTAAATTCTTAACCATTCTATAGTCTGTCAAACAGCTTTTTTTCTCTCTGTCTGTTAGGATGTATCTTTAAAGGGTTAATCTTACTGACACTTGTTTTACATTTCAGCATTTGGTAATAACAAGGTTTGATGTTGTGAAGCAAAATGGCAGATATATTTTTGCAAGAGGACATCACAAGACTGTTAGACAATAGATTTATTGTGATTATTGGTGATTCAAGTGAGTATCTAGAAGACTAGTAGTTGTAAATGAGCCATGCTCTGTGATAACGTGGGCAAAAAGTATCGACCCAGGTCAGCCTGCGCAGTCCATGCAGGCTGACCTTGGGCATATGTTTTTGCTATCGGTCAAGTTTCTGCATGTTAAAGGAGAAGTCTACCTTATGATTCAGTTGGTTGCGCGACAAGAAATTGATTTTATGGATCTAAATATATGATGACTTGCTTGGTATCATGCATCACAGATGAATAAACCCTTTATCATACAATCCCTGGTTTTTATGGGCCTGAGATAGAAGCCTTTTGAAAACATTGTGGGAAAAGGAGAAAATGCTGGTAACCAGCATTTTCTCCTTTTCCAACAATGTTTTCTCCCCTTACCAAATCAAATTTCTATTTTTGATCCCCGTTTATTTTGTCGTCTGCAAATGCTTTCAATTTGGACCAGTCTAGAATTTTGTTGTTTGGTAAAGAGTTAAATCCCCTTCTGCCGGAGCATGGCTATAATAAATGTAGATATGACCGAGACATAAAAAAGTCTTGTAATTGGCAGTTTTCTACAGAATGATTTGTTATTAAATTTTTGAGCCTTTGAAGTCACTAACTCTTTACCACACAATCCCGAGTTTTAATGACTCTGGTAGTGAAGACTTTTGAAAACATTGTGGGAAAAGAAGAAAATGCTGGTAACCAGCATTTTCTTCTTTTCCCACAATGTTTTCTTCCCTTTCACAGCAAAAAAAAAAAGCATGATTCCAGCCAAATTTAAATTGTCATCTGCATATGCTTTCAATTTGCTCGAGTCCAAAATTTCATCTTTCGGTAAGAAGTTACCTCTTTACCACCCTAGTCACATGCTTTAAGTTTTATTGACCGTGAGGAACATGACTTTAGAAAACATTTTGGGAAAAAGAGAAAATGCTGGTGACCAGAATTTTCTCCTTTTCTCACAATGTTTTCTAACCTATTGGAGATGAATCCAAATTTTAGAGCCATATTTAATTTGTTTTCGGCAAATGCTTTTAATTTAGGCCTATCAAAAAAATGTCTGCGTTTAGGATTTCCAGACCCTACCTAGAAAATGCTGCTGACCCTAAACTTTTTATGCTACGATTGAAAAAAAAAATCTGTTGGGTGTGATTTCGGAACATGATCCATGTAAAAAGTTCTGGGGGAAATAAATCCCTACCTACAGCATCTCGGACCGAAACCCTAAACACAGATTTTTAGCTCCACTGGCTGAAGGCCAGCGGGCTTATGTCATGGCCCGGTGTCCGTCATGCGTCCGTCCGTCCGTCCATCTGTGTGTGCGTGCATGCGTTAACTTTTATTTCAAACATCTTCTTCTCTGAAACTACTCATCCGATTTTGATGAAACTTCACAGAAATGATCCTGCCATGGTCCTCCCTCTTCAGAATTTATTGAAAGAATTTGATTCCTTCAAAAACTCTGGTTGCCATGGCAACAAAACTTAAAAATATTGGAAATCTTTGAAAATCTTCTTGTCTGAAACCATAAGGCCTAGGGCTACCAAATTTGGTGTGTAGCTTTATCTAGTAGACCTCTATCAAGTTTCTTCATATTATAGCCCTAGGGTCAAAATTGGCCCCGCCCCGGGGGTCACAAGTTTTACATGGGCTTATATAGAGAAAACTTTAGAAGTCTCCCTGCACCTAGCCATAAGGCCTAGGGCTACCAAATTTTGCATGTGGCTTTATCTAGTGGGCCTCTACCAAGAGTGCCCAAATTATAGCCCTGGGGTCAAATTTGACCCCACCCCGGGGGTCAGAAGTTTTACATGGGCTTATATAGAGAAAACTTTAGTCTCCCTGCACCTAGCCATAAGGCCTAGGGCTACCAAATTTTGCATTTGGCTTTATCTAGTGGGCCCCTACCAAGAGTGCTCAAATTATAGCCCTGGGGTCAAATTTGGCCCCGCCCCGGGGGTCACAAGTTTTACATGGGCTTAAATGGTGAAAACTTTAGAAATCTCCCTGTACTTGGTCATAAAGCCTAGGGTTACCACATTTTGCATGTAGCTTTATCTAGTGGGTCTATACCAAGAGTGCTCAAATTATAGCCCTAGGGTTGAATTTGATCCCACTCCAGGGGTCAGAAGTTTTACATGGGCTTATATAGTGAAAACTTTAGAAATCTTCTTTTTACTGGCCATAAGACTTAGGGCTACCAATTTTAGTCCTGTTTCAGGGGTCTCATGTTAAAAGCCAATTTGCCAAGTATTGTAAAGTTTGGCATGTAGTGGTTTTACTTATTAGCCAGTGGAGCGATACAGGGCCATCATGGCCCTCTTGTTTTTCTAAGGCCTTAGGCAAATCTGAAATTTTATTGTTGAAGAAAGGGGTTACCTTTGGAGTCCAGAATTTGAGTCACATTCTGTGAACCCTTTACTACACAATCCTGGGTTTTTAACGACCTTGAAAAAAAAAACACACAATTTGGAAACATTGTGGAAAAAAGGAGAAAATGCTTGTAACCAGCATTTTCTCTTTTTCCCCACAATGTCTACCATAAGTTCCCAAAACAAATTTCAATGTGTGAGTCACATAGGCAAATTTTACCATTTGATCCATTTTTAATTTGCAAACTGCAGTTGCTATGGATTTTGACAAGTCCAAAATTTGGTTGTGTGGTAAGGAGATAATGCTTTTATTTCTTCATTTTAAAATTACAGTTCAAAGAGCTGTTTACAAGGACTTGGTGTTACTTCTTCAAAAGAATCGCTACCTGACAGAGGGAAACCTTAGAACAAAGGTCTGTATACATTCTAGTTCTTGAATCATTTATCATATGAAAAATTTACTGTCAAATTTTAACCCTTGAAGGAGTCCTGCGTGGCTCACTCAGTGGTAAAGTGTAGGACTCGTGACCTGGAGGCCTTGGGTTTGAGCCTCACTGGATCCACTGGGCTTTCTGTGGGAGTGTACATAGGCAAGACACATCAAAGCCCTTGCCTTATACTGATGAAACCCAGGAAATACATGAATGTGTGAGCTGTCGCAGTTATATGACTGAAATAATGTTGAAAGCAGCGTAAAACACCATTCAGTAGATCAATCAATTTAACCCTTAAGCTGCTAAGCATGACTCAAATAGCTTATGCAAACAGTATAGATCAAGATCAGACTGCTTAGAACCTGCTGTCGGATCTATGATGTACACTAATTGAAAAGAAGAGATTTTTAGGAAAAAAGGAATTTTGAAATTTTAATATTTAGGTATTTAGTACCTGCTGGAGAGTGTTATTTAATCTATGTCGCAGGTTAAGCCTTTACCTAATGGCAAAATTTTAGACTGTTTTGATTTCAAAGCATTTGCAGACAACAATAAATGTGACTCAGAGACTGAAATTTTGTCATGGAATGGTAGAAAACAATGTGGGAAAAGGAGAAAATGCTGGTTACCAGGATTTTCTTCTTTTCCCACATTGTTTTCAAAAGCCTTTCTCTTGTTAGCTCCACTGGCCGAAGGCCAGCAGGCTTATGTCATAACCCGGTGTCCGTCGTGCGTCCGTCCGTCCGTCTGTCCGTCCATGCGTGTGTTAACTTTCTTTTTTTAAACTTCTTCTTCTCTGAAACTACCGATCAAAATTTGATGAAACTTCACAGAAATGATCCTGCCATGGTCCTCTTTAGAATTTGTTGAAAGAATTTGATTCTTTCAAAAACTCTGGTTGCCATGGCAACAAAACTGAAAAAAATTGAACATCTTTGAAAATCTTCTTGTCTGAAACCATAAGGCCAAGGGCTACCAAATTTGGCATGTAGCTTTATCTAATGGACCTCTATCAAATTCCTTCATATTATAGCCCTGGGGACAAAATTGGCTCTGCCCCAGAGATCACAAGTTTAACATGGGCTTATATAGTGACTGAAATTTAAAATAGTAATCAAGGGAAATAACTCCTGTTATACAAGATAAAGTTTGTTACTATTTACCTCCCTTGATTATCAAACTGCACTTATACATTATTGGAGTTTGGTATTCAAGTTTTTTTGGAGAGGAAATATTTTGTTTTAATGGAGAGTGATTTATTTTGATGCTAATGGTTATGCTCACATGAATGGAATGTTTAATTTAAAGTAAGGTTTCTATCACTCAAATTTTTTCAGAACTTTACTTTTCATGCTAATGTATAAACCTGCTTGTATTCACTGACATTATCTTTGCATTTAAAAAGATATGACTGTTTTTGTTTGGTGGGCGTGGTGGAGGTTATGTTTTCAAAGTAAGTTTATTACCATACAGACTTTTTATGCTGTATGTCTCTGTCAATGCCAATTAAGCTCATGATACGTTAATTTTACCCTTTAAGAAATGACAATTTTTTTTTTCACTGTACCAAGTTTAAAGCCATTGCAAAAAGACAAATTGAATGTAGCTTAAATGACTATTTCTGTCTTTGATAGGTTAGGAAACCTTGTGGGAAAAGGAGAAAATACTGGCTGACAACATGTTGTCCTTTTCTCACGATGTTTTTGAAAGCCTTCTCTTTCAGGGTCATTAACACTTCGATTTGCATGGTAAAGGGTTAAAAAGCCAGTGGAGCGATACAGGGCCATCATGGCCCTCTTGTTTTTAAAACTTGAGATTGTGTGGTAAAGGGTTAAGGGTTAAAGATGGGTATTCAGATTTTTATTGATTTCACTCAGAATTCAGACATGGTTCATCACTTAACTAATTAAGGCAAAAGCTGGCAAACCATTAATAAAAGAAAAAAGAAAATTGTAAGGAAAATCACTTTTTTTAGTGGTATTTCCTAAGTGGGCTACAAAACCTGTTAGGATACTTTTAGATTTAGTTCCAGAATGTCTTGAAGGTTTGTGAGAATGTCACATGATCAATAATGGGTCATACGTGGGGTGATCAGAAAGAACGCGGACCACCCGATTATTTCAAAAACTACTTTACTTAAGATAACAAAAATTTGCACAGATGAACATTAATTACCTGGTTACTTACTCAAGCGTTTAAATGACGTCATAGGTAAATAAGAAAAGAGTGACGTCATTTCAATGACATCACATACTGCGTTAGCGGTTCACAATGTCGGATGACGTTTTATTTGAGCAGAGAGTAATTATAAAGTTTTACGTTAAACTCGGAAAGTCTTCATCGGAAATTAAGGCCGATTTAGATAAAGTGTATGGGGACTCAGCACTTAAGAAAACCAGTATTTGTAAATGGATTGGACGATTTAGAGAAGGACGCGAAACCGTTGAAAATGACCCTAAATCTGGCCGTCCATCAACATCAGTAACGGACAAAACTATCGCGGATGTGCAGTAGCATGTAAAGCAAGATCGTCGAGTTACTGTCAGGGAAATAGCTGACACATTTAGCATTTCCTATGGAAGTGCACAGGAGATTTTAACTGACAAACTTGGAATGTCGCGTGTTTGTGCAAGGTGGGTGCCTCGGCTACTGATGCCCGAGCAAATGGGGGTTAGGGTCGAAATTTGTTCTGAAATTTTAGAACGCATTAGGAAAGAAGGATCAAACTTTACTGATCGTATTGTGACATGCGATGAAACATGGGTACACTTTTACGAGCCCGAATCTAAAAACAATAAAGCAGTGTATGGAAACATCGCCGTCCCCTGTTAAAGCCAAACTTTCTAAGTCTGTTGGTAAAGTTATGTGCATCATGTTTTTCTCTTCTCAACGTTTTCTTCTAAATCATGTTGTACCTATACATACTACAGTCAATGCTGAGTATTATGCCAGCATTATTCGAATGAATTTAATACAGGCCATCCGAAAAAAACAGCCGGAACTTCTATGGAGAGGCGTCATTTTACATCAAGATAATGCTCCCGCTCACAAAGCCAAACTTGTACAGGAAGTTTTGAAAAAACTAAACATAGAAACATTAGATCATCCTGCCTATAGTCCAGACCTGGCCCCATGTGACTTTTGGCTATTTCCTGTTTTGAAAGATTCTCTACGTGGCACGCGCTACGAGAGCAGAGAGGAGCTAACCCATGCCATGACCGGGTCGTTGAGAGTGATGTCACGTGACGGGCTTGCGCACGTGTTTCGCGCATGGGAATCAAGAATGAATAAGTGCATAGAACACAAAGGAGGTTACTTTGAAAAACAGTAAACATTCCAAGTTGATTTTTATAACAATATTCCGATAAAGGCACTGGTCCACGTTCTTTCTGATCACCCCTCGTACATGTGGGATGGTATTCAAATTAGTGTGATGATGTCATATATGATCTCATAAAGATAGATGGGGTTACTAATTGCAGTGACTAGCCTGGGTTCCAGTCTGTTCATTTCTTTCCTTTTCTATCATTCGGACGTTACTTTGTCAAAAATGATTGGAAAACCGATCGCAGCGACATCTAGTTTACCCCATCTCACAGTGGGGTAAAGTAGATGTCGCTGCAGTTGGTTTTTAAATGTACATGCCTAAAATAGGTACCGAAATTCCAATAGCCTCGGTTCGATTACTTCCTTTTTGCACGCCATTTTTGAAAATATTTACAACAAAATTTCAAAATGGTTACTCACAGTGAATTTAGTAGTGGATAGATTTAACAATAGCTGCTAATCACTTTGCCTGTTCGACTCTGAAAGCTTTTAAAGGATGCTGTTACAAGTGCTGTTGAAGGTCGCGATGAATTGGACGAAAAACGCGCGAATCCGTCTCTATTAACATTATGATGTCACGTGATGAACAAGTCTATAATTAGATTATCCGCACAATTGATAATCACGGGGAGACCCTCAAATGTCCCCAGGCGGTAATAATAACAAAAGCGATAAACGGATAGCTAGCTGCCAAAGATCAGTAGCAGACCGCAATTCTAAGGAAAGTATGATACAGAGTAATTATAATTATTACTGCCTGGACCCAGGTTATGCAGTGACCAACACGATACTTGAACGTGAAATTTGTACCTTTTTCATGTAATTGTCCAGTGTCTTTTTCTACTATTTACCAATATTTTACAAAAAAAAATATTTTGGGCAAAAGAAAATTAAAAAGGCCCCTTTAAACTTGTCCATGTTGAAAGCACTGCGAACAATAACTAAAGACTGGCTTAAATCATGAGATATGTCTAAGACAGGTTGGAAAATATTGTGGAAGAAGTAGAAATGTTGGTTACAAGTATTTCCTCATTCCCTATTGTATGTAAAAGGCTTTTTTTGTCTGGGTTGTTAAAACATGCGTCCCATGTTGTTAAAGCATAGCTCAATTGTATTGTCAAGAACAAAATATGACACTAAGAGGATGAAAAAAAAAGCTGGTATACTGTATTATAGGGTGAATTCACTTTTTGTGGAGACAAGCTGATTGAGGGTGGTCAGTTTGGGGAGATGACCAATGGTGTTAAGTACAGAGAAGTCAGGCAGTATCAGACGGACTACCATCTTGTTAGATTTTACTTCGTCACACGATGTTACAATGCCTATGTGGAATCTATCTTGTCTGACATTTCTAAAGATCCGATACCAGATGTGATTTTGATGAATTCATGCCTCTGGGATATAAGCAGGTATAGTCATTGTTCTAATAACCCTTATTGTCAAGCCCCGGTAGTACAGTCGGTAGCATACAGGACTCAAGAACAGGGGTCGCTGGTTCGATTCCCGGCTCAGCCAATATCTTTCCAAGGATTGATGATAGATATTACCACATGATTTGTTCCTTTCTCACCACTGTTCATTGTTTTGACGATGGTTATGTGGGAAAGCAGCCAGTGGCTTGGAAAGAATATTGTGTGGAGTACTGGTTAAAGAAACTCCAGGAAAGCATGGATAAGTACACTGGTTGTGTTAAACACCAGATAATCAATCAATCAACAAAAACCCTTATTTGTATTGATTTCTTTACTGTTGTATACTTGATGTTAGTGTAAAGTTTATAGTACATGTAATATTATGAGGTTGTAAACTCTTTACCAAATGACAAAATTTATCGCAAATGAGTTAAAGATGCATCAGGTCAGGTCAAAACTAGGTCACTCGATCAGATGTTAGGAAAACCTTGTGTACACTCCAGAGGCCACATTTTTAGTCAAATACTAATGAAAGTTTGTCAGAATGTTTGTCATGGTCATACCTCAGACAAGTTTAAAAGATTGGGTTAGTTGTCTCTGAGTACACTGCAGAACCAGTCTGTAGTTTTGCTGAGTCTAGAAATTAACAGGATAGTAATCAAGTTTAATTTGTACCCAAGCATGTTAAATAACTTAATTACTTCACACTTTTAGGCATCTATTTGCAGAGAAACTCCATAACTTCTTGATCTGACAGCATTTTGCTTTTAAAGATGATGGCTTGTGTACAAAGCTTTCTCTTTAGTGCAAGGATCAATATAAGGGAATTGAGCATCATTCTGAAAAATTCATATTTGGGACTCTGTATAGTACAATTTGGATAAATATATTTTGTAGTCTCATGGTAGTGTTAAAGATACTCCCTTACAGCCAGAGAGAAAAAATGCTGTTAAAATTTGATAGACTGTAGAGTGGATCGCACTTTAGTCAGCTGTGTAAACAAAGATAAATTACAAGTGTATGTGGTGTAAGAGATAAATACATATAAATGAAATCTTTGATTTAAGGAAATGTCACAACAGTGATTTTTTTTTATGGCCTCCAAAAAATGAAATGCATTTCCTATCTGTTGTAATCTATGCAACCGTAAGGGGCAACATTTGGCATGAAGAATTATTACGGTTTGATAAAATAAAAATGAAATGGGGTAAGAACTGGCTGAAAATGAGTATAGATGTATATCTTTAAAGCAGTTTTGTAAAATTTGTAAAACAAAATGAAATTTTTCACAGGTATGGTCCGAATGCTGTTGAGGAATACAAGGAAAACCTGTCTACACTTTTCCAAAGACTGAATGAAGTTCTACCCAAAACATGCCTGGTCATTTGGAATACCACATTACCCATTTCCAAGCAGGCTCGTGGTGGATTTCTCATCCCAGAAGTAGAGTTTATGAATAGTACTTTAAGACTGGACATCTTAGAGGCCAACTTCTACACACATAAAGTATTGTCACACTTTTATTTTAGTCAGTATCATCTTCACTCTAAACCACATATCCTAAGTTTTAATGACCCTGAGGAAGAAGGCTTTTGCAGGGTTTCTCTCATCTGTCTCAAATGGGGGTCATTTAACCCCCTTCAAAGAAATAAAAGGCAAACATTCAAATTTTGGCATCATATAGAAAATTTTGAAGGGTGTCCAAATTCATAGAAAAGGGGTCAAGGAAAAGCCTGCTTTTGAAAACATTGTAGGAACAGGAGAAAATGCTGGTAACCTGCATTTTCTACTTTTTCCAAAATATTTTCAACCCTATCAAAGATCTAATTTTCATTTGTACCACTTTCAAATTTGTCGTCTGCAGATGCTTGCAATTTGGAAGGGTCTAAAAACTGTTGTTGGGGAAGGTGTTAAACCTGAATCCTTTACCCAACAGTCAAATTTTATAGACTTGTCCAAATAGAACCCTTACCAAATAACGAAATTTACGATATGACTAAATTGAAAGCAAACGCAGATGATAATCAACTGCAGTGCAAATGATTTCTGTATCTGATAGGGTAGAAAACATTTTGGGAAAAGGAGAAAACCAGGAAATGCATGCATAGGTGCAATGACTGCCATGATAAGTAGTTGTGTAATTGTCTTGTGTAGAGTGGTTGTGTCAGAAACTGTATGGAGTGGTTCTGTCAGAAACTGTGTGGAGTGGTTGTGTTAGAAACTGTGTAGAGTGGTTGTGTCAGAAACCGTGTAGAGTGGTTGTGTCAGAAACTAAGGTCGTTGGTCGAATGAAGACAATTATGATGAGCACCCACAACATTGGTTCAGGATACTGAAGATTGTTTCTAGGGTATATGTATCCACATGTATCTGGATCTATGAGATATGGCCTGCAACATGCTAAAAGGGACATTTGGACATTTGCAGTCCGCGCAGGCTAATCCGAAACAACACTTTCCGTTTTTATGTAAATTATTTGTTTTGCGCAAGTTGACTGTAGGACACAAACTAATTTAGTCGTAAAATGCCGTCATGGATTAGCCTGCGCGGGCTACGCAGGCTGATCCCAGACGACACTTTACACAAATGTCTGAATGCCCCTTTTTGCTTGTTGTAAGCCATATATGCTATGCTCTGGGAAAAGGAGGCTTATTGCATCTCTGTGCTGCATGATACCAAGCAAGTCATATATAATTCTGGATACATAAAATCCATTTTGTATAACAACTGACATGAATCATGAGGTTCACTAGTACTTCGACGAGCAGAAAATTGACCAACAGCAAAAAGTATCAACCAAGGTCAGCCAGAGCAAACTGCGCAGGCTGAACTGGATCGCTACTTTCTGCAGATGCATTAAGCCTCCTTTCCACAAAGCATGGCTCATTTGTATAGTTATTTTCTATCTTCACAGATTGCATGTGTGAATGGTATTAATGTATTGGATCTACACTATTTCTTACGACATCATCTACGGCTAAGGGCAGGTAAGAAAAGCAAACTTTTTTTGGCGATTTTTCGCCACTCACCTCTGATGCATGTGAGAAAAGTATTCGGTAGCTTGGAAAGAAAATGGTGTCAGTACTGGTGTGAGAAAGCCAGGAAAGACAAGCCTAGGTGCTCTGACCACCGTTATATGACCTAAGCTGTATAAACGGTATTAAACTCCAATAAAAGCAAACAAAGAATAGCCAGCAGCTAGTGAGCTAGTGTCATGGCGTCTCTAGTCCATCTTTTTGTCAGTTCATCTGTGTCAAAACCTTTAGCCCTTTTCCATACAGTAACTAGTTACAATGACCCCAAGAAAGACAGCTATTGAAAACTTTGTTGGAATAGAAGAAAATGGTGGTAACCAGCAATGTTTCCTAACTTTTTAGAGACAAGCCCGATTTTTAAATACATTGAATTTGTTGTCCAAAAATGCTTTCAATTTGGGCAAGTGTAAGGTTTTCTCATCAGGTGAATTTTTGCAGATGCATCAAGCTCCTTTTCACAAAACATAGCTCATATAAATTTAGCTGCAAAGACAGCCTGTAGATTAAGATTTTGACTGAAAATGAATACAAGAAACACAGGTGGCTCAGTTTGTTGAGATGCAAGCTCATAAATCTAAGGTAGTGATTATTTTATGTTATAGTAATCACAGTTTCTGTAGAATTCCGGTCTTCCCAGGTTTTTTTCAAGCACAGTGGACGGATGATAAGCAAATTCCCAATATATCACATTGGTATTACAGGAGATGGTGTCCACTGGGATATGATAGCACACAGGCGCATGACAAATCTCATTCTGACTCATATTGCACAGGCTTGGAACACCAAACTGCCAGAGAATGCCAAGAAAATACTTTTGAGAGTAAGATATTTATAGAAGATATTTAGTTTACAAGAAATAGGGATACCCTTACTTGACACTCTGTAGACGTTAAAGGTACCCCTTTTATAATCTTGGTGCATTGTATCATTGGTCAGGAGTCAATATTTTCAAGACTTTCATTTGTGGCTCACCTGTGTACAAAGGTCAGGGTTAGCTTTTGTAATGGTGCTGTGTCCGTCTGCATTGTGCAGAGGTCAGCAATTACCTTGTGTGTACTATAGAGGCCACATTGTCAGTCCTATACCAATGAAAGTTGGTAATATCTTGTACAAGATGAAAATAAGTCATGTCATGTCAAAAGGTAGCTGGGAGAGATTGTAAAAAAAACTTTGTGTATACTCTAGAGGTCTCATATTCAGTCATATTCTCATGAAAGTTGGGGCTGCTCTCATGTCAGCTAATGTGATACACAAAATTTCCATATTGAGAAGAACCTTATTTCTAGACTTGGGTGCTATCTCGATGCTACATCTGTAGTCCAATACTCATGAAAATTTAACTGAATATTTGTCTTGATAGTATCTTGAGCAAAGTTGAAAATGGATCACACAGGGTTGAAAAGTAGGTCACTGGGACAAATCTAAGAAAAACATTTTTATGCACTGTAGAGCCAACATTTTCAGTCCAATATATATATACATGTATATGAAAGTTGGTCAAGTGTTTGACTTGATGATATCTCTGACAAGCTTGAAAACGATTCAAGCGTTAGTAAAAAGTAGGTCAGTGGGAAAAATCACAGGAAAATCTCTACAGTTTAGAGGCCACATTTTTATTCCAGTAATTATAAATGATATCTCAAAGGAGTTTGAATATAAGCCAAAATTTGTTGAAATAGAAAAAAGGTCACTTGGACAAACTTTAGAAAAACCTTATCTATTTTTAAAAGGACACATTTCTGTCCAATACTCCTGAAAGTTGGTCAGAATGTTTGATGGCAATTTTAAAAATGGATCATATAAGGTCACCGGGACAGATCTTAGAAAAATTTTGTGTGCACTCTAGAGACATCATTTCCAGTCAAATTCTCATGAAAGTTGGGTCTACAATCATGTCAACTAATGTAATAAACACAACTTATATGTGGAGAAAAACCTAATTTCCCTCTCTCTGTATATTTTGTACGTGGGTATATCATCACCACAAGGAATACATCAAAGTTTTGAATCCCAAATCAATTTACTCGGGTGAGCGCTTTAACAACCCTAAGGAAGAGGCCTTTTGAAAACATTGTGTGAAAAGGAGAAAATGCTGGTAACCAGTGACAATGTTTTCCACCCTATCAATAACAGAAATTACCATTTATGCAACTTTGTCGTCTGCAAATGCTTTGAATGTAGTCCAGTCCCAATTTTTTTAGTTTGGTAAAGAGTTAATACCAGTGGCCCTTAGTGTGAATTTTTTACACATAAGATACTACTTTCAAACCATTTGGCCCAGGCCACTGGCTCAGGCACTACTCCAGATTATATGACTAATAGGAATTACATCCTTGAAAAATCTTCCTATTGTTGGTGATGTTTGGCATAATTTTTTTTAATGAACAGGAGCAGATTGAGAAAGACAAGGTGCATGAAGGTACAGTCCAGACCATGCCAAGATACGGGGATGAAAATTTTAATCCTGGTAATCTCAACATTCAAGGCAATGAGCAGAGCTTCCACAGAAACTCAAACAGCTTTCAACAGATTATCAGTCATATCAGTTCTAACATTGAGAACAATGTTAGAAATTCTTACAATAATACCACTGGGCTGCATCCACCAGGTGTCAATATTGAGGCAAACATTCTTAGACATGAACCAAACCACAATTTTCACGTTAGAAACCTTAACAGCTTACCAGACATGGACCAGCATTTCTTTAACGGAAACATGGGTGAAACCTGGGACGTAGATCCAGATGCCTTCCAAGAAGGGTATATAAACTTCACGGAACCGGTAAGGGACCAAATGATGGTGATGGGCAACCATCAGTGTGTTAGCCAGTTAGACTGGGAACCCTACAGAAATGATCAGCTGAATGTTAATTTGAGATATGGTATGGGTCATCAACAGAGAGAGCCGCCATACAACCATAGAAAGAGGAGGGGAAATTACGTTTAATTTTGTTAATCTTTTGAATGCCAAATAAACCAAAAACAAGTTTTGTTTCAGAAATAAATGCGGAATAATACACTGGAGTGGCTTTCCTGGTACATGTATTTGATTTGAGCGGCGTGAGAAAATTTGATATCGTGCGAGACGGAAGGTCGAGTGAGATGTCAAAATTTTCTTGCATGGCGAGAAGCAAATGCAAGCACTAGGAAAGTTACTACAGTGTAATATTCCTTTTATTACATACCTACACCTTTCAAAGAAAAAATATTGTAATTGTTGACATTTTATTCGAAAGCGGAAAGCAAAATAAAACAAATTATGGTGTAGTAGCCAGTAACTTCGTTTTTACGAATGGCGGATGAATATTACAGCATAAAAACTTGACCAATCAAATTGCAAATGAATACATACACATTCTGCTTGTGAGTTACATCATTATTCTGTCATCATACCATATTTGGAACTGTATTTCACAGTGTGTAGATACAGATTTTTTTTCTTTCCTCTGTGATATTTTATCCACATGCGATGCATGTATTTTCTTTGGAAAACTTTCAGGTATATAATAAACCCTCTTATCTTTTTCCTAAACAACAGATTTTTAGACTTGTCCAAACCGAAAGCATTTTTGACAACAAATCAAATGTGTATCAAATGATGCTTTTTATGATACAGTAGAAAATACAGTGGGAAAGGAGAAAATGCTTGTTACCATCATTTTCTTCTTTTTCCACAGTATTTTCTAAAGCCTTTTCTTTCAGGGTCGTTAAAGTCAGGATTGTGTGGTAAAGGGTTAAGTATTAAATGTTAGCATGGTTTAGGCAACATCAGCTCATTTGCAGATGGTGCAGGTAAAGATCAGATATCACAGAAAGTGTAAAATGATCTTAGCTGTAAAATTTGTTTAACTCTGCACCACATGGGGAAAATGTTGTCCATATTGAAAGTATTTGCAGATAACCATATAAATGTTGCTCTCATAATGGAATTTGTATTTGAAAGGATAGAAAACATGGGGTAAAAAGGATAAAATGCTTGTTACCAGCATTTTCTTGTTTTCCCAGTGTTTTCAAAAGCCTTTTCCTTCAGATTTGTTAAAACTTGGGATTGTGTGGTAAAGGGTTGAAAAAAACCCATAGTCAACTCTGAAGCAGGCGACATTATTTTAGCCTTGTCCTACTGACTGGGACTCAATTAAATTATTGCACTTGACTGTCAAAGGGTAGAAAATATTGTGGAAAATGGAGAAAAATGCTGGTTACAAGCAATCTCTCTCTTCTCCACAATGTTTTAAAAAACCTTCTTTTTTAGCCTTTAAAACATGAGATTTGTTGATGAAATGATTACTGAACATCAAGGTTGAAATTGAAGTACTTTTGTTAACTGAAACAGGCAGTTTTTTTACAGGTGATAGTGTGTCTTCTATTAGATGTTATACAAGTGGATCTAGTTCCAAAAAGTTTTTTTCTCAGGTACTGTGTGACCTTCATCAGGGATGATGTGTGTGTATATACACATGTAGATGTATTTTATATATGCGTATAAGCTACTCTGTGGAAAAAGAGTGGCTTTTGCCCATTATATGAGGTATGTCTGTAAAGTTTGTGGATATTGCTAAAAAGTTAGTAAACTTACAAATTAGAGCAAACTTTTCTCAGCCAACATAAGAAAAAAGGTGTAGCTACTATGAATAGTTTTTCATTAATTGGTCCTAGCCTGCACATACTGATAAGAACCCGGGGCAGGTGTCGATGTCGTTTTGACATCGCAATATCTTTTTTTTAATTGTATTGACAAGATGCTGGGTGCTTACTGTAGAATCAGAATGTGATTGTTAGATAATCAAACACAATTCGGACCTTCTAGAAATTTTTACCCTTTGCTACAACACATTGTCTGACTGTTCGCTGAGGCTGACCCTATGACTTCTTCAATCACTGTACTCACCAAATCCTCCCATCCTGCGTTAATGATACCTGGCCGCCCGGATCTTTCGTTATCGTTGATTGAATTTCACCCATCCGAAAATTTCCTGTGCCACTTGTAAACCAGTGAGCGACATACAGCTGGCTTTCCAGTAACTTCAGACAGCATTTCTTTGGTATCTAACGATGATTTTCCGAGGTTGGCGCCAAATTGTATCAATTTGATCAATTGTTGCGTGACGTTGAATTCTGCCATTTTTGACAAAGACAACTTCGTTGTGCTCCAGAATTTGTGTGCATAAAATTTGAACAGCTATGATGTCATCGTCTATATTTTACGGAAATGATGTAGACGTCATCCTTAATCACAGGATAAAACTTGAAAAGGATCAGTTTATTTTTTGTCAGGTTGTAAACTGCAGACGACAATTTGAAAAATCAATGCAACTGTGTTGTTTGGAGTGTCCCGGGTGCCGCTCACATCGTTTAAAGCATGATTGGTATCGTACGATTGTTGGCGAAATATCCTTGTAATTTTTATTATAATGCTTAAGATATACCAAAAAGTAATCCAGGAAATAAAACTCGCGGAAGTGTGTTAGTTTTATAAATATCGGCACTGTCCACAAACTTTACGGACATACCTCGTACCAAGCAAGTCATCATATAATTATGGATCCACGAAATCTAATCTGTCTAATAACCAACTGAATCTGGAGGGAGAATGTCCTTTGACATGTAGAAATTTAACAGTAGCAATAAGTTCAACCTCGGCCTTGCTGCGCAGACTGACCATGCTGACCTGGGTCGATAGTTTTTGCAGTGCATTAAACCCCCTTTTCACAGAGCATGACTCATATGTACAGTCCCAACTTAACTTCATGTGTATCTGTATGTTGTTCTTTTTTTCCAACTAGGAAAATTTCAATAATTCAAAAATATAATATTTACAGTTTATCCCATAACTACCCTTGTTTTCAGTGTAGTACAGTCATTGCAAATTTTCTTGTCTCAAACGTGTGGAAACAAGCAAATAGTGCTGAATTTGGTCAACACTATAATCATAAGCCTCATTTCTAACACATTGCTGACACAGATTTCCTTTGAAAATTAATTGTCACAATTGGAGATCATGACAAAACTGCGGATTTTATCATCTTCAGATGCATAACAGTCATTATGTGTAAATTTTTTTGGAAGTATTATTTGTCTGGAATGTACCTGTCAAATGAAAGGGCGTTATGTGATTTTCAGTACACAAGTACATGTAGGCCTATGTTTTAACACATTGTATACTATAATTCTTGATATGAAAAGAATCTGACATTTCTTGACTTTTGAGGTAAAACTTTATTAAACGCATCCACAAGAATGTTATTGAGCTTGCCTGAGGCCTGCTTTATAACATTTTTCTAGACCAGTTTGTTATACCCCTGCAAAATGAATGTTTTCGGGGGTATACTGGAATCAGCCTGTCCGTTGGTCCGTCCATGTGTCTGTCTGTGTAATCCTGAAAAAAAAATTGGTCAATTACAGCTCTTGCGGGGGTATTAAGTCACATCCTGTGACAAGTTCTAGTTTAGATTTGATCTCAAAATGCCAGCTCATGTCAGAGCCTATGTATGTATGTCAGTCAACTCATTACAAGACAACAAAATTTTAGACTTGTCCATGCTGTAAACATTTGCATAAGACAAAAAAAGTATGGATAATTTTGTTAAATTTCTTTTAATGGGGTGGTAAAAACATTGTGGGAAAAGCAGGTAATGTTTTCAAAAGCCTACTTTCTACAAGGTTGTTAAAATGAAGACTTGTTTGGTATAGGGATAACTGCTTTTGAAAAAAATGTGAGAAAAGGAGAAAATGCTGGTAACCAGCATTTTCTCCTTTTCCCACAATGTTTTCTACCCTTTCAGAGAAGCAAAACATGATATCCTCCTCTTGAGAAATGTAACTTTTAATTATAATAACGTACACGAGCTTTCGGCAGTACAACCGCCTTCTTCTAGTGTGATCCTGTGATACAATCACAGGATCCTGTGATTGTATCACAGGATCACACTAGAAGAAGGCGGTTGTACTGCCGAAAGCTCGTGTACATTATTATGATTAAAACTTTCATAGAAGAATTGCATCAGTTTACCCATGCTTAATTTGTCATCTGCAAATGCTTTCAATTTGAGCAAGCCTAAAATTGTGTTATTTGTAAAGGGTTAAATGTTGTAAAACTCTTAACAAAAATAAAACCGGTGGAAATATTCATACATGTGGTTGTGTGCATTCTAGTGAATATGATAGAAGTCAGTCTAGTCCGAAACATTTTTTTCTCTTTTTTTTGCTGTTTAACTTACTGTACATACATTGTAAATATGTTTTGTTGTTTTCAGCCCTACTTGCCAAAGGTCAGCAGAACTTCTGTCAAGATTTGGTTTATGACGTCTGGCAGTTGGTCAATCTGTTACTCTTTTTTTTTTTTTGTTTACACAATAAAGCCTGCATTTGTGGTTAGATTTTTGTGACACTTGCACATTTCCTTTATCATCAAGGCATTGCACCTTATTCAGATGAAGAAAATCCAGGAATCAGTTCAGAAAAAGCAGTCATTTGATGACTTGGTCATATTTATTCAAGATAGTCCATGTTACTGCTCCCATTTCTTTGAAATTTGCAGTTATTGTTTTACACAATGAGTTCTAAAAACCTATCTATTTGGCTTGATTCCAGACAAATGGTCTGAGAAATTATGCTTTTATTATTTCACTAATTGTTCAATTCAGCATCCCTACTTATTATGCTGTCTTAATGGGTTCAGTTGCAACATTTTCCCCCTTTTTTTCATGTACATGTATGGGTTTGTCTGTTTTCTTTTAGCATCATGAATTCATGATGTTTGCCAGAAAATAAGTAGAGGGATTCAGGCCCTTAAGGGCCTCTGGTTTTGTTAGCTCACCTGAGCACGAAGTGCTCAAGGTGAGCTTTTGTGATTGCCCAATGTCCGTCGCGCACAATTTCTTTAAACATCTTCTTCTCCTAAACCACTGGGCCAATCTTGATGAAACTTGGCAGGGATGTTCCTTGGGTGAAGGTCTACCAAAGTTGTTCAAGAGATTGAATTCCACCCATAACTCTTCTCCTCTGAAACTAGAAAGCGTAGAGCTTTGATATTTGGTATGTAGCATCTCCTAGTGGACCTCTACCAAGTTTGTTCATATGATGCCCCTAGGGTCAAAACTGGCCCCGCCCCGGGGGTCACAAGTTCGAACATGGGAACAAAGAAGGAAAACTTTAAGATTCTTCTTCTCTGAAACTGGAAGGCATAGAGCTTTGATATTTGGTATGTAGCATCTCCTAGTGGACCTCTACCAAGTTTGTTCATATGATGCCCCTTGGGTCAAAACTGGCCCCGCCCCGGGGGTCACAAGTTTGAACATAGGAACAAAGAAGGAAAACTTTAAAATTCTTCTTCTCTGAAACTGGAAGGCATAGAGCTTTGATATTTGGTATGTAAAATCTGCTAGTGGACCTCTACCAAGTTTGTTCATATGATGTCCCTGGGGTCAAAACTGGCCCCGCCCCGGGGGTCACAAGTTCGAACATAGGAACAAAAAAGGAAACACTTTAAAATTCTTCTTCTTTGAAACTGGAAGGCACAGACCTTTGATGTTTGGTATGTAGCATCTCCTAGTGGGCCTCTACCAAGTTTGTTCATACGATGCCCCTCGGGTCCAAACTGGCCCCGCCCCGGGGGTCACAAGTTTAAACATAGGAACAAAGAAGGAAAATTTTAAAATTCTTCTTCTCTAAAACTGGAAGGTGTAGAGCTTTGATATTTGGTATGTAGCATCTCCCAGTGAACCTCTACCAAGTCTGTTCAGATGATGCCCCTGGGGTCAAAACTGGCCCAGGGGTCACAAGTTTGAACATAAGAACAAAAAAGGGAAAACTTCAAAATTCTTCTTCTGTGAACATGGAAGGCTTGGAGCTTTAATATTTGGTATGTAGTGAACCTGTTCTAAGTTTGTTAGCCCACCTGAGCACAACATGTTCAGTGAGTTCAAAATTGGGTCACCTGGGGTCATAAACTAGGTCAGTAAGTCAAATTAAAGAAATACCTTGTGGGCACTCTAGAGGCTACATTTATTGCTCAAATGACCTGAAATTTGGTCAGAATGTTTGTCTTGATAAAATCTCTAATAAGTTTGGATTTGGGTCACCTGGGATCATAAACTAGGTCACTAGGTCAAATTCAAGAAAAACCTTTAGGGCACTCTAGAGGCCACATTTTTTGCTCAATCGACTTGAAAATCGGTCAGAATGTTTTTCTTAATTAAATCTCACATGAGTCTGAATTTGGGTCAACTGGGATCACAAACTAGGTCACTAGGTCAAATTAAAGAAATACCTCTAGGGCACTCTAGAGGCCGCATTTATTGTTCAATTGATTTGAAAATTGATTAAAATGTTTCTCTTGATGAAATCTAAGATCAGTTCAAAATTGGGTCACCTGGGGTCATAATCTAGGTCACTAGGTCAAATTAAAGAAGTACCTTTAGGGCAGTCTAGAGGCCACATTTTTTGCTCAATCGACTTGAAAATTGGTCAGAATGTTTGTCTTGATGAAATCTCGGATGAGTTTGGATTTGGATCACCTGGGATCATAAACTAGGTCACTAGGTCAAATTAAAGAAATACCTTCAGGGCACTCTAGAAGCCACATTTTTTGCTCAATCGTCTTGAAAATTGGTCAGAATGTTTGTCTTGATGAAATCTCGGATGAGTTTGGATTTGGGTCACCTGGGATCATAAACTAGGTCACTAGGTCAAATTAAAGAAATACCTTTAGGGCACTCTAGAAGCCACATTTTAAGCTCAATTGACTTGAAAATTGGTCAGAATGTTTGTCTTGATAAAATCTCACATGAATCTGAGTTTGGGTCAACTGGGGTCATAAACTAGGTCACTAGGTCAATTTAAAGAAATACCTTTAGGGCACTCTAAGAGGCCACATCTTTTGCTCAATTGACTTGAAAATTGGTCAGAATGTTTGTCTCGATAAAATCTGAATCTGAATTTGGGTCAACTTGGGTCATAAACTAGGTCACTAGGTCAAATTAAAGAAATACCTTTAGGGCACTCTAGAGGCCACATTTATTGCCTAATTGACTTGAAAACTGTTCAAAATGTTCGTCTTGATTAAATCTCACATGAGTCTGAATTTGGGTCAACTGGCTTATAAACTAGGTCAGTAGGTCAAATAAAAGAAATACTTTTAAGGCACTGTAGAGGCCACATTTTTTGCTCAATTGACTTGAAAATTGGTCAGAATATTTGTCTTGATCAAATCTTACATGAGTCTGAATTTGGGTCACCTGGGGTCATAAACTAGGTCACTAGGTCAAATTAAAGAAATACTTTTAGGGCACTCTAGAGGCCACATTTATTGCTCAATTGACTTGAAAATTGGTTAGAATGTTTGTCTTGTTGAAATCTCGGATGAGTTTGGATTTGGGTCATCTGGGATCATAAACTAGGTCACTAGGTCAAATTAAAGAAATACCTTTAGGGCACTCTAGAGGCCACATTCCTTGCTCAATTGATTTGAAAATTGGTTAAAATGTTTCTCTTGATGAAATCTAAGATGAGTTCAAAATTGGGTCACCTGGGGTCATAATCTAGGTCTGAGGTCAAATTAAAGAAATACCTTTAGGGCACTGTAGAGGTCACATTTCTTGCTCAATTGACTTGAAAATTGGTCAGAATGTTTGTCTTTATGAAATATTGGACGAATTTGAAATTGGTCACCTGGGATCATAAACTAGGTCACTAGGTCGAATTAAAGAAATACCTTTAGGGCACTCTAGAGGCCACATTTATTTCTCACTTAACTTGAAAACTGTTCAGAATGTTTGTCTTGATAAATATTTTGATGAGATATAAATTCGGTCACGTATGGTGATAAAGTAGGTCACTAGGTCAACTTACGGAAGTTTCCTGTGGATGCTCTAGATGCCACATTTTAAGCTCAATTGACCTGACAATTGGTCAGATATTGAATTTTGCACGTGGAGTGAAATTTCGCTTATTGACTCAGGTGAGCGATCCAGGGCTATCGTGGCCCTCTTGTTTTCCGTATGATCAAATACCAATGATTCTATTGTGCAGTCATTATACCCTCGCAAAACGAGTGTTTTCGGGGGTATACTGGAATCAGCCTGTCTGTCCGTTTGTCTGTCCGTTTGTCCGTCTGTGTGTCTGTCCCTCTGTGTACAAATAATTGCCTGTTTCTGTCAAAGCGCTGGCGGGGGTATTAAGTCACATTCAGTGACAGCTCTAGTTGTATCTGTTAACTTTGTACTGGACAAAGAAATCTAAAACGTGTCCATAACATTTGTGTACAACACACTTAATCCTTATGCTGCTAAGCACAACTCAAGGAACTTTTTTCAGACAGTGTAGATCAAGATCAGACTGCACAGAATGTGAAGTCTAAACTTGGATCTACACTGTATAATAAGGAGATAATTTTCCCCTAAAAGTAACTTTGAAATAGCAACATTATGGCCTTGAAAGTTTATTTAGTAGGTTAAGGGTTAATGTGGCTCAAAAGATGGGATTTATTTTGGTAAGCCAGAAAAAAGGTTCGGAAAAGGAGAAACTGCTGGTTACCAGCATTTTCTCCTTTTCCCCCAGTGTTTGTAAAAGTCTTCTTTCTCAAGGTGGTTAAAAGTTGGCATTGTGTGGTAAAGGGTTAAAACAGGATTGTGTGGTGAAAGGTTAATTCATTGTCTTCCCTTGAATAGATAATACTGTTGGAAGAACATGAGGTATACGCTGTTCTGATTGCTAATGTCCAAAATCAAGTTCTGTATTCACCAACCATTCTTAAGAATATTCTTTGTCTAATTCTCAAGAATTTTCTAGATTTGAAAGTTACAGTAACGCAACTTCTGATTGGCTAAACCACTAAAATCTAACATTAGAATGAGAATGTTCTTGAGAGTGGTTGGTGAATACGGACCTAGATCACCTGTTTTGTTGTCAAAGCACCATAGACCGCTGTGTTAGTCACTCTTATCCTGGGTTCCAGTCCGTTCATTATTTCCTTTCCTATCATTCGAACGTTGCTTTGTCAAAATGACGACCTGGGGACATTTGAAAACCGATTGCAGCGACATCTACTTTATTCCGTCTCACAGTGGGGTAAACTAGATGTTGCTGCAGTCCATTTTCGAACGTAAATGACTAAAACTAGATACCAAAATTCCAATAGCCTCAGTTTGATAACTTCCTGTTTGTGAGCCATCTTTGAAAGTACTGACAACAAAAATTCAAACAGCAACACAGGAAAAGGGACATTCGGACATCTGCGTAAAGTGTTGTCTTGGATCAGCCTGCGCAGTCCGCGCAGGCTGATCCGAAATGACACTTTCCGTTTTTATGTAATTTTCTGTTTGCGAAAGTCTACTGTAGCACAAAATCTAGTGTAGTCATAAAGTGCCACCTTGGATTAGCCTGCGCAGACTGCACAGGCTGATCCAAGATGACACTTTATGCAAATGTCCAAATGCCCCTTTTCGTGTGTTGCAAGCCATTTAAGACTTGTCCAAATTGAAAGCTGCTTACCAGCATTTTCCCCTTGTACCCTCAAAGATTTCAAAAGCCTTCACGATCAGGGTCATCAAAACTGGAAACTGTTTGGTAAAAGGTTAATGACTTTCTCTGGAACAGGATATATTTCTCTCTCATCATTGAACATTATTTTGACAATGTTTATATAGGGTAGCATTCAGTAGCTTTGGGCTTAGGGGAGTCTTGTTCAAAGTACTGGTAAAGGAAACTCTGGGAAGGTGCACTGGCTCCTGTAGTATCACTAAAGTAAGCCTGAAATTGAGTTATAAACACCAAACTCATATCACTAAGTAACAATTTAAACTTCTTTCTTGGTCCTATGCATTTTTAAATCATTGAAATTAAATTGTATTTAATCTTTTGTTCGTTTTACATGAAAAATATTCTGCACAAGTCATGCTTTCATTTCATGTTTTGTTCATCCATTTTCTATGTGAGATCTTTCATTTTTAGCTTGACTTGCCAAAGTTCAGAATGTGTGTCTGGGACCCAGGGTCTGCATTCACCAACTATCCTCAAGAACAATTTCAGTCTTATTCTCGAGAATTTTCTAAATTTGAACAAACAACTTAAATTGTTCTTTAGAATGGTTGGTGAATACAGAATACTAGGGTCCTCACTGAGAAATTATAATACATGTACAAATAAGTCGTATTACTATGCTGACAGTCAATAAAAATTTCTGTAATACATTACCTGTATTTCTGTCATTTTTCTGCCTAGCTCCCATAGCCAAGTCAGCAGCGTACAGGACTTGAGAACTGGGGGTCACTGGTTTAATTCCCTGCTCGGCCAGTTTCCTTCTGAGGATGATAGTCATTGCTACAGGATTCATTTCTCTCGCCGCTGACCATATATTGTGTAGAGTACTGGTAAAAGAAACTCCAGGAAAGCATGGATAGGTGCACTGGCCACCATGATATAACTGAAATTATGTTGAAAACAGCATTAAACACAATACAAACAATTAATCAATCTGTCATTTTCTTAACCAGTGTAGTGGATAGTCTTTCATCCCCTACCCAGGTTGCACATTCAAGCAGATGGCAATATTGTTGAGTAGTCTTTTTGTTTCCTGTGTATCCAACCCATTTCTGCTAAAATACAAGTGTAAACATACTACAGAATAAAGTTTGAAAACACGAGTTTACCATTTCATTACAAGCTAAAGCAATGAATTTGAGTCGTACTCTGTGAAAAGCGGGTTTAATGCGTCTGCAAAAAGTATCAACCCATGTAAGCCTGTGCAGTCCGCGCAGGCGGACCTGGGCCGAAAACTTTTCACTGTTAGTCAATTTTCTACATGTCAAAGGACTTGCCTACCCCATGATTTAGTCCGTTGTTGGACGAAATTGATTTCGTGGATCAATAGTTATGTGATGATTAGCTTGGTATAATGCATTACCGAGATGCATTATTAAATCCCCCTTTTGTCAGAGCATGGCTCTTAAATTTCCTTTCCAACCTTTCTCTTGTTTGTTATTGGTACTAGTTTGTTTTGTAAGTATGTATAGTATTTAACACCGTTCAAATAATTTCAGCTAATGTAAAGGCCCTTTTATTCCATTACCAGACAACCCCGTGTTTTAACGTCCCTGCAGAAGGCTTCAGAAAACATTTTGGGAAAAGGATAAAATGCTGGTAACCAGCATTTTCTCCTTTTCCCAAAATGTTTTCCAACCTATCAAAGACAGAAATCAACATTTGATCTACTTTTTTTTTTTTGATGTCTGCAAATGCTTTGAATTTTAAAATGTCGTCGTTTGGTAAAGAGTTAAAAACCAAAGGGCTGTTATTTAAATAGGTAGAGGACCATAAGAAAATACAAAAGCCCTAGGTCTTACGGTTACTAACGAGATATCTAAAATTTCCACAATATAAGTCCATTTAAAACTTGTGACACTGTGGCAGGGCAAAACTTGGCCCTAGGACCATAATTTGGACCCCCTCAGTAGAGGCCTACTAGATAAAGCTACATGCACAATATGGTAGCTCTAGGCCTTATGGCAAGATATAAGAAGATTTTTAAAGTTTTCCCTATGTAAGCCCATGTAAAACTTGTGACCCCTGGGGCGGGGCCAAATTTTACTCCAGGCCTATAATTGGGGCACTCTTGGTAAAGGCCAACTAGATGCACTTACATGCAAAATTTGGTAGCTTTAGTCCCTATGGCTAGGTACTGGATGATTTCTGAAGATTTCACTATATAAGACAATGTAAAACTTGTGAACACTGTTACCTTGTTCACTTGTGAACACCCTGGGGTGGGGTCAATTTTGACCCCAGGGCTATAATTTGAAGAAACTTAGTAGAGGTCTATTAGATAAAGCTACATGCCAAATTTGGTAGCCCTGGGCCTCATGGTTTCAGACAAGAAGATTTTTAAAGATTTTCAGTATTTTTCAGTTTTGTTGCCAGGTCGACCTGAGTATTTTAAGGAACCGAATTCTTTCCAGAAATTCTGAAGAGGACCATAGCAGGATCATTTCTGTTAAGTTTCATAAAAATTGAATGGGTACTTTCAGAGATGATGTTTTAAATAAAAGTTAACACATGCATGCACAGACGGACGGACAGACACACAAAGGACACAGGCCATAATACTAGAGCTATCTCTTAAGGTGATGAAAACCCCCCACCGGCTCCATGTCAAGAAATATCTTTTGTCACAGAAATGCACAATGCCTTAGTCCAAAGTGTTAAGAGACTATTACACAGGTAATAAATATTGAAACAAAATAAAGAAACTTTGAAAAGGAACCTGAAATTGGCTCCTCTTCCATTCCCCTTATGACGCAGTGCACTCTGCTCACCAAGATTTCTGTTGATGAATTCTACGGATAACTGCTTAAATCTTTTAAAAAGATATCACTTTACCAGTATAACAGTATAATTACTGAACAATAGAGTGGACAATAAAATTCATCAATGAGCCACAACTCATTGGAAAATCATTCAACCATGACCAAAACGAAATACGCATATGTTTGCTTTGTAATGAAACTTTCTGTGAAGTTTATTTGAAATCTGTCCAGTAGTTATTAAGAACAAGTGGGCCATGATGGCCCTAAAGTCGCTCACCTGAGTCTTTTGACCAAACATGACCCATTTTCAATCTCTTTTGAGATATCATGACGAACAATTTACTAAGCTTAATTATTGGACTGAAAATTTGGCCTCTAGCATATACACAAGCTTTTTCTAGAATTTCTCTCAGTGACCTACTTTTTAGCCAACCATAGCCAATTTTCCCATTGTAGATATTATCAAAACAAAGATCCTGACCACCTTTCATACGTATTGGACAGAAAATGTGGCCTATAGAGCATAAACAGGTTTTTTCTAAGATTTGAACTACTGACCTAGTTTCTGACCCAACATGACCAATTTTCGAAGTCATGTAAGATGTCATGAAGTAAAACATTTGATCAACTTTCAAGAAATTTGGACCGGAACTGTGACCTCTAGAGCATACACAAGGTTTTTTTTAAGATTTGACCCAGTGACCTAGTTTTTTGCCTGACATGACCCATTTTCAAACTTGTCCAAGATATCATCAAGACAAACATTCTGACCAAATTTCAAGTTTTGGACCAAAAATGTGGCCTCTAGAGTGTACACAAGGTTTTTCTAAGATATGACCTCGTGACCTACTTTTTGACCAGACATGACCTATTTTAGAACTCGTCCGAGATATCATAAAGACAAACATTCTGACCAACTTTGAAGAGCATTGGACTGAAAATGTGGCCTCTAGAGTGTGCACAAGGTTTTTCCAAGATTTGACCTAGTGACCTAGTTTTTGACCCGACATGACCCATTTTTGAACTCGTCCGAGATATCATCAAGACAAACATTCTGACCAAGTTTCATGAGTATCGGACTATAAATGTGGCCTCTAGAGCGTACACAAGGTTTGACCTAGTGACCTAGTTTTTGACCCGACATGACTCATTTTCGAATTCGTCCGAGATATCATCGAGACAAACATTCTGACCAAGTTTCATGAGTATCGGATTGAAAATGTGGCCTCTAGAGCATACACAAGGTAAAAGTTGATGACGGACACAGCACGATCACAAAAGCTCACCATGAGCACTTCGTGCTCAGGTGAGCTAAAAAGCTGAACAAAAATTTGTGTCTACCGACAGACGGACGGATGGACAGATTATATTAAACACAGAATGCACAGTAAGAAACACATTATTAATTAGTTTTGTACATTATAAATTGTAGGAGTACTACACTGGACAAATTGTCAAGCGATATAAATTAGCAAAAATTGCAAAGTTCAAGGGGAGGTAATTCTGCAACACATCGCAGCAGAGTCATGAAAATTGCACATGCACAACTTCACACATATACATATACATATATATATATATAGAGAGAGAGAGAGATAGATAGATAGATAGAGAGGAACACTGCGTAAATTTGAGTTCAGTACCTGAAAAACTGTCGCAGTATTTAGCCTGACAAATTTGTGTCTATGGACAGACAGCCATGGGGATTCCAGTATACCCCCTCCACTTCCTTGTGGGGAGTATAATAAGCCAACTGGCCAGTGAAGCTAAAACCGCATCAACAGCCCAGAAGTTGTGGTCATTGTTGTGATTAGCGTTCGTGTTCACCAACTATTCTTTAGAACATTTATTGTCTTTTTCCCCAGGGTTTTCTAATTTGAAAGTAACACAACTTCTGATTGGCTAAACCGTATGGTTTAGCCAATCAGAAGTTGTGTTACTTTCTAAATCTATAATTAAACTTAAAATGAAATTAGAATGGTTGGTGAATACAAATCCTATATGCAGCAAGGTATAAGATACATTCTGGAATAGGTTTTAACTTCTCAGAGTAAGAAAAGGAACACAAAGACAATTTATTTGTGGGTATTGAAGCTGTAATCATACAAAATATTCAATAAATAACAAAATTATACAGCAAGTATGTTACAAACATAGTGAACTACCATCCAAACTCGATCTGTGTTGAAGCAAGCACTTGCATAAGCGATTTTATTAAAACTGAAATGGACATCGAAAGTGATCCCTGTGCCCTGGCCATGTGTTTTGAGAAGACAGCCATTACAATCAAATCTTACTTTTAATCCTTTACCCCACAATCCCAAGTTTTAAAGACCCTGATAAAAAAGCCTTTTGAAAATATTGTGTGAAAAGGAGAAAATGCTTGTAAACAGCATTTTCTCCTTTCCCGCACTGTTTTCTACCCCTTCAAATACAAATCCTGTCATTTAGGCCATAATGAATTTGTCATTTGAAAATGCTTTCAATTTGGATAAGTCTAAAATTTTGTTGTTTGTTAAAGATCAGCATTTTACTGAATGACATAACTTTAGACTCGTCCATACTGAACAAGAGCGGCAAATTGTCGCAAGATACGCCCGTCCCACCGCCAGTTGTCGAGGGTGATAATAATCATAAAGGGAAGGTAGAGGAAAATCGTAGTGCAGCAGAAATCATGTAAGTGATTGAAATAGGCATGAATGTCTCCTTTAATGTTAAGGAAACATGCATATAAAGTTTCAGGTCATTCCAACATGAAAAGACAAAGTTCTATTCTAGAGAAGCATGAAAAGCTGTAAAAAAAAAATAATAAATAGGGAGTAATTCCAAAAGGGCATAAGGTAAGGTTACGGCTCCAGTGCATTGCACTTTTCGTAACTGCAACAAACATGTTTACCAAATCTCAAGTCAGTTTGACTTGAGGTGACAAAGTTCCGTTCCAGACAAGCAAGAAATACTGTAAAAATGAAGATGAAAGTGGAATTACTCAAAATCCGCGCTAGGTAGAGTTATCGTTCTTGCGCACTGTACTCCGTAATATTGCAACAAACATGCATACCAAGTTTGAAGTCGTTCTGACTAGAGATGACAAAGTTATATTCCGGACAAGCACTAAATGCTGTAAAAATGATGATCAAAGGGAAATAACTCAAAGACAGCATGAGGTAGAGTTACAATTCTTGTGCACTGCAATTCCAAATATTACAACATATAAGCATACCATATTTCAAGTCGTTCCTACTTAAGATGACAAAGTTATGCTCCGGACAAGCAAGAAATGCTATAAAAATGAAGATCTAATGGGCAATAACTCAAAATTTTTGCTAGGAAGAGTTATTGCTCTTGCACACTGCACTCCGTAATTTTTCAACAATCATGCATACCAAATTTGAAGATGTTCAGATTAGAGATGACAAAGTTATATTCCGGACAAGCAGAAAATGCTGTAAAAATGACGATCAAAGGGAAATAACTCAAAGACAGCACAAAGTAGAGTTACGGTTCTTTCGCACTGCACTCCGTATTATTGCAACAAACACAAATGCCAAGTTCAAGTCAATCGGACAAGAGAAAACAAAGTTAAGCTCTGGACAAAGAACTGGACTGTAAAAATGAAGATCAAAGTGGAATTACTCAAAATCCGCGCTAAGTAGAGTTATTGTTCTTGCGCACTGTACTCCTTAATATTGCAACAAACATGCATACCAAGTTTGAAGTTGTTCTGACTTGAGATGACAAAGTTATAGTCCGGACAAGCACTAAATGCTGTAAAAATGACAATCAAAGGGAAATAACTCAGCACGAGGTAGAGTTACAATTCTTGCGCACTGCACTTCCAAATATTGCAACAAATAAGCATACCATATTTCAAGTCATTCCTACCTAAGATGACAAAGTTATGCTCTGGACAAGCAAGAAATGCTATAAAAATGAAGATCAAAGGGGGAACAACTCAAAATTCGTGCTAGGAAGAGTTATGGTTCTTGTGCACTGCACTCCAGAATTTTTCAACAATCATGCATACCAAATTTGAAGATGTTCAGACTAGGGATGACAGAATTATATTCCGGACAAGCAGAAAATGCTGTAAAAATGACAATCAAAGGGAAATAACTCAAAGACAGCACGAGGTAGAGTTATGGTTCTTTCACACTGCACTCCGTATTATTGCAACAAACACAAATGCCAGTTTCAAGTCAATCAGACTGGAGGTGACAAAGTTATGCTCCAGACAAAGAACTGGACGCCCATACGCCATGGGTGATCCCATAATATGTCCCGTCTTCGACGGGCGTATAAAAATTGAAATTTAGATTTGAAAGGCAAGAAAACAATGGATCAACTTGTGAACATTAGCTGAAAAGCAAATAAGCTGGTTCTAAAAGACAAGCTTGTGGTAAATAAAACCTGCCACTGACGTGTAATCATTCGCTTCTTTCTTGTTCTTCAAATTTGGATACGACACAAATCCACCAAATAACCAAATCTGGAAAGCTTCTTTCTGAGTTTGAGACATTTTCCAAATCAAACATACATCATTACTGATTAAATACAAAAACATGCATGAAAGAAAACGCTATAAATGGATGGATCAATTTGTAAAATAATACATCATTTTATAACAAGAGGCCCATAAAGGATCACTTTATTGATAATTATGGCTAAAATATTTCAGCCATGCTCTGGAAAAAGGGGCTTATTGCATTTGCAAAAAGTATTGACCCAGGTCAACCTGCACAGGCATAAACTTTCCACATTTGGTAAATTTTCTGCATGTCAAAGAACCAGTGTACCTCATGATTCAGTTGGTTGTTTCACGGAATGGATTTTATGGATCTATAATACTGTGTACTCCAATGATTTGCTTGGTATAATGCATCACTGAGATGCATCTAGCCCCTTTTGGAAGAGCTTGGCTCATTTTAATGGAAAGGAAAACAGTTATAATTAATACATGTAGTGTAAAAAGAGTACTAGTATATGAAAGTATAAAACATCATACATGTATTTGAAAAGACAAAGTTGGACACACTCTCTATGAAGTTCAACGCAAATTGAAAAAAAAAAAAAAGAGTAAATTTTAATTCTTTCTAACAATGTGACCATTTCCAAACTGTTTACTCTTTACCAAACAACAAAATTAAAAGCAATAGCAGACAATAAATTAAATATTGACAGGATAGTAAAGTTTGGCTGTAATAGCTTTGAAAACATTTTGGGAAAAGGAGAAAATGCTGGTTACCAGCATTTTCTCCTTTTCCCTTAATGTTTTCAAGGGGGCCTCTTCCTCAGGGTTGTTAAAACTCTGGATCATTGTAGTAAATGGGTTAATCAGTCTGCTACTGATTTGTTTCAGGAAGTACTAAAGATTTACTGAATGGCTAGCCATAACAAACCCTATGACCCTGTAAACCACCTTTTCTATGCCTCTTATCTATAGAATCCATAGTGAGAAAAACTGGTCTTCTATCACAAATAAGAATTTTGTGCATCAAATATTTAAAAAATAATTGCAACAATTGGACAGAATTTTTGCTTTTTCACTTTTTCCCATTATTTTCAAAAATTCTGTACACAGAATCTTCAACAAAGGGTTGAATAAGGGACAAGTTTTGAAATGGGTAAAAGAGTCTAGGACAATTAAATCTTTAAATCTTTACCATACAATAACATAGAACAATGTTGAGCTAAAGACAAAGTAAAATTCACTTTGTAAATGAGCAATCCAATCTTTTTCCCAATACCGGTATTTTCAAAAAGTGTATTGAAAATCATCAAGGAAAGAGAACATGGTGTATAGGTGTTACATTTTTAAGGGGTGAACCATCAGTTTTACATGCAGTAAGAACGTCATTAGTTCAATGTATTTCTACACCTCATGTTCCACTTTACCTTAACTCTTTACCTATCACTGTATAGGGCATTACAGGATCTATAAACAAGAGCACTGTATGCGGGTGTCAACTCTAAGCTTTGGTGGCTTTTAGTGAAAATACCAAGTCAAGAAAGGGGCATAATTATGCCAAAAAAATTTTTATGGTTACCTGCCCCTATTGTACAGGTTCCCCTTTTGACAGTTAACAGTTTGAAGTTAATATCTTTGCAGATGACGGCGATGCCAGGGTTATGACAATGCTTTGACACTTTCTTCAATAACAAAAAGCCGACTTAATGCATCTCTGTGATGTTTTATACCATGCAAGTCATTACATAATTATGGATCCATAAAATCCATTTAGTCTATAAACTGAATCATAAGGTAGACTGGTAAAAAACAAAACGTTTTGAACCAGGTCAGCCTGTGTGGACTGCGCAGGCTGACCTGGGTTGATACTTTTTGTAGATGCATTAAGCACCCTTTTCACAGAGCATGACTCAATTACAAGTTACACAGAACACATGCATTAAAAAATTTAAAAAAAAAAAGAGTTTTTTTAGTAATATGGAAAACACTATCAGAAAAGGCGTGGTTTCTATAAATTAATTCTCCTTTTATCACAATGTGTTAACTTGTTCATCTGGTTCACTTTGGTTATCCACAGTCTCCAAGTATGGTTTCAAGATAATTTACCACAGACATGTTTCAGGACGTGCTGAATTTAGCATCAGCAGATAAATGTCCACAACCAAATACTCATCAACCATTCTTAACCGTTTATCACACAATGACGACTTCTAACACCCCTGATAGAGAAGGCTTTTGAAAACATTGTGGGAAAAGGAGAAAATGCTGGTTACCAGCATTTTCTCCTTTTCCCACAGTGTTTTCTACCCTAACAAAGAAAAATCATTTCATATGAGCCATAATGAAACTATCATCTGCAACTGCTTTCAATTCGGACAGGTCTAACATTTTTTTGTGCAGTAAAGGGTTAACCGTTTATCATACAATCCCAAGTTTTAACAATCCTGAAAGAGAAGGCTATTCAAAAATTGTGAGAAAAGGAGAAAATGCTGGTTAACAGCATTTTCTCCTTTTCTCACAGTATTTTCTACCCTATATGGGACAAAAATACTCACTTGAGCCACATTTAAATCTGTTGTCTGTGAATGCTATCAATTTGGACAAGTCCAAAATTTTGTCGCTTGTTAACCCTTTACCACACAATCCCGAATTTTAACGACACTGAAGGAGATGGCTTTTGAAAACATTTTGGGAAAAGGAGAAAATGCTGGTAACCAGCATTTTCTCCTTTTCCAAAAATGTTTTCTACCCTATCAAAGACACAAAACATCATTTAAGCTACATTTATATTGTCATCTGCAAATGCTTTCAATTTGGTCGTGTCCCAAATTTTGTTGTTTGGTAAAGAGTTAATATGGTTCAAATTTCCAGAATTTGAAATCTGATTAGTCCAAAGCAAAAAACTCGTCCAATCAGATGACAGATTTTGCAATTTACAATTTGAACTGATTTTAAAGTGCTTAGTGAGAACTGCCCAAGAAATCTGTTACCCAGAATCTATCTCATAATCACAAACATACAAAAGCAAATATAACACTTCAAGTGGAAGCACTTAAGCAAGAGCACCACATGCAGGTGCAAATGCTTGGCTGCAGTTGCTTTTAGAAATAGGTTAGTTTTTTAGTGAAAATTTTCTGCCTTTGTTGTATGGGTTCTCCTTTTGAAAGTTAACAACTTGTCTAAGTTTGAAGTGAATATCTTCTGGAATGACAGAGATAATATCAAATATCAAAGTCTTCGCACCATGAGAATGGGCTATGACAATACCTTGACATCTTCTTTGAAAATAGCCAAGCTACAAATGACTAGATTAAAACAATTTTCAAATACCAGTTATTTACCTTAAAACCATTTTTTGTAATACATGACTTTTTATAGTCATGCTCACATGATCACCTTCATTCATTTATCTCCCCTTGATTTCAGACTAGTTTTAAGCGTGACAGCAATGAGCAAATTTTCCATTGCTTTTAAAGGAACTGAAGATAAAGATCAGCCTAAAAAGAAAGTAAGGTCTAATCGTCAATGTGCACTATACAATATTTTGTAAGATATTAAAGCATATGTGCCTTTAACCCCTAGGCTGTTAAGTGTGACTCACTGACCTTTTGCGGACAGTGTAGATCAAGATCAGACCACACAGAAAGAGCAGTCTGATCTTTGATCTACACTTTCTGATAAGGAGATATTATTTCCCAAAACATAACTGTGAAATAGCAATATTTAAGTTTTTACTATCGAATTCAAAATTTCGCTTTAGATATTTAGCAGGATATGGGTTAAAAAGCAATACTGTTTTTTCTTCTTTTTTTTTTAACAGAATTTAATTCCTTTAACCCTGTACCAGGCAATCACATGCTTTTGGGATTCATCAGAAGACAGTTTTTCAAAACATAGTGTGAAAAAAAAAAAAGCCAGTTACTAGCATTTTGTCCTTTTCAAACAAAATTTTTTTTGTTTTTAAATGACAAATCTCAGCATTTGAATCTCACCATATTTGTTGTCTGCAAATTCTTCCAATATTCACGTCTTAAATTTTGTTGTCCACAACAAGGTAAACAAGCCTCGAATAAATTTATAGTCCTTATTGAAACAACTAATCTGTGCAAGTTTCAAAAGAATTAAATACACCATCGCATAAGCTGCTTTGGTCTTTGGCAAGAATGAGTACAAAATAAAGGCTAGTAATGAAACGAAAGATCAGTGAAGGAGGGAAAAGGTAACTTTTGAAGATGTTTGGAAAATCTCGGATTTTACAAGAGCCACGGCTCATGAAGTATTACAGTATGTAAATCATCTCCCAACTAAATGACAAAAATTAAGACACACATGTAAAAAGCATTTGCAGATTATACGATGTGTCTCAAATGATGCAATTTATCTTTGAAAAGATGAAAAAACATTGTGGGAGAAGGAGAAAATCCAAGTTACGAGCATTTTCTTCTTTTCCGACAATAATTTCAAACGCCTACATCCTGAAGGTCAAAAAGACTTGAAGAACTGTGTGGTAATTGATTAAATTATGGCAATTAACAACCTCTGAAAACATTATATTAACTCTTTACCAAACGACAAAATTTTAGACTGGTCCAAATTGAAAGCATTTGCAGACAACAAAATTAACATGACTCAAAAATTGAAATTTGTTCTGGGAGGGTAGAAAACATTGTGGGAAAAGGAGAAAATGCTGCTTACCAGCATTTTCTCCTTTTCTGACGATGTTTTCAAAAGCCTTTTTTTTTCCCAGGGTCCAGAAAACCAGGGATTGTTTGGGAAAGGGTTAAAAGGATAGCAAAATTGTCTACTATAAAACACTTGGAAGTGTGTCTTAATCTTTCTTACTCTCTTGAAAATGTTGTGAGAAAAGAAAAATATGCTAGTAACAAGCATTTCCTCTTTTTTTTTCCTCAATATTTCCACTCGAAATAAATTCCATCATTTAACCTCTGACCAGATGACAAAATCTTACGACTTATTCAA
Source organism: Hippopus hippopus (assembly GCA_946811185.2). Lineage (NCBI taxonomy): Eukaryota > Metazoa > Mollusca > Bivalvia > Cardiida > Cardiidae > Hippopus > Hippopus hippopus. The sequence goes on along the minus strand of OX328106.1, from coordinate 56,482,800 downwards.
AGTGAAAGCATTTGCAAATGTAAAATTAAAAAAGGCTTAAATGATGACATTTGTGTTTAAAGTAGTAGAAAACTTTGTGGGAAAAAGAGAATATGCTGGTTACCAGCATTTTCTCCTTTTCCGACAATGTTTTCAAAAGCCTTCTTTCCCAGGGTTGTTAAAAGTCAGCATTGTGTGGTAAAGGGTTAAATAAGTTACCAGTCCTCAGTGATGCAACTGATCTGTGCAAGTTTCAAAAGAACAGATACACCCTCACATAAGCTACGTTGGCAAGAATAAGTACAAAATAACCGCTGGTAATGAAAAGGAAGATCAGAAAAGGAAGAAAAAAATTTCTTTTGAAGTTGTTTCGAAAATCATTTCGGAACAGAAAGAACAACCATTCTTGAAGTATTGCAGTATGGAAGTCCTCTCTCCTTCTTTTCTCACAATGTTTTCCAAAGGCTTCCTCCAAAAGGTCGTTAAAACGCAGGATTGTTTGGTAAAGGATTAAACCAGTACTTGTGTGGTAAAAATGCTCTCAATATGGACAAGTCTGAGGTGTTGTCATCTGGTATAGAGTTAGAGAACCATTGCCCCATTTCAAATGATGTATCCTACAAGAAATCTATCCAAAGTTGTAAAAAAAGACTATGGCTTCAACCCTCTACCAAACAATCCCATGTTTTAATGATCCTAAGAATTAAGCTTTTGAAAACATTGTGGGAAAAAGAGAAAATGCTGGTGACCAGCATTTTCTCCTTTTCCCACAAAGTTTTCTTCCAATTCAAAGACAAATACATGTACTTAATAAAGCTTTTGAATCGTTGTTCGTAAATTCCTTAAAAATGGGTGAGTTTAAAATTTTACTGAGTGGTAAAGGGTTAAGGTAAAAAATCCACAATAAACTATCAAGATTGCGCAATGCCTGCTGTCTGACCATTAACAAGTCCCTTTAACTGTTTTAGGACAGACTCTTGAAGCTTCTTTTTATCACGCTCATTCTTTTTAAGGGCAGCAAACACTTTAATCTTCTTCTTTTCTGCATTAAACAGTCTGAAATACATATAGTAAATATACAATAAGCCATGCTCTGGGAAGAGGGGGCTTAATGCATCTCTGTGATGCATTATACCAAGCAAGTCATCACATAGTTACACATACTTACGGATCCACAATATCAATTTTGTCTAACAAATTAAAACTGAATGCATTATGTCCTTTGACATGCAGAAAACTTACAAATAATAAAGTTTTTACCCATGTCAGCTAGTGCCGACTGTGCAGGCTGACATGGGTTGATACGTTTTGCAGATGCAATTAGCCGTCTTTTCATAGAGCATGGCTAACATAAATGTGTACAACAATAAGAATATATAGGCATTGACCAACAGAGCCAAGTCAAGGAAATAGATCTAGACAATTTTAGTATGTAAAAGAAAAAGAGATAAATTACAGATGCCCATTTTTTTTTTTAATTGTGTTAAGACTGTCTAACAAAATGACTCATACAATAAAGATCAAGGATCAGACAGTCCTTTCTGTCTTTCTACATTCTAGAGTTTCAACGATCTTGAACAAAAAACTTTCGAAAACATTGTGGGGAAGGGAGAAAATGCTAATAACCTGCATTCTCTCCTTTTCCCATAATGTTTTCTACTAAGTTCAATTTTTAAGTCACACTTATTTTGTCATCTGCAAATGCTTTCATCTTTGGACAAGTGTAAAATTTTGTCGTTTGATAAAGATTTAGGACAATCTAACCCTTTATTAGAGTGCAAAACTTTAGGCTCATGCACATTTAAAAAGTTAGGGGACAAAAAATCAGATGAGGCAAAAATGATGGAATTTGACATTTACATTGAGGAATACACTGTATAACAATGACATTGTTGAACACAGCGTAGGAAAAGCAAAATCCCTGGCTACCCTCATTCTCTCCATTTCCCACTATGTTTTCAAAAGTCTTTTTCCTGAAAGTCTTCAAAACATGGGACTGAATAATTAAGAGTTAATTGCATGGTGCTTGGTTAATACAGGAATGGTATTATATCAAACACAAGGTAGATCCATTTCATTTTGAAATAGGTAGCTTACGCAAAATTATATCAGAATTCTTTCATCATGTATTTGCTTACTTTTCCATTATACTTATGGCAACATGTGGTTGTACACGAATATACTTGGCTTTGGGCTTTCCATAGTCGGCAAGATAGACAGACCAGTCTTCATTCAAAAACAGATCTAGGAGTTGTCGAAGGTCGGCAAACGCAAGCAGTAGAGTTCCATCATTAAATCCTGGGACTGGCTCCGAGGCTGCAAACTCTGAAATTTTGAACCATTGTCTTAATTTTATAATTATTGTCACCAATCAGAAACAAATGAGCCATGATCTAGCAGAAGGGGGCTTAACCCTTTACCACATGACAAAATTTTAGACCTGTCCAAATTGAATACATTAGCAGACGACAATTTCAGTGTGGCTAAAATGTGATTTTTCTTTGATAGGGTAGAAAACATTGTGGGATAAGGAGAAAATGCTGGTTACCAGCATTTTCTCCTTTTCCCACAATGTTTTCTACAGGCTTCTTCCTCAGGGTCATTGTGTGGTAAAGGGTTAATACATCCCCATGATACATGATACCGAGCAAGTCATCACATAATTATGGACCCATAAAATCCATTTTGTTCCACAACCAACTGAATAATCATAAGCCCAGGTCAGCCTGCCTGGACCGCGCAGGCTGACCTGGGTTGATACTTTTTGTAGATGCATTAAGGCCCCTTTTCACAGAGCATTGCTGGAATGTATTGTTTCCTCCTTTATCATTCATACATATTTGTTGGCATGATTTTTCATGCTGTTTTCAATCTTATTTCAACTACATAATGGTGTCCATGCTTTCCTGGAGTCTCTTTCACCAGTATTTTGCACAATATTTTTCCCATGCCACTGGCTGCTTTTCCAAATAACCATTATCAAAACAATGATCAATGGAGAGAAAGAAATGAATCCTGTTGCAATGACTCATCAATCCACAGAAAGAGAATGGCCAAGCTGGAGATTTGAACCAGCAACTCCTCCGGTTTCAAGCAGTGTACATTACAGACTGAGCGACTGGCCCCAGCTTTCATTATTCATATATTGTATCAGAAGTCTTCATTTGAAATCTTTATTCAAGACTCCTTTAAAATATTCACAGTTTTGTCTGTCCAAGTTTGGAAATTTTCCCAAAACAGGAATGTCTATTGCTGCTTCACTGCACATTCTTGCTAAGGTAAGTAAGTCCAGTTAATTTTTCAAAGCAACGAAATGTTAGACTTGTCCTAGTTGAAAACATTTGAAGACAACATATACGAATTGGTATGAATAATGTTTTCATCAGAGAGGCTGGGAAATACAGTATTGAGGACAAATGGAGAAAATGCTAGTTACCAGCATTTTTCCTTTTTCTACAAAGGTTTTTGAAAACCATCATCCCCAAGGTCAGTTAAAGATTGGATTATTTTACAAAAGGTTAGACAATATATTTTGAATTATCACTAGTTCTAATTCAAAATACACACTTCAGAGCCATGCTCCGTGAATAGGGGGCTAATCCTCACAGGCTGACCTTGGTCGTAACTTTTTGCAACTGGTCAATTTTCTGCACATCAAAAAACAAGTATACCTCATGATTCAGTAGTTTGTTAGACAAAATGGGCTTTATGGATCCATAATTATGTGATGACTTGCTTGGTACCATGCATCATGGAAATGCATAAAGCTTCCTTTTGTCAGAGCATGGCTCATATATGCAGAGTAAGGACAATGTACGAAAAGAATTACAAGCATACCAACCTTCACACTGAGCCACATCCAGGCTGAACTGTTGAAGGGCTAGGGTTGTCATCTGGGTTACATTATTGTCCAATAGAAACTCTTTAAGACTGTTTGCAATATGTTTACATGCTGACATGCATGCAGTACGTGCAACTTTTTCCTGCAAGAAATCCACAGTTTGAATTATTTACTCTTTACCAAGCAACAAAATTTTGGACTCATCCAAATCAAAAGCTTTTGCAGATGACAAATAAAATGTAGCACAAATGATATCATTTGTATCAAAAAGGTAGAAAACATTATGGGCAAAGGAGAAAATGCTGGTTACCAGCATTTTCTTCTTTTCCCTCAATGTTTTAAAAGCTTTCCACCTCAGGGTTGTAAAAACTAAGGATTGTGTGGTAAAGGATTAAAATGTTCCTATATCATCTGGTAAGAAAATTATGAGCTACCAGTATTTAAACTAGAAATACTATTTCAGTCAGTTTGCAAGAAGATGCGAGTTTAAATGACCCCTTTATCCTGAAATTTATTAACCCTTTACCACACAATCCCAAGTTTTAACGACTCTGAGGAAGAGGCCATTTGAAAAAATTGTGGGAAAAGGAGAAAATGCTGGTAACCAGCATTTTCTCCTTTTTCCACAATATTTTTCAGCATATCACAGACCAGTTCCATCATTTTGGTCACATTTAAATTGTTGTCTGCCAATGCTTTCAATTTGGACAAGTCTGAAACTTTGCTGTTTGGTAAAGAGTTTAAAGAAATCATTCAACTATTTTTAACCTCCTCATTTTAATTGAAATAAAGCCATTAAAAATTATCTTATCTAACATAGGTATGACATAATACCTAACGTCATTTTCATACTATTTTCAGATGAGTAACTGAGGTTTTACTCATAGAAAATCCCATGTGTAGCTACAGTATTGCATATTCTGACCATAATACATGTTTAGTATTCACAACCTTGAAGAAAAAGCCTATTGGAAACATTGAGGAAAAAGGAGAAAATGCTTCTGACCAGCATTTTCTCCTTTTCCCACAATATTTTCTTACCCTTTACCAAACCATCCCGGGTTTTCACAACCCTAGGAGAGAAGGTTTCTGAAAACATCGTGGTAACCAGCATTTTCTCCTTTTCCCACAATGTTTTCTACCCTTTCAGACAGCTTAAGCTCATTTGCACCAAGTCATGTTATCTTCAGATGTTTTTCACATGAAAGAGTTTAAAACTTGCTGTTTGGAAAAGGGTTAAAGAGACAGATTCCATTGTTTGAGCCACATTTAATTTATCGTCTGAAAATGCTTTCAATTTGAACCAGTCTAAAATTTTGTCATTTGATGCGTGGTTACATAGGTTTTTACGTCTCTGCAGCAGACATCTCTGCAAAGTAAGTGTCTGTATGGGACATTTCCTTTGCCAACCTGTTCATTCATATCTGTATTCATATTAGCATTAAACCTTTACCACATAATCCCAAGTTTTAATGACCCGGGGAAAGAAGGCTTTTGAAAACACTTTGGAGGAAAAAATGGTGGTATCAACTAACAAGCATATTTTCCCTTTCTCAAAATGTTTTCTATTTCCTTTCAAAGACAATTTTCACAGTTGGGGCCATATTTAATTTGTTGTCTAAGTGCTTTGGATTTGGATAAGTCCAAAAATCTGGTGTTTGGTAAAGAGCTAAGTGTCAAAATCTATTTTTAATCCTTTACCAAACAACAAAATTTTAGAATAGTCCAAATTGAAAGCATTTGCAGACGACAAAATAAATGTGACTGAAAAACTGAAATTTCTTTGGGGAAGAGTAGAAAACATAGTGGGAAAAGGAGAAAATGCTGGTTACCGGCATTTTCTCCTTTTCCTACAATGTTTTCAAAAAGCTTCTCTGGGTTGTTAAAAGTTGAGATTGTGTGGTAATGGGTTATGTAACATCAAAAAGTTAGCTGTCTTTAGCACCTTGTTATGATGTTGGTTGTATTGGGGTTTAACGCCACTTTAACAGCTAAGGTCATATCATGGCGGTTGGTGACGCACATGTGTTTCCTGGCTTTCTCATACCAGTACTAACACAACTTTCTTTCCAAAGCCACCAACTACTTTTCTCACACCTTGTTATGAAGGTAACTTGTAATATTAATTGGCTAAGGAAAATGATTTCAAACAAAAATTCTCACAAGGCTTTTCCACCAAGATTTACATAATGTAAATGCACAAGTGAATGCTCAAGTGTACTTATATCTTGACAAAGTGCAAACAAAAATGCACAAATACATGAGCAATGCTGTGTGAAAAGGGGGCTTAATGCATCTACAAAAAGTATTGACACAGGTCAGCCTGCGCAGTATGCATGGGCTGACTTGGGCCAAATTTTTTTTGCTATTGATCAACTTTCTGCACGTCCAACTACCAGTTTTCATCATGACAAAATGGAATATATGGATCCATGAATGATCATGTGATGACTTGAATGGCATCAAGGCCCCTTTTGCTAGAGCAAGGCCGAATTAAACATGCAGATCATTTCAGTCATTGTCAATAGATTATACATGTAGTTGAAATGTAAGATACTCTATTAATCTACAAAGAACAGAATAAAAGAAATTAACATTTCAAACTATGAAAAAGACTTTGAATATCACAACTTCAAGCTTAATCTAGCACTTTTGTCACAGTGACTTAATACCCATGCAATTTGCAATTTGCTTTATAGGAAAAACATGATCAAAGTTCAATTCAAATATGCACAAAAATGTTTAAGTAAGGCGTGATATGGCTAAAAAACTCAAGAAGATGGAAGATGGGGGGAGAGAAAGAGTATGCCTGAAAGAAAATGTCTATTTATTTGTCCACTTTGGCACTCTTGTCATTGCAAAGCTGTTTCAGACTGAATGTTTTAAAACAAGCAGAAACTGAATACCTGCCAAGCTACCATTCAAATGAATTCTTTTTTGCCCATCAATTTTATGCAAAATACATTCTTTATCAGTGCATTCTATGTTTTATAGTCACGTCAAAACTAGATCGTTCATAACAGCAATCTTCAGATGTCTATAATACTCCTTAAAGCGCCTTTCACAACTATAGTTGCTTTTGCAGCCAGTGTAGATCAAAATCAGACTGCACAAAATGTGCAGTCTGATCTTGATTTACACTGCCTGTTTAATTTAAACACTTCAGACAAAAGCAACCATCAAACTGCATTTAATTGGGTCCTATTCCAAGTCCTAATAATTATGTCCATTAGGTTTATTCAACACTCTAAGGGATAAAATACAAGCTATAATCTCATGTCATAAGTCAGGCAACAAAATACTAGTAAACAATTACCTGTTTACCAGATGACATAATTGTAGACCCAAATTGATAGTGTCTGCAGAACACAAATTTAACGTCATTCAGATGGTAGGAATTGTCTTTAGAAGGGTATGAAACACTGTGGCCGAGGCAGAAAATGCTGGTTACCAACATTTTCTGTTTTTCTTACAATGTTTTGTTAGCAACATTTTCTGTTTTTCTTATTTTTCTTACAATGTTTTCAGTGGCTTTCCCCTTCAGGATCATAATAACACAGGATTGTTTGGTAAAGGTTTAACAATTCAAAAGTAGTATACTACATAAGGATCAAACATACTAAAGGCATTCACAGGCAAAACTTGTATTCAAAAACTGAAAATGCTTGTTCTATACTACATGTTTCCGGCAGAGGTTTCATACAAGGAATGCAAAAGCAGGAAAATGTGGGATAGTATTACAAAAGTTTCACTAATGTAAGAGTGGGAGGTGGATTGATTGAGGTAACAATCCGGCAAAACCATCAAACATCCTTCATCAAACAAATAGAAGTCATCTATGTCAAAATGCCCCCCACCCCATAGACAGCTTTAAAAATGTAGGTAAAACAATTTTGACTTGCTTTGTGAAAAGGAGGGGGGGGGGGGGTTGTTAATACATCTGCAAATAGAACTGACCAAGTTCAGCCTGAGCAGGCTGATCCGGGCCAAACCTTTTTGCTATTGGTCAACTTTCTGCATGTCTAAGGATCAGGATTCAGTCTGTTGTTAGGCAAAATGGATTTTATGGATCCATAATTAGGTGATGACTTGCTTGGTAAAATGCAGTTCGGAGATGAATTTAAGCCCATTTGCCAGAACATGACACATATACAGGTAATTGTTTCTATACCATTCAAGAGAGACACGCTAATAGTATACTAATAGTATCTGTCAAATATACAGCCTGTGTCAGACCACTTACTTGTTCTTCTATTAAAAATTTCTAATAAAAATCAGTGGCTATCTTTGACTGATATACATTGTAGGAAAGGGAGCAATTGTTCCTTTTCTCTTAATGCTTTCAAAAGCTGCATAGTGGCAAAATGATGTACATGTATTTGTGTAGTATTTTGCCATAATTCATAAACTTTCTGTGTAGACTAAAAAATTCATAACTCATACATTACTTGTGTTTTGTAAGTATGGATTAAAGTACTATGTTCTTCATCACTTTAATCCCTTTGGCACATAGGGGAAAACAGGGACTTTTGCGGATGAAATAGATCAAGATCAGACTGCACAGAACGTGCAGTCTGATCTTGGATCTATTCCGTCCGCTTTTTCAGTCAAGCCTACGAGACAAAAATACTTCTGAGTCTCAGTGGATTCTATCTTCATGCATTGAAAAGGATCGAGTTTATATATTTGGTGCTGAAAGAGTTAGGGGGCCAATGCAGATGTCCATCATGCATTTAAAGCACATGCTAGTTGGAACATTTTCTCCATTTGTTCATATTTCTGCACAAGACGTCTATTGCAGAGACTTGTAAAGGCACTTACGTGTTCGAAAATAACATCTCTTTTCCAATCAACAAATTTTAAGATTAATTCATCACATTACGATGTTGCCCAATTAATTGGCTTTGTCTTCCAACAGGAAAAATAGAATGAGAAAGGGAGAAATGCTGGTAACCAGTATTTTTTTGCTTATTTTCTGCTCATGTGACCATGTCTTGAAAACACCAGATTGTTCACTAACAGGTTGTAATACCATCATCCTTAACCAGACGACATAATTGTATTATTTGAATGTATAATTATGCAGACGACAAATAAAACCTGGCTTGAATGACTCAATTTCTTACAAAAAAGACAGAAAACATTGTGGAAAAAGGAGAAAATTCTGGCTACAAGCATTTTCTCCTTTCCCACAATGTTTTCAAAAGCTGTCATGTAGTAAACAATTAAACATTCACCCAAATACCTATGAGAAGAGCTCTGGAAAATATTGTGCATAACAATAATTGTAACCGGCATTTCCTCCATTCCCAGCAGTGCTTTCAGACTACCACACAATCACAAGTTTTACCTGCCCTGAGAAAGAAGCTTTTGAAAACATTGTCAGAAAAGGAGAAAATGCTAGTCACCACAATATTTTCAACTCTTTCACTGCCAAAAATCATAATTTCAACCACATTTAAATTGTCTTCTGCAAATGCTTTCAATTTAGACAACTTTATTTTTTTGTCATTTGGTAAAGATTTAATGCAAAAATAAACGAGCCGTGCTCTGTGGAAAGGGAGCTTAATGCATCGCAGAAAGTGTTGACAAAGGTCAGCCTGCACAGTCCGCGCAGGCTGACCTTGGCCAAAACTTTTCCATCGGTCAATTTTCTCTATGTCTGGGGACCCTTCAACCTCATATTTTAAGTCGTTTGTTACAAAAAGTGGATATTGTGGATCCATAATTGGGTTGCAACACGTGAAAAGGGGCATTCGGACATTTATGTAAAGTGTTGTCTCGGAACAGCCTGCGCAGTCCGCGCAAGCTAATCCGAAACGACACTTTCCATTTTTATGTAATTTTCTGTGTCACACAGGTCTACTGTAGGAAAAAATCTAATGTAGTCGTAAAGTGCCGTCTCGGATTAGCCTGCGCGGACTGCGCAGGCTGATGCGAGATGACACTTTACGCAAATGTCCGAATGCCCTTTTCGTGTGTTGCAGGCCAATCATGTGATGACTTACTTTGAACCACGGATCACAGAGATGCATTTAGCCCCCTTTTACCAAAGCATGGCTCAAATGTTACGTAAAAGATCAGATCAAACAAACATGCCCTCTCATTTCTTCAGAAAAATAATCTGATCGACACCTTTTTAACTAACTCTACTACTGCCAGGGGCTACTTAGACAGCTTTTGCAGATGGCAAAGATCAAGATTAGACTGCACAGCACATGCAGTTTGATCTTGCAACTGTGCCTTACACTATCTGATGCAAAATATTGACCAAATCTTCAGTAGCAGTGGAAATCTACTTTTTTCTACTGAAATCAATCAGTCGAATTGGCCTGTAATTTAAAGTAATACTCATAAAAAACCTTTACCAGATAGAAATTAAATGACTCTGATGAATGACACTTTTGAAAAAATTGTGGGAAAAGAAGAAAATGCTGGGAACCAGCATTTTCTCCTTTTCTCACAATGTTTTCTACTCTCTTAAAGACAAACCTCATCAACTGTTAAAAAATTTAATGTGGCGTCCTCAAATTTCTTTCACTTTGGAAGAGTTTAAAATTATGTTGGTTGGTAAAAAGTAAAGATCTGAAGGTGAATATGACCCATGAGCAAGCCAAGGTTTAAAACTTGCCACTACTCTTAGTAAAACAAGAGCATTGCATGCGTATGCCAATGCTAGGCTGCAGTTGCTTGATTTTTAGTGATAATTCGAGATCGAAAAAGGGGCATAATTATGTCGAAAATACTTTAATGGTTATCTGCCCTTTTTGAATGGGTTCCTCATTTGATAGTGAACAACTTATCCAAGTTTGAGGTAAATATCTTCAGTAATGACAGATACATTATAAAATGTCAAAGTTTTTCAAAATGTTCAAGTTATTGCATGACAACCCAAATCACAAAGATGACAACTATGCAAGATGACGCCAGGACCATGACAATACCTTAACATTTTCTTTGAAAACAGCTAAGCTAACCAATCACTTGAAAAATATCATTCCATCATGACAGTTGTTATCTATGACTAAAATATTGGGGTAGCATTCTAAATTTTAAGGGACTGTTTGCATTCCATAATGTTCCTCTGCTCACCGGTACGCGGGTAATCATAGCCTTTAAACACAAAAATATATGAAATACAGAAATTAAACAATGAAATTAGCACATAACCTAATCCACATAAAAAAACCAACTATTCACAGAGCCTTTGTGATTCAAAACTTTAAGTCTTTACCAAACAACAAAATTTTAGACCTGTCCGAATTGAAAGCATTTGTAGACGGCAAAATTAATGTGATTGAAAAATCAAAATTTGTTTTGGGAAGGGTAGAAAACATTGTGGTAAAAGGAGAAAATGCTGGTTACAAGCATTTTCTCCTTTTCCCATACTGTTTTCAAAAGGCTTCTTTATCAGGGTTGTTAAAACTCGGGATTGTGTAGCGAAGAGTTAACCTGCCATAACCTATAGATGTTTTCTACTGAGAGTGTAGACCAAGACCAGAGTGTATATGATATGCAGTCTGATCTTTATCTAAAATCTCTTTTAACTCTTTCCATTTCTCTTTAACCCTTTAACCAAACACTCCCTGGTTTTTACAACCCTGGAAAAGATGACTTTTGAAAAAATTGTGGGAAAAAGAGAAAATGCTGGTAACCAGCATTTTCTCCTTTTCCCACAATGTTTTCAAACCTATCAGGGCTATAGCTCCTTTGTAAAATTGGTTAATTTTTTCTGCACATTTTTTTGAATATGAAAGTCTTAATTTTGTCCTTTGTGATAGGGTTAAACTTTACAACAAGACAATATTTTAGACCTCGCTTCATCTAAAGCATTTGCAGATGACAAATGGCCAGCAACACGTGAAAAGGGGCATTCAGACATTTGCATAAAGTGTCGTCTCGGATCACCCTGCGCAGTCCGCGCAGACTAATCCAAAACGACACTTTCCGTTTTTATGTAATTTTCTGTTTCACGCAAGTCTACTGTAGGACAAAATCTAATGTAGTCGTTTAGTGCCATCTCGGATTAGCCTGCGTGGACTGCGCAGGCTGATCCAAGATGACACTTTACGCAAATGTCCGAATGCCCCTTTTCGCGTGTTGCAAGCCGAATTATATCTAGTTCAGAGGGTTGAAACTATCGAAATACTTGGTACAAGGATTAAAACAACCTTGTATATTGTAATTTCAAGGTTTCCTATGGTACTGTATATCCCAACAAGGGCACCAAATGAGGGTGTCAGTGCTTGGCTGCAGTTGCTTTTGGAAACAGATTGATTATAAGTCGCAAAAGGGACATAACTGTCAAAATATTTTGATAATCTCCTGCTTATGTAATATTAGTTCCCCTTTTGATACCAACGATGTATACGATGACAGGGCTATGACAATACCTGAAAGTTTTCTCCACGACAGGTCGGCTAAAAAAAGAAACATTGTGGAAAAGGAGAAAATGCTGGTAACCAGCATTTTCTCCTTTTCCTACAATGTTTTCAAAAGGTTTCTTCCTAAGGGTTGTTAAAACTCTGGATCGTGTGGTAAAGGATTCAAGGTAAAGTATGGGACACAGGACAATGAATAACGGAATGTTGCTATGGTATCATTTACACTGGAGTCATGTAAATGGGGTGACCTTGGGCTGTGGGGTTGTTTTGAAATGTCATGGGTTCCTGTAATAAATGCTTTAATGAAACACACACAAACAAAAAAAATCAATTGGCAACTTGAAACATCATCATGTTTTAGAACAAGTTATCATTTTAGAAAATGTTCAAGTAAAACAAGTAAAACACATTTCTAGCAAATTGTCAATAGAGTCAGTATAAAGACCAAACATTGTTATTTAATGTCTGTTTAAGCCCACAATAGATAACAAAATGCCAGATAATGACATTGTAGATCCACAACCACACATGCATAGTCTGCATTCTATCCACAAAGGCAACTTCAGTTGTGAAATGCATTCCACAGGTTGAAAAAAAATCTACCCTGATAAGTACACATATAGAAAGCCAGTGGAGTTAATTTATTTTTCGTCTTCTAAGTAAATGAAGCTGACATTTTGACTCTACAAGAGAGTTCTTTATTTCATAGCCAAGCCCCAGTTGCACAGTCGGTAGAGAGGTAGTGAACATGAGGTCTCTGGTTTGAATACATGGCTCGGCCAATTTCTTTCTGGTGACTGGTGGCAGTCATTGAGGCAGGATTCACTCCTCTCTCACCACAATGTCCATGTGGGAGAGCTGGCATTGGCTTGGAAAGAATATTGTGCAAAGTACTGATAAAAAAATTTTACTGCCGAAATGTTGTAAATGGTGTTGAACACCAAACAGTCAATCAATCAACTTTATTTCCCAATATAAGACTACTTTGACCAGAGAATCTGACAGAATTTAGGACAGCCTAGACATTAGATCTGCCTTCATATTATGCAGGGTCTTCAGAGGAAACAGTAGGTACAGAGCTAAAATAGTAACCTCTCAAAACGGAGACTTTGAATGCCTTATTGAGCTTACCCAATCTTTTAAATTATTCACATCAATGCCAAAGTATTTGTTTAGATTCCGAAACCAAACATCAGTAAAGGCTGATCTGATTTCTAAGATCTTGTTTAACAAGAGACCTAAAATAACAACTCAGTAGGCTTTAACCCTTTACCACACAATGACGACTTTTGACACCCCTGATAGAGAAGGCTTTTGAAAACATTGTGGGAAAAGGAGAAAATGCTGGTAACCAGCATTTTCTCCTTTTCCCACAATGTTTTCTACCCTATCAAAGAAAATTCATTTCATATGATCCACATTGAAACTGTCCTCTGCAAATGCTTTCAATTCGGACAGGTCTAAAATTGGTCGTGTGGTAAAGGTTTAAGTGAATCTAACAACTGCCATGGAAATCTTTCTGTAATTTATTGAGAATGTCTATTTCAATTATATTCCAATCAAATGTTTAACCCTTTACCACACAATCCCAACTTTAAACAATCCTGAGAAAGATGGCATTGTGGGAGATTGTGTAGATACTTGTAACAGAGGTTGAGACTCAATTTCCATTTTTGTGTCTAAGGTAAACCTACACCCATGTCTTTCTTTTTCCTTCCAGACATGATGATGCTTCAAGTTTCCAAATGCAATAAGATCGTAAAATCAAACCTTTTCATTTTTCTGTAGGGAAACCACAGAAAAGAAAATAATGACTGTTCTACAAATAGACTTTGTCAAAACAAATCCAACACATAGAGCCATGTTCTGGCCCTAGAGGATTTAATGCATCTCTGTGATGCATTGTACCAAGCAAGTCATCACATAATAATTGAGCCATGCTCTGACAAAAGGGGGCTTAATGCATCTCCGTGATCCATGGTACCAAGCAAGCCATCACATACCTAGGGATCCGTAATATCCACTGTTTTGAACAACCAACTTAATCATGAAATAAAGTGGTCCTTGGGCATACAGAAAATTGACCAATAGTGAAAAGTATCGGTTCAGGTCAGCCTGCACGGACTGCGCAGGCTGACCTGGATCGATACTTTTCGTAGATGCATTAAGCCCCTTTTTCACAGAGCATGGTTCAATTATAAAATCAATTTTGTCTGGCTGAGTTATGAAGTGACCTCATCCTTTAACATGCAGAAAATTGAACAATAACAAAAATGCTTTACCCAGGTCAGCCTGTGCGGACTGAGCTAGCTGACCTGGGTTGATACTTTTTGCAAATGCACTAAACCCCCGTTTCAAAGAGCATGGTTCAATTTTTATAAACAAAAACAACCTGGTCAACATGAACATACATGTATGAGAAAGTGAAATGAAACACAATGAAATAGCAACATGATTCATTTAGTAATTTATACAAAGAGTTATGTCACTTCAACAATGTTTTCTTCATATTGTACTTGACAAGAAATGGCTAACATATTCATTTTTATATTTGCAAATATATGTACCAGGCACTTATAAAAACAGATCTTATTCTTGAGTCAATTATCACTCAGAAATGTTAAAGAATAAATGCATACAAAAATGAAAATATGACAAGTGGTTTCTTTATATAAAGTAAATGTACAAGAAAGTATATTTGAAAGTATCATATTCTAGAAAAAATCACTTAGTATCAAGATAATATGATGATATTTTTTGAATCATTTTCAAAAGTAAGATTCCTTGATCCATTTCTTCATATGTTCCCTTAAAGAGAACAACTTTCAAAATATCTGGGCTTAAAGTTATCCTCTGCCTCTGTAGCAAAAAGTTATCCACTAAAACTTTTCCTTCTCATAAGTTTTCATGTTTACAAAGAGGTCTGTTCTGAATGATGTAAAAGTTAAAATCAGCAATGATCCTTTACCACACAAGCCCGAGTTTTAACAACCCTGAGAAAGGTTTTTGTAAACATTGTGCGAAAAGGAGAAAATGCTGGTAACCAGCATTTTCTCCTTTTCCCACAATGTTTTCTACCCTATCAAAGACAACTTCCATCATTTGCGCCACATTTAATCTGTCATCTGCAATTGCTTTCAATTTGGACAAGTCTATATTTTGGTCTTTTCATATTCTGCTGAATCCACAACCATGTAAATCAATGGTTTTATTACTCATTTGTTGAGGCCAGTTTTAGCCTCTGAATTCAAATCAATGAAAATTTTCTATGAAATTCACAGATTGATTTTTTTTTTTTATGCCAATATATGTAACAGAAAAAGAGACAAAGAGGGAGAAATAAAATGAAAGAACAGAACAGAACTGAAAACTTAAAATGTTACCCTTATCAAACAAAATAACCCCTGTGAGAAAACAGTATCAGTATACTTGTACTTGGTATTTATTTTAATTGAAACAATTTCTAAACCCTATTAATTAAAATGATACATACATGTAGCTGCTTTCAACAATATTTCAGTTACTAGTTAATAACTCAGACAATTCACTAATTCATTTGTTTGCTAGGTTTCACTAGGGGTAGGAGACAGAATCTCTGGGATAGAAATCTAACAACTGAACCAAGATAAGCCTAATCTCAATCACAGGTTCTCTTGCCCTACCCAGATGTACATACATTTGCCAACTTTGCGAGCTGAATATTAGAAAATATCAATACATAAGAAAAACTTACGAATGGGTTTAGAGAAATATAACATAATAATTGGGTAAGTTTTATTACAATTTTTGCTTGATTAAGGAAGAAACAAAAACAACTGTTTTTGAAGTCTGTTTTTTGCATCTACCACTACTACTTTCAGTGAGAACCATAAATCACATGATCTGATTTTAAACACTTTGCCATTGGTTAATACTTGAGTGGCTAGAAAACCAAAAACCATTCAACATTTCAGATAGCGTGATAAATTGACATACTATTTCTCACAACCAAGTTCTTTGCAATGCAAAGAAAAAAAACAGGGTAGGTGTAAATGGTGTAATAATTTTTTTAAGACCATTTCCTACCTAGAAATTTACTTCATTTGAGTGAATGTATAATTGTTATCAAATTACAACTGTGTCACAAACCTTATGCCACAAAACTTTGTATTTCTGACACAAAACGTGCTAAAATCTTTCAGAAAGTACTAGCATTGACTGTTTATTTTCCACAAAAAATGTTTGTGACTATCAAAAGGCTACTACTGTGTAAAATGGCATTTCAGATGTCATAACCACTGTTTATATGAATACAAAATCCCCCCACAATATTTTTTGCATGAAGTACCCCCCTCTGTGACCTCTGCTACAGCATGAACATAAGGAAAAAGTTTGGACAGATTCCACATCAACATGACAGACTTCTATCTCTACAATTTTGTGAAATACACCAGCAAAATAAAGTAATTTCACCTATTACTGCACAAAATCAAATTTTTTGTTCTACTTCAGACAACAGCTTTCAAAAACATTGTGAGAACAAGTAATTACTCCATTTCTCACGATGTTTTCCATTTCATTGGAAAGAAATTTTCTTTCATCAAAAATTCTGGTCATCAACCTTTTACTACACAATCTCAGGTTTTAATGACCCTGAGGAAAAAGCCTTTTAAAAGATTGTGGGAAAAGGTTAGTTTTTTTCACAATGTTTTCTACTCTTCCTCATCAACTTCCTATCCACTGAGCCACATTAAATTTGTTATCAGCAAATGCTTTCAATTTGGTCATGTCTAAAATTTTGTTGTTTGGTAAAGAGCTAAATCTGTTGACTGGAAATAGCTTTGGGTAAGTCTAAATTCAAAGTATACAGTAATGGGTAAAAAGAATAAAAAAAAAAAAATTCGAATAATGGTGTGTTCTATACTTACGGGCAGGTTTGTGAAAGACATAAAAATACTTTGTAAAAAAGCCACCAGATCCATGAGGTACCCACTCGGGTTACTGCTGGGCTCTGTGAGGGTCCAGTTATAACTAGCTGTAAGGAACAATTATCTTATAAACTCTTTACCACACAATCCCAAGTTTTTACAACCTTGAAGAAAAAGGCCTTTGAAAACATTATGGGAAAAGGAGAAAATGCTGGTAACCAGCATTTTCTCCTTTCCCCACAATGTTTTCTATCCTTCGAAAGGCAAATTTCAGTTTTTTAAGTCACATTTGTTATATGCAACTGCTTTAAATTTGGGCCTGTCTAAAATTTTGTTCCTTGGTTAAAAGTTAACAACCCTGAGGAAGAAGTCTGAAGAAAAAGTATTTTTTACCCTTTCAGAGACAAATCCCGCCATTTGAGGTACACCTGATTTGCAAATGCTTTCGGTTTAGACAAGTCTTAAATTTCATGGTCTTGTTTTGAGTTATGAACCCTAAATAAGCAAAATGGTGATTTTCTTTGAGGGCAAAAAGCTTTACTAATAATTGCAGAAAGCCTACTTTGGTCAATATACTTTACAAAATATAAGATGGTGTACATCTGATAACCTAAAATCAGACTACACAACTGTGTTGCCTGATCTTCCTGTACACTAAACCAAAGCACATAATTGCAATGATTCTAGACAATCCCCCCCCCTTCCATCAGTCACTGAAGCAAGTAAATGCTCACAGTATGAAACTGACAGGCAAACTACTACAGCATCACCTTGCTCGTGCACAGAATGGATGCATCAGACTGTGGCAACAGACAAACAATGTCACCTTCTACTTCCTTCCAAACATCTACCAACCTACACTGGTCCTGACTGCGTAATGTATACCATTCATTAAGTAAAAAGGAGCTTAAACTTTTACAATAGTTAGACTTGAAATTGCCTGTTGCATGCTTTCACATTTGAGCCATGCATCTCCATGATGGATAATAACAAGCAAGTCATCACATAATTATGGATCCATAAATCCCATTTTGCCTAACAACTGACTGAATCTAGAGATACCATTGTCCTTAAACATGCCAAAAATTGATTAATAGCAAAAAGTTCCAGCCCATGTCAGTCTGCGTGAACTGCACAAGCTCACATGGGTCGGTACTTCTTGCAGATCCTTTAAGCCCCCTTTTCAAAGACCATTGCTCATTTGTTTATGATAAACTTAAATCTATTGTGACTATCCCTTCTTTACAACAATGTTCTCAAAGCCCTCGAAAGCAAATTGGTTTCATGAAGTACTGAGTATATCCAGAACTCATACATACCTAATTCCAGGAATTCATCGATCTTGTCATTAAGTTTTCTATAAATGTAATCTTCTGCTTCACTCCTTGCATCCTAAAATGATCAAGAGGGATAACTGCCTTAAATATTTTGAGAGTTACCTGCCCTTCTTGAACAACTTTCCATTCAAAACTGACAAGTAGCTCAAATTTGAAGCAAAAGCATTCAGAGATTGCAGCAAAAGTCAAAGTTTTCGCATTACAATGAGGAATGTATGGCTTTGACAATACCTTGATGTGTTCTTCAAGACTGACTGGCTAAAAATCATAACTTGTTCATTTTAATATTGTAACCCCTTACTGAAAAATCAAATATTTATTGGGCCTCAATATAAGCCAAATATGAAACAAAATTGGGTAAAAATCAATAACTGCCACCCTAAATGAAACTTAATACCTCTTTTTCCTTTTTTATTTCTGTTTAGTATTCTTTCTCAAAATTACTACTAACCTATTTACTATCTGCATCTCCAACAACTCCGACGAGGATCACATCCTGCCATATATGCTGATGGGGACTGTTTCAACCCATGTCAGCCTGTGCAGACTGCATAGGCTGACATGACTCGATACTTTTTGCAGATGCATTTAGCCCCTTATTCACAGAGCATGGCTTATATATAAAGTCCTTAAGCACTTTTACAAGTACAGATGCCTTTGCCGCCAGTGTTGATCAAGACCAGACTTTAGACTCTCAGGGTTAACAATAAAGTGCTAAAAGAGAGGGACATTCTCTACATGTATTTGTTTCCTCTTATCTTGTCTGCTAGATTTACCAAAATATGCTATCTTTTCTTGAAGAAGAGAAAGTTTTAATTTGAAACTGTAAGTCAACACCGTAAAACTGGTCAGAACATGTCCTTTTACTCTACCTTAAACATAGAGATGCCATGTAATCTCGCTGCATGAATACTGTCTTTCTCAGCACTGTAATGCAAAAAAAATATGGAAATCAGCTGTTAAGCCCCAAGGCTGCTTGGTGCAACATTTTATGGACAGTGTAAAATCAAGATCAGACCCCCCCCCCCGTAACTTTACAATACGGTAGCAACATTATTGGGTTGAAAGTTTCATTTCTAAATTATTTAGCAGGTTAAGGGTTAACTCTTTACCAAACAACAAACTCTAGACCCATTCAAATTCACAGCATTTGCAGATGACAAATTGAAACTGGCTCAATACTGAGATTTGTCTTTGTATGGGAAGAAAAAAATGTGGGAAAAGACAAAAATGCTGGTTATCAGCATTTTTTTCCCCCTTTTCCTACAATGTTTTCAGAAGCCTTCCTCCTCTGAACCATTAGAACATAGGATTGCTAAAGGGTAATTTGACCAG
This sequence comes from Hippopus hippopus, assembly GCA_946811185.2. NCBI lineage: Eukaryota > Metazoa > Mollusca > Bivalvia > Cardiida > Cardiidae > Hippopus > Hippopus hippopus. The sequence continues at coordinate 56,463,017 of OX328106.1, read as the reverse complement.
GACAAAATTTAAGATATATCCAAATTGAAAAACAAGAGCAGCAAATTGTCGCAAGATACGCCCGTCCCACCGCCAGTTGTCAAGGGGGTATAATAATCGTAAAGGGCAGGTAATGCAACAAACATGTTTACCAAGTCTCAGGTCAATTTGACTAGAGGTGACAAAGTTCCGTTCCAGACAAGCAAGAAATACTGTAAAAATGAAGATCAAAGTGGAATTACTCGAAATCCGCACTAGGTAGAGTTATTGTTCTTGCGCACTGTACTCCGTAATATTGCAACAAACATGCATACCAAATTTCAAGTCACTCTGACTTGAGATGACAAAGTTATATTCTGGACAAGCAGAAAATGCTATAAAAATGACGATCAAAGGGAAATAACTCAGACAGCATGAGATAGAGTTATGGTTCTTTCGCATTGCACTCCGTATTATTGCAACAAACACACATGTCAAGTTTCAAGTCAATCGGACTGGAGATTACAAAGTTATGCTCCGGACAAGCAGAAAATGCTGTAAAAAATGACTATCAAAGGGAAATAACTCAAGACAGCACGAGATAGAGTTATGGTTCTTTCGCACTGCACTCCATATTATTGCAACAAACACAAATACCAAGTTTCAAGTCAATCGGACTGGAGATGACAAAGTTATATTCCAGACAAGCAGAAAATGCTGAAAAAAATGACGATCAAAGGGAAATAACTCAAAGACAGTACAAGGTAGAGTTATGGTTCTTTCGCAATGCACTCCGTATTATTGCAACAAACACACATGCCAAGTTTCAAGTCGATCAGACTGGAGATGACAAAGTTATGCTCCAGACAAGCAGAAAATGCTGTAAAAAAAATATGACTATCAAAGGGAAATAACTCAAAGACAGCATGAGGTAGAGTTATGGTTCTTTCGCACTGCACTCTGTATTATTGCAACTAACACACATGCCAAGTTTCAAGTCAATCGGACTGGAGATGACAAAGTTATGCTCCGGACAAAAACTGGACGCCGCTTGCCAACCCACCCGTCTGCCCGCCATGGGTGATCCCATAATACGTCCCGTCTTTGACGAGCGTATAATAACTCAAAAATTAAGCAAGCAAGAGTTATGATTCATTTGCACTGCACTCCCCCTTAATGAGATCTATCCACCCATGAAGTTTCATAACCGTAGCTAGCATAGTTTTGGAGATATGCTTTGGACAAAATTCAAGTATGAATATAAACAAAGGGCAATAACTCAAAAATTAAGTAAGCAAGAGTTACGATTCCTTTGCACTGCACTCCCCCTTGATAAGATCTATCCACCCATGAAGTTTCATAACCGTAGGCAGTATAGTTTTGGAGATATGCTCCGGACAAAATGAAAAACAACAAAGGGCAATAACTCAAAAATTAAGCAAGTGGGAGTTATGATTCCTGTGCACTGCACTCTGCCTTGATGAGATCTATCCACCCATGAAATTTCATAACCGTAGCTAGCATAGTTTTGGAGATATGCTCCGGACAAAGAATGGGGACGCCGCCCGCCCGTCCACCCACCACGGGTGATCCCATAATACGTCCCGTCTTCGACGGGCGTCTAAAAATTGCAGTCAACAGATAAACTGTGGCTGAAATGATGGTAACTGTCTCTGTATGGGTAGGAAACTTGGTGCAACAGAGAGAAATTGCATATAGTCTCTTGTGCTACCATTTTTGCATCATTTTTTTAATTCATCACCTCAAAGAGCTGGACCAAAAGATCAAAGGCTTGTTTATTGAATTAGCAGAAGCCATACTTAATGTTTAACCTTTAACCACACAATCCCGACTTTTAACAAGCCTGGGAAGTTAGACTTTTGAAAATATTGTGGGAAAAGGAGGATTGCTGATAACCAGCATTTTTTCCTTTTCCCACCATGTTTTCCAATCTTTCAGATTCAAATCCAATCATTTAAGTCACATCTTATTTTTTGTCTACAAATGAACCATGCTCTGGCAAAAGGGGGCTTAATGCATCTCCGTAATCCATCATACCAATAAAGCCATCACATACTTATGGATCCATAATAGCCACTTTTTTTAACAACCGACTCAATCATGAGGTAGACTGATCCTTTGACATGCAGAAAATCTACCAATAGCGAAAAGTTTCGGCCCAGGTCAGCCTGCGCGGACTGCGCAGGCTGACCTGGGTCGAAACTTTTCGCAGATGCATTAAGCCCCCTTTTCACAGAGCGTGGCTCAAACGCTTTAAATTCGAAACAGTCTCAAATATTATCCTGTGGTGAAGACTTAACTACTCTTTCTGTATCAGAAATATTTCTAGTATATAAAAGCAGTCTGTGCACCTATGCACATATTTCTAGAGTCTGTTTCAGTTATTTTGTCTTCTACCAATCACATTAAAAAGAATGTTCCTATAGCAGGTAAATAGCGACAACTTACCCTGTAATACTTGAGATATAATCCTCTAAATATCCACAAGACTTCTCTAAATAGTTCATATTAATGGATATCTGTATCAACTGTAAAGGATTTTAAAAAAAATGCTAGGTTTCAGATGAGCCAAAAACAAATAAAAAAAAAAATAGTCCACCGCATGTGGGTGCCAAAGTTCAGCTGCAGTTGCTGTTACAAATAAATTGATTTTTCATGAAAGTTTTAAGGCGTAAAAGGGGAATGAATGTGTCAAAATATTTTGACGGTAACATGCTGTACTGGTATGGGATACCCATTTGATAGTTAACATCTAGTCTCGATTTGAAGTAAATATCTTCTGTAATGACAGAGATATTATAAACTGACAAAGATTTTGTACCCTAACGACGACTTAGATGACAGGGCTATGACAATATCTCAACCTTTTCTTTGTAAACAGCCAGCCAATAATTAAATTACATGTACTGTAAAGCAAACACTGAACTATCCATTATCCTACCACATCAACCCTATGCTTTGTATATATCATGCCATGCTTTTGCAGACAGTGTATATCAAGATCAGACAGCACATAAGTTCAAAATACCTTTATTTAACAAAGATGTTTTAAAGTTTTTTGCTGCAAAGTTGGCTTTGGTACCAACATTCACATGCAGATCAGTTCTCTTAAGTCTGATCTTGATTCGTACTGTCAAGGAAAGCATGTCAAGATGTCCTATATACTCTGACAATTAAATAAATGGTTCTTACTGAATTATTTTCAAAGTCACTGAGGAAGAAATGGTATTACCATATAAAATACTTAAAAAGTCATAACATGATAATATTGAAGAAGAAACAGTGTTACTTTCTGAACAAGAGGGCCATGATGGCCCTGTATCGCTCCACTGGCTTTTTAACCCTTTACCACACAAATCGAAGTGTTAATGACCCTGAAAGAGAAGGCTTTCAAAAACATCGTGAGAAAAGGACAACATGTTTTCAGCCAGTATTTTCTCCTTTTCCCACAATGTTTCCCAACCTATCAAAGACAGAAATAGTCATTTAAGCTACATTCAGTTTGTCTTTTTGCAATGGCTTTAAACTTGGTACAGTAAAAAAAAAATTGTCATTTCTTAGAGAGTAAAATTAACGTATCATGCGCTTAATTGGCATTGACAGAGACATACAGCATAAAAAGTCTGTATGGTAATAAACTTACTTTGAAAACATAAACTCAACCCTGCCCGCCAAACAAAAACAGTCATATCTTTTTAAATGCAAAGATAATGTCAGTGAATACAAGCAGGTTTATTCATTAGCATGAAAGGTAAAGTTCTGAAAAAATTTCAGTGATAGAAACCTTACTTTAAACATTCCATCCATGTGAGCATAACCATTAGCATCAAAATAAATCACTCTCCCTTAAAATAGAACATTTCCTCTCCAAAAAACTTGAATACCAAACTCCAATAGTGCAGTTTGACAATCAAGGGAGGTAAATAGTAACAAACTTTATCTTGTATAACAGGAGTTATTTCCCTTGATTACTATTTTAAATTACAGTCACTATATAAGCCCATGTTAAACTTGTGATCTCCAGGACAGAGCCAATTTTGACCCCAGGGCTATAATATGAAGGAATTTGATAGAGGTCCATTAGATAAAGCTATATGCCAAATTTGGTAGCCCTGGGCCCTATGGTTTCGGACCAGAAGATTTTCAAAGATGTTCAATATTTTTCAGTTTTGTTGCCATGGCAACCAGAGTTTTTGAAGGAATCAAATTCTTTCAAGAAATTCGAAAGAGGACCATGGCAGGATCATTTCTGTGAAGTTTCATCAAATTTGGACGGATTGTTTCAGAGAGGAAGAAGTTTGAAAAAAAAAAGTTAATGCACGCACGGACGGACGGACGCACGATGGACACCGTGCCATGACATAAGCCCGCTGGCCTTCGGCCAGTGGAGCTTAAAACCTTAAAAAACTATGACATAATGAAAATAGTGAGAATAAATGATAAGTAGAAATATTGCTCAAAGTAAGCCTTATTTGTCAGTTATCTGCTAAAGTTGTTAAAAAAATGTCTGTTTGAAGTACTTGATATATACTACTTTATATCACCTGTCATATGTGTCTTTCAAAATGCTATTCTTCTCAGGAAATAGTGTACCTGTGACCACTTGAAATAAGACTTACTTCTACACCATTTTCTCAAGCCATGTCCGTTCCAACAGGTAGTTCAAATTAACTCTTTACCAGACAACAAAATTAAAGACTCATCCAATTTTGCAGATTGAAAATCAACACTCAAAAATGGAATATACAAACACTGGTCTGGTTAAGACATTTTCTCTTTCTTCCAAAATGTTTTGAAGACGTTACTCAGGGACATAAAAATGGTGTTTTTTTGATAATTCTTGAGGGAAGTACATGTGTATTCAAACTATTTTTTGGGGGGTGATGATGGAAATTTTGCTATCGCAGAAATTACAGAAGATTAACCCTTTACCACACAATTCCAAGTTTTAACAATCCCGAGAAAGAAGCCTTTTGAAAACAATGTGGGAAAAAAAGGAATTACTGTTCAGCAACATTTCTTCCTTTTCCCACAATGTTTTCTACCTTTTCAGATACAGCTTTGGCATTTGAGCCTTACTTTACTTGTCGTCAGCAACAACTTTGAAATTGGAGGAGTCTAAAATTTAGTCGTTTGATGAAAGGTTAAAATAAGCTAGTAACACCTCGATAAATCTCACCTGTAAAAGACTCAAACTAGGTTTCTTTATCAATGATGTCAGACATCCACTCAATGTTCTCGTTAATAACAGGTTTGTTGACTTTCTTATCATATCATCAATTTCTGTATGACTACAACATTAATCAAATCTTAACATTTTAATAGCTAAACAAGAGCACCCACCGCATGTGGGTGCCAACCCTCAGCTGCAAGTTCTATGTTGAAAAAGTGGCATAACTGTCAAAAGTGCTTTTTTGGCCTTCGTGTACGGATTTCTCTTTTGATAGTGAACAACTTGTCCAAGTTTAAAGTAAATATCTTCAGTAATAAGAGACATAAAATATCAAAATTTTTGCACGACGAATCAGAAGAAGAGTGCTACTGCCTTAACTTGTTGTTTTCTTCAAAAACAGCCAAGCTAAGAAACCAGCAGTCTGAATACGTATTATACCATTAAAATATTGATAGATCAAATTTGAGTAAGCATGACATAACATGATATAAATTATGAATCATCCAAAAAGCTACAAGCAATCTACTGATGTTTATCTCTTTACCACACAATTTCAAGTTTTAACAATTTTGAGCTATTTGGCAGTTATAAAACACTGTGGGAAAATGTTTTATAACTTTCCACAAAGTTCATCATTGGATCCAAATTTCCATTGTTATCTGCAAATGCTTTCAATTTGGAGGAGTCCGCAATTTCATTGCATGGTAAAGGGACAAAGGGATAGATACACTTGAACCATGACTTTCAGATGTGAAGGTAATAAGTATCCAAAGTTTGACTCTTGAGCCTAATTGCCCAAAAGAATATCATATCAAGGTTTTTAGTTTGAGAGAAAGGAAACACTACAATTTCAATGTAGTTTTTGCCAGACTATTCACACAATGAAGGACAGTGTACTATCTGTAAATCCAAGGTCAGACTACACTCTCTGAATATTCCAATCCCAATCTTATTTTTCAGCAACATATGTCTGATCTTCATGTATGATCTACAAGAGTAACAGTTCTGACAATAACCTCCCAAGGCGGGAATTGAACCCAGGACCTCCAGTTCCCAAGGTGAACGCTCTGCCATGTTGCTACAAAAGCTAGTTCTATAGCATGGCAGTATAAGTGTCCCCTTATACAAACACAAACTATACATGTATATCAGACCAGTATACTACATACTCCCCTGCTATATGAAGATTTGTCCACAAATCCTTCAGATACTGTTACTCTATTTCTCAACTCAGTGGTTTTTTACTTTGGCCGCCAATGTAACAGTTCTGTCAAATAACCTCCCCTAGGCGCAGATTGAACCCAGGACCTCCAGGTCACGAGGCGAATGCTCTACTGCATCGCTACAAAACTAGTTCTATAGCAAGGCAGTATAAGTGTCCCCTTATATAAACACAAGCTATACATTTATATCTATCTGTGGGATAGACCAGTATACTACAGATAGTGAAGCCTGTGTGGGAGCCATCCTTGACTGGAGCTTTAATTGTGACTAAATACCCTCACAATTTGCTTTGATAGAGAAGGCAGATATTCAAACTCATATGTTTCTATCTGTGGGATAGACCCATATACTACATAGTGGTGCCCAAAGTGAGACTGCTACACAAGAACAACCTCAGATGACCTCAGTCCTCTAAAGGATACACAATTACAATAAAAAATATTACCAGGTAAATGGACAAGGGCACCAAATGGGGGTGCCCACACTTCACTTTGCTAAGGTTGCTTGATTTTCAGTGAAAATTAAAAAAAGGTATAACTCTGTAAAAAATATTTTGATGGTTACCTGCCCTTGTTGTTTAGGTTCCCCTTTTGATAGCAAATAACTTGTCCAAGTTGAAGCAAATATCTTCAGTAATAACAGAGATTAAACAGATGAGGCCACCACCAGGGCTATGACAATACCTTGACATTTTCTTCAAAACAGTAGAGCTAATTAAAAAAAATCCTGCAAACATACCTTAAATGCAGATCAGCAGAAAACTTCAAACATGCATTTATATACTCCTTCACTTGGTTATACACATTTGGGACAAATTCTGAAAATGGGAACCGCTTGGGAAAAGGAGCCTGAAATTGACAAACACATTAAAAAGTGTATGCAAAGAGTTCAGTTCAATATCATCTGTGCCTTTGAGGGTGTAAATGCCAAGCAAAATGTTTTTGTGGACATTCTAGATCAAAAACAGAATCTTATCTGTCTAGAACTTTGTTAAGTATTAACTCTTAACCACACAAACAAATGTTAAACTGGTACAAATCAAAAGCATTTGCAGATTTGTAAATGTTGTTAAATGGTAAGAGCTGTCTTTGATAGGGCAGAAAACATTTTGGAGAAATGAGAAAATGATGGCTACCATTTCCCACAATGTTTTCAAAAACCTTTTCTATAAGGGTTGTTAAAACTCGTGGTTTTGTGGTAAAGTGCTAACTCTTTATCTGACAACCATATTTCAGACTTGCCCAAATTGAAAGCATTTGTCTTTGACAGGGTAGAAAACTTTTGTCTCTAGTATTTTTTCTTTTTCCAACAATATTCTTAGAAGACTTCTTCCTCAGACTTGTTAACACATAGAATTGTTAAGTAAAGGGTTCAATTGCTTTTTAACTCTTTACAAGATCACAAAATTTTAGATGTGTCCAAACCAAACTTATTTGCTGGAAACAAATTCAATGTCAATCAAATCATTGGATTTGTCTTCTAAAGGTATGAAAACATTGTGTACCAGCATTTTTTCCTTTTCCAAAAAGGTTTTCATATGTCATCTTCTCCAGGGTCATTAAAACTTAGGATTATGTGGTAAACAGTTAAAATGAAATTTCTAGCAAATAGTAAAATGCAAATCTTAAAGTTCCTAGTTACACCTACAGGAAGCCTACGGGTCAATTACTGTGGGAAAAAAACAGCCCCAAAATAACTGTATTGTTTTAATCTTAACTCTCTGCCAGTAATTCATTAAACCTTCACCACACAATCCCAGTTTGAACAACTCTGAGGAAGAAGCCTTTCGAAAACATTGTGGGAAAAGGAGAAACTGCTGGTAACCAGCATTTTCACCTTTTCCCCACAATGTTTTCTACCCTTTCTGATACAAATATCATCATTTTTCCCAAACTGAATTTGTAGTCTGCAAATGCTTTCAATCTGGACCAGTCTAAAACCTTGTTGTTTGATCGAGAGTTAACACTTTACCCCACAATTCCGAGTTTTAACAACCCTGATGGAGAATGCTTTTGACAACTTTGTGAGAAAAGGAGAAAATGCTGGTAAACAACATTTTCTCCTTTTCCCACAATGTTTTCTACCCTCATATCTGCTAATGCTCTTAATCTGGACATGTCCTCTTTTTCCTTGTATGGTAAAGAGTTAAGCAACCTTTTATCTAGCAACCTCACACCAAAATCAAACATGCAGGTGGTCAACAATATACAATGCTAAATTATCAATGATAGAACAAGGTTTACCTGCTTCAATTCCTCATCTTGGAAGGGAAACTGAGTTATCACAGACAGAAATTCAGCCTCATTTTCAATATAGATAGGTGTATAATTGTCCTCGGCAAAGATTCCGTTGAATACACCAACCCACTGTCTAGTCAATGTATCACTATACTGGTCTCTGTAATACACATCTATCATTTACAATACAAGATTTAACTCTCTACCACGCAACCAAATTTTAGACTGGTCCAAATTGAAAGCATTTGCAAATAACAAATTAAATGTTGCTTAAATGATGAAATTTGTCTGTATAGAGGGTAGAAAACATTGTGGGAAATGGAGAAAATGCCGGTTACCAGCATTTTCTCCTTTTCCCTCTATGTTTTTAAAAGCCGTTTCTGAAAGGGTTGTTGAAACTTGGGATTGCGTTAAAGGGTTAACCTTAAACTCATTACCACATGAAAACATGCTAGACTCGTCCAAATTGAAAGCAATTGCAGACGACAAAATAAGTGTGGCTCAAAAATTCAAATTGGTTTTGGTAGGGTAAAAAACATCTGGGAAAAGGAGGAAATGCTGCTTACAAGCATTTCATCCTTTGCCCACAATGTTTTCAAAAAGCTTTCTTTCTCAGGGTCGTTAAAACACGGGATTGTGAAGTTATCAATTCTGTTTGTACGACTCTGTACTGTACTGTTTTCAAAAGTCATTTTTCACAGATCGTTAAAACTCCGGATTGCGAGGTTATCAATTCTGTTTGTACGACTCTGTACTGCACTTTTCCAAGTCATATTTCACAGGCCCGTTAAAATATGGGATTGTGTGGTACAGGGTTAATATTTACTAGCACTGAGTGATAATGACTTAAAAAAAATCAATGCTTTATTACTATGACAGTGATTTTCCTTTCTGACAGTTTTCAACTTGACTGAAAAAGATTTACAGTGTATATCAATTACCTCAGTTCTAACAGCAACTCTAAAAGATGTCCTACACTGAATCCATAGCCCTGTAAACATAAACAAGCCAATAAACAGTAAAATTCTTTGAGTAGTTGGACGTAAAAACATTCTCAGAATCGATGTGGTATATAGAAATAACTGTCAGTGGGCACATATTTGTTCAAAACATCTTTTTTCCCCTAAATCAAATATACAGCAAAACATTTCAGTTTTTCAGTGGCTTACAGAAATCTAACAGTGAAATTTAACCGTAAAAAATTGCTGGTGAATCTTATAACTCACCATAAATAATAATTAATTTTATAACTTTTACTTGCTGGAACCCCCCCCTCCGCTTATCTCCCTTACTAATGTAAACAAACATAATTAACTCTCTTGGAAAAAGGATCAGTCTGCTTCCTTTAACCCTTCAAAAATGGCTGGTTCTACGAAAAATTTAATTTTTGATGACTTTTTAAACTTTTTCAGTGAATATGATAAAAGAAATACATGTTTTTGTTTCAGTGTATGGTTGAAATTTCTATTATCTCGTGAAAGTAAGGACTATATTTTCACTTTGGCTTCTGAAACAAGTAGTCATCCTCTATATCAATATTATTCAGTAACTCAGCTCAAATCTTTACAAAACCAAGCAGCCCACAACCCTAATGGAGCAGACTTCCGGAAACACTGTGAGAAAGGGATAAATCTTTTTTTCCCACAATATTTTCTACACTCAGAAAACTATGGCTACTTTTTACTGATTTTGAATTTGTTGTCTGCGGATGCTCTAAATTTAGGAGAGAAAACAGACCCTCATATGGTAAAGTTAACCTGTTTTACCGACATTTATTGTGAAACAAGTTCATAAACCTATAAAAATTACTGAGTTATTGCTTCCTGAAACATTCACCAGTATGCACACTTTGATTTGGGTAGCTCAAAAGGTTCCAAAGGCTGACCTCCTGATCAATGGATTCAAATACCTTTACCAGATGACCGAGTTTTAGGCTAGTCCAAATTGAAAGCATTTGCAGATGACTAATGTGACTCAAATAATGTAATCTTTTATAATAAAGGGTACAAAACAATGTGGGAAAAGGAAAAAATGCTGGTCAGAAACATATTCTCCTTTTCCCCACAATGTTTCAAAAGGCTTTTTCTTCAGGGACATTAAGACTCAGAACTGTGTGGTAATGATTATGTTTAACCCTTTACCACATGGCAAAATTTTGGACCAGTCCCTATTGAAAGCAGTTTCAGTTGACAAAATAAATGTGACTAAATGGTTAAAATTCGTTTTGGGAAGGATAGAAAATATTGTGGGAAAAGGAGAAAATGCTAGTTACCAACATTTTCTCCTTTTCTCACAATGTTTTCAAATGGCTTCTTTCTCAAGGTCGTTAAAACTCAGGATTGTTTCGTAAAGGCTTTAACATAATACCACAATAATCTTAAGGATAGGAAGTTTTTTATTTTCTATGATTCTCTTCCTTTAAAACGTGACAAATAATGGTTATTTACCCACCTTCAGAGTATGACAGAACAGCACAATGAGTTTCTTGATCTCCAACATCATAGAACCTTCTTTACAAGCAGCCTACAACAGATTTAACAGAACAACTCAATGTTCTAGTGATCACAAGAGCACTGCATGTGTGTGCCAACTCTCCTCTGTGTCAAAAATATTTTAATGGCTACCTGCCCCTGTTGTATGGGTTTCCATTTTAACAGTTAACAACTTGTCCAAGTTTGAAGTAAATATCTTCAATGATAAGAGAGATATTACAAAATGTCAAAGGTTTTCCATGACAATGATGATGCGGAGGCTACGACAATACCTTGATGTTTTCTTTTCAGAAACAGCAGAGCTATTAAATATATTTGTGCTCCAATGGAAACTTATTTTCATAGCAAATCTCTTGTTAATTCAGTTACAATGCCAAAACATGAACATGACAACCTTTACCTTTCCTTTATAACATAACTAGAATCACTTTTTATCAGCAAAGACAGTAAGCTTAATTTAGCAGAACCCCTTCAATTCTTTACCAGATGACAAAATTTTAGACTCATATGTATTGAAAGCACTAGAAGACAGCATATCAAATTTGGCTACAATGATGGGATTTGTCTGTGAAAGAGTAGAAATCATGGCTGGAAAAGAAGAAAATACTGGTTAACAGCATTTGCTCCTTACCCCATTATGTTTGCAAAAGCTTTCAATGCCAGAGTTGTAAAAACTCAGAATTGTGTGGCAAACTGTTAAACCATCCATTTCACTTTCTTTTCCACCTAAAAGGCTAATATACTATTTATCAGTCAGTCTATCTTAGTTGCTGCATATCAACAATATTGCAATAGCAAACTGTAAATAATGTAACAGTAGGTATTATTGCCGCACTAAAATTTTGTGAATTACCAAAAATTGACCTTATGTGTCTTTTAATTTCCACAAAATCTTAAACAGATGATCTTGTATAAAAGTTGTTTTTGTGCCAACGTTCTGTACTGACAAACTACAACCCATTTAACTGGCAGTAGTAACCAAGACTAGACTGGTATTCTGGTCTACTTAAACAAAAGCAACTCATTATGTTGACAAGGGTCGTAGTAAATCTCTCACACATGACCATTTGTCTAGGTAAAATATACCTTTATGCAGCTCAAATATATGCTAGCAGATATCTTTGTGGTTTTGAAAATTGCAAAGATTTCCACACTACAAAAATTTCCAGTTTAACAGTACTTCAATGATAGACAAATCTGACAATAACCACTTACAGAATTTGTTCTTAAAACTGCCACAATTTTACTAACAGAAGTTTCCCATAACTCATCCATGTAAGCTCTGTTGACGAGTCCTTGGGTTGTACTGAGGATGTGATCTTCCACCACAAAAAACCTGAAATATTTCGGGGGAAAAATACAAAAGCTGAACGTGAAGTAATTTTCCTCTACAAGAATCTATCAAGCATCCAGGACAGTCAAAAGGCATTCCGAATTTATAAGCCAACAATATTCCACATCAAATGTGAGAGTAAAGTCATTCTCTTGTATAAGTATTCTCATGTTGTCATGCAGGCAAAATGTTGAAGTAAACACAGGCTATAAGAAATTAATTGTCTCACTTCTAAGGCCTATTTTGAGCAGAGTATTAAAGAATAAACCTGTATTATACTTGTCTCGACAGAAATAACAAGATTGAAAGACAAAAGGGGGAATGAGAGCAGTAGCATTCACATCACTTTCTCTCATGTGCAAATATTAAACCTTCACAGTACGAGCCAGAGTTTTCAAGACCCTAGGGGAGAAGGCCTAAAAAACATTGTAGGAAAAAGTTACCAGCATTTTTCCCTATTTCTATAAAGTTTTCTACATTATCTGAGACAAATTCCATAATTGAAGTTACTCAAATATAGTCATCTACAAATGCTTTCAAATTGTATGAGTCCAAAATTTGCTAGTTTGGTAAAGAGTACTCACTCTGAAACTGAAATATTTTGACATCGATTTTTCATAAACAGAATAAAACCTTTCTCTCACATTGATAAACAGTTAAGCACATACTCACCCAATTATGTCATGAAAATATTTCTTGTAGCTATCTATTGATTCATGCTGTAATGAAGAAAAATATAAAAAATGAACTGATGAAGAAGAAAAAATCATATGACCTGTGCTTTCTACCTAATGATAATATTTGAAATAATGCCGAGGAAGACTTCATGTAAGACTCAATAAGCAATATATTTTTTCTTTATATGCGGCAAAGGGGGGAAAAATATTCTGAGCAGTATACATTTAACCCTTAACCACACAATCCAGACTTTAACAACCCTGAGACAGAAGACTTTTGAAAGCATTGTGGAAAAAGAAGGAAAAGCTGGTAACCAGCATTTTCTCCTTTTCCCACAATGTTTTCTACCCTTCCAAAAACAGATTTCAACATTTGAGTCGCATTTATTTTCTCATCTGCAAATGCTTTGAATTTGGACCAGTCTAAAATTTTGGCGTTTGGTAAAGGGTTAACTAGAATGAAGTAAAATATTAGACAAAAATTTCATAATCATTTATCCAAAGAGTTGAAGGCATCACTTTCTCTCTGATTGTAACTATCTCATCATGGACTATACATGCTTATCTCTTACTTGTACAAGTGATGTCCACTAAAAGAATGATGAGGAAAACATTATAGGACACTTATAAATCTCTTTACCAACAGGACAAAATATTTGACATGTCCGAATTGAAAGCATTTGCAGACTAGGAAAAAAGTGTGACTAAAAAATTGAAACTTGTTTTTAGAATGGTAGAAAACATTGTGGGAAATGGAGAAAATGCTAGTTACCAGCATTTTCTCCATTTCCCACAATGTTTTTCAAAGGCTTCTTTCTCAGGATCATTCAAACTCAGGATTTTTTGCTCAAGAGTGAACAAGTAAGCAGTCCTTTTGCAGCAATGAAATCAAAAGCTGTCTACCACATGACGGACAAAAGTAATTTTTTGTGTAGTAAAGGGATGAAAAGATTTTAAAAATACAAAGGGCTATTAATCAATAATCTATCAAACGACAAAATTTCAGACCTGTCGTTGGTGAAATCATTTGCACATGACCCATTAAACACGGCTCACACGTCTTTGAAGTTTTGAACGAGTAGTAGAATTTATGGGAATAGAAAAATATGGTGGTTACAAAGCATTTTTAACCCTTGGACTGCTAAGCACAGTCAAGGACCTTTTGGGGACAGTGTAGATCAAGAGCAGACTGCACAGAATGTGCAATCTGATCTTGGATCTATACTGTCTGAAAAGGAGATATTTTTCCCCTAAAAAAAAAAAAAAAACTTCGAAAAGCAAAGTTCTAGGCTTTACTATCGACTTGAAAGTTTTGTTTAACTTTTTTAGCAGCCTAAGAGTTAAGAGCTTTCTTCTTCAAGGTCATAAAAACATGTTTTATGGGTTCAATAGCTCATGTAAATCAACTCTATTTTGTATTTCGATTTTGTCTACTTATAAAATACATTTTACATCTTCCTGTAAAAATATTGGAAATTGCAGATCTATATATTTTTCTTTTTTGATTTCATTTTGAATTCATTCTTTTTTTTGACATAACCTTCAAAAACATTTCAACCCCGCATATTTATCCAGGTATTGTAAGTTTCACTATCAATGATATACACAATACATGTACTTTTTTTTTTTAACCCTTTAACACACAATGAGGAGTTTTAACAACCCTAAAGAAAAAGCCTTTTGAAAATATTGTGGGAAAAGGAAAAAATGCCTGCAACCTGCATTTTCTGCTTTTCCCACAATATTTTCTAATCTTCCAAAATCAAATTTCAATTTCTGAGTAACTTTCATTTTGTTGTCTGCAAATGCTTTCAATCTGGACAAGTCTACAATTTTGTGATCTGGTAAAGAGTTATGAGGCAGAAGATAAAGGAAGGCTTTATTTTGTCAATTTCTGTTGGAAGACATATTTATCATAAATTAAGAAAAGGAAATTATGAGAACTTAACCATATTTGATGGTGGCTGTAATGACAATCTAGCTTGTTTTCTTCTCTGCTTCCTATAGTAGGTTTCGAAATGCTCTCTGTCAGCCTAAAAAACAACAAATCAGAATTTGAGAGTTACTACAGTCTGTGAATGAAAGCGAACTGTTTCTCAAATAAAGAACTCAACTTAAATCAGAACCTCAGCCCACTAGTGGATTTGACTGAAATAAGACACTAAAGTTTTTTAGCGGAATAGGCTGCAGGGCCTTAACCTTTCACCACACGGCATGTTTTGCTCTTCCATATTGAATAAATTTACAGACAACAACTGAAATGTTTCAAAATGATAATATAATCATGTCCTTGAATAGGCAGAAAACCTTGTGTGAAAAGGAGAAAATGCTGGTTACCAGCATTTTCTCCTTTTTCCACAATGTTTTCAAAAGGCTTCTTTAGTAGTGTTACTAAAGCTTGGAATTGTGTGGTGAGGGGTTAAGTGAAGATCAAACCTGGGGCCTCCTGATCACAATCCTACAACTTCACCTCTAATCAACATAGGACCCCAGTTTTATTCACCAAAGACATGTTATAGCCATGCTAGCTTGCTACCTACTTACCAAAACAGTATAAATATGTAGACATCTATAGACAGGAGAAAAGTCAATTAGATCTTGTGCACTCACATCCTGTGAAGATAAAAAAAATAAGTTGCTTCACTTCAACCCTTCAAGCAATTTTCAAGACAATAATCACTTTTGTAGTCAAAGGAGATCAAGATCAGACAGCAAAAATATCCAATCTGATCTAGGTTTATGGTATTCTATGTTGCATATGGCCAACTGCAGACTTATATTGACAATTCTTGGGTGTTTCTTTTAGCTGATTTTTATCTTATTTTTTTGTGTGCTCTAATGCTTAAAGTCTGTTTCTTTCACACTGACTTAAATATGCTACATACAAAAAAGATGAAATTTTGCCAAATGTTTGGATCAAGATTTGACTGCATGATACACGTTCTCATCTTACATCTCAAATGTAAAATTCTCCTTTTTTTTTTTAGCACTTTACGCCCCCACCCCCCCCACCCCCACATAGAAATAAAAACTTGGAATCCAAATTGAAAGCATTTGAAGACGAAAATGAAATTGGACAAAAAAAATGTGCTTTCTCTTTGAATGGGTTGAAAATATTGTGGGAAAGGGAGATATTGCTCGTGTTACCAGCATTATCTCCTTTTCCCACTATGTTTTTAAAGGCTTTCATTATCAGGGTTCTTAAAAAAACTCGAGATTATTTGCTAATGGGAAAACTTTACCTGATGTTAAGATCAACACTCGACTACATGACACACATCTTATCTTACATATCAACTGTAAAACTCTCTATACTTTTCTTTAAGCTTTTCTGATCAAAACTGTTTTTTGACTGGACCAAATTGAGAGCATTTGCAGACAACAAATTCAATGTTACTCAAATAATGATTTCTGTCTTTGATAGAGTATAAAACACTGTAGGGAAAAGGAGAAAATGCTGGTTACTCCTTTTTCCACAATGTTTTCAAAAGCTCTTTTTTCCAAATATTAAAGTCCACATTGTGTGGTAAATGATTAAACTAATCTAAATGAAAGACGGGTATCAAACAAAAAGGCTCACCTCTTCTTCTGTAGTAATATCCAATGCTACAAGTTCGTCTTCTTCTTCCACATCCTTCTCAAGAGTGAAGGGGTTTGGAGGGGCAGGGGCCTTTCTCTTTTTGGGTTTCTTTCTCACTATAGATGGATCCATGTTGTTCTGTTCAGCAGCCTAAAAATATGGCAGGTTTGACTTGTTTAATCACTATGTACTTGTACTGATTCTAACATTTGTATGACTGCAGTCCCTTTATAAGTCCCTTTATAAGACAACAATACTTAATTCCAGCTATCTTTTTCATGCCATGTGTAATGAAGTGGTCTATAAAGTTCTACATTTAGTATAATACTACCAGTAGTACAATAGCTTTTCCCAGAGACTCCCATTTCAAGTCCATTATCTTCATTAAAAGGTTCTGCACTTTTCAATGCACTATATGCATTTTCTCCTTTCCTACTACAATGTTTTCGAAGACTTTTTTCATAAAGGTAGCTATAACAGGGAATAGTTTGGTAAATAGTTGAATTTATTGATTGTATGGTGTTTAACGCCATATTCAACATTATATTACCTCAGCCAGAGCACCTATCCATGTTTTCCTGGAGTTCCTATCACCAGTACTTAACACAATATTCCTTCCAATCCACTGCCTGCTTTCCCACAAAACTGTCATAAAAACAATGATCAACAGTAAGAGAGGAATGAATCCTGTCGCAATGACTATCATCAGTCCTTGGAAAGAAATTGGCCGAGCTGGGGATTGCACCAGTGACCCCATGTTCTCAAGTCCTGTACACTATCGACTGAGCTACCAGGGCTTGGCTGTAAAGGGCTGAAATGTACAAAAGAATGAACATTGTAATGGAAAAAAAGAAGTCAATTGATATCAAACCAATCTTTACTTATTTAAAGACAAACACTACTTACATGTCTCATTGCAACTTCTCCTATTTTGGCCGAATGTTTTCGAATATTTTCTAGAAAATCCTTTAAATCTGTCATTGAGGCCTCTTTAATTTTATTTCGCAACTGCGGTATTGCCTCAGCCATAGCCTGGGAGAACCAGTGGGTGCATACTCTAGGCAAATATGTGTGTTCTAACTGTTCCAGTGTCTTCAGGGCAGGATAAAATCTGAAAATAAACCATGCTCTGTGAAAAGCGTTTTTAATGCATCTGCAAAAAGTATCGACACAGGTCAGCCTGTGCAGTCCATGCAGTCCCGACCCGCTTTTGGTTTTGCTTCCGGTCAATTCTTTCTCTGTCAAAGGACCATTTTACCACATGATTCAGTCTGTTTCTAAACAAAATAAATTTTATGGATTTCGAACTAAGTGATGGCTAGCTTGTACAATGGATCACAGAGTTGCATTTAACCCTATTTCCAAGAGCCCCAATTAACTATATTTCAAACATCTTTTTTCTTATTAATACAGCCCTATATTAAAACATCATTCTCCTTTCACCCTACACCAGATGACAAAGTTTAGGTCAGTGGATATCCCAAGCATCTACAGAAGACATGTTAAGTATGGTTTAAATAACGGAATTTCGTCTTACTTGTAATACTAAACATATCTGAACTAAAGGTTTATGTGTGCAAAGACACGCTCACACCAGGCCATGCTGACCTTTTGCAAATGAAAAGTACAGATTATCAAGTCAGTATATGAAGTAAAATCATGTTACTTTAACCATACTTTATTTGCAGTGGAGAAAAAACAAGAAAGAAGATTAAGTAAAAGCATTTGATATATAAAGATATACCTTTTACTGTTCATCTGATCTTGCAGTTTGCCATACATCTCCAGAACTGTAAAATAACATGAAATATTGATAGATTGGTTGCTCAGGACTTAAATCAGTATCTAGATAGGTTTTAGATATTAAATCCTACTTTATGTATACCTGAAAATCAGTTATTCCATTTGAATATTAAATGAATACAGATGATTGAACAAAATTTTAATCAGGCCATCTTGTTTTCCAGTTCAATGTTTTTCGCTGAGCCCCGGTAGCTCAGTCGGTAGCATGCAGGACTTGAGAACAGGGGGTCATGGATTCGATCCCTGGCTCGGCCAATTTCTTTCTGAGGACTGATAATAGTCATTGCGACAGGATTCACTACTCTCCAACCGCTGACCATTGTTTCGATGATGGTTATGTGGGAAAGCAGCTAGTGGCTTGGAAAGAATATTGTGCGGAGTACTGGTAACAGAGACTCCAGGAAAGCATGGATAGGTGCACTGGCCACCGCAATATAACTGAAATAATGTTGACAACAGCGTTAAACACCATACAATCAATCAGTCAATACAATCAAAGTTTTTCACACTGGATTTGTTACCCATATCCTGGAATGAGTTGTAATCTGCAACTTAATCTTCTACCAAAGCAAAACAAGACTAAATTCTTCAAACTGCAACACAGGAATATTCATTCACTTACCTCTTCAGCACACAACAAAAGTTTGGACTCAACCAAATAGCAAGTATGCGCAGAGAATAAAATAAATGAAGCTCAAATGATGATTTCTGCCTTTAACTAAGAAGAAAACATCCTGGGAAATCTCTCACTTCTGACACATGTGAGAAAGTAAGCAGGGCTTGAAAAGAAAGGTGTATCAGTGTTGGTATGAAAAAGCCAGGAGACACATGTGTAGGTGCTTTGGCGGCCATAATATGACCTGAGCTGTTAAAACAGAGTCAAACTCTAATACAAACAAACAATCTCAACCAAAAACATACCAGGTAGACAGAGAGACAGCTTTTCTATTGCAGAAGCTATATTTTTCTGAACCCGTCGACAGCGAACTAGATGGTCACCCTTCTGAAGGAGAGGTTCACAGGACACTTGCAATGCTGTATTGGTAGCATCTATCTCTCCCTGCATTAATCAAAGACTTTTTTTTTTCTACCCCACAAACATTAGTTAAATCTTTATGGCAAAATCTGTATTTTTAACGACTCTAAAGAAGAAACTTATCTGACAAAAACATTGTGGGAAAAGGAGAAAATGCTGGTAACCAGGCTTTTCTCATTCTCTCACAATGTTTTCTACCCTATCAAAGGCAAATTTCCTCATTTTAGTAATATTTAAGTTGTCATCTGGAAATGCTTTCAATTTGGACAAGTCTTCAGTTTTCTGGTGTGGTAAAGAGTTAATCCTTTCCGACCCTACAAAATTTAGATTCATCCATATTGAAAGCATGAGCAGATGACAAATTTGTTGTAGCTCAATACATAATTCCTGTCTTTGAAATGGTAGAAAACTTTATGGGAAATGGAGAAAATGCTGGTTATCAGCATTTTCTCCTTCTTCTACAATGATTTCAAAAGCCTCTTTCCCAAAGGTCATTAAAACTCCAAATTGTGTGGTATAAGGTTAAACTTTTACCTAACATTCAAACAATACATTGTTTATATTCTAAGACACCAGCTGAAGGTAAACAGAGATTATTTTCCAAATCTGTCAACACCAAAATCAAATAGATCCATATATCTTTATTTTAACAAGAGGGCCATGATGGCCCTCAGCCCTGTCCACTGGCCAGTAAGTTAAAACCCTGTGTGCCAAACATTACAATTCCTGGTCAATTGGTTTCCAACTAGAAGACATATAAAATTTTCTCTGTAAAAGCCCACCAGAAGGTTATGGCCCCAAAGTGAAGACATTTTTGACCAGAAAGCTATAATTACATGAATCCTGGTAGAGGTCCACTTGATAAAACCACAAACTGAAAAATACAGGTCTAGAATGTATGGTTATAAACAAGAAGATTTTCAAAGTTTCCTCAATATAAGACTCTAAAAAACATGAGACCCCTGAGACGGGGCTAAAATCAATCTCAGGGCAAATTTTTTAACAAATTCAGAAGTGAAGCACATCATGAAGCTATGAGCCAAATTTGGTAGCCCTAGGATTTATGGTACAGAGCAGGAAGAACTTCAGGATTTTAACTCTATAAGCACTGACCAATTAAGACCACAGGGCTATTATTTGAACAATCTAGGTACAGGTCCATAAGATAACTATACATCAGCAAAGTTTGGTAGCTTTAGGTCTTCTGGTTAGGAACAAGAAGATTTCTAAAGTTTTCACTATATAATCCCATATAGTGACCCCTAGGGTAGCGCCCAACCTTGACCCGAGGGGTATAATTCCTGCCATCTTGGTAGAGGCCCATTAGATAAAGTTACATGCATAATTTGGTGAGCCTTATGGCTAGGAACAAGATATTTAATGTTTTCCCTATATCAGAGAGTCCAAGGAAAACCCTGAATACATACCCTTAAGTGGGCTGCATCTGTACTGACTTGTAAGAGTTCTCTCACAGAATCAATAAAGCCTTGGTAATGATAGTTACACATCCTTTCTATCTCTCGGTCATGGAACTTAATCCTCGTATCCAGCATTTCAACAAACTTTCCCAATTCATTGTCGTCATACACGGCCCTGAGAACAAATAAACAAAAAAAAAAAAAAAAAAAAAATGCTACAAATAAGACATTAGCTCTTTCACTACAGAGTAAATAATATAAACTTTTTCATATGCTATAAATATAGTTCCACTGCAAGATGAAGAGATAATTTGGCCTTAATCTAAAATGAAATAGTGGACAGTGTAGATAACTAGATTAGAGGTCGCACTGCACCTTCTGTGCAGCTTGATCTTGATCTATACTGTCCACAAAAGCTTCTGATGTTGTCAACAGTAAGGAAGAGTTAAATCAACAGGGTGAAGAACACTTAGTCAACATCTTTGTCTTAAGATAATGGAAGGCAAAAAACCAAACCAAGTTGGCTTCATTACTTCATTATTATCTGCATGTGTTACACTTTCAAATATACTTAATTCCTTACCAAACAACAAAATTTTAGACTGGTCCAAATTCAAGGCATTAGCAAACGAAAAAATAATCATGACATAAAATTGAAATTTGTTTTAGGAAGGGTAGAAAACATTACCAGCATTTTCTCCTTTTCCCACAATATTTTCAAAAGGCTTTTTCTGTGGTGTTGTTAAAAATCATGATCGTATGGTAAAGGGTTAAGGTATATTATTTATGAAGGTATTGCTATGAAATCTATACCATTTGATAAGTCAAAGAATGAAGTTTTATGACAAGCAGCCTGAAAGGTTACATAAAACAATTAAGATGGCTAGCATCTTTCAAAAAATTCATCAATTTACATCAAATGTTCAAAATTACTTCCTTTTTTTTTTTACGTCATAGGGTCTTTCCATGAAAGAAAAGGCTATTGAAAACATTGTGGAGGAAGAAGGAAATGCTGGTAACCTTTACCCAATTTTTTCTACCCTATCACAGCTGAAATCATCATTTGAGCTACTATAAATCTGTTTTATGCAAGTGCTTTGAATTTGGCCGAGTCCAAAATTTTATTTTTTGGTAAAGAGTTAATGGTCGAGTTTGTAATGGGCCGAATTTATGGTTCGTATTCCCAAACCAGTCTTTACGTTCATCCATTTCCCCGACACAACTTGCCTTTTAACTTCTGTGCATCACCGATGTATTTACAACAATGAGACAGGACTTTCTAATAGATAAGAGAACGCGTAATTTTCATTGCAGGGCGTCTCGCTGACAGAACCTTGAAAATGGGTTCTTGCCCACCCTGTTTGTTTACATTAAGTCTGAGAGGTTTTACCGGAGAGTTGTAGCCAGAGGCCCGTCTGAAGTCTCAATTTCTGTGATGAGATGCTCATGTTTAGCGCTAATTGACTCTTGTCTTAAACTCTCAGCATCCTGAACAGATTCAAGTCTTTTCCAATGTTCGGTCGCTGACTTTCTGGGTGTTGCTTCCGCCATTACACCATCTTTGCGCATGTGCAATGAAGACCAGTACCAAAGTACCTTAGGTAATACAATCTGCTAATCATACAATCGTGTTGACTGAGATCCACCAGGTAAAAGGTAAAAGTGAAAATTGATAGGCTAAAATATCTGTATAGAAGGGATCACTACCATCCACAATGTAAAGAGGAAGTATAACACCAAGAAAAACACAATGTCTATTATTGTGCGGATTATTTCAAACATACGACAAACCTTCAAAAGAAAACATCGTTTCTCCATATACGATATGGAAGAGTGACATTCTCGGTGGAATAATGAGCAAAACTTTACTCGTTTAAAGCAGCTGCTTCTTTTCCAACTATCATGAGTGTTTTGCGTCAATCTAAAATTACAGAAGCAGAGGGATCAACCTAAAACTACATAAAAATAATGAATTCAGTAAGAACGCCTTTAAGTCAGCATCCGGGAAGTTAACTCATTTTATTCTTTACCAAATCCAAGTTATTCTTTCACTTTATATACATTGCCTCGGCATAAGAAGTCTAAAACGTCATTGGAAATGTCACCCTAGCAAGTTAAGCGCACTATGCTGCGCACGCCGAACAAACAAACAAAAATAATAAGAAGAAAGAATGAAATGAGTCATGCTCTGTGAAATGGGGGCTTACTGCACTGACAAAAAGTATCGACCAGGTCAGCCTGCACAGTCCGCGCAGGCTAACCTGGGCCGAAACTTTTTGCTTTTCGTAAATTTTCTGCAGATCAAATGACCAGTGGACCTCATGATTCAGCAGGCTGTTAGACAAAACGGATCTTATGAATCTATAACACGGTGGTGACTTGCTTGGTATCGTGTATCACAGAGATGCATAAGCCCCCTTTTCAAGGAGCATTGCTCAAATACATGTAGATGTGTGTAAAGAAGGCTGTAGCCTGGATCCAGGCGATGATAATTATACTGTAATTTTTAATCGCCCCTTTCACGATGTTATACATCTATGGCAATAAACCGGAAATTGTGGTTGTTATGCCTATGCCTAGCCGCAATAGAATGAAATGCATTTTCTCCCTGCCGTAATCTGTGCAACCTTGCTACCATCAGGGGCAATATTTGGCATGAGGATACAAGAGTGATTATATAACGTTAAAAATGGATGAAAAGGAGTGAAAATGTATGTTTAAACATTTCTAGCAGACTGACTTACTGAACAGTGTAATGGTGTTTCGGCTATTTATCCGATATCAAACAGAGACTGATCAATCGACTTGGGGAACGCTAATTACATGTAGTCTCGAACACCAGTAAAACAAAAAAGCTGGCTGTTGAAGGTGGCTTAGGTAACATACCGTATTAATGTTTGTTTGTATTGTAGTTTAAAGCCATTTTAACACCTTTGGTCATATCACGGCGGTCAGTGAACCCATGCAAGTGTTTTCCGGCTTTCTCACACCAGTACTAACACAACTTCCTTGACTGAAAACTTACACTAACATTTAGATCCTGTGGTGACCAGCATTTTCTCCTTTTCACATTGCTTTTTAAAAACTGGTTACCAGCTTTTGTCCTTCTTTTTTCTTATTCTTCAGGCTCGTTACAACACGCCTATTTGTGTTTGGCGTTCGAAGCTATTTGCAGTTACACCTATCTACATATCCTTGCTTTCCTGGAGTTTCTTTATCGAGTACATGTACATGTACTTCACACAACATTCTTCCCAAGCTACTAGCTGCTTTCTCACACAGCCATCGTCGTAACAATGACAAGCGATTAAAGAGAAAAAGAAATTGTTGTAATAACTATCATCAATCCTCGGATACAATTTGGTCAACCGACGGATTCGAAGCCCTAGTTTCAAATAAAACACAGGAGTGTTTGGAAAAGGGTTAGGGACTCTCCCACGTGACCGGCACTGCAGTCAAGAAATTAATCCACACCTTGGCCACCGAGGCTCTTGATTTATGCTTGTATGGTGTTTAATGCCGTTTTTAACATTTCAGTTATATCGCGGCGGCCAGTGCACATATCTATGCTTTTCATGAGTTTCTATTACCAATACTTCGCGCAATATTCTTCCCAAGCCAATGGCTGCTTTCCCACAAAACCACCATGGAAACAATGATCAGCAATGAGAGAGGAATGAATCCTGTCGCAATGACTACCATCAATTTTAGGAAAGAAATTGGCCGATCTGGGGAATCGAAAAAGAGACCCCATGTTCTCAATTTACATAGACAAGGACCCTGGTGATCATGTATCGTTCAAAAGTTACAAGAGCAAATTTGTGAGTATTGCTAATTTATTAATCCCGGTCACCCCTGCCTTTTTTTTTTTTTTTTTCGTTCGAGGGAATACTTTTAAAGCAACTTTGTTAAAGGACCATTAGCTAATTCTATACAAGATACATTAGCCTTTTTTTTCCGGGGAGGATCTGAGAAATTTACCAAAGTGGCATCTTTCTGAGAGTGCAATTTTTTACCACCGGGGTATAAATTGAAGATGCAATTTGAGCCATGCTCTGGCAAAAGGGGTTTTAATGCATATCTGCGATGCATCATACTAAGCAAGCTATCATATAATTATGGATCCACAAAATCCATTTTGTCCACCAACTGAATCATGAGGTAGTGTGGTCGTTTGACAAGCCAAAAAATCACCGAAGGCAAAAAGTTTCGACCCAGGTCAGCCTGCGTGGACTGCACACGCCGACATGGGTCGATGCTTTTGCAGATGCATTAAACCCGCTGTTCACAGAGCATGGGTCATTTGTATACTGTTAGCCTTGTAGTAAGTTGAAGAGGTTGGATGCACAATGTAAGTTATTATCACATGACAAAGGTTTACGTCCAATTTGAAAGAATTTTACGACGACAAATTAAAATGGAGCTCAAATGGTGGATTTATCTGTGAAAGGATTTGAAGCATTGTGGGAAAAGCATGCTTACAAATGCCTTCTTGAAAGATCAATACCTGTTTCACTCTTGAAGCTGATTTTTTGTGTCAAGTTTTATTGCTAGCAGTCTTGTGATTCTGGAGGAAAAGTATTGAATACTTCACTGTTTTCCTTTCTATTAATTGAAAAGTACAGGCAGACATTTTAGTTACATGAATGAATAGTTTAACAAGTTTTTTCCCTCCAATCTAGGGAGGCTGCACATGAAATTCCTGTCTGATTAGTCAATTAGTTTCCGAGATAATTTAAAAAGTTGACAGGCAAAAGACAGTGAGTTACCACAAATGTTTATCTTGAGCATATTAATGCTCTGGTGAGTGAATAAAGATTAAAGGGAAGACGTTTGTTTTAATATACCATTTTATTCCAAGCGCTACATTTTCATAATGAAGAACAATAAGAAAACATGGTAGATGACATTGGTAACAAACAGGTTGAAACAATGTTGACGGTTACAAAATTTTATTACATCCAGTAATTTATTGAAATAATCCTCAAGAATACCAAAATAAAGTTTGCATTGTCGTAGCTTCCTTCTATAACATGCAAAATGAACAAGACGGTCATTTGCTTAACATTTCAGCATCTGGCATTTAGAAAATCCAGGGAAAAACTGACCTCTGGGGAGGAGCCCTTTTGACCCTTACGTCATAATTTAATCCTTTACCAGACAGCAAAAATTTGGACATGTCCAACTTGAAAGCATCTGCAGATGACAAATGTGATGCAAATGACAGAGTCCTCATTGAAAACGAGAATATTCTATTTTACAGCATTTCTCCTTTCCCAGTATGTTTTCGAAAGGTCTTTTCCAACAGGGCGTTAAAACCCAGGAATGTGAGGTATAGGATTAACCCTTTACCACAAAATACAATTTCAGACTGCTCTATGTTGTAAGGCTAAAGCATTTGCAGACGACAAAATAGATACGGCTCATATGGTGGGATTCATCTCTAATAGGGAAGAAAACATTGTGGGAAAAGGAGAAAATGCTGGTTACCAGCATTTTCTCCTTTTCCCACAATGTTTTTATCTTAGGGTCGTTAAAACTCCGGATTGTGAGGTAAAGAGTTAAGCAAACTTGATACAGTTCTATCTGATGGTCTTCCATACAAAAAATCAAAGCTCTTATGGCTAAAGACTAGAGACAAAAGTATTTTTAAGTTTTGGATATAACTGCTCTGAAATATCTAAACAATTTTGTTTTACTATTTTTTACGCCAGTGCAGAATTTTCATCAGTTTAGTGAGGATCTATATAGAAATATTAAACATCAAATATAAAAGCTTGAAACTGAATCAAATGTTTTGAACAATCGATATTGTGTGGTGTCCGTATTTCTGAGGTAGAGCGTCGGCTTTGTAATCATAAGGTCCCTAGTTTGATACCTGGGAGCGGGTGTCAACTTCGGGATTATTCATTGGCCTACGCATTCTGCACCAGTACTGGTGCAGTTCCCTGCAGGCAGAATTGAGAGAGATTAGTATAAGTTGCAAGAACTTGTTTCTCAATCAATGGAAAATAAATATGTTTATACTAAATGTAAAAGCTTTATCTTAGGTCATCGTCAGAAAATTCATTGTAACTAGAGGCGCTTGAGCGCCTGTATCGCTCCACAGGCCTGATATTTCTATAATGGCGAAAGGAAGTTTTTAACAATTATCATTCAATCCTGCATTTTAGCTCACTGAAGAAACAATTTGGTAGACAACCACCATAGGAACTTACCTGCAAAACAACAATGAAATCCAATGAATAGTTTTAGAGAAGAAATTTTTCAAAGATTTTACTTTATACCATAACAGGAAAATGAGTCTCCCATAAAAGCCATGTTTTTTGACAGATCTTTTTTTTCTTAAGGAATTCTGTAAACCTGTATCTAAGGAACATTCCTGCAAAATAATAATGCTATCCAAATAGCGGTTTGGGAGGAGAAGATTTTTAAAGGTTTTTTACTTTGGTTGCCATGGCAACCAGAATTCTTCATGGAACACAATTATTTGAAGGAATTTGAAAGAGGACCACCAAAGGAACATTCCTGTGAAATTTGGTAAAAATCCAGTCAATAGTTTCTGAGGAGAAGTTTTTTAAAGAAAAAGTTTACGGACGCACGCACGCACGGACAAACGGACTAACGAACGGACGGACGGACGCACGACGGACACAACGCCATGACAATAGCTCGCTGGCCTTCGGCCAGTGGAGCTAAAAATCAGTTACATCAAAGATAATTCAGAATATATGGTGAGTTTTGGGATGAGATTTGATGAGACATTATATCCAACAATTCTATGTAAAATGCTTGAAAACTGTATGAGCACTTCATGCTTTCCTGAACTAAAATCGTATTGAGAGTCCTCTGCATGATTTAAATAATTAGCAACACATGTCTCTGCAATGATTTCTATCTTCTTACTGTTGTCCAACCATCATCATCTGAAAAATACATAATTAGATGGTTATCCTTATTTCTTTAAATTGTAGCATGGTCCAAATTGAAAGCATTTGCAGACGACATATTAAATGTTACTCAAAACATAAAATCTGTCTTTCAATGGGTAGAAAACATTGTGAGAAAAGAAGAAATTGCTGGTTACCAGCATTTTCTCCTCTTCCCAAAATATTTTCAAAAGCTTTTTTTCTCAGGGTCGTTAAAAATTGGGACTATGAACTACAAAAAAATGTAGACTTGTCCAAATTGATTGCATTTGCAGATGACAATTTAAATGTGGCTAAAACCATGAAATCTGTCTTTAATAGGATAGAAAACATTGTGGGAAAAGGAGAAAATGATGGTTACCAGCATTTCTCCTTTTCCCACTATGTTTTTGTAAGGCTTCTCCTTAAGGGTCGTTAAAACTCAGGGTTGTGTGGTAAAGGGTTAAATGCATTCTCTTGAATAGACCACAAAATGTCAGACTTGTCCAAAGTGGAAACTTATGCAGACAACAGATAGATTATAAGTTATTTAAGTAATGGGACATGTCTATAATGGGCACAAAACAAAAGCAATCCATGGGAGTGCCAACACTCGGCTGCAATTGATTTTAGAAACTGACTTTCAGTGAAAATCCACGTTTCATGACCAATGGACTGAAAATATGGCCTCTATAGGGCACAAGAGATATGACTGACAAAATACAATATATGACAGATACAGCACAGTAATTTAGATTATCCACAGGTCAGGTTCTTATGGACATTGTGGCTTAAACTCTATCACTACTACGTAAACGAGCTTCACTTTCTTAAAGACCCCTTTATTCGCTTCCGCTGCAAGATGAAGAACCACTTTGGTCATAATCTAAAATAAAGTAGAAAACAGTGTAGATCAGAGATCAGACTGCATATTTTGAGCAGTCTGATCTTGATATACACTGTCCACAAAAGCTTTTTGTGTCGTCTACAGTAAGGAAAGAGTAAATTTGAACTATTTTGAAAACAGTGCAATTGAAGAAACCACATAGCCAGTTTGGTAGACCTGATGGTTTAAGAGCAGAAGACTTAAAAGATTTCCACTGGATAAATCTATGAAAGATAGTGAAGCCTTTGTCGGAGCCATCCTTGACTCCGGCTTTACTTGTGACTTTAAACTCTCACCAAGTGCTTTGATAGAGAAAGCGGATGTTCAAACTTACATGCATTTCACACAAAAATGGCTAAAATCAAGGGCAGATAAATTTTGCATGCTTTAGAACAGACATCTGAAAATTGCATTTGCAGTTTTTGGTTAACCTTTTACCACATGGCAAAGTTTTAGACCCATCCCAACTGAAATCATTTGCAGGCAACAAATAAAATGTTGCTCAAATGATGAAATTTGTTTATGAAAGAGAAGAAAACATTGTGGGAAAAGGAGAAAATGCTGGTTACCAGCATTTTCTCCTTTTTCCTCAATGTTTTCAAACGCTTTATTCAAAAAGGTCATTAAAAGTCAGTAAAGTTTCAACATGATAACAGTCTAAGTGATGGAGGAATTTTCAATGTTACATGCATTATACAAACAAAAGCACCCCATGTGGGTGCATACACTCGGTTGCAAGTGCCTGAAACAGCGTGAAAATTCCAAGTCGAACTAGAGCTGTCACTGAATGTGACTTTATACCCCCGCCAGCGCTTTGACTGAAACAGGCAATTTAACAAAAAAATTTCAAAGTTCAAGGGCAGATTACCCTGGAATCATAGGGAGTAGATGACTGAAAACTGCGTCTTGCACAACTTCAGTATACAATCAATGTATCAACAAACTTTCAATACATTAGCAGCAAAACTGTAGGAGGAGTTCGCAACACAAAATTACTAGTATTTTGTACACAGACGGACACACAGACTGACACACTGACAGACGGACGGACACACAAGCCGATTCCAGTATACACCCGAAAACATTCATTTTGCGGGGGTATAAAAAAGTGTCAAGTTCAAGAGGAGATAAATCCTCAACCAGGAGTAGTTGACACTTGAAAATTGCATCTTGCAAACCTTCAATATATGATCAATACACCTGGAAAGTTTCAATATAATTGAAGGAAAAGTGTAGGAGGAGTTTGCGACACAAAATTCCTAGTATTTTATAGACAGATGGATGTTAAGAAAAAAAAAAGTGTCAAGTCCAAGGGGAGATAATTCCTCAACGAGGAGGAGTTGACACTTGAAAATTGCGTCTTGCAAACCTTCAATAAATGATCAATATATGTGCAAAGTTTCAATACAATTGAAGAAAAACTGTAGGAGGAGTTTGCGACACAAAATTACTAGTATTTTATAGACAGATAGATGTTAAAAAAAAAAATTGTCAAGTTCAAGGGAAGATAAATCCTCAACGAGGAGGAGTTGACACTTGAAAATTGCGTCTTGCAAACCTTCAATATATGATCAATATATGTGCAAAGTTTCAATACAATTGGAGGAAAACTGTAGGAGGAATTTGCGACACAAAATTAGTAGTATTTTAAAGACAGATGTTACGAAAAAAAAAGTGTCAAGTTCAAGGGGAGATAAATCCTCAACCAAGAGGTGTTGACACTTGAAAATTGCGTCCTGCAAACCTTCAATATGAGATCAATATATGTGCAAAGTTTCAATACAATTCAAGGAAAACTGTAGGAGGAGTTTGCGACACAAAATTACTGGTATTTTATAGACAGATAGATGTTAAGACAAAAAAAGTGTCAAGTTCAAGGGGAGATAATTCCTCAACCAGGAGGAGTTGACACTTGAAAATTGCGTCTTGCAAACCTTCAATATATGATCAATATATGTGCAAAGTTTCAATACAATTGAACGACAAGAGGACCATGATGGTCCTATATCGCTCACCTGAGTATATTTGTAACTTATATGGAATACCACATACAAATAATAGTATATCAAAGCCAGAAGCCATTCTTTTTTGGTAAGGCATACCCGGGGGAGGGGAGGAAAGCCATAATGTGACCCCAATAAGAATTACTCCAACAACTTTTGGCAGAGGGTCACCAGAACTTTGCTACAAACAAAACATGAAAGTTTTAGTCTCTCACTTGTCACATGTAATTTTCTTCCTTTTCAATGTTAAATAGGGTGTGCCCGGGCAGAGCCCAAACTCCACCCAATGGGTCAATTTTAAAAGTTTTGGTAGAAAGTCTCAAGATGATGTTACATACAAATTAAGAATGCTCTAGCCCTTATGATTTGTCAGAACGAGAGTTTTAAAAGATTTCCTTCTTTGTTTCTATGTAAAATTGGGTGCACCCGAGCAGAGCCCAAATATGACCCCAAAGAGATAATTTTAACAATTTTTATAAAGAGTCACCAGATGATGCTACATGCAAAATATGAATGCTTTAGCCCTTATGGTTTGTCACAAGAAGATTTTAAAAGATTTCCTTCTTTAATTCTATGTAAAATAGTGTGCGCCCGGGCAGAGCCCAAATATGACCCAAGGGGATAATTTTAACAATTTTTATAAAGGGTCACTAAATGATGCTACATGCAAAATATGAATGCTCTAGCTATTATGGTTTGTCAGAAGAAGATTTTTTAAAGATTTCCTTCTTTGTTATTATGTGAAATAGGGTGCGCCCGGGCAAAGCCCAAATATGACCCTATGGGAATAATTTTAACAATTTTGGTAAAGGGTCACCCACTGATGCTTCATACAAAATATGAATGCTCTCGGCCTTATGGTTTGTCACAAGAAGATTTTTAAAGATTTTTTCCATTTTCAGCCATTTGATTGCCATGGCAACCAGAGTTTTTGATGGAATTAAATTCTTTTAACAATTTTTGTAGAGCTTCATCCAAGAAACATTCCTGCCAAGTTTTATCAAGATTGGCCATCTGGTTTTGGAGGAGAAGATTTTAAAAGAAATTGCTAACGGACAGACGGATAGACGGACGACGGACGATGACCGATCACAATAGCTCACCCAGAGCACTTCGTGCTCAGGTGAGCTAAAAACTGTAGGAGGAGTTCGCGACACAAGATTACTAGTATTTTGTACACAGACGGAAACACAGACGGACACACAGACAGACAGGCTGATTCCAGTATACCTCCGAAAACATTCGTTTTGCTGGGGTATAAAAAGGGGCATAACTGGGTAAAAATAATGATACTTAAATGCCCCTGTTGAATGAGTTCCCCTACTGACACTTACCAACTTGTCCAAGTTTTAAGTAAATAACTTCAGTAATATCAGAGATATTACAAAATGTCAAAGTTTTCGTATGACGATGATGCAGACACCACGCCCAGGGCTATGACAATAACTCGATGTTTTCTTCGAAAGCAGCTGTGATAAAAAACTCTTGAACATTTGAATTCGGATTTGTTACATCAAAAAAAGCCTATTATTGACTGCATGAGAACTAACCAGTACAGTAGTTCATGATTATTCATTGAGACATATAGTTGTTGGACATAATCTTCTCCAGTCATAATCCAGTCATAATTTTGGGAGCCAAAACATATTGTATATTTACCTTGGGCTGGGCCACTGTCTCTTGGCTTGTCTTTGGGTGGGGCATCTAAATAAAAAAAAAAAATGATCATCTTTTATTCAATCTTCCCGAAGACATATTTTTTACATGTTCAATGCTCTATCATCAGCATTTACACAATTAGATGGAAAATGCTATTGTAGCAATATTTTATGCAAAGTCCTCCTTCACCCAAGAAGACAACTCATCTGGTTGCAGTAAAACCCTTTCATATAATGCCCTATGCCAACTTTTGTCCTTCCCAGTTAACTCATTACCAAACAACAAAATTTTATACAGGACTAAATTGAAGGCATTTGCAGGCAACACATGTTCTGTGAGAAGGGAACTTAACGCATCTGTGAAAAGTATTGACCCAGGTCAGCCTGCGCAGGCTAACCTGGGCCGAAACTTTTTGCTATTGGTCAATTTTCTGTATGTCCAAGGACCTGTCTACCTCATATTTAAGTCGTTTGTTAAAAAAGTAGCTGTTTACGGATCCATAGCTATGTGATGGCTTGCTTGGTAACATGGATCATGGAGATGCATTAAGCCTCCTTTTCACAGAGCATAGCTCAAATATATTTGGCTCAAATGATGGGATTTGTCTTGAAATAGAAAACGTTGTAAGAAAATAAGGAAATGTTGGTTACTAGCATTCTCTCCTTTTTCCCCACAATGTTTTCAAAGTTTTCTCTTTCCAGGTCAGCGAAACTCGGAATCGAGTGGTAATGGGTTATATGCTTTCTGTTGCCAAACCTACATCATAAACCAATTGTTCTTTGGATCTATAGTGAAGTAAAGGTTTTTTTTTTTTTACATATACATGTAGATACAGTGACTTTGATGAAGAAACAAAAATAATATCAACACCATTTGTAAATTTTCTTTTATCCAATAAAGAAGTTTCATAAATCATACAAAACAAGTATACATGTACATGCTTTTTTTTTACGGTGCCCAAATGCCAGATGTAAAAGTTGTATCCTTGAGCGGATAAGTTTGAAATTTATGGAACGGGCCATGGGGTCAATTCATGAGAACTAGTGTTTATCGTTAGCCTATTAGTTTAGATAAATGAAAAACACAACTCAAAACTTAAAGGTCGAAATCAAATACTGTATTTTGGGCCGGAGGCATTTATTTACTTGAAATAAAGTATTCATATTCGTAAAAAAAATGTGTTTCATGAGTTAATGCCAATATTCTAATCATGGAGCTTTTTATGACAATGACCCTGATCTTAGTCTTCAGCCTTTAACACAAGACAAAATTTTGTATCCAACCAAATTGAAAGCATTTGAAGACAACACCATGAATGTAGCTCAAATGATGATTTCTGCCTTTGACTGGGTAAAAAAAAGTTATGGGAAGGTAGAAAATGCTGATTACCAACATTTCCTTTTTTCCTTCAATGTTTTCAAAAGCCCTTTCCCTAAAGGTCATTAAAATACGGGATTGTGTGGTAAAGGATTAAAATGAGGGTACATGCAGAATCTGCAAGCTATCATCTTTCAACAATGACAATTATCAACCTTGCTTAATGTTTTCTTTTTTGACAAGAGTTACCATGACTGACCTATGCCCAAATGTAAAGAAGCATTCATCATAATTATATTTATTTCAATATATCTGTTGGGGAAGTTTTAAGATGGTGACACATGCCGATTTTTTAATCTTGGGCGTAAGGAAATATTCAGTAATATTTTGACAAAGTGTACCAAGATTGAGCCTAACCTGCTCATGAATGTTCAGGGCCATTAAAACTCGGGATTATAAGGTAAATGTTTAAGAACATACCCCTCTTCCAATCATCTCTATCTGAGGGAGGTCCCCCTCGTCTATCATCCCTGCTGTCTCCACCTTTTCTCCAGGATCC
Source organism: Hippopus hippopus (assembly GCA_946811185.2). Taxonomy (NCBI): domain Eukaryota; kingdom Metazoa; phylum Mollusca; class Bivalvia; order Cardiida; family Cardiidae; genus Hippopus; species Hippopus hippopus. Next base: position 56,428,733 of record OX328106.1, on the reverse strand, counting down.
ACCAGCACCGCTACCATCTCTACCACGATCTCTATCTCGATCTCTATCTCGATCTCTATCTCTCCAGCCTCCTCCACCACCACCTCCTCCACCTGCAGTTAATATTAAAATTTCAGCTTACTAGTTCCTTGTTACTGGTACACACTAAATATACACCCTTTAACCCTTTACCACACAATGACGACTTTTAACACCCCCGATAGAGAAGGCTTTTGAAAACATTGTGGGAAAAGGAGAAAATGCTGGTTACCAGCATTTTCTCCTTTTCCCACAATGTTTTCAAAAGGCTTCTATCTCAGGGTCGTAAAACCCAGGGATTGTTTGGTAAAGGTTTAAAACCATGATGACCAGCATTTTCTCCTTGTCAACAACACTTTCTTCCACTTGAAAGACAAATTTCATCATTTGCGCCTCTTTTAAACCATCTGCAAATACTTTCACTTTGGGCAAGATCAACATTTTGTTATTTGATACAGTTAAGGTACATTTGTCATTGTACAGGCTTTTGAAAATAATGTGGGAAAAGGAGAAAATGCTGGTAACCAGCATTTTCTCCTTTTCCCAAATTGTTTTCTACTCTTTCAGAGACAAATCCCACCATTTTGAGCCACATCTAATTTATCATCTGTAAATGCTTTTGGATTTGGACAAGTTCAAAATTTTGTCATTTGGTAAAGAGTTAATCTACAGAACTAACCATCTCTCCAAGAGTCTCCTCTTCCTCCTCCATCTCTCCTGGGGCCATCATCACGCCTTGGGCCATCATCACGCCTTGGACCATCATCACGCCTTGGGCCATCATCACGCCTTGGACCATCATCTCCGCCCCGTCTCCACCCACCTTCATCTCTCCTACCATCACCCCGCCTCCAGGTTCCTCTATCATCACGAGGGCCACTTCTTTGAAGCCTTTCTCTTTCCTCACTCAAGCGACCCATCTCCTCTTGATCCAATCTAATATCCCGATTATCAAACCTGCGATCTCGTCCGCCTTCCCTATCTCTCCATGAATCACGTGGACGATCATCTCTGAAAGGTCTGTCATCGCGATATGAACCTCGATCACGCCATCCTCGTTCTTCTCTATCACCTCGCCTTTCATCACGTGGAGATCTATCATCTCTAAAACTGTAAACAGTTTACTCATTTAAGTTCACTTACTACACAGCAAATATTTTCAAAACAGATTTTAAACATATCCTGTCATTTACAATAAAAAATTGATGTGTTCAAATGGTAGATACTGGATGAAAAGAAAGCAACTGTCTTTGGGCGAAAGAAGATGATTTTTTAAATGCTAAAATTTCCATTTTTCAACAAACAAAATTGCAGAAATGTCAAAGTATGAAATTGATATTAAGTTTTGCTAATACTAAAGAGTAGTTTGCTGGCTGATATAGTAACAATTACACCATAAATATTGCTATACACAGGTTAGAAAAAATAACAGGCAACTGAAAATGGCAACAACAGCCTGCACTCTGATTTTGTTTGATACCAATTTCAACAATACTTGACCAGTCCAACCAAGGCAACAACTCCCTGTTCACTTTTTCTGGGTTTTATCAGTATGGATACTGTTACTGAAAGTAATCTCAAAAGCTTCAGATGAGAAATTTTTATGACTCAAATTATGAGATTTGTGTCAAAGGGTTGAAAACATTGTGGGAATAGGAGAAGATGATGGTCACCAGCATTTTCTCTTTTTCCCAGAATGTTTTCAAAAGCCTGCTCTGTCAAGATACTTAAAAATGTGGGTTTGTTCGTAACGGTTTAATTGGCATTGTCCATCAGACACTTGACATATTGACCCTTTACCGCACAATCTCGATTTTAACGACCCTGAGAAAAGAAGCCTTTTGAAAACATTGTGGGAAAAGGGAAAAATGCTGGTTACCAGCATTTTCTCCATTTCCCACAATCTTTTCTACCCTTCAAAGACAAATTCCATCATCTGAACTACATTTGTCATGTGCATGTGCTTTGGATTTGGAAGGGGCCAAATTTTTGTTGTGTGGTAAAGAGTTAATGGGTGAAACTTTCAGGGAAAAGATTACCTAGGTCTCTCATCTCTATTTCTATCTCTGTCTCTCCAGCTTGAAGGCCTGTCATCTTTCATCCTGTCATCCATTCGTTTATCATCATCTACCCTGTTTAACACAATAATTATTGTCTCTTATTGTTCTTACACAAGTTCCTTTCATTTTGATAAATATACATATTTAACACAATAATTATTGACTCTTATTGTTCTTACACAAATTCCTTTCACTTTGATAAATATACATGTTTTAGCCATGCTTTGGCAAGGGAGGGTTTAATACATCTCAGTGATTCATTATACCAAGCAAGTGATCACATAATTATGGATAAACAAACAATAAAATCCATTTTGTTTTACAACCTACTGAACCTGAAGGTAGAATAGTCCTTTGACATGCAGAACAATTAACAATTGGCAAAAGTTTCAAGCAGACTCCGCAGGCTGACCTAGATTGATGATTTTTGCAAATCCTTTAGCAGTTACAAGCTGTTCTTAACTTTTTACCAAACGACAAAATTTTAGACTGATCCAAATTGAAAGCATTTGTAGACAACAAATAGAAGTGACTGAAAATTTGAAATTTGTTTTTGAAAGGGTAGAAAACATTGCGGGAAAAGGAGAAAATGCTGGTTACCAGCATTTTCTCCTTTTCCCACAATGTTTTCAAAAGCCTGTCTCAGGGTCGTTAAAAGTCAGGATTGTGTGGTAAAGGGTTAAATCAACATTGTTACCAGACAACAGAATTTTAAACTTTCCATATCAAAAGCAGATCCAAACTGCAAAATGTGGCACAAATCCTGGTCTTCCCTGACCCACAATCTACCATAATGCTTAAAGAAATTTACAGAGAAGGAAAAGATTTGCAAAAAGTATCCAGCACAGTCAGCCGTCAAAGTCTGTGCTGGCTGACTTGGACCGAAACTTTTTGCTGCTGGTAATTTTTGTGCATGTCCATGGACCACTCTACATGCGTTGGTTGTTGCACAAAATGGATTTTATGGATCCGTTATTCTAATGACTTGCTTAGTATAGCAGAGCTCCAGATAAGGGGGAGTGATGGTATTCTAAATCCATTTTTTCTCTTTCAAACCCTATGTTGTGGGTACTCATCAGAATCGTCTTGATGAGACGATTCTAATGAGTACCAATAACATAGGGTTTGATGGAGAGTAATTAATATTCTTAATTTTAAAATCAAAATCACTCCCTTTATCTGGAGCTCTGGAATAGTATATCACAGACATGCATTAACCTGCCTTATGCTAGATGAGATATTGCATAAATGTTCCAGAAAATTTTTACAGAAAGATAGAGCTGATGTACCTCCTGTCAGGATCTTTCCTCCAGCTGTCATGTTTTTCTTTTTCTCTTTCTCTCCATCCACCAGATGTCTGACCACCAGGTCTCCATGGAGTTCTTTCGGGAGCTGGGGCCCCCTCACGTGGAGTATCACCTCCCCTTCTCCATGACACGCCCTCGTCTCTGGATGGAGTTCCCCGTGGTTCTCTGTGTGTAATTAAGATAGGGCTTAAAATTTTTGCTAAACTCTTTACGAGACCATAAAAGTTTAACTGTGTCAGAACCAAATTATACTGTCAACTTCTTAAGAATGCTGAGAATACAATCTTATTAAAAGCAGAAAGTTTTCCGTCTCATAGGTTTGATTTAACAAGTACAAGATATAGATCCAGGATCTGACTACATGCACTGTGCAGAAAGATTATGTCGCTGTTCTAGATGTTTTAAATTGGGCATCAAACAGTGTTTTTATTTTCCTAATTTTTGGCACTACAGCATTTACGCCAAATAGAAAATATTTTTTTAGTCCCAACCAGAGTTGACATTGCTTTTGAAAACATCTATGCACATGGTTGACTTGAGCCAGAGAACACCTTTTTATAAATTATTCAACCCCCTTTACCAAAATTCCAGTGAACCTTATACCAATCAAGCCCACTGGTTTTTTTAAACTTGGTAACCAGCATTTTCTCCTTCGCTGGCAATGATATTATTTCCAAGACAAATTTCATTCTTTTGTCAAGAAGTCAAGAATTAATTATCCTATGCAAATTGAACATTTTGTCTTTTTAACGTAATGTTTTATCATACCTTTGTCTTTCTGTTTCCCGCTTTGCCTCTTCTCTTTTCTTCCTTTCTTTTTCCTCAATTTCTGCCTCTCTTTGTCTCTGCTTAGCTGCAATCTCCTCCAGTCGTGCAAGCTTTTCTTCATACTCTTTCTCTTCCTTTTCTTTCTTTTCTCTCTCTAACCTCTCCTTTTCTTCCCTTTCTATTGATATAAAGCAAAAAATTACTTGTATCTTTAGGTCTATCACAAGTTCATTAATCCTTTCATCATTTTGCAAAAGGGTTTTATCTTACACTAATTAACGTAATTCCTGACAGACACTCTTCAGAACTGTAGGTATTTAACTCTTTACCACATCACAATATTTCAGACTGTTCCAAATTGAATGCATTTGCAGATGACAAAATAAATCTGACTCAAAAATTGAAATTTCCTTTCAGTAGAATAGAAAACATATTGGAAAAGGACAAAATGCTGTTTATCGGCATTCTCTCCTTTTCCAACAATGTTTTCAAAAGCTTTCTTTTTCAGGGTCGTTAAAACTGGGGATTATGTGGTAGTGTTAACTTCAAAATAACTTTGATCCAACACTTTTTGACTCTTTACCAAACAACAAAATTTTAGACTTACCCATAACAAAAGCATTGGCAAATGAAGTTCTCAGCATTCTGTCCTTTTTCCTGCAATGTTTTTAAAAGCCTGCTTCTTCCAGGTCAATGAGATTGTTTTGTACTGTGTGTAACAATTTAGCTGTTACATAAATTTATCTTCTGTGTTGGTTGAACACATGCTGTTCAGAAAAGCAGCTACAGTTAACTAAAATGACCTCTAGAGCTTCTGGATAAATTTGGTCATAAAAGCCATCCTCTAATGTATAATATGACTCACCTCTCTTTAATGCCTCATCTCGAGCTCTCTGCTCTTCCTCTTCTTTTTCTTTCAACCATTTACTATGTCTCTCCTCTTTACGCTGCTGTTTTCTCTCTGCAAGTCGCAACTTGCGTTCCTCTGCAATTTTCCTCTCAAAACTGGCAAGCTTCTCCTATAATGCAACACAAATTCATTCTTTACAAAGCGTAATTCCCCCCCCCCCCTTTTTTCCAACAATGTCATACACAAATGTTCATGCTGTAATTGTCTTGATCTTTCATCTAATTTCAAACGATATGACTGCAGTCAACCTACTTGAAATTAAACTGATAGATATGAATATAATTCTTACATATATTTCAAAAATAACACTGAACTTATAGATCAATGTTACACAATGTTACGCAATTTGTAAGTTAACTCTTTATCGAACGACAAAAAGTTTAAGTTTGTCAAAGTTGAAAGCATTTGCAGACCACAAATTAAAACAGACTCAAATATTAACTCTTTACCAAACAATCCCTGGTTTTAGCAACCCTTGGAGAGACGCCTTTTGGTAACCAGCATTTTCTCCTTTTCCCACAAAGTTTTCTACTCTATCAAGGACAAATTCTGCCATTTGAGCCATCTTTAAATTAAGTTTAATTTGTCGTCTGCAACTGCTTGTAATTTGGACCAGTCTAAAATTTTGTTGTTTGGTAAAGCTGATTGTAAGAACTTGAATAATACTATTTCGAACTTTTTTGTTGGAGAAAAATATCTTTCTATCGGATAGTGTAGATCCAAGATCAGACTGCACGTTCTGTGCAGTCCGATCTTGATTTACACTGTCCGCAAAAGGTCAGTGAGTCGCACTTAGCAGCTTTAGGGTTAATATTTGTATACTTTGGATTCAATTCGCTTTCAATTTTGACTAGTCTAGGAGTTTGTCGTCTTGTAAAGAGTTAACCAAAAATAAAGTGAATGTTAGATTCAATATGACAAAAGAATACCTTGTATTGTTTCTTCCTTCTGTCCTTAAGCTGTACAAGGAATTCCAAGCTGTCTTTTTTCATTCGAGTCATTCTGTCCCTGGTGGAAACTTGAAGGTCATGCTCTTCCTTCAGGGTTTGAATCTGAAAATGATAACAACAGATCATATATTATCCAAAACAAAAAGAATGAAAGAAAATAAAATTAAGTAATAACAAACTATTTGATAAGTTTATAAAAAATAATTGTATCAACAATGAAGGTTTTCCACTTCACAATACATATGAGCCATGCTCTGTTAAAGGGGCTTAACTCTTTACCAAATGACAAAATTTTAGACCGGTCCAAATTGAAAGCAGTTGAAGATGACAAAATAAATGTGGTTGAAAAACTGAAATTTGTTGTTGGAAGGGTAGAAAACACTGTGTGAAAAGGAGAAAATGCTGGTGACCAGCATTTTCTCCTTTTCCAACAATCTTTTCAAAATGCTTGTTTCATATGGTCGTTAAAACTCGGGATTGTGTGGTAAAGGGTTAACACATCTCTGTGATGCATGATGATATCTAGCAAGTCATCATACAGTTATGGATCTATAAAATCCATTTCGCCTAACAACTGACTGAATCATGATATACACTAGTCCTTGGACACGCAGAAAATTTACAAATAGCAAAAAGTTTTTACCTAGGTCAGAAGAATGCGCATGCTGACCTGTGTCAACACTTTTTGAACATGCATTAAACCCCATTTTCAGAGAGCATGGCTCATATCTTTTGATTACCTATCTAATTAAGATGAAAATGGAGTTATTGAAGATACATCCTTACAGTCAAAGAGAAAAATTGCTGTTAAAACTTGAAAGTGTGTAAAATGGCCCAGAATCAGCTGTGTAAACATATAATAAAATATCTATATACAAGGCGTAAAGAATGCACAAAATCAAGGGATTTCTCATTCAAAACCAGAAACAACAACAGTGATATCTTAGAAGGCCTCTAAAAAATGATGAGCATTTTCTATCTGTCATAACCTGTGCAAACTTGCAGTCATCAGGACAACATTTGGCATGGAGATACAAGAATGAAGATATGAAGATGAAATGCGTTAAAGGCTGTCTAAAGACGAATATAGAAGTATCTTTAATAAAAAACCTACCCTGGCTAGTTCTTGCTGTTCCCAAAACTCTCTGGATTTTAGCCTTTCCTCTTCATACTGCTTCTCCAACAGTGGTATTTCTCTGGAACGTTTGGCCCTGGCCAAGTGATCAATCTGTTTATAAGGTAACAGCCATTATTATGGTCAAGATATAGAGTTTATTTAATCAGCTTGTGGTTAATATGGGGAAATATTTGCCGAAAAAGGGAAAGGTCCGCGAAAATAACGAGTGCCTTTTATTTCATCAGCTTGTGGTTAATATGGGGAAATATTTGCCGAAAAAGGGAAAGGTCCGCGAAAATAACGAGTGCCTTACGGCACGAGTTATTTTCGCGGACCTTTCCCTTTTTCGGCAAATATTTCCCCATATTAAGCACAAGCTGATGAAATAAATTATTTATTATATTTCCTCTAATTATTTTGTCAACGAATGCCACTTTTAAAACTTAAAAACTTAAAAAAGTAGTTCCAGATTTTTGGCAGGAGGAAAATATTCACTGTGACAGGGAAATAATTCCCCCCAGCTTAAATTACGACATTTCTTTACCCATAACATTTCTAAAAATAGACACATGAAATATAATATAACACTTTCATAATCTGTTACATACAACTTAGAACTAAACAGAACAATTCATTGTATGAAAGACAAGGCAAGCACTTGAGCATTTTTCAGTACAAAAAAATACAACCTTGTGCATATAAAGTTGACCATGCACTCTAAAACCTGAACCTGAACATTCAAGGACTGGAGGTAGTTTTGATTTAAGTCATTACATGTTAAACACATTGGAAAGCAAACAGTTTTAACCCCTGACGTTTTAACCCAGATGATCCTGTTTTATTGACCATGAAGAAGGCAGCTTTTCAAGACAATACATAAAAAGGAAATAATGATGGCAATTTCATTCTTTTCCCAAAATGCTTTCTACCCTTTCAAAGATAAAGCCAATCATTTTAGCCACATTCACTTTTTCGCTTACAAAATGCTTTCAAAATTAACAACGCTCATATAAAGCAAGCCTCAAAGATAAGATGTAGATAAAGTCATGAACATAGCCTGCTACTGAAGGAATTCACTAAAGAAATAAAGAGATTAATCTCTCTTCACAGTATTACAATAATTACCTTCTTCTCTTGATTTTTAAGCCGTTCATTCAATTCTTTTTTCTCTCTCTCAAGCTGCTCCACTTGCCTAGCCATTATGTCATCTACATCCATCTTTGCAAGATCCTGATTTTACACAATAGCAAAAGACAAAAATGAAATATTTAGATCTCTCTCCTTGCACAATTCACTGTTTAAAGCATCACTGATCCAAGATATTTGAACTAGCACAGTTCCTGATCACGCAAAATCGTGCCTGAAACACATATAATGAAATAAAAAACGTAAAAAATTACAAACCTATACGTGAAATCACGCACGAAAAATACGGACGATGATCGCAAAAAAATAGGAAATGCTTGCATAGAACGGCTCATGTAAAAGTCATTTTCGGAAAATGTAAATCATCGGGAAAAAATTGGGATTTCCATCTTTCTATTTTTAAAACATTTACATGGTCGGCATACTCAGCCTTTATCGTTGTGATCAATAATTGCAGACTGGGACTTGTTTGTTTCCAAAAATTATCCGTAACTCAGCTCTCCTTTCTTTAACACAATCTATGAAAAAGCGTTTTGTCGACGTCAACGCCTTTCATCTGTAACTAACATTGGGTAATGGCTCAGAAACGTTGGGAGCTTTCGGATTTCAGAATTCGAATTCCCGTAAGCAAGCAAGGTACACTAGTCATAGAACCATTCAAAATGTAGAAAACAGAATTCATATTGAGTACAGTAGTCACCAGCCAGACTTTGGCATTGACTTTGTTGTACAAAAGGCACGTGAAAAGATGAGCATAAAGACTACTAGTTAACACTTTGCCAAACAATTCTTTTACTGTTAGTTACATGTAAAAATGTACATTCACTTAGTAGATCTATATGATTTTTCTTCACCTGAAAGAGAAAGGGGCATTTAAGAAAACGATCTAGAGTTGTAGGCATAGATCTACTAGTTTTTCTAAAAGAGGGGTGTCCATAAGGCCCTTTTTTGGGCTAGGATAGATTTTTGCTAAAATTTGCTGATTTATACTACTATGTATTGGCTTTCATTTGGTGAAGTATTAAGATGCAGCGGCCATGTCTTCTATGCTATATGCTTGAGAAAAGTGGGTGGGGTAATTTGATATGGCATCAGCTTGTAAGACTAAATTGCAAATATCTTCCATTTGAAGCTGCAATCAATATTCATTCATTCCATGTAGGTACTTTCCCTATAAGAGAGTGTTAATGATGCAAACAATTTAAATCATCATTCTCTAGCAATGTAGTTATAATCACTTTTAAATCGTACCTAAATTTCGCTTATTTTGTCATCTCCAACTTTGCGAAAAACCACAACATAGTTTTATTGTTTTATGGAAAACTACAATATGTTGATATTACATACTAGACATAGTAGACATTCAAAAATTATGAGGAATTTGCTCTGCTACAAATGACACTGGAGTTATCTGCCCTTGAAAAAGTAAAAAATGCTAATTTTCTCATGATCTAAAGCTAAGCATATTTCCAGTATATTTCAGAGGACTAAACTCACTCAAACCTAATTTGTATAGATGTTTGTCAGAAATAAGAATAGAACAAGTCATGGCATGGTGACCTTGACCTTTTTCAGGGTCGAAGTGAGACCCAGGGCTCCAATTCATGACTGATAATTCTGTTACTAGGGTTGAGTTCACAAACTTTCAGATCACAGTTAAGGATTTCACATTTCTAGGATACAAGAATTTTGTAAGCCCATTGGCAACCTTCAATATTGGTGACATGATACTGAATTATAGTTTGGTGACCTTGACCTTTTCTTCATGGTCAGAATGAGTTTTAGGGCTCTATTCCAGAAATTCTTATTCTCTTCTTGTTGTCCTGCTAAATAAGTTAAATGAAATTTTCAAGCTGACAGTAAAAACCCGAGTAATGCTATTTCAAACTTGTCTATTTGAGAAAAATATCTCTGTATCAGACAGTGTAGATCTAAAATCAGACTGCACGTTCTGTGCAGTCTGATCTTGATCTACACTGTCCGCAAAAGGTCACTGAGTCCCGCTTAGCAGTTCAGGGTTAATACATTTCATTGGATTCATTCAAATCTAAGCAGATGTTAGTCAGGATTAGATATAAACTGAATGTAGGCTTGGTGACCTTGACGTTTTTCAATGTCAAAGTAAGACCCACACGCTTTACTCCATGAATATAAATTCTCCCAAAGGGCTCAAACAAGCATTTCTCAAGTCAAAATACTGGTAATGTACTGGGAATGAACATTGTATTAATGCATATACGATTTATTCCTGGGATGTGACAGCATATTATACTGACTCTCAGCTTGTTGACTTTGACATTTTGTTGATCTTATAGTTAGACCTAGAACGCCCTTTTAGTCCTATTGATAAAAAATAATGTTTTGGCCTGATATGATTTCTATACATCTTTTGAGATATTGCCATTGCATGCCTTTTCTTTATTGAAACAGCATCAGCAATCTCTTCAGCACTGAATGTCAGATTGATGATAAAGTGAATTAGACCTTTGTTGAAAAGAAATCACGCTTTGTCAAATAGTTTGATGAAAGAAAAAAATAACACCTTTTTTTTTTTTTTTTTTTTTTTTTTTGGGGGGGGGGGGGTATAAATAAGAATATGAACACAAAGAAACCTTGAAAGTTGCTAAAGCAAGTATGCGAGACAATTATTACAAAATTCAAATATTCAGTTAAACGTAAGTATACCACGACGGATAGTCTAATGTTTCTAAACCTATCCTGAAAAATGTTTTGAAGTACCTCTAGAAGTAATCAGTATCATACTAGTCAAGTTGAATATCTTTTTTTTTTAAAAAAAAAGAGATTGACTGCTGAGATCATTTGGCTACATTGAGACAGTTTGATAAACTTTGTGACAAGAACTGAGTAGATAAAATAATGGAATGACCTTACATCACATATCTGAATATGCAGAGACATTTTTATGTCGTTGTGTAGGCTAAATGGCCATTACACAATGAAACAGAGTATATATACTACTCAAAATTTGCTATGCACCAAATATTTCAGACATGATTTTCAACTTTGCCTGAGCTAATTACATGTATATGTGTATGTACATGTATTAGTTTTTTTTCTTTAATATGATTCAGTGATATAATTATATAGATGGTCCCAACTGTACATGTAATAAGTATAATAATAAGATTATGTTTTTATGACGGGTAAAATGTTCGTTTAAGCTAAGGAAATAATGAACCCAATAAGTATCATGGTCTTAAATGCTACGTTTGTCTGTTTGAATGTTTTTGTACGCATCATTTAACAATATTTCTGACATATGGGTGATAGCCCAATCTTTCATTTCTTTTGAAGAATTCACCAGTAGTACTATGCTGGGCTCTGAAGCCCTTTGCCAAAGGAACTCCCATGAAAACCCAGCGTTTTGAGTGAGAATTGAAGCTATAGCCCCAGGTTACATTAGATGTACGCAATGAGTGTAAGGTATTCAATCATCACTTCATCTTAAAAGATAAAGGAAAGGGCTTCTCATCATGATGTTAATGTTGCCCTTGGCATGCATCATGTACTGTCAAGGTTTCAAAAGTGGTCCACACCTCGGCAGGTGACAACTGCTGAAGGCTTGCTGCATTTTGTGACAGCAGGGCGATTTCATATTCCGCTTCAACTTGCAGTATATATACCTGTGCAAACTATCCATCCATGGTTGAACAAAAGTGGTTTTCACCAGAACAGACTCTTTTTTCTTGCAGCTAGGGTATGAGAGGGCCTTTGACCAAGCTAGGTGGACCTGAACTACACTTTACAGATGAGCCTAGCTACTGCATAGACTAAAGAAACAGGCTTGCTAGGGTATGATGAATGCTGATGTTCAGATTTCATACAGCCATCATTGCTGAAAATGGCCATTATGGAGGCTGTTTAATTTTTACCCACGGGTAAAATCAGCTGGGATTAAGTGAAATGAGCTTATCAAAGTTGACCAGTGCAGACTGACTGCCCAATAGTATTTAAATGGGTTCTTGATACCCAGGAAGGACTGTATACTACTGCAGGTTATTGGATTGTTCTAATGGACGATATAGCTCGTCTGCATACTACCCATGGTGTGCAAAAGTACCTGCGAAAAGATGGTATTGCATGTCTGGACTGGCAAATCCAATCCCCTCACCACAATCCCACAAAGCATACATGAAATGGGCCGCAGGTCTAAATTTTAGCTTTTCAGGTCTAACCAAGAAGTATCCGGAAGTTTTTTGCTATTCTTGTTCAAGAATTGAGTTAAGTTCCAAAAGAATTATCAGCAATCTGACAGGGAACAAAGAAGATTGTTTCAAGCTGTCATTAGACGGCAATATATAAGTCACATACTTGTTTTAATAATAAACTGGCTTGCATAAGCAGCTTTTTGGGCAAGTTTTGAACATTACAAGTTTTATTAAAGTATCTTTTTTAAAGTGCTAGCCAGCTGACATTCTAAAATCTCTGTCAAATAAAGTAAAAAAGAAAACAGGGAAACATCATATGCATCATTATAGAAAATACTAATTGAATTGTGTAAAAAAATCATAACATTAATATTGCAACCATAAAGCCTGTGCAATTAAGTATTTTTGGTGCTTAGCAAACTTTGAGAAATATGAGAGTTGAATGACATGACGATCAAAATGAGGAGTACTGAATTTCTTATATTGAAATACAATGTTGTAAAAGGGTTTTATTTGTGAAAAATAATCGTAAAATGTAAAGTATTTCTATTTGTATTTGATACGGTTGGAAATAATTACACACACAACAAGAGAATTTGAATTCCTGGAAAAGAGCTCTGGGTCTCATTGTGACTGTGTAAAAAAGGTCAAGGTCACCAAACTGTAATTCATTATCATGCCACCAATATTGAAGGTTGCCAATGGGCTTACAAAATTCTTGTATGCTGCGAAACAGCAAAATCCAAAATTGTGACTTAAACACTTGTGAATTCAACCCCATAAGGGCATTTATCAGTCATAGAATGGATGTCTGGGTCTCACTTCAACCTTGAAAAAGGTCAAGGTCATCATGCCATGACTTGTTCTATTCTTATTTCTGACAAACATCTATACAAATTAGGTTTGAGTGAGTTTAGTCCTCTGAAATATACTGAAAATATGCTTAGCTTTAGAACATGAGAAAATTAGCATTTTTTTCTTTTTCAAGGGCAGGTAACTCCAGTGTCATTTGTAGCAGAGCAAATTCCTCATAATTTTAGAATGTCTACTATGTCTAGTATGTAATATCAACATATTGTAGTTTTCCATAAAACAATAAAACTATGTTGTGGTTTTTCGCAAAGTTGGAGATGACAAAATAAGCGAAATTTAGGTACGATTTAAAACTGATTATAACTACATTGCTAGAGAATGATGATTTAAATTGTTTGCATCATTAACACCCTCTTATAGGGAAAGTACCTACATGGAATGAATGAATATCGATTGCAGCTTCAAATGGAAGATATTTGCAATTTGGTCTTACAAACTGAAATCGTATCAAATTACCCCACCCACTTTTCTCAAGCATATAGCATTGAAGACATGGCCGCTTCATCTTAATACTTCACTAAATAAAAGCCAATACATAGTAGTATAAATCAGCAAAGTTTGGCAAAAATCTATCCTAGCCCAAAAAAGGGCCTTATGGACACCCCTCCTTTATACCCCACTTTTTTTTCTTATACCCCCATTTTTCAATAGCAGGGGGTACAAAAAACCCCCAAATAAAAATTTCAGTGGGAACACTTCCTAGAAGCTGGTATTTTGAAAAGTTCTTCCATATATCAAAGAGCTGAAGTAACAATTACAATTTTATTATCACACTCAATTCATTTTTACTGATCTACTGATTTTCTACTATCAATAAAGTAGACTGCAAATCATGGTATACAATTTGTGCTTTTAAAACACTGTGTAATGTCGTATGTATATCTTTTGATAGGGACTGGGAAAGAACATTAGAGGAAAGAACATGAGAACTCCGGGCATGATGATACCTCAGCAACATTTTTCTTTACAAGGGAATGTATTTCAAATTAATACTGTATTACATTTAAGAAACTACCGAGCCCCAGTAGCACAGTCGGTAGCGTACAGGACTCAAGAACAGGGGATCACCAGTTCAATTCCCGGCCAATTTCTTTCGGAGGATTGTTGATAGTTAAATCAACTGGATTCATTCCTCTCCTACTGCTGTTCATTGTTTCAACAATGATTATGTGGGAAGGCAACTAGTGGCTTGGTGAGAATATTGTGCAGGGTTCTGGTAAAAGAAACTCCAGGAAAGCATGGATAGGTACACTGGCCACTGCAATATAACTGAAATAATGTTGAAAACGGCATTAAACAACACACAATCAATCAAACAACATTTAAGAAATTCATATGTTAAACCTTAGAGTGCCAAACAAGCCCATCAGACATATCCAGATGAGGAGTAAGACCAAATTAATTGCTAATTTGATAGTTTCTTTTGTCTATAGTGTTTGAGCTAAGCAGACAGTGTAGATCAAAGATCAGACTGCAGATTTTTGCTGTTTGATCTTGATCTACACTGGCTGCAAAACAACTTTAATTGTGAAAAGCCCATTAAAGGTTAACGAAATTACAGTATATTATGAGAGTTCTTACCTCTTCATCTATATTCTGAACCACACGAGCACCAAGTTCTGATTTCTTTAACTGTTCAATCCTTTCCAAAGCATGTTTTTTCTGAATATCTCTCTGTTCAGCCAGCTGTCTTTGTTTTTCCCGTTCTTTAGCTTCACGGTCAAGTCTTGCCATTTCAGCTTCAATTGCTCTTTTTCTTGCTTCTTCCTGTTGCTCATATTCTTCTCTCTCCTACACACAGAAAAAAAGTAAAATTGCAACGACAGATTTTTCACCCTTTACCACACAATCTAAGTTTTAACAACCCTGACGAAAAAGCATTATTAAAACATTATGCAAAAAGGAGAAAATGCTGGTAACCAGCATTTTCTCCTTTTCTCACAAACTTTTCTACCCTTCCAAACACATAATTCAATTTTTGAATGACATGTATTTTGTTATCTGCAAATGCTTTCAATTTGGACTGGCCCAAAATTTTGTCATAACTTAAGATTTCAGCCAGTCTGTGAGAATTGCTGTCACTCTAAAAGTTGAGTGCCGCTAACTTCCTATTTTGTCTTAATTTCCAGCTTAGTTAAATATGTCAAAAACATATACAAACAACAAAATAATTTTGAGGGGGTTAACAAGTCAGAAGTATACTGCATGAGAAGTCACTGACTTATTTATACAAATAAAACTACAACCGCATCTTTTCAGTTACTTCTCAATGCTGCTTGACATTCAAATATGTCCAACTACAGCAACTGGCTACTTATTTCCGAGTATTTGAGGTCTCTGATTTGTTCAGTAAGAGGTGTAATTGCATATTTTTCTCGACTTTTGATTCTGATGTACATGTTTTAACCCTTAACCTGCTAAATAAATTAAATGTAACTTTCAAGCCAACAGTAAAAACCCAAATGTTGCTGTTTCAAAGGTATATTTTGGGGAAAAACTATCTCCGTATCAGACTGTGTAGATCCAAGATCAGACTGCATGTTCTGTGCAGTCTGATCTTGATCTGTACTGTCTACAAAAAGTCAGTGAGTCGCCCTTAGCAGCCTAAGGGGTAAGATTAGTTTTCATGTTGCCTCTCGTAAATGTAAAGCATCTTAAGATTCAGTTCTAAGCCAATTTTCAGGTGTATAAAACTACTTCAATGACACAAACAGTTGCTTTGTCATGGCATTTCAACACCATTGAAATAATCATTGGAGTTTTGAAAAATTTACTTCCAGTTACACTATTCCACTTCTCTTGGTTTCTTGGTGGTGTCTTACCTCAGTAACCCAACTCTACACTCTACATAATTCCTTACAACACTTTGACTCTATACCAACAGATGTCAACAAATGGCACATCACAAAATTAAGGTGGCTCAAAAGATAGAAATTTTCTAAGAAGGTAAAAAATATTGTGTGAAAATGAAAAAATGCAGGTGAACAGCATTCTATCCTTTCCCAAGTTTTTGGGAACCTTCCATTTCAGGTTCATTAAAGCATACGACTGAATTCTAGACTATCCAGTGTAATTATCTAAGGCTCATACACTTGACAATGGATGACCTTTCAGACCAAATCCGTTATATTTAGCTTGGCTGTTTTCTAAGAAAACAATGAAGTATTGTTGTAGACCTGGCAGAGTCGTCTTTGCCTGTGTTGTAGTGCAAAAACTTTGACATTTTGTAATATCTCTGTTATTACTCAAGACATTTATTTCAAACTTGGGCAAGTTGTTAACTATCAAAAGGGAAACCTATACAACAAGAAAGGTAACCAACAAAGTATCTTTGACAGTTATGTCCCTTTTTCGACTTAAAATTTTCACAGAAAATCAAGCCACTAAGCTGATCATTGGCACCCACATGTGGCACTTGTGGTTTTCTTATAAAATGGTAGAAGTTTACAAAAGCTCTTCAAATGATGGTATTATTCTTTGATATTACCCTCTGGTCATTCAAATGCTCCAACTGTTCCTTTCTGTCTTCTATGATTTGTCTGCGCTGAAGTATTCTAGAGTGCTCTTTCTTAGCTGTCAGTTTGTAATTGTTGACTATCTGCGACTTTAGTTCTTCTTTCTTGGTTTGCAATGTGGCCAACATACTCTGAAACAAAGAACATTAGCATTTGATTGGCTAAAATCAAACTAGAGGCGCTTGAGCGCCTGTATCGCTCCACAGGCCTGATATTTCTATAATGGCGAAAGGAAGTTTTTAACAATTATCATTCAATCCTGCATTTTAGCTCACTGAAGAAACAATTTGGTAGACAACCACCATAGGAACTTACCTGCAAAACAACAATGAAATCCAATGAATAGTTTTAGAGAAGAAATTTTTCAAAGATTTTACTTTATACCATAAAAGGAAAATGAGTCTCCCATAAAAGCCATGTTTTTTGACAGATCTTTTTTTTTTTAAGGAATTCTGTAAACCTGTATCTAAGGAACATTCCTGCAAAATAATAATGCTATCCAAATAGCGGTTTGGGAGGAGAAGATTTTTAAAGGTTTTTTACTTTGGTTGCCATGGCAACCAGAATTCTTCATGGAACACAATTATTTGAAGGAATTTGAAAGAGGACCACCAAAGGAACATTCCTGTGAAATTTGGTAAAAAGCTGGTCAATAGTTTCTGAGGAGAAGTTTTTTAAAGAAAAAGTTTACGGACGCACGCACGGACGAACGAACGGACGGACGCACGACGGACACAACGCCATGACAATAGCTCGCTGGCCTTCGGCCAGTGGAGCTAACAATAAATGGGCTTTTATGTCACTTTAACTCTTTACCACACAAAAATTTTCGACTTCTCCAAATTAAAATCATCTGAAGACAACAATTCAAATGTTGCTCAGATGACGAGATTGGTCTTTGAATGAGTAGAAAACATTGTGAGATACGGAGAATAAGGACTGTGTAAGGAGCTTTTACTCATTTGTGTGTTTTCAAATGGTGTTTATTTAACCCTTTACCAAATGACAGAACTTTGGACTCAATCAAATGGCCTGCAACACGTGAAAAGGGGCATTCGGACATTTGCGTAAAGTGTCGTCTCGGATCAGCCTGCGCAGTCCGCGCAGGCTAATCCGAAACGACACTTTCCGTTTTTATGTAATTTTCTGTTTTGCACAAGTCTGCTGTAGCACAAAATCTAATGTAGTCGTCAAGTGCCGTACTGCGCAGGCTGATCTGAGACGGCACTTTATGCAAATGTCCGAATGCCCCTTTTCACGCGTTGCAAGCCAAATAAATAGCATTTGCATACTACAAATTAAAAGTCACTCAAGTGATGATTTCTCTCTATAATAGGGTAGAAAATATTATCGGAAAAGGAGAAAATGCTGGTAACCAGCAATTTCTCCTCTTCCTACAATGTTTTCAAAAACCTTATTTGTCAGGGTCCTTAAAACTCTGGATTGTGTCGTAAAGAGTGAACTCTTTTCCCCTCTCGTGTAAAATTTTGCAAAACGCAGATGACAAAGTTTCAAACGCACCCCTTGCATTTCGGGCTTGTAATTTTTTCAGATAATTTACAAAAAAGTCACAGATGAACCATACAGAATCTTTGCTCTTACCTCTCCATCTCTTAAATGCAATGTTCTGACTGCTTTCTGCAAAGCAACAGCTAGATGGGTGAGCTGATTGCGGATCACTTCACTTGGCATCTTCTGAATGCAAGGTCCTTCTGGTATGTCCTCTTTCTGTGAAACCCCCAGATCTGTCCCAAAACTCATCGAGGAGTTTCTGTGATCAATCCTTACCTAAATTTACATGCAAATCAATTAACCCTTTACCATACAATCCCGAGTTTTAACCACCCCGAAAAAGAAGCCTTTCGAAAACATTTTGGGAAAAGGAGAAAATGCTGGCAACCAGCATTTTCTTCTTTACCCAGAATGTATTCTAACCTACTAATTACGTTTCCATCATTTGGGCCACATTCAGATTATTGTCTGCAAGTGCATTCAATCTGAACAAGTCTACAATTTTGTTGCATGGTAAATAGTAACAATATAACCTAAGTCCTAAATTGTTCTTTTGCAACAATTAGCATTGATTTTGCCATCATATTTGGTACTGATGATTAATTCTACACCTGACAACATAATTTTAGACTTGCTCAAATTCAAAGCATTAGCAGCAGACAAATTCAATGTGGCCATTTTCTACTTTTGTGTCCAATGGGACATTAGTCATAAGACTTCCATTAAAGATCTTTATATGATGCCAACTATACAGCCAAGCTTTCAAAGCAATCTGACTCTCGGCAACACTAACTCCTGTTCATGAATCTAGCTCAAAGATTGGTGAAAACAATTTTAGAAGTTAACAAGATTTTCAAGCATATCACTAAAAACCCATTTCAAATTTGTGACCTTAGCGACCAATTTTGATCATACCTTCAGTGCAAAATACAATCATTGATGACACACTCTAACATTCCATTCGAATACTGGTCTGCAAATGGTTTCAATTTTACACAGATACAAAGTTTTGTTGTTTGGTTACTATAGATACACAATCCGTAACACACCCAGATGGATGACAGACTGACCAGCATAGCTCACCTGGAGTTCTTCATACCAAGGTAAAAATTGTAAGTACCTGCAACTCTAGCTGTCTTGCAGCATTAACAATTATTCTCTCCATTCTGAACTTTGTAGCAAAGGGTACAAGGCTTGAAAATCTGGATATCTCAATGGTTTGATATACTTGAGATACCTGAAAAATTAAAAGCATTCAAGTATAGCAAGGCAGTTTTGTGAAACACAGAGAGAGTTGCAGAGTTCAAATTTAGAAAATTTTGGAGACTGAGACTAAGAATATTCTTAAGAACGGTTGGTGAATACACTCCCAGAGGGTCCATATTCACCAACTATTCTTAAGAACATTCATGGTCTAATTTTAGATTTAGAAAGTAACACAACTTCTTATTGGCTGCACCAAATGCTTTAGCCAATTATAGGTTGTGTCACTTTCAACTTTAGGAAGTTCTTCAGAGTAAGACTAAAGAGTTCTTCAGAAAGGTTGATGAATATAGGGACCTAGGCCTGCTGGAATGGAAAAGTTTCTCTGAATCAGAAGACAAAATCTGTATTTCATTTCATTGGTTAATACCAAAACAATTACAATGAGGACTTGTTACTTGTAGTATCTTGCCTGAGGATACTCTGATGCAAGCAGCAACAGATGTCACCAACCATTCTTAAGAACATTCTTTGTCTTATTCACCAAGATTTTCTTCATTTGAAAGTAACACAACTTCTGACTGGCAAAATCAAATGGTTTAGCCAATCAGATGTTGTGTTACTTTTGACTTTAGAAAATTCTTGAGAATCAGAATAAGAATGCTCTTAAGAATGGTTGGTGAATGCGGACCCAGATTTCAAGGTAACAAGCCTTTCAATTGAGCCATTTCTTAACCCTTTACCACACAATGACGCCTTTTGACGCCCCTAAAAAAGAGGCCTTTTGAAAACATTGTGGGAAAAGGAGAAAATGCTGGTAACCAGCTTTTTCTCCTTTTCCCACAAAGTTTTCTACCCTATCAAAGAAAAGTTGCGTCATTTGAGCCACTATGAAATTGTCGTCTGCAAATGCTTTCAATTTGGATAGGTCTTAAATTTTGCCGTGTGGTAAAGGGTTAAGAGCAAAAAGTATTAACACAAGAAGCTCTGTAAAGCCTGCAATAGCTCACCTAGGATTAGGGTAACAACAAAATGTTTTTTCTCCAACATTTCTAATTACATATGACTAGATTAATTCTTTACCTCATAGACCAAAAAAAAAAAAAAAAAAAAACAGCAAGCAATTCCAAAAACCTTAGCACCAACCTGTTTAAGAACTCTAGTTACAATAATATCTTCCAAAGCTGGTACATATTGAGCGAGTTCATCATTTTCACCAATGAAATCAATGGATGACTTGACTTTCTCGTACAACTTCAGCGGATGGAATTCGACCTCTAAAGCATTGTACAGACTCTTCAGTTCAGGGTAGACATACTGTACGATGTTGTGTTTTGCTATATCACTGACAAGTGTCTGACGCTTTGGAGGGCTTGTCAGCATCAACAATGTAGCAAGACGTCTCTGTTTCTCAATGGTCTCCTCTCCGATCTCCAGAAGTGAGTCAATCGCATTTCTTGAGGCAGGTATCGGAATGGCCAGAGTAGCACAAAGGACTCTAGAAGCCATTCTGTGAATAAAGATATAGTTGCCATTAATTGGTCATCAACACTTACGCTGCTAAGCTCAATATGGTAAGATTTCTCTGGGAAGCAAAATCGGCACTATTGGCTGGAAATCTTTAGTTTATTCAGCAGCTTAACCCTTTACCACACAATGACGACTTTTAACACCTCTGATAGAGAAGGCTTTTGAAAACATTGTGGGAAAAGGAGAAAATGCTGGTTACCAGCATTTTCTCCTTTTCCCATAATGTTTTCTACCCTATCAAAGAAAAATCATTTCATATGAGCCACAATGAAATTGTCGTCTGCAAATGCTTTCAATTTGGATAGGTCTTAAATTTTGCCGTGTGGTAAAGGGTTAAGGGTGGAACCCTCACCATAAAATGCTGTGTTGTAATGACCCTGTGGTAGGTGGCTTCTGGAACACCATGGTAAAAGAAGTTAGCCACAATGTTTTCTATCTACCCTTTCAGAGACAAGGTAATCCTTTAAGACACACTTTGTTGTCTGCAAACACTCTCAATATGGACATGTCTTAAATTCTGTTTTAAATTCTTGATGCTGATTAAGAGGTAATAGAGTTTTAATAGTCATTAGATCATATTTTATGCATGGACAAATCAATATGAGATAAGGTTTCATTTTGAGACTGGTTAGTGAACTGTTTCACAAATAAGCACTAGTTTTACTGATCTTAATATGAAAGAAGTAAATGGATCTCTTTTGACAAAAAAGTGGAAAGTTAAAACTGGTACCATGTGGCTTTTGGCCAATCTTGTTGAAAATTCAAGAAAATTTTTGTTTTTGTTTTCATAATCTATCAATGTTATAATTATTTTACCATCAGATCAATGAAAGTATTTCCCTCCTCTTTGTAGATAGATACATGTAGAATTTGGGGCTTTGTCATAGAGTTGACTGATTGACTGAATGGTTTTTAATGCCACTTTCAAAACTAATTTAGTCATATCACAGTGACAGCTGTGTATGTCCTGGGTTTAACCAGTCTAGGCTAGGGCTCCGAAGTGTATTTCCAAAGAACACTCCAATGAAAAACCCAGTTGATCCAGTGAGGCTCTAGCCCTGGGCTTCCAGGTCACGAGTCCTACACTTTACCACTGAGCCACACAGGACCCCACTATGTTAAGAATATAACATATATAGAACAAGATGACAAAAAGTTTGACCCACTCAAAATAGATGCACAACAAATATCATAAATTAAGCCTGCTGGCCTTTGGCAAGTGAAGGGAAACACTGAAGCTGCTCTTTAACCCCTATCCTGCTAAATAAGTTAAACTGTCATGGCGATAGTACAGACCTGAATAATGCTTCTTCAAACTTACTTTGTTTGGGGAAAATATCTCCTTAACGGACAGTGTAGATCCAAGATCAGACTGCACTGAACGTGCAGTCTGATCTTGGATCTACACTGTCCGAAAAAGGTCGGTGAATCAAGCTCAGCAGCCTAATGGTTAACGTCTTTTTTCGAGTTTTTACAGATACAAGTAAAACATTTACCTCTGCAGCTCCTCTTGAGAAAGATTTTTCCTCTGATCCTTTGACAGATGGAAAAGCCGCGTGAGTGTACAAGCGTGGAACAGATGATTACCAGATTTCCAGAACACGAGACCTAGCTTGGTGTAGTAGTTAGCCATCAGTGACGGTCGAGGGTTTTTCTTCGATAAACATATCAATCCATGAATGTCTTCTACAGCCTTGAATGCTTCCTGAATCATGAAAAAAAAAATCACATCTAATTAACCCTTTCCCATACATTCCCGTATTTTAACAGAAAAAGGGCTTTAGAAAACATTGTGCAAAAAGGGAGAAAATGCTGATGGGATTTTTTGTTGATGGGTTAACAACTCTAACAGAGGACCATGAGACGATGCAACAATGAAAATGCAAACCTATATTAAGTTATAGATCCTTTGGATCTTCACACAAACTTTTTTTCCCCCTAAGGACCTAGTTTTCAGAAAAAAAAATTCTAAAAACTGCACACTTTAGCTTATAAAGCCAAAAAAAGCTAGCCCATGGTAGCCTTATTTTCATAAAGCCTAGTTCTATCAAGAAATCTAAAAGTGGTCCACTCAGCAACTAGAATACTCAATAATTAAATCGATTCCCACCAAAAGCTACGGTGAAATATTTACAAAGATTGTTCCTAAATTTTAGACAGAAGAATTGATAGAAAGGCATTCTATGCCACTTCAAACATTAATTCAGCCTGGTCGGGGTAGCTCAGTGATTAGTGTATCTGACTCCCAACTTGGTGGTTGCTGGTTCAACACCCGGTTGCGGCAACTATCAGCGATTTTTTACCCTCTCACCTCTGATGCGTGTGAGAAAAGCAGCCAGCAGCTTGGATAGAAAGTTTTGTCAGTATTGGTGTGAGACTTTTCTCACATGCATCAGAGGTGAGGCAAAACCATGTACCAAACTCGCAACCAGCAAGTCACAAGTCAGATACACTAACCACTGAGCTACCTATCCGGACAGATCCTTTGAAGACAATGTTCAAAGAAAAGCTAAAAACACACAGGGATGGCTTCATGCACCGACAGATGCACAACAGACACATGACAACAACATAATCCTGCTAGTCTTTGACAATTAGAGCAAAACATGATCTCACCTGCCACAGTTCCATTTGGATGGCACTGTCAAGCTGTACTAGCCTAGTCTCCAGATGCATTGCTTGAGAGTCCGGGTTGTTTAGATTGATTGCAGTCTGCTGATGCTGGTGTTTATGTATGTGACCAAGATGGGTCCTCAACTGTTTGTATAACATGTAAAACAAAGGTTAACTATCATTTATCCCTTTATCAAACAATCCCTGGTTTTCACAAACCTCAGAAAAAAGGCTTTTGAGAACACTGTTGGAAAAGGAGAAAATGCTGGTAACCAGGTCAGCCTGCACAGGCTGATCTGGGTCAAAATCTTCTTGCTACTACACAATTTTCTCTCTGTCAAGCAACTATTCTATCTCCTGATTTAAATGGTCGTCAGAATAACTGGATTTAGAAATCCAAAATTATATGATGAATAGCTTGGTATGATGCATCACAGAGATGCATTAAGCCCCCTTTTACCAGAGCATGGCTCAAATTTGTAAAGCCCATTAGCAAGTCCGTAAGGTAAAAGAATAGAAATACAGAACTTGAGTTTGAATCCCAGCACAGCCAAACTTTTTCTAAGAATGATACTTGATCACTGCTAAAGGATTCACACTTCTTTGACTGCTGAACATTATTCCTAAAATGAGGGAAGGCTGCCAAGTGCTTGTACAGAGTCTAGTACTAAGCAGCAGTGAAGGAGTCTTTAGGATGCACTAATGTTGAAAATGGAATCTCAATCTACTTAAAATGTTAACTCTGAGCATGATTGGGATGAGCCCAAGTAGCATACAGGACTTGAGAACAGGGGTTTACTGGTTTGAATCTCAAGCTTGGCCAATTTCTTTCCAGGACTGATATTCTTCAGGAATGATCCCAAAGAGTGATCATTGAGCACAACTGGATTGCTTGAGCAAAAATGTGAACAAAAGTTTCTGTACTTACATTATCACACAGCTTTCGGAATTCTGTTTTACGTGTGTACTTCAGACAAAACTTAAAAGCTGAAAATTGCAAGAAAATAAAATGAAAATGTCATTAGTCAATACAAAAGTAGATCCTCATGACAAAAGCCTATCACCTATCAACTTCTACTAATGAAAAATAAAGACTGTTCGAGTTGTATTGGGATCCTTAAAACCACATGTAGCCCTTTAATATTCTCCCGTAACAACTCTTTAGCAAACAGTACTATAACAACTCTAATCATGGGGAAAGCTTTTGAAAACATTGTGGGAAAAGGAGAAAATGCTGGTAACCAGCATCTTTCATTTTCCCACAATGTTTTTACCCTTTCAAAACAATTAGCATTACTTGAACCGTAATCACTTTGTTGTCTGCAAATGCTCTCAGACCAGTCTTAAACATTGTGGTTTTGTAAAGAGTTAACTACTACATGAAAATTAGCACATAAAAGCTGGTGTAAACACATATGGCCTGCAACACCAGAAAAGGGACTTGCTGACAAAATCTACAGTTGACGTAAAGTGCCGTCTCGGATCAGCCTGTGAGACTGCTCAGGCTGATCCGAGACAACACTTTACGCAAACGTGCGAAAGTCCCTTTTTGCATGTTGCAGACCGTATCGACTTGAAACAATTTTTAATTTTTTA
Source organism: Hippopus hippopus (assembly GCA_946811185.2). NCBI lineage: Eukaryota > Metazoa > Mollusca > Bivalvia > Cardiida > Cardiidae > Hippopus > Hippopus hippopus. Next base: position 56,403,446 of record OX328106.1, on the reverse strand, counting down.
GGGTTCTTAACACCCACTAAATATTGAAATTCATCGATGTATGAATATTTCTTTCACCTGTGGTTTTATTGCTTCTTACATTTTTGCTTAGTTTGGTCTGACTTTTTATAACGCATGAACTTTTAACAGATGGCTTTTTTATCAATGGCTTTTTGAAAGCATAACCCTGGCTACATTTTGATACCTGTCCCTGTTTTATAGGTTTTACCTTTTGATAATTTACAAGTAGTCCCAAGTTTGAAGTAACATCTTCAGTAATCACAGAGATACTATAAAATGTTAAACTTTTTGCACCACAGCACAGACGACACTAGGGCTATAACAATATCTTTATGCCTTTTTCAAAAACTGAAGCTAAAAAATTGAGGATTACCTTGTTGTGCGATATCCTGATACAATTTCTCTACCTTGGAATTATTACGAAGAAGATCCAAACACTGCCTGTAGGATTCCCACAAAAACTTGACCCATGGTGTCAATATAGCCCTATCTGTTCTGTCTTGAGTGTCTTCACCACTAACAGCTTTCAGCAACAGGCTGCAAGTATGTGTGGATTGAAGCATTTTATTGCAACTTCATAATATTGTAATTCTATTAGAATATCAACAGTGCACATTATTTCTTTTTCTAAAATGAAACCATAGAAGTTCTCTTTTCCCTGCAGTATTCTAACAAAATCAGTACAGTCTAGGTTTTCTTTTCACAATTCAGCTTTCTTATCGTCTTGCAAAAGTAATGTCGTAAAAAGGATTGAAAGTCAGCCTTGTCATATATGTAGGTCCATAATGGTGCATTATTGAGAAAAAAAAAAAACACTCATTTTACTTAGAAATGTGTCATTTTTAAAAGCACAAATCCTGAGTCAAGAAAAACCCTGCTTTGTGGACCGTGGGCTAACAGACATATAACAACATTGAAGCCATCAGAGAAAGAACTCATTTGAAGTTATTTCAACTGACAATGACACTTGAGTAATGACAATAACTTGACCTTTTACCACTCAATCCCGATTTTCGAGAACCCTAAGAAGTGAACCCTTTTGAAAACATTGCTTGTAACCAGCATTTTCTCGTTTTCCTCCAATGTTTCCTATCTTAATAAAGACAGATATCATCATTTGAGCTATACTTATCTTGACATCTGAAAATGCTTTGAATTTGGACCAGTCTGAAATTTTGTTGTTTGATAAAAGGTTAACCCTTATGCTATCTAATAAATTTAATGAAACTTTCAAACCAAAATTAAAAACCCGAATGATGCTATTTCAAAGTTTTTTTGGGAGAAAAATACTGTGTATCCTTATTGACAGTGAAGATCTAAGATCAGACTGCATGTTCTGTGCAGTCTGATCTTGATCTACATTGTCTGCAAATGGTCAGTGTGTCGCCTAGCAACCTAAGAGTTAATATGGGCACTAGAGGCTCAAGTGTGCAAATAAATACCTTTCTGGAGTGTCTGGCATTTCAAGATCATCTACATCAATGACGACTTGATGTGACTCCATTCTAGCCTGCTCTGTTTTCTGCTCCGCAAGACCAATATACTTTCTAACTACATCTTCAAGGGACTTGATATTCACCTGTATGAAACACAAAAACAATTAAAGCTTTACAACCTTTTCATACTTACAACTGAAGACAAGGAGATTTTGTAAAAGTTATTGAAGAAATCAGTTATCTTTTGATTGTAGTTTTCATGAAGAAACTGCAATGTTACATTTTGTTTGAAATTATTGCTTGCCCACACCCTTTTGAAAAGGATAGGACTAATAACTGGATTGGACAGCACCAAACAGGATCAGACTTGATAACGGAATTGGGCCGGGCAGAGCTTCAGATTGTTTTCACTGCCTGTGGGCCACATGACCCATCTAGCAGGAATTTGAGGGGTCATTTTTCAAAACCATGGGTCAAACTTAAATTATAACATTTCCAAAGCAAAATTTTGGTTTCTACAGATGCACAGAAAATTTTTTTGAAAATATTTTGGGAAAAGGAGAAATTGCCCAATTTAAGCAATTTCTTCTCTCACAATATTTTTTCTGTGACTGGGAAAGGCTTGCACCATGCGCCATAGTCACATTAGAATCCAAAATGTCACATCATTTTTGCCAATGAGTGCGCCCTTGTCCCATTCAATTTTCAACGTCGTAAAAGTATGAAATTTAGTCAGACGAATCTCCTTTGATCGGCGCCGATTAGACGCTCTATAAAATGAGTAGCTATGTGCGTGTGACGTCATGTTTTCAATCATAAAACGCTTACTGAATATTGAACCTATTTTGTCGTTTTGATGAAACTGTCCTGATTTTGCCGTAAAATTCAAATTCAACAACTACCTAAGCATTAGAATATACCACCAAAAATTTAAAATTGCATGAAGGTCAGGGCTCCATCAGTAATTTCTTTCCCACAATGATCATTTATTAACAGACTCATACAGACGATCCTAGCGAGAATCAGAGCAACTCTCAGATCTCATCTCTCTCCGAGCCTGTCCCAAGCATATCCATGGACATGCAGCAAACGTTTATCAGTGTATATTATGCTGATTGAGAAGGCCACTTTTTTTTTCATCATGAATTAGATAGGTAACATTCTCAATCAGTTTATGGTCTAATAGTATTTATGTTCCCTGCTACCCCAATTGATAAGTTCATTTCAATCATCATGCTATAATACTGCTAAAAGAAATAAAAAGATAGGAAACTAGATAGCTGAAAAAAAAAAAAAAAAACGCGAAAACCCATGACACAACAACGGTAAATTTGACACCGTCCGATCAGAGTTGTCTCAAATTGTTTCTTCATCATTTATAATGAATTTAAACAGTGAATTTACATAATTATATGGAAAGAATGATAATGAGAAAAAAAGTTTTTTTTTTTCTTTAATGAAATGAAAATAACAATGAAAGGGGGTGAAGGTCAGACCTTCGTCTTATGGAACAATGGAAGGAGGGTGAAGGTTAGGCCTTTGTCTTTTGGTGTCATCCTTATATTTCCATAATAACCAAGTAATTTTGACCCTTGATCATTTCTCTTTGACGCTTGGAAATTTCATTTTGACTCTTGAAAATTTCAGCCCAAGATTCAATGACTCTTGGGATTCAGGACCTAATGAGAACCCAGATGACTATGTTTGATTCCAAGCATTAAATATAGAACCAGCAAAAGCATTTAGCTACATTTTGACTTGCATTAGGATAGTACTATTTTAAAAAAATAAATGAAAGCAATTAAAAGATTTTTTTTTTTTTTCTTAAATTGTCACATTGGTTTTCAAAATGTCACATTGATTTTCCTGGAGGAAGGGACATTGTCCCATTGAAAATAATTCTTTCCCAATCACTGTTTTTTATAGTGTAGGTCATAATACAAATTTACTCTGTAAGAACATTTCAGCCATTTAAATTTTAGTGCAAATTGTAGATCTATATGGCATTGTTTGCTAAACAGGGCTGTTGAAAGCACGAGTAATATGCAGTGACGAGACGACAGTCACAGTAAGTGTCATCTGCTAAAAGTTTTCCCTGAATGTCATCATTAGAAACGATGATTATTTCAAGATATTTTTCATTTTTTTACCAGTATTATCTCTAACTGACTTCCGTTGGACTGGATCAGAGCTTTTGAAAAAACGTTCGATGTTTGTCTGCCTTGAGTCCGACATTCTTATAACTGGATATTCTAAACTGAAACTAGACTGGGCATCAGGCTCTATATGGGTTTTATTTAAAGATAAACGGGTACCAATCAAATCTGTCTATCGAGAACACGATTGGATATAAACTTTTTATATTGGAGGGGTGAATGTTGTAACAGCATGTAAATAAAAACAAACGACGAACAAAGGTAGAGGTTTGATAATAACATGTTGATAACCCTAAACAAGCATGTCTGGAATTTGTTTGTAAATGCCTGCGCCTCTATGGCGCACAACTTACTAAATATGTACGTCATCTTTTGAAACAGTGCAGGATTGGCACGGACTCACCGTCAATCTGAAGCTCTGGGGCCGGGTCAGACTTAATTTGATAATCAGATTGGACCTTTTTTTCTTCCAGCTTAAGGGTGTGGCCACGGTTTTGCAATCATTACACAGTCATCTTGACTAAGCTTATATTAAATGATGAAAATAATATTATTTTCTACAGTGATTAAAAAATTATTCAGTCATCCACTTTTTCCCACCATTACGCATGTTGTACATTAAGGGGGCTAAACCTATGAATCTTGTATGGACCAACCAAATTTTACCATGACGGCTTATTCCATATTCAGTAGTCTGTCAGTACTTTCAGTGTGTTGATCACTCACCTGCTGACAGATGTTCTTGTATTGATACAACCCTTCCTTGGCGATATGACTTTTTCGAAGCTCTACACACAGCTCCAGATATTTCTCCATGATCGGCTCGTGGATTTTCTGCCATGTTCTGTGCTTTTTGCTTTTGATCACATCATAAAGTGCATCCAGAGCTCTTTGCTTCTTTCCAACATCAATAAATTCTACAGAAAGAGAAAAAACAAAAGTTTCTAATTCAACACAAGTTACCTGATGATGGTCAAAAAAAAAAAAAAAAAAGCAGAATGTAGAAGACCCCTATTTTCTTTAAAAATAAAGTATGACTACCCATTACCACACAAAAAAAAGGAAAATTATTTTTTTTAGCATATTTATGATTAAAGATCAGACATATCAACCTTGTAAAAAAGCTACAGTAGTGAGATTGCAGAGGTAGGATCCCTGAATTGACTAATTACACTACTTGGGGGCGGGTATTTCGGTGGACATTTACAGTATGGGTAGGCTATTCAGTGCACATTCTTCATGGTGGGTTTTAATGGCATATTGTTCCTATGACATTACGTTTTAAACCAACCCTCCTTCATCAATACAATTACAGTTAGGGTCAAAAACCACAACTTAAATATCTGAACTTAATAATTAAAAAGAAAATAGGAGCATTTCAGTTTTGGTGGTATTTTTGTGATACGTCACTCATTATTTTCCAGATATGCAGTGGAAACCTCGATTTCTTACAACCAACATGATCATGGGGTAGTTTGGTCCTTGAACATTCAGGAAGTTCACAGATAGCACAAAGTTTTGATTCATGTCAACCTGCACTGACTGCGCAGGTTTACATGCGTCTATACTTTTTGCAGGTGCATTAGATCCCCTTGTCACAGAGCTTCAAGTGGCAAGTCACAGTTTCCTTAGTGGCCTACACATTTTTTTTTTTTCATTTGTACCAGTTGCTAATTAGGAGCTTACTTTTACCAATCCAATGCCCCTTGGCCTTGATTCAAAACAGACGCTGGTTTAAGCCTTTTAGGACTGGGTTATAATCCCGAGAAAAAAATCAAGGCCAGATATTGGGTTTGGAAATCATCTTGGTGAGTTTTTGTCAAACAACCATGCAATCATAATTTTTTTATTGAAACCTCCTATCAGTTTAACATGTAAGTCTACTTCATTCACAACCGTACATTCGTGCCCATAAGCAAGGATCGACTGGTCAATCAATGGAGATGTCAATTATAAAAATTGCATCTGGGAAATAAACTTACTGTATTTGCTTTGCATATGTGTTGTTTTGTTTCAAATCGCTTCTTACTATTGTAACTATTTATGCTTACAACCAACCTTGATCACATTCTATTTCTGGTGGTACCGTCCTTGAATTGTGCCATGAATGAATGTCATAAACACTTCCTTTACAGGCCAAGCTAATTTCAATTGTTGTTTATCATTGTCATGTTATCTTATGAATGAAATTGTACAGGTTACTAATGAATTACTACAGAAATAAGTGCGGGAATTCTTTTCTCAGTAGAACTTTCGTGTTTTTATGTCATCGTTGATAATTGTATTACTACAGGACTGAACATGCTTTGGGAACTCTCTTCTTAAAACACATGATACAATTACTTTGGCCTTACTGTCAAAAAGTGGTTGGGATAACCTTACAAAGAGAAACATTTTCAAATGCCATGCAGAAATGCTGGCATATTAGAAAAATATCTCAAGTAAAATGTAATTGGAAAATTGGCATACATATATTGTATTATTTTAGGGGCATGTCTCGAATAAAGCCTATATTTGCTTTTCTAAAACGCATTTTGATTCTATTTTGGATAATGTAGCTTCTGGAATGAAGTCGAAAGTAACCTACTTAATGACATCATCTCACCAGATTCATCAGTATAGCTGAAATGCTTGAGGGCACAATCCAAGGACGGTCGATGATACCTAACTGGGGTACATTTCACTAAACTGCATAAGCATGAAATTTGCGAAGAAAACATTAAGTCTGATAACAAGTTTCACTGAACTGCATGACTTAATGATTTGAGATATTATTTGCATAATTTTATATTCAATCCCCAAAAAGTTGCGTAAATCTGCGCAATTTAGTGAAAGGTATCCCTGGTCCTTTACTAAAACATCTGTCACCCAAACTGTCTCTGGGCCAAAACGCTCAAGGATGTGTTGTAGTACAGATAACTGTCCCCAAAGGCGATGTTACTTTTTGACTGGTCGCCTCTGGGTACAGAGACGATCAAGACAAATCAGCTGAAAGCTGAATGTGCAAGTTTGAACTCTCATAATTCCGCAAATAGAGCACTAAACTAGGATTTAAACATACCTGTTGCTTGCGTATTTAACAACCCTTTGTTTGAAATACAAATATTTTCAATTTAAACGCTGAACATAGAGAAAACCGTGCATTTCATCTGTTACTCGAGTTGTTTATGTTATGTTCCCGAAAACAGACAAAATGGCCTCCACGCACGATAAATTTCGCCAGTGTTTTTTCCGAGATATACATGTTATAAACGACGTCTACAAGCTCTTCATGTAATGAAAGGTTTATTTATTTGTCTTTGGTCATGTTTGTTACTAAAAGTCAGTTGGATTTTGCTGCAATACAGATTAAACCGACGAAACAGTAAGTTAGTATAGCGCTCTATCTTTGCTACCAGAAAATTTACGATGGACTTGAGACGGTAAGGTGCACAATAAATGTCCAAATATGAAAAATATCACCGTAGCGTCTCATCATTGAGACTAGGATGTGTTGTAGTTGACATTGGGTAGACTCACGACCAGGTACCCTGGCTAGCTCAGTTGGTAGAGCTGCGATACTAGTGTTCTGGGAGTCGTGGGTTCGAGTCCCACGTCAGGCACACTTTTCTCCCTTGATTTAATTCATTGGCGACGAGGTCAATTGGTGAGTGCAGGTAAGCGGCACCAGCAGTCCGTGGGGACTGCAAGGGGAGTTGGTTACTCCCAAAGAAATCAGGAGGGGGAGGAGTGTTGCAGTTGACATTGGGTAGACTCACCACCAGATGCCCGGCTAGCTCAGTTGGTAGAGCTGAGGTACTAGTGTTCCGGGGGTCGTGAGTTCGAGTCCCACGTCGGGCACACATTTCTCCCTTGATTTACTTCAGATGGATGGTAAGAACTTATGAACCACTACAACTAAAGTCGTGACAAAAAAGTAAAATTATGGATCTAATCAAATGCTTGGTTTGAATCTCTTTGAATCTCCTCAATAACTTCAATTCAGCGGGGGCGGGCGGGGGGCGAATCTTTATGGTGTCAAATTTTTGGGAGTCTAGAATCAGGGCATATTGTTACAAAACTTACCATTTGCTCGCTTTAGAGCGTTCTCTGGTCTCTGAAAATATGTCGGCATCTTGCAAGCCGATAATTTTTTGCCTGAAAACTTCAACCAATCTGTTCATACATGGAATAAATGTCACGTCCTTCTTTGTACTGTCGCCGAAATTTCCTCAAGATCCAGAAAATGGCGACTTCCCTAAACACGTGGTATGTGACGTCAGTGGCGGTGCAAACGACTACCGGAATACATCGAAACACTGGATTGCAGTCGAAATTCGTAAGCCACCACTGAAATACTGGAACGCACGATCGATACTAGAAGGCTGACATTGGAAAAAAACCAGAGTAAAGTTTTAATGACCTGACTCCTTCTATTGAAATCCCGGAATGCAGTGGAAATTAATTGATAACATTTCTAGAAATACCCAGAACGCATCAAAACTCATCGAAATACCATCCAAACCCTTTACCAAACAATCATGTGCTTAAACAGTCCTGAGGAATAAGGCTTTTGAAAACATTGTTGGAAAAGGAGAAAATGCTGGTCACCAGCATAATTTTCTCCTTTTTCCTGAATGTTTTCCACCCTCATACTGATAAATTTCTTCATGAGCTACATTTAACCCTTTACCGCACAGTATCAAGTTTAAACCACCCTAACAAAGAAAGCTTTTGAAAACATTGTGGAGAAAAGGGGAAAAATGCCGGTGAACAGCATTTTTTTCTTTTTCCACAAGTTTTTCTGCCCTTTTCAAACCAAAGCTCATAATTTGTGTCACATTTTATTTGTTGTCTGTACATGCTTTCAACTTAGACAAGTATAAAGTGGTGTTGTCAGGTAATGGATAAATTTGTTGTCTGCAAGTGCTTGATTATGGCTGCATCAACTGATTTGATAGCCTTTGCAGAAAGCAAATGACACATAATTTTAAACTTGTCTAAATTGAAAGCATTTGCAGAGGACAAAATAAACCTGACTCAAGCATTGAAATTTGTTTACAGAAGGGTAGAAAACATTATGGGAAAAGGAGAAAATGCTGGTTACCAGCATTTTCTCCTTTTCCCACAATGCTTTCAAAAGCTTTCTTCTTCAGGGTCGTTAAAAGTTGGGATTGTGTAGTAAAGAGTTGAATGATTAGATTTGTGTTTCAAAGGGTAGCAGCAATTTAACAGCATTGTTTTTAATCCTTTATCACAATGTTTTCAACAGCCCTCTGCCTTCACACGGGTAGGAAACTTCATATTCAGAGCCAATGGCAAGAATGAAGGGATTTGTCCTGCTATGGGTACAAAATGTGTAGGAAATACCGTGGTAAAAGGAACAAATAATGCCATCAGCATTTTCTCCTTTTCCCAAAGTAAGTCTGGAAAAGCCTAGCTGCTTCCATAGGGTCTTTAAAACAGGGGATTTTTTCCTTGAAAGGAATAACTGACTATGACCAACTTGACTTGTTATATGAAATTTTTAACCCTTTACCCCACCATCTCAAGTTTTAATAACCCTTCAGGAAGAAATTTTTGAAAACATTGTGGGAAGAGGAGAAAATGGTGGTCACCAGCATTTTGCTTTTTTCCCCACAATGTTTTCCACCCTTACTCTGACAAGAAATTTTATCATATGAGCCGCAATTAACTTGTTGTCTGCAAAATTAATGCTTTCAATTTGGACCAGTCTAGAATGAAGTCATTTTGTAAAGAGTTAAGCCTAAACCAAGGCACAAAATTTTGGCAGTGTAAACTCACTTGAAAGCTGACAAATGAAATGTGGCTAGAATGACGGGGTTTGTCCTGTTAAGCATAATTTATTATTATATGTAGAAAATACTGTGGAAAAAGGAACAAATAATGCCACCAGCATTTTCTCCTTTCCAAAAAAATATGCTCTGTGAAAAGGGGCTTAATGCATCTGCAAAAAGTATCAATTCACATCAGTCTGTGCAGTCCGCGCAGGCTGACCTGGGCTGAAACTTTTTGATTTTGGTCACTTTTCTGCATGTCAAAGAACCAGAGTACCTCACGAATCAGTCGGTTGTTAGAGAAAATGGATGTTATAGATCCACAATTACATGACAACTGGCTTGCTATCATGGATCTCTGAGATGCATTAAGCCCCCTTTCACAAAAGCATGGCTCACATGTTTTGAAAAATCTAACTGCTTCCGCTGGGATGTTAAATCAGAGGATGTTTTGGTGAAGGGAATAAATTACTATGACCAACATGACTTGTTACATGATCTTTTTAATCCTTTACCACACAATCTCAAGTTTTAACTACTCTAAAATTTTTAATGACTTTAAAGGAAGAAGCTTTTGAAAATATTGTGGGAAAAGGAGGAAATGCTGGTTACCAGCATTTTCTCCTTTTCTCACAATGTTTTCCTAACTTTTTCAAAGACAATTTCCACTATTTAAACCAAATTTAATTTGTTGTCTGCAAGTGCTTTGAATTAAGACAAGTTCAAAATTAAGTTGCTTGGTGAAGGATTTTATAGCTTTCATTGAATTAGAATAAGCAAAGATAAGACACTGGTCATGGGCCAGAAAGGAACAACTTAAAATATCAAACCATTCAAGATATGAAAATGGTCATCGGCCAGAAAAGAATTAATGTTTTCACAAAGACCTCTATCAATTTTGTTGACAATATTAAACCATGTCAACTGGCTACAAGCAACAGACTTTCTTTGACAAATTTTGCCCTTTAAAAACTTACCAGTACATATAAAATATGTATACGTATTTGTTTAGTTTATTTAGAGGGCAAAGCACATGATCCACCAACACACACCCACATCCTGCCCTTGTGTTACCAGCCTGGTAGGTTACCATTGAGCTACTGTGGTACAATCATATTCTCTTGGTCTTTCTGTCAATTTATTTTTTACTTCTTTTTCATTCTTGTGTGTCTAGCCCTTTAACTCTTGATCAAAAACAGCCCATCTATCAACCATTAGCTTGCTTCATACAATATAAACAGTCATCTCTAGCCAATAGTAACAAGAGGGTCATGCTGGCCCTGTATTGCTGCACTGCCTAATATATGAGCAATACATGTATTTGTCATTAAACTGTAAGAAATCTGTATTGCAACAAGATTTCATAAGAAAAAATAAGCATGGACAACTGCACCCTCCCCCCCTCAAAAAAAGTCATATCTATTTTACATGCCAAGATTTTGTTAATGAATAAAAGCAGGTCTAATCAAGTATCATTCATACCACATTTTTATGAAATCTGATAAAAAATTATTTTTACAGGTCAGTCAAGAAGATTTTCAAAAGTTTTCTCTTTAAAAGCCTCTATGAAAGTTGTAAGTCACATGGTGAAGCCATTTTAAACCGAAGGTCTACAATTACATGAATTCTGGTAGAAGTACACTAGATGAAATCATACACCAAATAATATAGATCTAGGTTAAATGGTTATAAACAAAAAAATATTTAAAGTTTCTATGATATAAAGCCCATGTACAAGGTGTGATCCCTGGGGCAGACCAATTTGAATCCAGGGCTAAATTTTGAATAAAACTGGTAACAATCAACTAGATGAAACTCCCTGCCAAATTTGGTAGCCCTAGGATTTATGGTTTCTCCCCCCACCTATCTGTGTTAAAGGCCTACTGTCTAGAAGATCATGGCTAACTTTGTTGGTTGAATGGAACTTCCTTGTATAGGAAACTATACGGTAGAATATTGGTGAAACCAAAGGAACACATGAATAGGTCAGATGTCTTTTATTTCTGATAAAAACTTTTGAAAGTGGTCTAAAATAAATTCAATAACAACAAGAGGGCCCTGATGGCCTTAAAGTCGCTCACCTGAGTCTTTTGACCAAACATGACCCATTTTCAATCTCTTTTGAGATATCATGACAAACAATCTACTAAGCTTTCATAATTATTGGACTGAAAATGCCTCTAGCATGTACAAACTTTTTTTTAGAATTTCTCTCAGTGACCTACTTTTTAGCCAACCATGGCCAATTTTCCCATTGTAGATATTATCAAAACAAGACTGAAAATGTGGCCTCTAGAGCGTACACAAGGTTTTCCTAAGATTTGACCTAGTGACCTAGTTTTTGACCCGACATGACCTATTTTCAAACTTGACCGAGACATCATTAAGACAAACAATCTGACCAACTTTCAAGAGTTTTGGACTGAAAATGTGGCCTCTAGAGCGTACATAAGGTTTTTCTAAGACTTGACCTAGTGACCTAGTTTTTGACCAGACATGACCCATTTTCAAACTCGTCCGAGATATCATCAATACAAACATTCTGACCAACTTTCATGTGTATCTGACTGAAAATGTGGCCTCTAGAGTGTACACAAGGTTTTTCTAAGATTTGACCTAGTGACCTAGTTTTTGACCCAAAATGACCCATTTTCGGAATCATCCAAGATTTTATCAAGACAAACATTCTGACCAACTTTCAAGTTTTGGACTTAAAATGTGGCCTCTAGAGCGTACACAAGGTTTTTCTAAGATTTGACCTAGAGACCTAGTTTTTGACCCGACATGACCCATTTTCGAACTTGTCCGAGATATCATCAAGACAAACATTCTGACCAACTTTCAAGAATATTGGACAGAAAATGTGGCCTCTAGAGCGTACACAAGGTTTTTCTAAGATTTGACCTGGTGACCTAGTTTTTGACCCGACATGACCCATTTTCAAACTCGTCCAAGGTATCAACAAGACAAACATTCTGACCAACTTTCAAGAATACTGGACAGAAAATGTTGCATTCTGACCAAGTTTCATGAGTATCTGACTGAAAATGTGGCCTCTAGAGCATACACAAGATTTTTCTAAGATTTGACCTAGTGACCTAGTTTTTGACCCGGCATGACCCATTTTCAAACTCGTCCGAGATATCATCAAGACAAACATTCTGAGCAAGTTTCATGAGTATCGGACTGAAAATATGGCCTCTAAAGCGTACACAAGGTAAAAAGTTGACGACGCACTACGGACGACGGACACAGCAAGATCACAATAGCTCACCATGAGAACTTCGTGCTCAGGTGAGCTAAGAACATATTCACATTTTTCACCAACATAATCAACAATTGCAGCTCAAATACATTCAATACAATTAACAATTGCAGCTGTAATTTCGAGTGGGCTCAGGTCTTTTGACAGCATTTTCTAACTTACATGTATGTATGTAGGGGCCAGTTCCACACATTTCTAGTGTATATTGGTACAATCCTGTACCTTTGATTAAGAGCTAGTGCTTTGATATAGTGTAGTTTTTTTTTTTATGCAATCCACATTTTAAACATACTTATTTTACATTGATTGAGAAACCAAGTTCTTGCAACTTATACTAATCTCTCTTGATTCTGCTTCCTGAAAACTACACCAGTACTTCCGCACATTTCTAGTGTATATTGGTACAATCCTGTACCTTTGATTAAGAGCTAGTGTTTTGATACAGTGTAGTTTTTTTTCATGCAATCCACATTTTAAACATACTTATTTTACATTGAATGAGAAACCAAGTTCTTGCAATTTATACTAATCTCTCTTGATTCTGCTTCCTGAAAACTACACCAGTACTTGCGCCAAATCCACATTTTGGTCTTATTCTAATATAAATTGTTCGCCCTATCGGCTTATGCCATTGTATTAACCCTTTACTAAACAGCATAACTTTGGACTAAACCAAATTGGAAAGAATTGCAGATGACAAATTTTGCTAAAATGATGATTTTTGTTGTTGATAGAGTAGAAAACATTGTGGGAAAAGGAGAAAATGCTGGTTACCAGCATGTTCTCCTTTTCCCACAATGTTTTGAAAAGCCTTCTCTTTCAGGGTCATTAACAGTCTGGATTGTGCGGTAAAGGGTTAAATATAAGCAGGATTGTTGAAGATGATTGTTCATCCCCAGGCACCACTCAGATTGACCATGGCAAACAAACAAAACTGGACAATTTGCATCGAATTATTGCTGAGTTAACCCGATAAGCGCCGAATAAACCAACTGGATATTCTCAGTCTAGAATAAAACTCAGATAATTGCGATTTCATGGTTGGTTTTGGCTACAGTGTCTCAGCAAAGCGGAAAGTGTAGATCAAAGATCAGACTGCACATTTTGTGCTGTCTGATCTTGATCTAAACTGGCTGTAAAGGCAACTATGGTTGTGAAAGGCACTTGAAGGGTTAACACGCAAGACTGTCCAATTATATTAAGACAGCTCCCTTTTATAATATTCACCGGTTTATCTTAGTATACATGATATGATTGTCATTTATACAGTACTTACTTCTGTAGATACTTTAAAAATGGGTTATTGTTGTTTGGACATATATGGAAACAAACTGCAACTTCCAAGTATACATGATTCATGCAAAAATAATAGTTTTTAGAGTGTGTCAAAATGAGCCATGCTCTGGCAAAAAGGAGGTTTAATAAACCTCTGTGATGCATTATACCAAGCAAGTCATCACATAATTATGGATCCATAAAATCCATCCAGTCTAACAATCAACTGTACCTGGAAATAAATTAGTCCTCTGACATACAGAAAATTTACTACTAACAAAATGTTTCGACCTGGATTGAAACTTTTTGCAGATGCATTAAGCCGCTTCTCACAGAATGGCTTGCAACACGCGAAAAGGGGCATTCGGACATTTGCGTAAAGTGTCGTCTCGGATCAGCCTGCACTTTACGACTACCTTAGATTTTGTGCTGCAGTAGACTTGTGCAAAACAGAAAATTACATAAAAACGGAAAGTGTCATTTCGGATTAGCCTGCACGGATTGCGCAGGCTGATCCGATACGACACTTTACGCAAATGTCCAAATGCCCCTTTTCGCGTGTTGCAGGCCGAATGTAACTCAAAAGATATTTTCTTTCATACTTTTCATTTTCTCATTTAGGGGCTGGTAAATATTTTGTCTAACCTGTGGGCACTGTATCAGTGTACCATTAATATCGCACTGTTAAAAGTCAGGAGTGTGTGGGAAAGGAATAAAATATTTTCAAAGACTACTGACAATAATATAACTTGAGTCAATCGAGAAACCACTGCATTGAATGGGCTGGGAACCTGCCTTGTAGACTGGTTGAGGATTGATACCAAAAAACCCTTGATTAACCCTTTTAGTCCCATAAGCTAAACCAAGGACTTTTGCAAACTGCAAAGATCAGACTGCACAGAACATGCAGTCTGTTCTTGGATCTATACTGTCACCTTGTTCAATCCAGCCTGTAAGACAGAAATCTTTCTTAGTTTAAGAGGATTGTATTTTCTGCCATCAAAAGAGGTTGAGATTGTATATTTGGCACTATACGAACTAAACCTTTACCATTCAATCCTGAATTTTAACAACCCTGAGGAAGAAGACTTATGAAAACATTGTGGGAAAAGGAGAAAATGCTGGTAACCAGCATTTTCTCCTTTTTTCACAATGTTTTCTACCCATTCAAAAATAAATTCCATCATTTGAGCTATATTTAGATTGTTGTCTGCAAATGCTTTCAGTTTGGACAAGTCTATAAATTTGTCTCTTGGTAAAGTGTTTAACATATGGGCATTTATTACTCAAGTCCAAAACATGCTTTCGACAGAGTGCAGGTTGACAGACTATTGATATACAAAGACACAAGGCATGTACGTAGTCACATGTACTGTGAAAATAAAATATGGAGATTGCAGATTGTATGTGTTAGTTGCGATAAGAAAATGCCCAGAAATTTGTAACTGGTAATGTAAATAAAAATTACATAAAAAAATATAACATAGGTAATATTTGACGTAAGGCCTAACAAAAAAAATCTGTGTTCAGGGTTTTGGTCCGAGATGCTGTAGGTAGGGTCGGGAAAACCTTAACACAGATATTTTTTGATAGGCCTAATTTCTAAATTCAAAAGCCATGTCATCAAACTGGCTAAGATAGAATATCACCTTGAAGGATGAAAAAAAGTGTGTGTATTGAATTCATGCTCAGCTGACATTGTTTACTAAATACTTCAGAAATAGAGATAATACAAGAACTATAAAAAACAGGATCTCTGCATGAAGGTACCAACGCTCAACTGCTGGTACTTGATTTTAAGTAAAAATTCAAGGTCAAAAAAGGAGCATAAACTGTGTCGAACATACTTTGATGGCTACCTGCCCTTGTTGCATGGGTTCTCCTTTTGATAGTTATTAACTTGTCCAAGTCTGAAGTAAATATCTTCAATAATAACAGAGAAATTGTAAAATGTCGAAGTATTTGCATGACAACAACAACACAGATGACAGGGCTACAGCAATAACTCATTATTTTTTTAGTAAACAGCCGAGTTAACCCTTTCCCAAACAACAAACTTGAGACCCTTCCAAATTGAAAGCATTTGCAGACAACAAATTTGAAAGAGGTACAAGCTAACTCAAGTGTTTTGATACGGTAGAAAACATTGTGGGAAAAGGAGAAAATGCTGGTTACCAGCATTTTCTCCTTTTCCCTCAATGTTTTCAAAAGGCTCCTCTTCAGGTTCGTTTAAAGTCAGGATAGTGTGGTATAGGGTTAACAAGAGCATTACATGCTGGTGCCAACTTTCTGCTGCAGTTGCTTTTAAAGATGGTGAAAAAGCTATGCAGAAAAAGGCTAGTAGCTGCCAGAAGCAAACAAAGTGGGGGTTAAAAACATTAGAGTTCAAATCATACCTTTCGAAAGTATGCAAATTATTGTGAAGATGACAATCTGTTATTGTACAGTCTGTCCAAGTGTTAGTTGCTGGCAGAAAAATGAATTAAAAAAGTTAACAAAATATAAATAACCTGGCAACTTTTGACCTCACCGTCACCTCATTTCAATTTAATTTTCTGCGACTAACAGTTGGACCATCGTACAATAATAGATTGTCTTCACAAAAATATTGTAAAAAGGCATGATTGAAATTCAAATGCATTTTAACACCCCTTTGTTTTACTTTTGGCTGCTACTGCGGCCTTAATGTCTAAGGAACATACTACCTAATGAATCTGCCTATCATTAGACAAAATGCTTTTCATGGTTTCATAGCTACATGATAACTTACTTGGTCAGTAATCATACAATTATGATGACTTAATAGCAAGGCCTAGATCATGATGGCACTAGGATATTATGAAATGTCGATGTTTTTGAATATTTTAGGTTGAAAAAAGGGCATAATTACGTCAAAAATATTTTGATGGTTACCGGATGTATGGGTTCCCTTTTGGTAGTCAACAACTAGTCAGAGTTAGGAGAAAATATCTGCAATATCATAGGTATTTTAAAATATCAAAGTTTTTGCAAGACGACGATGCCAGGGCTATGACAATACCTTGACATTTTCTTCGAAAACAGCCGAGTTAAAAATGGCACAAATTCCTTAATCACACAACAAAATTTAGACTTGTCCAAATTGTAAGCATTTTGTAGACAACAAAGTCAATATAGCTCTTACGTTGAAACCATTGTGGGAAAGGACAAAATGCTGGCTACCAGCATTTTCTCTATTTCCTACAATGTTTTCAATCCTTAGGCTGCTAAGCGTGACTCACTGATCTTTTGCGGACAGCGTAGATCAAAGATCAGACTGCACAGAATGTGCAGTCTGATCTTTGATCTACACTGTCTGATAAGGGTATATTTTCCTCCATATAATAACCTTTGAAACACCAATTTCATTTCACTTATTCAGCAGGATATGGGTTAAAATCCGTAATCCCCAGGATCGCTAAAGCAAGAGATGGTTTGGAAAAGGGTAAAGGTTAAGATATTCATTTTCAAAAGATTGATTGATTGATTGTATGGTATTTAACGCTGTTTACTACATTTTCAAACAACAAAAAATGAAGAAGGCAGGGTGATAGAATGCTACACTGAGCACTATCAGAGTAAGTCCAATTTCTCAAAACCGATCCTTATATCTTCTAATGCAATAGTATTTGTGTGATTTGAAAGGGTTTATATTTTCATAATTTTGGTGGTCAGAAATAAACAATATAAAGCATTATGATTAATTAATATGTATTTTCGCAACATGTGTTGGCAATTCAACAGCACTAACAGACAGGGGCCACATTCCACCAATAATCCCAGCCTGAATAGAGACTCCTGTTGCCACCGCAAGTTCTGGATCAACAGATGTATTTGGGTCCTTTCCAAAATATTGACCAATCAACTCTCGAACCTTTGGTATCCTAGTTGAACCACCAACAAGAACGGTCTCATCAATATCTTCGACAGTCAATTCAACGGCTTCTAAAACTTTTTCTATAGGCTCAATCACCTTAGCGAACAAATCCTTATTTATAGATTCAAACAACGTTCTTGTCACTACTTCTCTGTAGACATCACCACCTTTGCCAGATTGTCCCATGGAATGTAACTTTATCTGTATCTCACTCTCGTGTGAATGTGTCAAGTTTATCTTTAGGTCTTCTACGTGCAGCAGAAGTGTCTGCTGGTCCTCTTTATCAACTAATGGTTGGTTGAACTGTGTTTCGATTTTGTCTTTAAGATATAACAGCAGTCTTTGATTAAAATCTTGGCCACCCAACCTGTTGTTGCCTGAAAGTAGATATAACTGACATCACCCTTTATTTTCACCTTACAACAGCTTTTATCAATCATTCAGCCAAAAAGCATCTATACATACATATAAACCATGCTCTGTGGGAGGGGAGTTTAATGCATTTCACAGAAAAGTATCATCAACATAAGTTTTACTACCTTTGACAAATCCTTCAGTTCCCTTTATCTATAATCATGAGACATAAAATTCAATATATGGTACATATGAGCCATGCTCTGGTAAACGGGGTTTTCATGCATCTCTGTGATGCACTTTTCCAAGTAAGCCATCTTATAACTATGGACCAATAAAACCATTTAGTCTAACATCCGACTGAATCCTGAGGTAGAATGGTCCTTGGACATGCAGAAAATTAAAAAATAGCAAATAGTACAGAACCATGTCAACCTGCACAGACAGCGCAGGCTGACATTGGTCGATACTTTTTGCAGATGCATTATGTTCCCTTTTTACAAAGCATGGCTCAATTGTACAATATTCACATACCTGCCATAGCCTGGGTTAGGAACATCCCTCCCTGTACATTCAGGAGAGAAACATCAAGGGTTCCGCCCCCAAGGTCTACAACTACGACATTTTGTAATCCCAGCTTGTTGTGTAAACCATAGGCTAACGCTGCTGCAGTTGGTTCATTGATAATTCTCATCACCTCTAGACCTACAAATTTAAATCATAAACTTCTTACCACACGCTCCAGAGTTTCAATGACCATGAATAAAAAGCCTTTTCAACACATTGTGAGAAAAGCAGAAAATGTGGCATCTTTTTCAGGGTTATTAAAACTCAGGATTTTGTGGTGAAGGGTTTAAGAACTAGCAGGGGTTTCCCTGACCCCATGTTTCCCTGACCCCATGTTTCCCTGACCCCCCATGTTTCCCTGACACACCCCCCCCATGTTTCCCTGACCCCCCCATGTTTCCCTGAACCCCCCCCCCCCATGTTTCCCTGACCCCATGTTTCCCTGACCCCATGTTTCTTTGAATTTGGACCCTCAAATTTTCTAAATGACCCCAAAAATTTATATGTGCGCCTTCTGTTATTCATACGATAGGGGTCAAATGACCCCTGCATTAAAAAGTCCAGGAAAACCTTGAACTAGTATAGAATGCTAACCTTATTGCAGTGAAGCATGAGAGTAAAGGGACATAAAATGTTACAATTTCAGTTCTCAAAATGCCTGCCAAATATTACTCTAATTCATGTAATTTGGTTGGATATATCTGGCAGTCACACACATAACTTCAAGAGAACTGCATGGAAGTCCCAATGCTTGGCTGCAGCTGCTTGATTTTTAATGAATAGCTTAAGTAAAAAAAGACGGGGCATAAATGTGTCAAAAATAGTATATCTCCTCTTGTTGTATGGGTTCCCCTTTTGATATTTAACAACTTGTCAAAGTTTGAAATCAATAACATCAGTAACAAGAGGGCCATTGGCCCTAAAGCGCTCACCTGAGTAAAGTCATCTATGGTTGATAAAGCTGCAGAGGTCCTGGTTTTAATGATGTAAACAAATGAATGTAAGTGACCTACTTTTTGACCAGGTGAGAAACAATTTCAAGATATCATCAAGACAAATTTTCTGAACTAGTTTCATGATTATCAGAGTGCACACAAGGTTTTTCCTAAGATTTGGCCTTGTGACCTACTTTTTGACCCTGACATGACCCAATTTTGAACTTGTCCTAGATATCATCAAGACAAAGATTCTGACCAAGTTTCAAGAGTGTCAGGCTAAAAATGTGGCCTCCAGAGTGCAAAATATTTAGCCCAGTGACCTACTTTTTGACCAAACATGACCCAATTTTGAATTTGTCCCTGATTTTATCAAGACAAACATTCTGACGGAGTTTCATGAGTATCTGACTGGGAATGTGACCTCTACAGTGTACACAAGGTAAATGTTGACGCTTTCACGACGAATGACGACACAGCACAATCACAAAAGCTCACCTTGAGCACTTTGTGCTCAGGTGAGCTAAAATCACAGATACTGCAAAATGTCTGATTTTTTTAAATCACAATGACAACACAGACAACGACACCAGGACTACGGCAACACCTCTATCTTTCTTCGAAAACAGCCAAGCTAAAACCTTTTATGTCATACCAGCTAGGGTAGCTGCTTTTCTTGTAAAGTTCCTCTGTTTCTGATCAAACTCTGCTGGTACAGACAAAACCACTTTTGTCACCGGGGCAGTCAAGTTACGGGCTGCAGCCTCTCTCAGGGTAGCTATAATAACAGCGCCAACATCCTCGGGGTATAACACCCGTACTGACCCGTTCACAACAATCTCAAAATACGCCATTTTGTTGTCATCTCTTTTGATCTGGAATGTGAAAAAAAAAAATTCAACCCATAGACAGTTTATTTGTTTGTTAGTACTGAGGTTAACGCTGTTTTAACAGCTTAGGTCATATCATGGCTGCCAGTGTATCAACACATGTGTTTTCTGGCTTTCTGACACTAGTGCTGACACAACTTTCTTTCCAAACTACTTTCTAATATTCATCAAGAGGTGAGAGGCAAAAAATCTCCGAAAAAGAAAGTTTACTGCAACCAAGTAATAAACCTGCAACCACCAGGTCACGAGTCACATACCCTAACCACTGACCTACCCAGTAGTGCACAGGACTTGAGAACAAGGGGTCGAGGGTTCGATCCCTGGCTCTGCCAATCTCCTTCCGAGGATTGATGATAGTCATTGAAACAGGATTCATTCCTCTCTCACCGCTGATCATTGTCTCGACGATGGTTATGTTCAAATGCAACCAGTGGCTTGGAAAGAAAATTGTGCAGAGTACTGGTGAAAGAGACTCCAGAAAAGCATGGACAGGTGCACTAGCCGCCATGATATGACTGAAATAATGTTGAAAACGGCATTAAACACCATACAATAACTAGCCAGGCCCCACAGACAGCAAGACCCAAGTTGGCAAATATTTTCAGTCAGTTGAAGAGATCCAAATATTTGCTGCAAATTTTGCGCCATTGCAGGCAGAACAGGGCTTTTTTTTCCAAAAATTGGGAAGGGGCCTTAGCCTTTCATTTTGGGAAATTCAAGTGCGATTTTGGCCAAATTGGGAAAAAGCAGACTGACTTTCAAGGTACATCAATAAAACAAATTAATGGCAGTGTACATACATACAGTAAATAGAAAGTTGCAACAATTTAATAATAATTGAAACAAATTCAACAGTTACACTATACATGTAACAGCTTAAACCATGGCCAAATATCTCACAGTATTTACGCATAAAGGCATATAGCCCTTTTTAACACTACTGTGGTACACCCATGGGTGCCAGAGTTAATACTTCAGCAGAACTGCTTTCCAGCCATCACATGATACAAGGGAATTATTATATGTGGAAGTTACAAGGCTAGGCTTGGATACTATGTCTGGAGATGTAGACTTCGTATCATGTGCAGTGATAATAATTGTCTAGTTTTCAGACAACGGGAGATCGGCGATGTCCAACGGACCCCGCACTTCAGATTGAGACTTGGAGATTTGATTACCTGCAAATCGGTTTGCAAAGAATTTGAACGTTTTGAACGAATTTGAAAGTAAAAAGGCTGCGCTGGCCTTTATCGTCTGCAGCCTGTTTAACAAACTGTTTGTAATGTTTCCCGGTTCTTGACATGTTTTACTTGGATACAGCGTGTTTGGTTTTCTTTCAAATATGTTTACTGCAACCAAGTAAGAATGTGTTCCACAGTGTTAAATTAAGACAACTTCTTTTGTAAGCTGTAATTTTTTACAAAAGACAAAAAAGAATTTAATATCGAATGATAGGGAAATGACAACTGCGTCAAGTCTACGTGCAGTGTTATAATGCACAAAAAATATCTCGGTTAGGTTAAGGTTGCCTCCATAAAACGAACCGAATGGCGCCAAGAAACCGCAACAGTTCGACTGTACTGCAGCGCAATCAGCTGACTCATTTCGGTACAAATCAACAAAAAAAACCCTGATTTTGGTTTCAATCGCTGCTAAATAACGAGTTTTTTGTTTGATCATGTGAAATAGCTTGCGAGATACTGGCATTTTAACTTATTGGGAATTTCAGCATCGTATCATGAGAAATTCTTTTAGCAAAATTGGGAAATTCTTTACCAAAATTGGGAAAAAAAGATGCTTTTTGCAATTGGGAAGTCACCGAATATTGGCCTCAATTATAGAAGGAAAAAAAGCCCTGCAGAATATTCACTAATCATCTTGGCCATACTCTACATGTGTCCCAAAATGCACCCAACACTGCTTAGAACAATAATATTAACCCTGAAACTACTAAATACTTAAAATTAATATTTCCAGTCGGTAGTGAAAACCTAAATGAAAATGTTGCTATATCAGAATTCTAAAGTTCTATCGGACATTAACTCTTTGGCTCACAGTGCAACTTTAGACTTGTCCGAATTGAAAGTATATGCAGATGATCAATTTAATGTGGTTGTAAAGATGGGATTTGTCTTTAGAAAATAAGAAAACATTGTGGGAAAAGGAGAAAATGCTGGTTACCAGCATTTTCTCCTTTTCCCACATTGTTTTTTAAAGAATTTTTCCTGTAAAACTCAGAATCTTCTGGTTACCATACGGTCCCAAGAAAGAAGACTTTGGAAAACATTGTGGGAAAAAATGTAAATGCTTGTAACTAGCATTCGCTCCATTTTCCACAATGTTTTCTAAGCCTACAAGGCGATATTTCAAATTTTGAGCCACATTTCATTTGTTGTCTGCACATGCTTTCAATTTAGACGACTCCAAATTTTAGTGATTCGGGAAAGTGTTCATTTGTTTGTTTGTATTTAACGTCATTCTAACAGCTTAGGTCATATCATGGCGGTCAGTGCACTTATGCATGCGTTTCCTGGCTTTCTCACTCCAGTACATTCACAACTTCCTTTCCAATTCATCAACTACTTTTGTCACATGCATCAGAGGTGAGAGGCAAAAAATCGCCAAGAAAAAAGTTTTCCTCAACCAAGTCTTGAATCAGCATCAATCAGGTCACTTGTCAGATACACTAAACTTGGAGCTGCCAGACCAGGCAGTAAAGAGTTAAATACCATCCAGTCATTACCTTAAAAGGGTATCTTTTTTGAGCTTCTTTCAGTTCATCATCTGTAAACACTTTACCAATGAATCGCTTAGCATCATAAAGGGTGTTCTGTGGATTGTGTTCTGCCTGAGCTACAGCATCATATCCAACAAGGGCTGATCCTGATTCACTGCAATTCAAAAAATCAAAGTAAACAAAAGATAAAGCAACTTTGCAACTTTTTATCCAGATTAAAAATTCACTTTTCTGCCAGCGACTAACACTTGGTATACTAACACTTGGACCGAACATAGATTAACAGATTGTCATCTTCACAATAGTTTTGGTACATTTAACTGGTATGATTTCAATTGAAATGCATTTTAAAACCCATATTGTTCAGTTTTGGTCACCAAAGAGCTTTTAGTTCAGTGATATATCATATTTGAAGTTTGATAAAAAAAATTTGAATACCCACCGTATATGTTCTGACAATGAAAGTACATGTAATATAAAAGGCTTTGTATAAAATGAGAAAATAAGAAAACAGCAAGTTACACTCGCAAGCATAATAAGCATATTTACCCCTTTACCCCACAATGCCGAGTTTTACCAACCTTGAAGAAGGCTTTTGAAAACATTGTGGGAAAAGCAGAAAATGCCGGTAACCAGCATTTTCTCTTTTTCCCAAAATGTTTTCTACTCTATAAAAGAAATAAATCATCATTTCAGCTACATTTAATCTGTCGTCTGCAAATACTTTCAACTTGGTGGAGTCTAAAATTTTGTTGTTTGGCAAAGGGTTGACTCATTTCTTACAGAGAAAAAAAAAAAAAAAATGGTAGCTGATCACTTTGATAAATCGTAAATTGTAAAATAAAAGTAAAATCAACATGAATTAAGGTTGAAGACATTGGCACATTGTGGCAAAAGGAGAAATTGCTCATAAAAGTGATTTCTCCCTTTCCAATGAAAGGATTGAAAAAGGTTTTTTTTCCCTACCAGAAATGAAACAAAAGAATCTACCTGAAAGCGATAACACTTGGTATACATTTATGTTTTTCTTGTATGGGCAGTATGTCTACATTCCCAGATACAGCATGGTATACCCCTACACAGGAATAGGTTGTGCCTGTAATATAGAACAGAACAGAAATTTTATTAGACAAGCACAAGTGTACATAGTCAAAATTACTTGATGTATGAACACTCTAACTCAATAACCAGTGTGTACTCTAGAAACTGAAAATGAGAGGGTTTTGTCCCCTTCTGTCTAAAAAATAGTGGGGGGTGAGAATTAAAAAAATATGGGGTACAAATTGGAATAGTACTCAGAAAGGTTGGCTATTTTGGACAGGGTCGTTCTTGAAGTGGGCTGTTTTGACCCACTCCCCATCAAGGGTGGTTACTTTAAACCTTTACCAGATGACAAAATTGTAGACTTATCCACATTCAAAGCATTTGCTGATGATAAATCAAATGTGGCTCAAATGACAAAACTTGCCTTTAATTGAGTACAACCCTGGATTGTGTGGGAAAAGGCTAATTGAGATAATTTGTTGCGAAAAACAGCCACTGCAACAATGCCGTTTTATTCAAACAGCATTATTTTCCACGAGGCAGTAGTAATTCTTTGTTTTATGACTTATTCATTGTTTATTTTTTATGCCGAACTGTCACCCACTTAGTCTGAATTTGTGTGGGATCTGAAAAAAAATTAGGGGGGAATCCCACAGTCATGTATCCTAGAATAGACACTGAATACTAGTAATACAAAACAAAATTATAGAGCCAAAACTGACAACTTTAACCCTTTACCACACGACAAAATTTTAGACCTGTCCAAATTAAAAGAATTTGTAGATGACAGTTTTAACATGGCTCATATGAAATGATTTTTCTTTGATAGGGTAGAAAACATTGTGGGAAAAGGAGAAAATGCTGGTAACCAGCATTTTCTCCTTTTCCCACAATGTTTTCAAAAGCCTTCTCTATCAGGGGTGTTAAAAGTCGTCATTGTGTGGTAAAGGGTTAATGTAGCTCAAAATGTGGGATTTTTTTAAATAGGTAAGAAAGTTTTTGGAAGAGGAGAAAGTACTGATTACAAGAATTTTTTCTTTTTCTCTGCGATTTTTGAAAAAGTCTTCTTCCTCAAGGGAACATTACTTCAGTCATATCAAGGCAACAGCTTACATATTCATGAATGTCCTTTGTTTCACCAGAACCAAGCTAGGGCTCAGAAATAAATTGCCCAATGACACTCCAATGAAAAACCCAGTCCTTCTAGTGAGACTCAAATCCTGGGCCTTCAGGTTACCAGTCCCACACTTAAACCTTCCAAGGAATCTTTAACAGAGTACAAAAATTGCAAATTTAAGGTGAATGTTTATCCTGTATCTCTTCAATGTGTTTTCATATTCACTTGTCAGTTTACACATAGATTACATACCTAGATCAATTCCTACAATTTTAGGTTTTGGAGGTGGGAGGTATTTTTGAGCCCAGTATCCAGCAAGGAAAACAACCAGAACTGAAGATCCTGAGAAAGAAAAACACACCTTTTTCAATCAGCTTTAACCCTTTAGCAAACAACAAATTTATATACAGGTCCAAATTGAAAGCATTTGCAGATGACAAATCAAATGTGGATCAAATGATGGGGTTTTTTCTCTGAAAGGCAAGAGAACATTCCAGGAAAGGAGAAAATGCTGGTTACCAGCATTATTTTCTTTTGCCAAATCTTTTCCAAACTGTTTCTTCCAAAGTTGAGAAAACTCAGTATTGTGTAGTATAGACTTAATCCTTTACCAGGCAACTATTGCTATGAAATGCACGTTAAGGGTCAATTTTGAATAGAAAATCTTAAGAAAGTGAAAAGGCCAATTGAAAATTCCTCATGAATCACATTAAGTTCCAAGCAACTGAAACAAGTGTGAAGGTAGGCTCTACTACAGAGAAACAATAGAAGTACATGTGTGTGTACCAACCCTAGGCTACGAATGACAGTCATTTGGATACCCGGTCATTTTGACATTTTTTGGTCGTTTCAACCCCCGGGAGAAAATTTTTTTTTGCAAAATTTGGTCATTTCGACACCCAATTTTTTTCCGAGCACCTTTGTAGACTCGAGTTTCTATAACTAAATTGCTTTAATTTTTAGAGAAGTCATATTATCACAATTTTGCGTTGGTGTGTGATCAAAATACGTTTTTAAATAGCTTTATTTAGAGCCAGTTACTCCGAGTATGGCTATGTCCATACAATTTTCCGTATCTATACTTCGCCATTTCAAAAAGAGATTACGCAGTATAATGTTTATCACACCTTTAACCTGTCTTTAACTGTGTTTGACCGATGTTTTGCTCCACCTGAAAAAATCACAATCGATGAAAAGCTTACGAATGTCAAAACTACCAAAAAACAAGAGGGCCATGATGGCCCTGAAGTCGCTCACTTGATCCTTTTGATCAAACATGACCCATTTCCAATCTCTTCAGAGATATTAAGACAAACACTCTGACAAACACTCATTATTATTGGGCTTACAAATATGGCCTCTAGAGTGCACATAAGCTTTTTCTAGAATTTGTCTCAGCGGCCTACTTGACATGTAGAAATTATCCAGACATACATTCCAACAAACTTTCTTGAGTATTTGAGAGAAAATGTGGCCTGTAGGGTGTATAAAAGGTTTTTCCGAGATTTGATCTAGTGACCTAGTTTTTTATCCAACATGACCCATATTCACACTAGTCTAAGATATTATCAAGACAAACATTCAACGCAAATTTCAAGATTATTGGACTGAAAATGTGGCCTCTAGACCGTACACACCGTTTTTCAAGGATGAAACGTGGTGACCTAGTTTTTATTCCACGTGACCCATTTTCAAACTCATGCAAGATATCAAGACAAACATTCTAAGAAAAGTTTAAAGAATATTGGACTGTAATTATAGTACAAAAGGTTTTTCCGAGATTTGACCTTGTGACCTAGTTTTTTATCCAACATGACCCATTTTCATACTAGATCTAGTCTAAGAAATTATCAAGACAAACATTCTGACCAAATTTCAAGATTATTGGACTGAAAATGTGGCCTCTAGAGCTTACATAAGGTTTTTCTAAGATTTGACCTGGTGACCTAGTTTTTGACCTGACATGACCCATATTCAAACTCATCCAAGCTATCATCATGACAAACATTCTGACCACCTTTAAAGAGCATTGGACTAAAAATGTGGTTTCTGGAGCGTACACAAGGTTTTTCAAAGATTTGACCTAGTGACCTAGTTTTTGACCCCACATGGCCCACTTTCGAACTCGTCTGCGATATTATCAAGACAAACATTCCGACCAAATTTCAAAAGAATTAGGAAAATGTGGCTTCTGGAGCATACACAAGGTTTTTTTAAGATTTGACCTGGTGACCTAGTTTTTGACCTGACATGGCCCATTTTCGAACTCGTCCGAGATATCATCAAGACAAACATTCTGACCAACTTTCATGAGCATTGGACTGAAAATGTGGCCTCTAGAGCGCACACAAGGTTTTTCTCAGATTTAACCTGGTGACCTAGTTTTTGACCCGACATGGCCAATTTTCGACCTTGTCTGAGATATCATCAAGACAAACATTCTGACCAACTTTCAGGAGTATTGGACTGAAAATATGGCCTCTAGAGTGTACACAAGGTTTTTCCAAGATTTGACCTGGTGACCTAGTTTTTGACTCGACATGGCCCATTTTAGAACTCGTCCGAGATATCATCAAGACAAACATTCTGACCAACTTTTAGGAGTACTGGACGGAAAATATGGCCTCTAGAGTGTACACAAGGTTTTTCTAAGATTTGACCTAGTGACCCAGTTTTTGACCCGACATGACCCATTTTCGCACTTGTCCGAAATATCATCACAGCAAACATTCTGACCAACTTTCAGGAGTATTGGACTGAAAATATGGCCTCTAGAGCATACACAAGGTTTTTCTAAGATTTGACCTAGTGACCTAGTTTTTGATCCGACATGACCCATTTTCAAACTCGTCCGAGATATCATCAAGGCAAACTTTCTGACCAACTTTCAGGAGTATTGGACAGAAAATATGGCCTCTAGTGTGTACACAAGGTTTTTCTAAGATTTGACCTAGTGACCTAGTTTTTGATCTGACATGACCCATTTTCAAACTCGTTCGAGATATCATCACGGCAAACATTCTGACCAACTTTCAGGAGTATTGGACTGAAAATATGGCCTCTAGAGCGTACACAAGGTTTTTCTAAGATTTGACCTAGTGACCTAGTTTTTGATCCGACATGACCCATTTTCAAACTCGTCCGAGATATCATCAAGGCAAACTTTCTGACCAACTTTCAGGAGTATTGGACAGAAAATATGGCCTCTAGTGTGTACACAAGGTTTTTCTAAGATTTGACCTAGTGACCTAGTTTTTGATCTGACATGACCCATTTTCAAACTCGTTCGAGATATCATCAAGACAAACATTCTGACTAAGTGTCACAAGAATCGGACTGAAAATGTGGCCTCTAGAGTGTACACAAGGTAAAAGTTGACAACGGACGACGCACAACGGACGCCGGACACAGCACGATCACAATAGCTCACCATGAGCACTTCGTGCTCAGGTGAGCTAAAAAGAAAAGTTAAGAAAATATATCCTTGACACATGCAAGATAAAAAGGTATCTACATACGTCCATTTTACCGAACCTGTCAATTACAGAAACCCTTATAAATCCAGCACAGCCAAAATTTTTGTCATGCAGCGGGGTAATCTTTTTGATAGCATTGTGGTGGTGAGTGTGTTTAATACTTGTAAGCAAACCGCGGTGTGGACTTTGTGAGCCATTTGGACCAAATGACAAAGGATAGGATAATGTTCGATTAATGGCAGAGTTCTTCTTAATTATATAGGATAATGACATTACTTGTATCAGTGTTCCCACTCGCGCAAATTATTGCGTAAATCACGATATAGTATTGAAATTCACATAACAAATTTTGGTTACATGCGAAACCTTGCGTACGAATATAAATGGACAAAAAAGGACATTATCCAATTATCTTGTTTAAAATGACAGGTTTTGAAGTTACTTATTACCCTTATTGACATTTTTTTTGTCAAATCATGCAGAAATACTAATCCAGGAATAAACAGACATGAAAAATTGATCAGTGCAATGAAAGCGGAAACCCATGACACAACAAAACGTCTCTTTGACATTGTCAGATCAGAGTCACTTCAGACCATCTTTTCAGTTTTTTAATGACTTTAAGCAGTAAATTTACACAAATATCTTTATATAACAGACCTTAATGTCATACCCTCTAATCCCTCTAGAATCTTGCCCCCAGATTTACAGCTTAGGAGATAAATGTACCCTTGAAATGAAAAGCTACTGGAAACACTATGTATGGAGTAATTACGGCATTTAATGGCCATATCAAGTATGTCATTGTCTGCAAAGAATAAGTGGTAGCAAAAAATAATAGAGGGATTACGCAGTTTTATCACATAAAAGGCCTGCGTCGGCTGGAGAAGAAAATAAATTAAGCATAGGGGTTTATATTCAAAATTTTAAGATTCCATTGTTTTGCAATTATCTAGATTCCCAAGTTGACTAGGCTACTATGAAAGGAAAGTATTCTGAAATGACGCATATCAACCATTTCTGAGTTCTAAATGTACCATAACACTGTGTTGGATTTACGGAAACCTCCTGAAGTAAATGACAGGTTCGAAAAAATGACCTATAGAGACACTCTTTTTTACCGTGAATATTTCGAAGTTTTAATATTCTTTACCTACTCCTTCTACGCAGTTTTCATATCTGTAAGGCTGTTAATTCATTGTGTGTCTATTCTGAGGGGTGAAAATAGCTGTCGACCACAGTTAAACAGAAACCAGGTTAATGTGTGAAAAACATTCCTGCATAAGCTCTTTTTAATTACCATTTATAGAAACCTCAAATACCCTACAAGTATGTCCTATTTGCTGAACTGAGGCACGTACATGTATATCATTAGTTTTCGATAGATATTTATAATAATCATAATAATCATTTCGATTATACTTATATAGAAAGTACATGTAGTAAATGTTGATTCCTGTTGTTTTATATAATACCTATGTATAAATGTTCTTTGTAATGATGATGTACTTTGTGCAAGTCAAACAAAAA
The DNA here is from genome assembly GCA_946811185.2 of Hippopus hippopus. NCBI lineage: Eukaryota > Metazoa > Mollusca > Bivalvia > Cardiida > Cardiidae > Hippopus > Hippopus hippopus. Next base: position 56,372,992 of record OX328106.1, on the reverse strand, counting down.
AGGCTCTGTTCTGTTTATTGGTATGAAAAAACTTCCCTAAAACAAAATTATGCATGTATTTTGATCTTACACTAAAACAAAACAAAGATAATACGACAAAGTAAAAGTTTGAAGTAATTTAATGTTAGGCCTACATCAATCAACTTAAGGCAGATGATTTAAACAACAAATGATATGGTAAAAATTGTGTAAAATAGAAAAATACACACCCACATACAATCGGATAAATCAAAACAATTTTTACTTAATTAAATTATTACTGACACAAAAAACGTGAACGGTCTCCTGCATTTAGCAACCTCAGCATATAAATTTCAACCGACGTAGCAATCAACATAGTTGGCTATCTGCCAAAATAACCAAAGAAGTTAAACACAAAGATAGGCAAAGGCAACTTTCGTTATACTGCAAGAATACGTGTTTTAAAACATACTGCAAAACATACTGCACAACAAATGCCAATTTTTTCTCCGTTATTTGGCGGGTGAAAAATCAGTAGGTGTCGAACTGACTATTTTTTGCAAAAAATTTTTTTGGGTGTCGAAATGACCAAAATAGGGGTCGAAATGAACAAAAAGTGTCGAAATGACCGGGTGTCGAAATGACTGGATACCTAGGCTACAGTTGTTTGATTTTCAAAAGTTTCAGTGGAAAAGGGATATAACTGTTATAAATATTATGATGATTACCTGCCCTTATTTTTCATATTTCCCCTTTTAACCCATTACCACACAATCCCTACTTTTGACGACCCTGAGAAAGAAGCCTTTAAAAAACATTGTGGGAAAAGGAGAAAATGCTGGTAACCAGCATTTTCTCCTTTTCCCACAATGTTTTCTACCCCTTCACAAAACAAATTTCAAATTTTCAGTCACTTTTATAATGTCGTCTGCAAATGCTTTCGATTTGGACAAGCCAAAAATTTTGTCGTTTGGTAATGAGTTAATATTTAAATACCCTGTCCAAGTTTGAAGCAAATATGTTAAGTAATACAGTCATATTATAAAATGTCAAAAGTTGTGCACGACACAGATGATAACGCCAGGACTACAATACCTTACCTTCAGTCTGAAAGTTTGCTTCGATGCTATTTTTGTTATTTGTCTCCGCAAACCTTCACAGCAGCCCTCTTTAAACACATCTGGAAATAATACGATTTTACCAGCAGCTTTTCAAACGGCTCTATGCGACAAAATTTCCAATGACAGCTAATAAAATGGGCATGGATCGTTAGATAAATGATTAATCTTTAACATCACACAAACTGTGCTGCAAAATACCAATTAAATCAATGGAAATTTACCTTTTTTCCCACGTAAATAAATCCAGTGTAATTTGTAAACAACTTACATGGCGACTTTCGTTAAACAGACATGCGCACTCAACGGAATTTGAATTTTGTACAGTCTGGTTCTCTAACCCTAACGACCATTTTCGTACAAGGTGCCTTTGTCAACAGTGGAATTCCCAAATGAACCGTCCTGTAGCGTGTCAGAGATACTGCGATTTCTGCCGAGACATGCGCATTGATGATATCACCATGTTTTGATTTCTGGTGAAGTAGGTCAACGGTTATTTACGTTGAAAAGTACAGATTTGCATGAAGGTAAGATTTAGATATTAACTTTTTGTAAAGATTAATCATTTATCTAACGATCCATGCCCATTTTATTAGCTGTAATAGGAAATTTTGTCGCATAGAGCCGTTTGAAAAGCTGCTGGTAAAATCGTATTATTTCCAGATGTGTTTAAAGAGGGCTGCTGTGAAGGTTTGCGGAGACAAATAACAAAAATAGCATCGGAGCAAACTTTCAGACCGAGGGTACAATACCTCAACGTTTTCATCAAAACCAGCCGAGCTAAAAACGATGTAAGCAAGGCGTTCAACAAGTGAGATATGTCTAAATATCATTCAGAGTCCTGCAAATTGTCGATATGGAAGATTGTGTGGTCAAATTGACTCGGGACGATTTGACAAGGAATCAAACACTCCCATCTGGAAAAGTACGAAAATATATCTAAGAAAAATAGATCACATCGTCAACGAATTTACCCAGAAAAATGAATGTAGATCCCATTTTTTCGTTTGAAAACTCTGAAAATTTAGTTCCAGTTCAGTGTCTAAACTCAAGTAACATATTGCTTGTTATCTGATGAGTGTGACAGTTGTCGAATGTATTCGACCATATCCGGTAGGTGAATTTACAGGATTTACCAGATTGGTCTTTATAACCGGATTAGACCTAAAGTAGTAATGTTTTCACTGCTTTTCACCTTATTGTTACTTTGATGATCATTATTTTACTTATATACAAAAAGTTTTTACATAAACACGCATCTTTGATATTATTATAACATATAACGACAAAACTACCCAGATTTGAATCAAACAATACTTGACCAAATAGCCGGAAAATGTAGACACGACTTTTCCACAAGAAACTTCGGCCCAAAATGAAAAAAAAAAAATTCTATGTTTTAACGGTTGTATGCATTTAGATATAACCTGTTGGAAAAATAATCGATAAAAAACTAAGTTGTGTGACATTTAAAAAGAAAAAAGGTTTGCTGGTCAAGATCCGGTTTCACATATTTTCCGGTGGATTTCGGTAATCGGAATCGGCCGAGTTATGACGAATGATCTCGTTGAGACATTCGCCACAACTCGGCCAATTCCGTTACCCGAGGTTTGCCGAGTGTTTGTAGAATGGTTAGGAATAAACTACGTATACTGTAACAAAATATCATTGTCGTCCACAGAAAACTCTCGCGACAGTTTGGCTGAGGGCATTGTATGATAAATAATTTGAATATCAGTTTTTGCAAAATTTGACTTAAACATTTCTCTTTCTGTTTACTTGGTTAATTCAGTACATTTTGTAAATATTCAAAATCAATAATAAATTTTTGTACCAAAGGTGATAAAGATCTGACATAAGTTGAAATTTGAGATATACATATATAGTATTAGGGTCTAACATGAGTTGGCATTTGAGATAGAATTTCAATCAAGAATTCTAGGAAAAAATGTTATCAAGCTTGCCTTTGCCTAGTAAAATAACATTTTTTGATAACAAATTATTGAAATTTTACCTCAAGCCAACTAGTGTCAGAATTAGTTTTAATAAAATAATTGTATGTTCTTATGTACATGAAAGTTCCCAATAAATGCATAGCTCAAATACAAACTGCCTCAGACAGGATTCGAACCCGTGCGGCAAAAATCCTCAGTTTTTGAGGTTTAAAAGACCAATACCCTATTCACTGAGCTGATGAGAATTTCCCTAACGCAGCTGTCATGCACTGATTTTATACAGGAAGAAGCTATGCAGTTAGGAAGGAGTGATCTCCCGTAACAACGTTGAGAATTATAGTGCATCATGTGTTAAAATATAGGCCAGCATATGAATTGATATTTACATGAAGCCTAGTAGTACCAACAAAACTTGCATACTAGTGTTGCATTTTAAGATGATAAAATTCAGAGCTTTGTCACAATCATCAATTTTGACACTTTAATTTACATGGAAACCTGGGTCAAATGTTTTAGAAATGAGGTGCATGATCAGAGCTTTGACCAAATAAGGCTTACCTCAAAAATGTGTAAGACTTGAAAACTTGTAATGGCTGTATTTCACTGAAAATAAGAGTACTTCTGTGATAAAAAAAAATTATTAAAAAAGCCTAAAAATTATGTTGAAAAAGCTTTTGGCGATCTTAATAACATTTTTTTTTCTGGACTAGTTAAAATATTATCTCAAAAGAAATGAAAAAAAAGGTAATTCTTTTCATCACATGAGTGTTTATGAAGAAATCTAGAACATAAAATTCTGCTTTGGTTCAGGGTTTCCGTCTTAGTATTGTGATGGTAAAATATAGTATGAATCTTGGTTGGTTGCATAGTGTGACACAAATCACAATCTTTTGCAAACTTTCTTGACTGATCAAGTGACATATATACATGATACATGGACCCCAATCAGATGATAATACTTATCATCTAATTTCCAACTTCCTTTGATCAAATTAAACTCCTTTTCTCATGTCCATAAAAGGGCTGCAATGAATTACATTATTTTCCTGTCATGTCATGGACTTGCCATTTTCCCGTGGAAAACTTGTTGTGTTATAGGATTTATGACTGAAAAATATTCCTAATTGTTTTCAAATGGTAAAAAAGAAAGGAGTATATTTGTGGTTTGTATGTTAGAATTAAAACATGATAGTGTAAAGGTTTTGTTTGTCTACAAACTAGAGAGGAATTTTCTAATATTTTGACTAAAATATTCCTTTTTATGGTTTTTGCATAGCATCATAGCAATAGGCTCAGTTAACTTAAATGAATCTATACAATAGGCGTCAACAAATGCAAAACTGGATCATGTTTTCAGAACTGGACCATTTACCATAAAACCTCTCCCAAAATTTCATGTTTGCATGTTCTTTCAACTTTATTTATGTTCAGATACAGAATACATACTATTATAATGACTTTTGAAAATCCCCTGAGTTTTGTCAAAGCAGGATTCACTATCACAATCCAATGATTGCTGGGTCTTCCTTGAATAACTTATTAATAATAATTTATTCTACAACATCTTCGTCTCACTTGTATTGATGCTTTGCCTTTAATTATTCATATTACCTTTGAGAGATAAAAAATAGTTAAATCAAAAAGAAGATATGAATACCAACATTCTGACTATATTTCAAACGGCACACAAGGTCTTGTCTTAAAGTTGACCAGGGCCTGTGTTCACTGATCATTCTTAAGCATATATTGTCTTATTCTAGATTAAATTTTAGAAAGTTATACAAGTTCTGATTGGCTAAACCATTTGGCCTATCAAAACTTGTGTTACTTTCAAATTTAGAAAATCCCTGAGAATAAGACAAACTAGAGCTGTCACTGAATGTGACTTAATACCCCCGCCAGCGCTTTGACAGAAACAGGCAATTATTTGTACACATACGGACACACGGACAGACAAACAGACGGACAAACGGACAGACACATGGACAGACAGGCTGATTCCAGTATACCCCCGAAAACATTCGTTTTGCGAGGGTATAAAAATGTTCTTAAGAGTGGTTGATGAATATGGACCTTGATCACTTTCTTTTGATCCAAATGACTTATATCCAAACTAATCAGAGATATCAAAAAGACAAGCATTCTGAATATTAGACTGAAAAATTAGTCTCTAAAATGCACATGAAGCATTTCCAATATTAGACAGAGAGACTCACATTTTTATTCAAGGTGACCCATTTTCAAACTTGTCTAGGACACTATCAATATAAAATTTCCCAAGCACTAAACCGTAAAAGTGCTTGCACACCTATTTGTCTAGAGTTTGAAGTAGTGAGCTACTTTACAAAGACCCTTAAGAAGAATTTCGAAAGGGGGAAAATCCTTGTAATCAGTGTTTTCTACTTTTCTGACAGTATTTTCAAACTTTTCAGACAAGAATGCCATCATTTTTACCATATTTTAATTAAAGTCTGCAAATGCTAACAATAATGGATGTCTAAAATTTTCTCTGGTAAAAAAAACCTCTACTCTGTTCTTTGTCATGATCAGCTGTGTTGACCAATATGTAAATTGCACATCTCTTTCTCTCTCTTATTTAGGTTTTAAGAAGAACATAGAAATTATTAATCGATTCAGAATAAAGATGAGACAACAAATTCACTTTTTCAAACTCCATGGCTTGCAGTACTAGTGACTGCTACCTAAATTCATGACTATGGTCAGCACAAAAAATATTTCTGTACATTATTTTCTAAATATATGACCGTTTGGTCTGAACACATAATACATGACTTAGTGGTCAGCGTACAAATAAATCTGGATTGATTGATTGTGTGGTGTTTAATGTTGTTTTTAACATTATTTCAGTTATGTCGTGGCGGCCAGTGCACCTGTCCATACTTTCCTGGATTTTCCTTTACCAGTACTCCGCACAATATTCTTTCCAAGCTACTGGCCGCTTTCAAAACAATGATCAGCAAATTAATCTGGAACATCAATCTAAATGTATGACCATTCGCTAAATGCCCAAAATAATTCCCTGGCCACTTCTGGCATTACATACATGAAAATCAAAACATAACTTCTTTAAATATTTTAATAAAATTGTATACAATTTTCATATAATGCGTAAAAAAACAAGCAAAAATATAAAGTAAGAGAAATGTGAACATAGTAAATGAATATAACAATGAAATGTAAACATAGTAAATGAATATGACAACCAATATCAGTTTAAAAAAAGAACTCCAAATGCTTAACAATTAATTAAGTTAATGTTTAAAACTTCTTGTAGTACAAGGAAAACAAGAGGGCCATGATGGCCCTGTATTGCTCCACTATCTTATAAATCAACGTGTTATACACATAATTGGCGACAGAGACATTTAACTGTAAGAAGCCTGTATTGAAATAAAATTTTGTGGAGAAAATATGTGTAGACCTAAATAAGTTAAACCTTTTTCACGTGCCAAGATGATTTCATTAAATACAAACATATCAAATCAGTATTATTCACATCAAACATTGATGTACACAGACAAACAATATTTTGACATGAAGATTTCCACATATTTACCTGCAGATTTTTTTTTTCTATGACATGAATGGAACATACTATCATGAGGAAAAAGGAGGTACTTCCCTTAAACTATGCCTTGTTATCAGTAATAATTAAGCCAGGCCACAATCAGCCATTTCTTTGTCTGATCAAAATTATATCAAGAAATCTAAAAAAAGGTCAACTAAAGGATCATTTTAGCCAATCTACAGAGAACTTCAAACTGATTTTTGGAGAAAACTTTTAAAGATTTTCAATATTTTTCAGTTTTGTTGCCATAGCAATGAGGTTTTTAAATGCCATCAAATTCTTTGAAGAAATTCTAAGAAAATCAATGAAAGTGGATAGGAAGTTTCAAAGAAGTTTGAAATATATGTAAAAAGTAAATGCACAAATGGAAATATGCATGCACTACAGACACAAGGCCATGACATATGCTTCCTGATCTTTAGCCAGCAGAACTAAAAAAACCATAATATAAAGAATAATTAATAGACCCATGATAGCCCTGAATTGGCGATCTCCTATCACTAATTGAAAACTGTTGGTAGCAAAAAACCTTGATATTCCAAGTACCTGATATGCCACAAGTAATGGTGAGCTTCCTTTATTACTGAACTCAAGGTAATTTGCAAACTGCTCACACAAAAATAAGATAACAATTGCTAGCAAATAACTCGCCAGCCGTTAATACCTCCAACAGATTCTGCCAATCCGTCAAAATACAAGGTATTTAATAGCTTCAATTGCTTCTGCATGATTTATACGACAAAGGGCAGCCGTTTTTGTTGATTTAGAATGATTCCTGAGCAAGGTGCTAAGACTTCAAATTCAAAACGTTCTGAAGTTTAGAACAGTTGGTGAATATGTTTTTAAGCCTAAGAATGGAGAATTAGACAATTCTTGAGGATAAGCCTAAGAACATTCTTACGAATGGTTTAGTGAATATGGACCATGGTCATTGAAACAAATTTTGCCGTTTTTACCAATAGCAGAACCCAATGGCCTTGATTTCCATGGATCAAGATGCCATTAAGGAATCTGAGAGAGGTCTACCTAAAGATTATTCATGATAAATATTGACTAGTTCTTTCCACTGATTTTTGACAAAAATAGAACCAAAGATCATGTAAAACAAAAAAGACGATAATGTCCTGTCTTTAATCCCAGGGATGCACTTAAAAATCTTTGATAAATGGTTGAATGATTGAATGATGCCTCACACTGCTTTCACATTATTTCAGTCATATCCAAGCAACATATTTATGCATGTCTTGAATATTACTAGCACTTGGTTAGGAGTCTGAAGTGTCTTGCCCATGGACGCTACCACAAAAAGCCAAGACCTTCCATTGAGGTTTGAACACGGGGTCTCCAAGTTACAAATCCTTCACTTCACCACTGAGACATGCAGGACCCCTCAAACTTTGATAAAGAACCTATTGATGCTATGTACAGAGAAAAAGTACATATATTAACCCTTTACCAAACAATCCCTGGTTTTCACAGCGGCTTTTAAAAACATTGTGGGAAAAGGAACAAATGCTGGTAACCAGCATTTTTTCCTTTTCCCACAATGTTTTCTACCCTATTAAAGACCTGAAACTAATTTGTAGCAAATCTGAATTTGTCGTCTGCGGATGCTCTCAGTTTGGAAGAGTCTAAAATTTCTCATTTGGGAAAGGCTTAAAACACCCATATCTGAAGAGAGTATTGATGTTTAACTCTTTACCACACCACAAAAATGTAGAGTGGTCCAAATTGAAACCATTTGCAGATGACATATTTGAAATGTGTACAAATAAACTAAGTTTTCTGATAGGGCAGGAAACATTGTGGGAAATGGAGAAAATACTGGTTACCATCATTTTCTCCTTTTCCCACACTGTTTTCAAATTCCCTCTTTCACAGGGTTGTTGAAACTTGGGAATGTGTGATAAAGCGGTATCAGCGCAGATTTCATGTTTTTGAGCTCATACTGTCTAACAGACTGTAAAAAGCCTGGCCAGAAAACAAGGCTAAACCTGAAGTTTTTGTCGAAGATTCAAATCAGATTGTAAAGAGTTACAGAAGAAATGAAAGGTAGAAGAAACCACAGTATCACCAACTATGGCGTTTACAAGTCTATCACAGCTCATTACAAATGCATAGTGTTGTCACAGAAACGAAAAATGTCAGCAGAAATTTGTATTACTTTGCCATTTCGCTGGAAAATGATATCATTGTTGCTAAGACGTATAAGCATGGAAACTTTTATGAATCACATTTATTAACAACAGAAAATGCAGAGACAGCTATTTAAAAAAAATTCTTCTTTAAATTGCTTCATTCTGCTTTCAATGTAAATGTCAAAGAGCTATCTTCTAGTGTATATACACATTTCAAACCGAACTACGTCTGTAAAGATGGATCTGTGAACAGTATAAACAGGCTAAAGGTGATGACGCAGGATAGTTGTTTGCATGTCATTTGTTCTATATGAAAAAAAGAAACTCACATTTGTGTTTATGTATTATCAATTTTAACAAAGTTGTTGACTAAAATGTATTACGACACTCACCAAGGCTAAAATCATTAAATTTTAGTCAACTTTTTTGATAAAAATAGTAGTTACTACATAAATACTCCATGTAAGATCCTCTTTATCACATAAGCTCCCCTGTTTTCAGTGAAATACACCCATCGCGAATTTTCTTAACTTATACACATTTGATATCACATTTGTATGACATCATTTTTTGACGTCATTTTCTGCATACTTCATAGTTCTAGTGAATTAGTTTTATGAAGAGGTGCAATGCTTCACCACGGTGCACCGAAAACCAAGTTCATGACGTCTCGGTTCGATCTCGATATGTTTTTTCGTATTTTTGGTTCGATACAGAAGTGAGTTTTACCATACCTTTCCCACTTCCGGAAAGTGGTTTGGTGCGATTCCATTGGTTAGAATTAACCAATCAAATCGAACGGCATTCATTGTTTACAAAATGGCTGAAGGTGATGGAAAAATTTATCTTTGGGACCCCCCGGTAAGTTGCAAATCAAAAGTTTGGAATTATTTTGGCTTTAGGGACACAAATAAAGATAAAGCTACTTGCCGCGTATGTTTTACTGACGTAAGCTACAAAAATTGCAAACAGTGAAATAAAATCAATCATCATTTGCACAATTTCAAGATTTGCCATGTTTCCTTAATGGTCAAAATCTGTTCTGAAGTAAGTGTAACTATGATTTATGTACTATTTATAATCAAAATTATGTTTGGTTCTGTTTAACTCTTTCCATACCAAAGACCACAGCAGAAGCTTTTGTGGACAGTGTAGATCAAGATTAGACTGCACAGAACGTGCGGTCTGATCTCTGATCTACACTGTCCACTACTATATTCTAGACTATGACCAAACTGTCTCTTGATCTTGCAGAGGAAATGTATTTCTAGCCTTTGAGAAAATGCAATTTATTTATCAGTAGTGAAAGAGTTAAAGTCTGTAGAACACAATCCTATGTTTTAACAACCCTGAAGGAGAATGCATCTGAAAACATTGGGGAAAAGGAGAAAATTATGGTTACCAGCATTTTCCTCTTTTCCTACAATGTCTTCTCTCCATTCAATAGGGAATTCCATCATTTTGAGCCACAATTTATTTGTGGTATGCAATTGCTTTTGATACAGTCAACTCTGAATTTTTGACAAAGCAATCAACCCTTGTTTCACATCAACATTTTTAAAATAGGAAACAAAGAGAAAATGGTGGCAACCGATTTACCATTTCAAGAAATAATAAAAGCTGAAAATTGTAATTATATTTACTTGTATTATTTATAAGTGTGTATCAAACCGAAAATAATCGAACCGAGGTTTCTGTATCATGATACGAATCGAACCAAAGCTTGGGTGTATTGTTGCAGCCCTAGTTTTATGGATATTACCATGCGTGCATCTATAGATGGTTTTGCATCTTCTGATCTATAATGTGTGAAATATTATTATGTGATAAAAAGAATGTGACATGAGTTGGCATTTGAGATAAAAATTTTATTATACTCATCAAGAAAAAAATGTTATTAAGCTTGCCAAAGGTTCACTTAATAACATTTTTCCAAAACCAGTGTAATAAAATTCTATTTCAAACGCAAACTCATGTCAGATCCCATATGTAACAAACATAGATCATTTTTGTGACATACAGAGTCAAAGTAAGACAGTTTCTTGAGACAGCAGACTTGGCCTCTTTGATGGAAATGCTTCACCATTCTTCGGCGAAATGTTTACGCTTGAATCCACATCATCGTGACCAGCTAACCATTTTTGTGTAACAGGCAGGGAAGACTGGTTTTGATTGGATAATGTCCGTCCTAATCTATGTGCCGGGTCTGTCATAACTTTGATATGCTGCATCAAAATACTCCTGAAGTTCTCATCCTTCTTGCTCTGAAACGTGGTAATGTTTAACCCTTTACCATACAATCATGAGTTTTAACGACCTTGGGGAAGAACCCTTTTGAAAACATTGTGGGAAAAGGAGAAAATGCTGGCAACCAGCATTTTCTCCTTTTCCCACAATGTTTTCTAACATTGTCACCTGCACATGCTTTCAATTTGGACAAGACTAAATTTTTTTCAACTTGGACCAGTGTAAGTTTTTGGTAGAGTTAACCATCTGAGCTACTGCTACATTTTTCTCTCAACACAATGTTCTTCCTTAAGTTTTATACCCTTTCTGATACAAATCCTATCATTTGAATCACATTTAATTTGTCATCTGCGAGTGCTTTGAATTTGGACTAGTATAAACTTTCATTGTTCAGTAAAGAGCTAACTCTTTACCAGATGGCAAGACTTCATTTGTCCATACTGAAAGCATTATATACCCACTGAATTAAAAGTGGCTCAAGTAATGGAATTTGACTTTGAAAGGGTAGTAAATAATTTGGGAAAAAGGACAAAATGCTGGATTATAGCATTATTTTTCTTTTTTAACAATGCTTGATAAGCTTTCTTTTCCAGTATCAAATCTACTTAACCCTTTACCACACAATGACGCCTTTTAACGCCCCTGAAGAAGAGGCCTTTTGAAAACATTGTGGGAAAAGGAAAAAATGCTGGTAACCAGCATTTTCTCCTTTTCCCACAAAGTTTTTTACCCTATCAAAGAAAAGTTGCGTCATTTGAGCCACTATGAAATTGTCTTCTGCAAATGCTTTCAATTTGGATAGGTCTTAAATTTTGCCGTGTGGTAAAGGGTTAATCCATATATTGCTGCACATTAATACAATTAAGATTTCTGTGTTGTGCAGTACATGTGTATGTTTTACCTGCCATGTTTAACCCTTCACCAGACAGTCCTACCTTTTAGTGACCCCGAAAAAGAAAGCTTTTGAAAACATTGTGATTAAAGGAAAACAAGAGGGCCATGATGGCCCTAAAGTCGCTCACCTGAGTCTTTTGACCAAACATGACCCATATTCAATCTCTTTTGAGATATCATGACTAACAATCTACTAAGCTTTCATAATTATTGGACTGAAAATTTGGCCTCTAGCATATACACAAGCTTTTACTAGAATTTCTCTCAGTGACCTACTTTTTAGCCAACCATAGCCAATTTTCCCATTGTAGATATTATCAAAACAAAGATCCTGACCACCTTTTATACGTATTGGACAGAAAATGTGGCCTATAGAGCATACACAGGTTTTTTCTAAGATTTGAACTACTGACCTAGTTTCTGACCCAACATGACTGATTTTCAAAGTCATCTGAGATGTCATCAAGTAAAACATTCTGACCAACTTTCAAAAAATTTGGACTGGAAATGTGGCCTCTAGAGCGTACACAAGGTTTTTTTTTTAAGATTTGACCCAGTGACCTAGTTTTTTGCCTGACAAGACCCATTTTCAAACTCGTCCGAGATATCATCACGACAAACATTCTGACCAAGTTTCATGAGTATCTGACTGAAAATGTGGCCTCTAAAGCATACACAAGGTTTTTCTTAGATTTGAGCTAGTGACCTAGTTTTTGACCTGACATGACCCATTTTAGAACTCGTGCGAGATATCATCAAGGCAAACATTCTGACCAAGTTTCATGAGTATCCGACTGAAAATGTGGCCTCTAGAGCGTACACAAGGTTTTTCTAAGATTTGACCTAGTGACCTAGTTTTTGACCTGACATGACCCATTTTCAAACTCATCCGAGATATCATCGAGACAAACATTCTGACCAAGTTTCATGAGTATCGGACTGAAAATGTCGCTTCTAGAGTGTACACAAGGTAAAAGTTGACAACGGACGCCGGACACAGCACGATCATAAAAGCTCACCATGAGCACTTCGTGCTCAGGTGAGCTAAAAAAGCTGGTAACCATCATTTTCTCCTTTTCTCAGAATGTTTTCTGTCCTTTCCTAGACAAATTTCAAATTTTTAGTCATATTTAATTTTTTTTCCGCAAATACTTTCAATTTGGACTAGTCTATGATTTTGTCATTTGGTTAAAAGGACAAACTTTAATACCAAATCAAAACCATTTGCAGACAACAAACTAAATGTAGCTTTAATGATGGGATTTGTCTTTGATGGGCTAGAAAACATAGTGGGAAAAGGAGAAAATGCTGGTCACTAAAACTCGGGCTTGTGGGTAAAGGGTTAATCTTTGAAACAAGGGAGACTAAATTTACCTCCAACCTTGAAGAACCCATCAGCATTGTCATCCAATCTGGCATTTGAAATTCTTCATACAAAATGGGAATCACCCTCTTCCTGTGTTCACAGTAGAAAACCTAAAACCATACATGTTTTTATAAAATGTTTGTTAAGTCTGATGCTATAAATTCTAATCCTATTTTATGGACAAGTATATACTCATACAAAACAAGAGCACTGCGTGCTAGTGCCAATACACAGCTGCAGTTGCTTCTAGTGAAAAACTGAAAATTGAAGGTCAAAAATGGGGTATAATTCTGTCAAAAATATTTTGTTTGTTACCTGCCCCTGTTGGATGGCTTCCCCTTTTTTACAGTTAGCAACTAGTCTGAGTTAGAAGTAAATGTCTTTAGTAATGACAGAAATATTATCAGATGTCAAAGTTTTTGTATGACAAAGCAGATGACAGGGACGCAGACGACAACGTTGCCAAGGCTAGGACAATACCTCATTGTTTTCTTCGAAAACAGCTGAGCTAAAAAGGACACTTTGATAATTCGAATCCAGAGTGACACTACTCTTCAAGAGGTGAGATAGAATGTGTAAATCATTAAAATCATGATTCCAGTCTGTGTTACACAGAAGTATACTACATGCATGTGTCATGGAGAGAGGTTAGATATATAAGCACTTAAAACCTGCCTTGCTGTTGAGCTAGCTGTTACAGCGATGCGGTTTGGTGCATTTCTTTCCGTGGAAGTTAAGCAACGTGTGCCAGGTTAGTGCCTGGATGGAGCCGTGACCAGGCTGTTGCACGTTACATTTGGTGAAAGAGATGGGATAATGACAACTGCCAGACTGGAGTTGCCTTACCCATGTATCCCCTGGTTTATTTGTATACACATGTTTGTATATAAGTCTCGGGGTAGAGACTTCTCGAAGGGGAGAGTAATGTCACAGACAGAGGTTAGATATATAAGCAATAAAACCTGCCTTGTTGTTGAGCTAGCTGTTACAGCGATGCAGTTTGGTGCAGTTCTCTCCGTGGAAGTTAAGCAACATGCGTTAGGTTAGTGCCTGGATGGGTGACCAGGCCGTTGCACGTTACACATGTTTTTTTTTTATTTTGTATTTACTCTTCATAAAAGTGAGCTTGAGTTCTGCTACCTTAACCATTTTTCAAACAAAACCATATTTTTATAACCCTTAGGATGAAGACTTTACCAGGCATTGTGAGAATGGAGAAATTGCTGGCAACCAGCATTTTCTCCTTTTCCCACAATGTCTTCTTCTTAGTCATAGACAAATCATCATTTAGGCTAAAATTTAATGTTTTTTTCTATTGAAATACTTTTAATATGAATGAGTCTAAAATTTTGCCGTCTGGTAAAGAGTTTAAAAGGCAATCACAGCAGCTGCCACACTGTTTTTTTTTCCTGGTAAACAGTTTAAAAAGCAATCACAGCAGCTACCACACTGGTATTTTTTTGTTCCTTCATAAAATGTACTTGTTCATGAAGGTATTTTGATTCATTTCATAAATAGAATTTATTTTTGCTACTCATGATTTTCTTATCTTTTTTGACAGATTTCCTCCTTCAAACAAAATCTTGTTTCAGCAGCTTTTACCACTTCTTTTACAGTGTTGTAAAAAGTAAACAGTATTTCTGTCATATCTGTACAATACTTCACTTTTTCGTATCTTTCTTTGGTTTCACAAATACTAGGCTGAGGCTCTATAGTCCCTTGCCCAAGGAACTCTTAACACTAACATCATCTTTCTGATACCTTTTTTTTTTTTTGTTTTATAATCACTTTTTTTACCATAGTCATGTTTTATTAGTGACTGTGATTCACCACCACCAATTTATGGTGACACATGGAAATTACGATCTTAAAATGCTTAACACTTTACCACATGACAAAAACACACAAAAAGTTAACTTGTCCAAATTGAAAGCATTTCTAGAGGACTATTTACATGTGGATCCAATGATGGAATGTCTTTGATGGGTAGAAAACATTGTGGGAAAAGGAGAAAATGCTGGTGCTGTGAATTCTAACTCCTTACCAAACGACAAAAGTTTAGAATAGACCAACTTGAAAGCATTTGCAGACAAAATATTCAATACAACTCAAATGGTAAGATTTGCCTTTGAAAGGGAAGAAAGCATTGTGGGACAAGGAGAAAATGCTGGTTACCAAGATTTTCTCCTTTTCCCAAAATGTTTTCAAAAGTCTTCTCTCTCTGGGTTTTTGAAACTTGGCATTGTGTGGCAACAGGTTAAACATGACTTGACCTTAGATTCCTAGGTAAATACAGCTCCTAGATACAAGATACACATGACTAAATGTTATATACATGTACCTGTTGCTGGCATGTTCTTGACCTGGCGAAGGATTGAGACAGAACAAATAGGACCACACTGGCATCATCTGCTTTATCTTGGAATGTCCGTACACTCTGCAAAAGCTGGTTGTCATGGGAATTGTTCTCAATCACTTTACAGTAGCTCTCCCCTAAAATAAAACTGAGATTTTTAGACATTGAACATAACAGAATTAGTTCTGCATGAAATGCATTTCTGGCAATGTTTGTTTGATGCGCTTTCACTAAAAGCAGACTGAAAATTGATTGACACTGCCTTATATATTGGACCAAAAAGGATTGTCACCATGCTTTTCTGTGACTGAATCCATTTCCAAGTTTAATTTGATCATAAAGTTTCATTTATTAATGAGATGTTAAGCTCAAATCTTGGTTTTGGTTACTGAAAAATTACTTTTCAATGACTGGAATTAGACAGATATTTCCTTAATTTCTCTCGAACAATACAGCGTTCATTTCAGTTGCATTATATGGCCTGCAACATACGAAAAAGGGCTTTTGGACATTTGCGTAAAGTGTCGTCTCGGATCAGCCTGCGCAGTCCACGCAGGCTAATCCGAGATGGCACTTTATGTCAGCATTAGATTTTGTTCTACAGTAGACTTGCGTGAAATAAAAAATCACACATGATGGAAAAGTGTCGTCTCAGATAAGCCTGCGCAGACTATGCAGGCTGATGCAGGACGACACTTTATGCACATGTCCAAATGACCCTTTTCGCATGTTGCAGGCCATATGGTATTCATTCAGGACTGTCCATGCAATTTGCATAAGTGTTCATACAGTAATATAATCATCAAACCCTAGCTCATCAATCCAATCTCTTTCTGCATTTAATTGGCATTAAGTTTTGCATGTATTTCAAACACATATAGAGAGGCATTACCAGGTTTACCATCATCACATATTAAGTTAAATACAAAATGTTAGAGAGAACCAAGGGTAAATAAGAGCACAGCATGCTGGTGCAAATGCTTCACTGCAGGTGCTTTTCGTGAAAAATATAAGCAGAAAGAGGGACATAACTGTGTCAGAAATATTCTGATGGTTACCTACCCTTGCTCTTTTGGTTCCCGTTTAATAGTCCAAGTTTGAAGTAAACAACTTCAGTAATGACAGAGATGTAGTAAAATGTCAACATTTTTGAGGATCTCAAAGTTTTTGCATGACACAGACAAAGACGACTATGCAAGGGCTATCACATTAACTCAATATTTTCTTTGAAAACAGCTGAGCTAATGACAAAGGAGCACAGCCAAAAGTGTCTGGCTTAGTTAGTGGGCTAACTATAGTCCACCTATACTGAGTATGTACATTTATTGTAGTTATGCAAATAAAAAACTCAACCAAAAAGAAAAGCAATTCAGACCATTCCTGATTTGGTAACTCTTTTTTAATAGCCCTGTGTACAGGAGTAGTGAAAACAAAACTTTATGGCCGTTGAAGATAGATATGAGCTTTATATGTAAAATATGATATGGCCTGCAACACGCAAAAAGGGGCATTCGGTCATTTGCGTAACGTGTCGTTTCGGATCAACCTACGCAGTCTGCGCAGGCTAATCTGAAACAACACTTTCCGTTTTTATGTAATTTTCTGTTTTGCACAAGTCTACTGTGGCACAAAATCTATCGTAGTTGTAAAGTGCCGTCTCGGATTAGCCTGCGCGGACTGCTCAGGCTGATCTGAGACGACATTTTACGCCAATGTCCGCATGCCCCTTTTTGCAAGTTGCAAGCCATATAAGGACCAATGTTAAAAACATTGTACACACATGAACAAGCACATAATTGTATTACCATCTTGGCTGCTTGTAAGTCCATCTAAATATGCTATGGGCTCTTTACCCAGTTCTGTTGTACACCATACTTCAAACAGTTCTTCCTTGAACATGTCTTTCAGCTCTGTTGCCTGATAACAATAAAGATATAAGCAGGGCTTTGGGAAAAGGGGTTTTAATGCATCTCAGTGAAGCATTATACATAGCAAGTCATCACATAGTTGTGGATCCATAAAATCTATTTTGTCTAACAACCCACTGAGTCATAAGTAAAAATGGTCCTTGGACATGACGACAATCAAACAATAGCAAAAAGTTTCAACCAATGTCAGGCTCTACAGACTGCACAGGCTGACATGGGTCGATACATTTTGCAGATGCATTAAATCCCCTGTTTTTACAGAGCATGGCTCATATATCAAAAGAAGTACACTTTGCTATTTTCGTGAACAAAAGCAAACCAAAAGAAAAACATAGAGCTCATCTTACAAAGACTAAACTTTTTTTCACATATTATTACATTACAGGAACTACCAATAGATTTACAAAATCTGTTCCAAATAAAAAAATAATGCTTGAAACAAAGTTTGATAAAGATAACTGGAAACAAAGTCAGAGCTCCAGATTAGGGGGAGTGATGATATTCTATCTATTATTTTTCTTTCAAACCCTATGTTGTGGGTACTCATTAGAATTGTCTCAACGAGACAATTCTAATGAGTACCCATAACATAGAGTTTGGTGCAGAATAATTTATATCTTTAACTTTAAAATCAAAATCACTCCCTCTACCTGGAGCTCTGAAAGTACATGTGTGTCACTGTTTGACAGTGATTGGAAATCTTCTCAGTATTTTACTATCGATTTTCTGTTGACTATCAATAAATGACATGGATTTTTTTTCTTGGTTCTCTGCCAAAAAACTATTTCAGAGAGTAGTGGGCAAATCCTTTAACGATTGATTGATTGATTGATTGATTGATTACTTGTATGGTGTTAAACGCAATTTTCAACATTATTTCAGTTATATCACAGCGGCCAGTGCACCTATCCATGCTTTTCCTGGAGTTTCTGTTACCAGTACTGCACACAATATTCCTTCTAAGCCACTGGCTTCTTTCCCACATATTGTCGAAACAATGGCATCGGTGGGAGAGGAATGAATCCTGTAGTGATGACTATCATCAATCTTTGGAAGGAAATTGGCAAAGCCGGGGACTGATCCCTCAACCTCCTGTTCTCAAGTCCTGTAAACTACCGACTCAGCTAACGGGGCTCGGCTGTAACAATTCATGATTACTTACAAAAGACTCCTGGTCAGGGTGGAGACAGATCATTATGAGAGGTTTTCCATCTCTGTCAGATGTAATGGCTAACTGGTTATCCTCAGGTACACAAGGACAACTTTTAACAATGGTTGTCTGAAATAGCCAACACATATACACCAGTACTGGTGTTGTTTCATACTTGACAATACTACGCACTGCAGTCCTTCAAAAACATTTACCCCATAAAGTGTAACCCTTAACTTTTTACCAAACAAAAAAATATTAGACTGATCCAAATTGAAAGCAGTTGCAGACGATAATTTTAATATGGCTCAAATGGAAAAAATTGTCTTAGAAAGGGGAGAAAACATTGTGGGAAAACGAGAAAATGCTGGTAACAAGAGTAGAAAACATTGTGGGAAAACGAGAAAATGCTGGTTACCAGCATTTTCTCATTTTCCCACAATGTTTTCTAAAGGCTGTGTGGTATAGAGTTAAAGCGTCAAATAAACCCAGCATATATTCTAAGTTTTGAAATAAGACCCAAGTAATTGTGGTTTCATCGTTTCTTTAGTCTATATTGCTTCAGCCAAGCAGGAAGTGTACATCAACGAACAGACTGCATTTTTTGTGCAGTCTGATCTTGATCTGTACTGACCACAAAGGCAACTGTAGTTGTGAAAGGCACTTAACTCTTTCCCACACAGTCCCGACTTTTAACGACCTTGAGGAAGAAGCCTTTTGAAAACATTGTGAGAAAAGGAGAAAATGCTGGTAACCAGCATTTTCTCCTTTTCCCACAATGTTTTCTGCTCTATCAAGGAAAACTTGTGCCGTTTTTGCCACCCTTAATTTGTTGTCTGCAATTGCTTTCAGTTTTGACAAGTTAAAAATCTTGTCGTTTGGTAACGAGTTAAAGGGGTTAAGAGTTTGGCAAACCTGACCTAACAACCAATGGATTAATTGCGATTTCAACTTTTAATCCTTTACTACATAATCCCAACCTTCAATGACCTAGAGCTTTTGAAAACATTGTGAGAAAATAAATCAAATGCTGGTAACAATTTTGTTGTCTGAAAAAGCTTTCAATTTGGATGAGTCAAAAATTTTGTTGTTTGGTAAAGGGTCACAGAGATTCTGACTTTGAAATTTATCAAGAGGAGAGGAGATAGTTGATATTCTAATGTTAAAGTCACATAAACATGACTGTTTACAATTAGAGTGGGAGCAAACAAAAACAAAAAAAATATACTGCACAAATAATTTGCCTCCACTTGGATTTGAACCTATGACTTGCACGAGCATAACCTAGTGACTCTACCAAATGCTATCGAGGCAACTGCTATAATTCCTTGGAGGTAATGCATGTGCAAAATATATCAAGTCTACGCATGCTGACATGGGTCGAAACTTTTTCCTACTGGTAATTTCTCTGCAAGGCAAAGGACCATTCTACCTCCATTCCAGTTGATTGTTAGACTAAATGGATTTTATGGCTCACTCTTTATGTGATGACTTACTTGTTGTAATGCATTACGGAGACACATTAAATCCCCTTTTGCCAGAACATGGCTCATTTGTGTTTATGCCTTGTAAGGAAATAACAGCTGTCACTTCACTAGATGAGTAGGAAATTTAACAGAAAAAAAAAAGACCCGAGTAATTCCTCCTGTTTTCTAAATGTGTTTTATCTTTACTCTGTTATTAACTCTTTAACAAACAATCCATTGGTTTTACGACTCTGTGAAAGAAGCCTTTTGAAAACATTGTAGGAAAAGGAGAAAATGCTGGTAACCAGCATTTTCTCCTTTTCCCACAATGTTTTCTACCCTTCCCAAAACAAATTTCAATTTTTGAGTCACTTTAATTTTGTCGTCTGCTAATGCTTTCAATTTGGAACAGTCTAAAATTTTGTTGTCTGGTAAAGAGTTAAAACCATGTTTTTAGGAAAATGAAAATTATCGGACTTTGTCCAGATTTTTAAAAAAATCTGCACAACTAGATCTAGTTGGATGTATCTAACACTGAATTTTAAAAGTAGGGTAAAATTTGTCAGGTCACTCTTTCTTTTGTTCAATTTTTACCTGATCTTAATATTCAATTTTCTGCCAGTGAATAACACTTGGACAGATCATATAATAACAGATTGGCATATTCATAATAATTTCCACTCTTAAAATTCGTATGATTAGATTTTAAATGCATTTT
Organism: Hippopus hippopus; assembly: GCA_946811185.2. Classification (NCBI taxonomy): domain Eukaryota; kingdom Metazoa; phylum Mollusca; class Bivalvia; order Cardiida; family Cardiidae; genus Hippopus; species Hippopus hippopus. The sequence goes on along the minus strand of OX328106.1, from coordinate 56,352,106 downwards.
AACATCTGCATTGTTTACTTTTGGCAGCTATTGGGCCAAAAAGGAAACATGATAATGACAGGCAAACAAAACAAAAAACAATTGAGGGAAAAAAAGAACTCTTTTTACTCACTCTTCTGACTAAAGATGGAGTAGAATTTACAGTTAATCCCTTGATACGGTCTGCGATTCTCTGTGCAACTTTTTTCACATCCTCTGTCTTCCAAATTAAATTAGCACCACTTGAGGATTTATCTGCAGTAAGAATTTCCAATCACAACGGTTAACCAAATAATCCCGAGTTTTAATAACCCTTGTGGAGAAAGCTTTTGACAACATTGTTGGAAAAGAAAATTCTGGTAACCAGCATTTTCCCCATTTCTAACAATGTTTTCTACACCTCCAAAGCAAAATCCTGTCATTCTGTCCACAATTACGTTTGTCGCCTGCAAATGCCTAAAATTTGGATCAGTCTATAATTTTGTTGGTTTTTTTTTTTTTTTTGAAGAGTTTAACGCACTCAGTTGTCAAAATGCACTATGGTGAACCTTCTATTTCATGACAACCTCCGATTTTAAGAGCATTGACAAAGATGGCTTCTGAAAATATTGCGGACATTACAGATGATGCAAGCAATCAACAGTTTCTCCCTTTCTCAATGTTTTCTGCCGTTAACCCTTTAACACACAATCCCAAGATTTAACGACCCTGAAAAAGAAACCTTTTGAAAACATTGTGGGAAAAGGAGAAAATGCTGGTAACCAGCATTTTCTCCTTTTCCCACAATGATTTCTTCTCTTTTACAGCCAAATCTCATAATTCAAGCCACATTTCAATTGCAAATGCTTTCAATTTGGTCGACTACAAATTTTTGTTGTTTGGTAAAATGTTAAATGACAAATCCTCCTAATTAAATGAAATGACAATTTTAAGCCGATATTAAAAACCCAAATTTTGCTATTTTAAAGGTATGTTTTGGGGAAAAAGTATGTCCTTATCAGAGAGTGTAGATTTATGATCAGACTGCATGTTCTGTGCAGTCTGATCTTGATCTATGCTGTCCACAAAAGGTCAGTGAGTCACGCTTGGCAGGCTAAGGATTAAAAAGACATATCCTATCACTTCAGACACATTTTCTTTGTTTTCTATAAATGCTTTCAACATGGCTAAGTCTGAAACTTGGCAGCATTTTCTTCCTTTCCCACAATGTTTCCTACTTTGTCAAAGAAATTTCCAAGTGCTGGATGAGTTTTAATTTGTCAACTATAAATGCCTCCAATCTGGACATAATGACACATAATATCAAGGTTATTGGGTTATATCACTTTGACCATACTTTTTTCCCACTAGGGCTAAAGATTTTGGTCTTTATGCTATTACCTTTTCAATTATCAACTATAAAAGAAAAAGCCAATCACTTCATTAGCCCAGAAAGCTCATATTACACTGTAGCAATGTATTTGACTTACTTGGGTTAATTTCTTGAGTCACCCAAGGTATAAACTGTGTGGTAGCAAACTGTATAGCTAGACATCGAGGTGGCCATTCATCTAAAAAGTTGACAGGTAAGATATATTTACCCAACACATCAGCAAGCTTCACCTGAAATAGTGTATGTGTTATGTTTGGTAATGCCATATTTAGTACTTACTTACAAAATATTGAAAAATATTAGTCACCAAATTACCAACTCTCGAAATCCTAAGATGATAATAGATAAACATCAATCATTGACTAGACGAGCCAAAATAACTAACACATATATCAGTAACATAATTTTGCCACAAATTCTCCATAAAAAATCAAAGGTTACAAGGAAGGTAGGGTTTGAGGGATGTGACTAGGAAATACAATCAGTACATTTAAAATGCATTATCAGTTTAGGTCGAAATTCAGCTGGAAAAAAAAACAAATTTTGATATAATTCAACTTTAATGTTAATCATTGTTGTTCCATTGAATGATGCACAAAATTTCGTTAACATGATTTAAAACTTTCAAATAGAAAATGATACAAAAAGTTCCTTACAGCAACTCAAAAGGTCACATGATTAATATCGAGTACAGCTACCCCTAATATTTATCAAACTTTGCTATGTTTATCTCAGTGACAAGAATTGTGAAGTTATTCCATGCTGTGGTATGTTGCTCCATTCTTCAAGAAGTGTTGTCAGGGATTAGCTAGGCTATTTCAAACCTACTTTTCTAGAACATAACTACCCAATACCTCTCTGTTAGTCCAGAGTGTTTCGCCGTATTTCTGTGTAACCAGGGGAACAAATACTTCACATTCACTGACAGCAACATTGAGAGAATCTTGCCAATCAACACCCGACTGTATCTCATGTACATCCTGTATATGTAGTCAAAAAACTTCAGTAACTTATGTAATGTACATCCTGTATATAGTCAAATACTAATAATTCATCTTATGTACATCCTGTATATAGTCAACAATTTCAGTAATTTATCTCTCGTACTTATTGCATATAGTCAAAAACTTAAGTAATTTATCTGATGTACAACCTGCTTGATTTTCAGTGAAAATACTTTGTGAAGCAAGGGGCACAACTGTGTCAAAAATACTTTGATAGTTACCTGCCATTGTTGTATAGGTTCCCCTTTTGACGGTTAACAATTTGTCCAACTCTGAAGTACATATCTTCAGTTATAACAAAGGATAGTTACTTCAGACTTACTACAGATTTACTTCAAAGTCAAAGTTTTTGCAAGACAATGACAACAGCACCAGGGCTATGACAATACCTTGCTGTTCTCTCAAAAATGGGAGATGCTAATTTTTGTATGACTATGAATAGATGTTAAATAACCAGGTAGATTCACAGAAATAAAAATCAAAATAATTTACCAAATAAACACTGAACTGTAGAGATGTCAATTCTTCTTTCAGTTTTAGAGCATTGCTGGCTGATTCCACACTGACGTAACTAATGAGAACTTGTTTGGCATTTGATACACTCTGAGACCCATTTGTTTCTGTTAGTCGACACAAATCTTTACCAGATCTAAATGACAACTCTTTCGTTCTGCTAAAATAATAACAGATGAAAACACAGAATGAAAAGTAATCTTTCTATAACTCTGTACCATACAGTCCTGAGGAAGACGGCTTTATGAAAACATTGTGGGAAAAGGGAGAAAATGCTGGTAAACAGCATTTTCTCCTTTTCCCACAATGTTTTTGACCCCGTGAAATAACAATTGTTTGTGGCCTGCAAAAGCTTTCACATCATCTGATCTATATTTCGTGAAATTTCGTTATGTGATAAAAAGAATCTGACATTCATTGGCATTTTAGATAAAATTTTATTAAACTCGTCCAGGGAAAATGTTATTAAGTTCACCAAAGGCTCGCTTAATAACATTTCCCTAGACTCGTTTAATAAATTTTTATCTCAAAAACCAACTCATGTCAGATCTTATATGTCTCAAACGATATGATTTGTCTATGACAGGCATGAGACTGAGGCCCAAAGGAAAAAATGTGAAAATGGAAGGGGGGTTTGTCTTTTCCACACTCTGCAAACCTGGACGCCGCCATTTTGAAGGAAGAATTCTCCAGTTTTGGAGGAAGAGCTCTCCTCAATGGAGGTACTATTTATACACAATAGCCGTGCATTTTTTACCAAAGCGCGAATCCGATCGTTTTGAAACCCCCTCCGCCCCCCCCCAAATTTTCTCATCAGATCTGCACAAATCACAAGATCCCCGTCAGCCGTCCGAAAAGTCGAAATCTGCCGAAAATCGGAAAAATCTCATGCCTGCTATAAAGCACAGAAAACATTACGGGAGAAGGGATATAATGATGCCTATCAGCAGCATAGCCCTCAGGAAGCTGGCCATCAAACATTGAGGAAAAATGAGAAAATGCTGGAAGGTAGCAATTTCTCTTTGTCAAACAATATTCTCTTCCTTTTCAAAGAAATTATACCAATTTCTGAGCCCCACTGCATTTTTACAAAACAAATCCTGTTTGATATGGACAACTCTACAATTTCATTGTCTGATAAAGTGTTGATTGCATTTTAATTCCTTTCATGCAGTGATACCAGTTAGTTTGATTAACAACTGGAGACAAAAAAGAATATATTTACCCTTTATGTTTTTTAAATGGAGGACGGGGAGGAGAAAAATCTGGTGTATGTAAATGTTTGTTGCCAATGTTAGTGAGAATACACGAGCCAACCATAATCTCTGATACTGTCATGTGACTCTCTTGCACACTGCTGATTGGCCAATTGTTGCCCTCAAGAAGCTGGAATGTCTCAGCTAAATCACATGGTTCAACAACCTTGATTTTAAGAAATAGATAACAGTTTAACTCTTTATCAAACAACAAATTCTAGACTCTTCCAAACTGAAAGCATCTGCAGACAGAGTTGAAAGTGATTTTTACAAAATAAATTTAAGTTCTCTGACTGGATAAAAAACATGGTGGGAAAAGGAGAAAATGCTGGTTACCAGCATTTTCTCCTTTTTCCACCATGTTTTCAAAATCCATCTCCTTCAGGGTCATTAAAATTTGGGATACAAAGAGAATAGTTATACGGTATCATACATAAATAAATGAATGAGTACATCTTGATATACTTGCACAGTTTGCTATGAACACCCACGACTTCAAATCAAAACTCTACCCAACAATATAGGTCAGCCACTATGAATGTGAAAATGATGATTTTGTTGAAAAAAAAAATACAGCATCCAAACATTTTCTTTTTTTCTTTCCTTTTAACTTGTTACCAAAAATGACAAAATTTTAGATTTGTAAACACTTACAGACGACAAAAGAGATGTGGCTCAGACATTGGAAGTTCTCCAAGAAAGAAAACAGTGTAGCAAAAGAAGAAAATGCTGGTTACCAGCATTTTCTTCCTTTGACACACTGTTTTCCAAAGCCTTATTCTTCAAGGTCATTAAAACTCGGAATTAAATGGTACAGGGTTAAATCATTTATTCTGATTATGTATCAAATACAAAAAAGTTTAAGAGGTATGACACCCTCTAATCAGAAGTTCTTAACCTACAAAAAGAATTCGATGGAAAACACAGATAATTGTGCATAAACCAGGAGTTGACTTACTTTTGTGATATGGGATAAGTCATACAATACCATATTTCTCCAAGGAAGACTTACCTCTTTTATAATCTGCTGTCGCAGGGTCAGTAAATTTACGTCATATGGCACAAACACAAAACCTATCACATTCCCTTTGCTGTCTTTAATACCAACTTTTGGATTATCTAAAAAAAGAATTTTGAAAGAAGAAAGTATTTCTTATATTTGTATAACATTTTTATCTCAATTACCAAAATGCATTACATGTACCAGTATTTCCTTCTTTTCCCATTGTTTTCAAAAACGGTCTTCTTCAGGGCCTTTAAAACATGAGATAGTTTGGTATAGGGTTAAAATCCAATGTGATTGGTGTTCTAGCCAGAAGTACAATATATTAATGGATTACCCTTGAATTTATTATGCTGCAAAAAACTTTAAAAACATTTAAATAAAATGTTAGGTGACTAAGGTTAATTATGATGTCATACTTGAATACAAGTCAATGTGGCAAAAGGAGAAATTGGTATTAACCAGCATTTTCCCTTTTATCAAAATGTTGTCAAAAGCACTTAATTACAAAACAACTTTTGTTAACACTTGAGCTGTGCTCTGGCAAAACGGAGCTTAATGCATCTCCATGATGTATCCATTAAATCCATTTGGGATAACAACTGAATGAACCATGAGGTAGGCTGGTCATTTGACATGCAGAAAATTGACCAATAGAAAAAAGTTTTGACATGTGTGGACTGCACAGGCTGACCTGGGTAATTATTTTTTGCATATGGCTTAGTTTACCACACATCATGTATCCATAACTTCTAACACAAAATAGAATTTTGGACTTGTCCAGACTGGATGCATTTGAAGATGACAAATTGAAGTTTGTTCAAACAATGAAATTTGTCTTTGGTACAATACAAAACATTTTGGAAAAAGGAGAAGTTTTCTCCTTTTCCAAAAATGTTTTCAAAAGGTGTGTTTGTCAGGGTCGTTAAAACTCAGAATTGTGTTGTATAGGGTTAATGAAAGCTGCATGAAAAATAAAGACTAGGGTACTGTATTTCCAAGTTCATCGAATAAAAAAATGAAAGTAGAATGAGCGAAAGAAACCGAGTTACCATGGTCTATTTGTATAAGCACACATCCATCCCCTGTTACTACTTGACTCAAGTTAAGTTTGCCTTCTTGTGAATCACTGATTTTCCAGCTGTTACATAAAAATGAAAACATACATACAATTCAAAATACATCTTAGCCCTTTGAAAAATGTTCTTCAAGTGATTTTAAAAGGTCTTTAGGCCCTTTAGCTCTTAAATTCTCTAAAATTTAAGAATTCTAAATGCAGCATTTGAGATCCTTTTAGATCAAGATCAGACAACTTTAACCCTGCACAAAATCTCACATCTTCACAACTCTATGGAATATCCCTTTTGTAGACATCTAGGAAACGGGAGAACAATACTGTTTTCTCCAAGACAACTCACATAATCTGATCCACATTTTCAGAACTTTCAGATTATACTGCTTGATAAGATTTTGAAACTCCACTGTCCAACATCATTTTCTTCTTTTGTTTTATGTTAAAGGTTAATAGCGGCCAAATGTTAACAATTCTGTATATAAACTAAAATTCATTTGTACTAATTTGGTGATTATCATAAGTCTGATGATCTGTACAATTGGTCAAAGTTACAGTCGCTGGCAGAATAAGGAATACTAAAACTAAAATGAATGTTACAAACGCTCTCCACCTTTAACTCTTTACCAAACAACAAAAGTTTAGACTTGTCCAAAATGAAACCATTTGCAAACAACAAAATAGATGTGACTAAAAATTTGAAATTTGTTTCTGGAAAGGTAGAAAACATTGTGGGAAAAGGAAAAAATGCTGTTTACCAGCATTTTCTCCTTTTCCCATAATGTTTTCAAAAGCTTTCTTCAATAGGAATGTTAAAACTCAGGATTGCTTGGTAAAGGGTTAATATGGCCTAATCTGTACTAGAAGGGGAATATCATCATTCTTTAGATTGAAGTTGTCCACTTTATTTATATAAACCAGTACGATGATTATTGCTCTTTTCCTCTTTACAAAATTTAGATAAAAACATTATGAGGAAAGAAAAAAATGCTGGTCACAAGCATTTTCTCCTTTACTAATGCTCTTAAAAGCCCTCTCCCTCAGGGCTATTAACTCTTTACCAAACAACAAAATTCTAGACTAATCCAAATTGAAAGCATTTGTAGACGACAAAATAAACAGGAATCAAAAAAAGAAATTTGATTTGGTAAGGGGAGAAAACATTGTGGGAAAACATTGTGGTTACCAGCATTTTCTCTTTATCCCACAATGTTTTCAAAAGCTTTCTTTCTCAGGGTCGTTAAAAGTCGGGATTGTGTGGTAAAGGGTTACAGCACATAATTGTTTAGTAAAAGGCTTAGAATAGGGTTTATTTTAAATATTGATGAAAAGGAGAAAATGCTGGTAACCAGCCCTTCCTTCATTTTCCACAACGGTTTCTTCCCTTTCAAAGATACATCCAGCCTTTTTTCACAATGGTTTCTTCCTTTTCACAAAAACATCCTGTCTTTTTCCACAATGACTTCTTCCCTTTAATAGACAATTCTGAGTTTGTCATAAGTTGCGATCTGCATAATTTTCCAATATGGAGGGGTTTGAATGTTGTCTGGTACAGGATTAAAAAATGGATTGACCATAAAAAGTGTAATATACCCGTGCTTGGTGCAAATGGTAAACTTAGTCGGACATGAAGTTAGCTGTACTTTAATTTGTTCTTTCAAATCTCTCACAGTAAGATTCTGGAAGACATCTTGTGAAAGCAGGCACACTCCTAAATTTGTTGATGTTTCTCTGGAGACATCTGTCAGCAAGTTCACACCTAACAGTCTTGTCTCAGAATCATCTAAAATCATAGATATCCTGTTATGATATTAAGTTAGTATAGTCATCCTTGCTGGTACCGCGTCATAGATGATACCACGGTAATCCGAAAAATACCTAATTTGCATGCATAGCGTCACCTATCCACTGTTTACTCAATCAAATCGAAAGCATAAGTGTTTTTGTATCGCATCGGTTAAAAAACATCACATATGTCTTCATTACTGATAAGGTACTTTCAATATTCACGAAAACAATTACCCCCTATTCTTCATAAAACCGATAGTTAATGTTTGACAAGTGAAGGTCATCTGCTGTGAGGTCATAGCCCTCGCCAGAAACAAAAACTATGGTACCTAAATCATTTTCTAAAAATTAAAGAACATATTTTTACGATTTTCCAAATAACAGAATTAACGTGGTACCATAGTGGACTCCTTTGGGAGCACCTGTAGTCAACATGGTAGTCTCAATAATGAGACACTACGGTGATTTTTTTTATATTTGGACATTTATTGTGCACTGTACCATCTCAAGTTCATCGTAAATTTTCTGGTAGCAAAGATGGAGCACTATACTGACTTTCTGTTCCGTCGGTTTTATCTGTACTGCAGCGAAATGCAATTAACTTTTAGTAACAAACATGACCAAAGACAAGGTAATGAAAGGTGTCAGCACTTAAGGTAATGAAAGGTTTAATAATTTAAGTGCTGGCAGAAGTCGTTTATAACATGTAAATCTCGGAAAGGAACTGACGAAATTTATTGTGTGTGGCGGCCATTTTGTGTAATTTCGGGAACATAAATTACCCAAGTAATGGATGAAATGAACTGTTTTTTCTTAAGTTCAGCGTTTAAATTGAAAATATTTGTATTTCAAACAAAGGATTATTGCATACTCAAGCAACAGGTATGTCCAAATCCTAGTTTTGTGCTCTATTTGTGAAATATGAGCGTTCAAACTTGCGCACAAAATCTGTGCGGAGATTTCAACTGTTTTTGTCTTGATCATCTCTGTACCCAGAGGCGACCAGTCAAAAAGTAACATCGCCTTTGGGGACAGTTATCTGTACTAGTCAACATGGTAGCTTGCCCTGGATATTATTGTCTAAAAAACGTGACTTAAGCTTTGATAGCAACATTTATTTAACTTTACATGCAACGGTTGATCACATTATTGGAAAGTAATACATGTGAGATCTCTTTCTTGTAGTAAATTTGGCAAAATTAAGTACTGCGGGACCAGGGAGGACCATCCTAATACTCAGTGCATGCCAAGTTTTGTAAAGGGAGAGGGTCTAAATGGCCCACTTCCAAAACAGCCCGGTCCAAAACGGCCGACTTTACCGTAACGGCCCACTGTAATAGGTACCAAAACAGCCCACTTTTGAAGTACTGTTATTCCTATCAATTTCTTATCAATTTCTAAAACTTAGGCCTCGATTCTCCATACTAATGTGGGTTGTACTTTGCATACCTATCCTATCTTATTTCATGAGCTCATTTGTCTCTGCACCCCCTCCCCTGTTCTTTTCCCATGATCAAACAGAATTCTTCGAAAACATATATTTACGTTTGGGTTTATTTTCTAATAATCTGTTCAGCTCCTGTTGTGCACAAACTACTATTGTAAAAAACAACAGCTCTAGACATTTTAGAAAAGATACATCACTATATACATGTCTCTATAAAATCCACATCAGGAGACCATCTCGCTCACATGCTCATAGTTCATATTATGATAAAACTTTTTTAAAATAAATTAGTAAATTTTATAAAACGAACTGAGTGATCCAGATGACAATTAAGAACTTCAATGGTTTTTAATTAAAGACAAGAAAAAAAAGCGGGCTGTTTTGGTAACGGGCCGTTTCGGCACTGGGCTGTTTTGGTACCTGGCCGTTTTGGAAGTAGGCCGTTTTGACTCCAATCTTTTTGTAAATTGTAATCTCTTAACAAACAACAAAATTTCAAATTTGTATGTACATAGTTAAGTATGAACCTCACTGATAAAACTTGAATTTTTGTTAAGCTCAAACGGACTAAATGTCAACACAAAAGAAAATTAGAACGAAATTTGATATGGCAACTGTAAACAAATCCCTCAATGGGATTGGCATCGACAATCGTCGTTTGGAGTCAGGTGTTACACTGAATCAAAACTCGCAATACACAGAGATCCAACGTTTGACAGGCATAATTACTCTAACATTAAGATTCACTTTTGTGAAGTTGACTGCTTGAACGTTCGCTACAAGACCAAAAAAATAGAACTATTACATAGAATTAGACACATGTTTAGTTTAAGTTTCCCACCTGTTGACATTTTGAAGACCGCAGGAACTGATTACGTCATTTGTCAACAAACCCGCTCAACGAGAAGCTTGCTAAATTCAAAACATATACAGAAGAAAGCGTTTACCAATCCTAAACAGACCCAATGACGTTTTTCACATTCATCAAAGGAAAAGTATTCTGTCAGACGAAAGACAGTGACTGATTTCTGCGAATTCAGCTACAGAGCGATCTATTTTAGTACTTTTGTTTAAGTAATTATGCTATGTTGCTGGTTGTTCTTGAGTGATAAATGCCTCTGAATAAGGAGCTTGGTCTTGGTTTAAATGGAATATATTCATCCTCGACCTACCCGAAATTATCTTAGTTTACACTGCTGTTACTTCAAGAAATGAGACAGAAAGCGGAAGCTTGCATGTTCATATGGAAAGATCGTGTCACTGACAAATTGCTTTTACTCTTCGGACCCTATGTCTGCAACCTTTAAATCCCTTCCTTTTGGTGGAGCGACCAGTTTTTAATGAGGGTAGGGTAAATCCAGCAAAACTCGGACAAAAATCATCTGTGCTCACACTAAACGTTGCTGAGAGCTTGAACTTTGAGAGAGTCATCATCGAGTGACCTTTCTCTATAATTTTTACATTACAGTTTCATATCTTATAACTGAAACAAAGATAAAGTCAAAATTATTCCGAAAAAGAGGAGAAACTGCACATTTGAGAAAAGGGGCATAACTTGGACAGCATCGTAAAACTTCAGACATACCATCATACAAGTTCGGACAGGAAATTTTTCATGGTTACGAGCAATTTGACTTTTTCCAATAAGGTTTTCCAAAGCTACCTCCTTCTTATGTGTTAAAACGAGTACCGGGGAAAAGGTAAGGGGGAATTTCACCTACACCCCCCTCCCCCTCTTTTTCCCTTTTGAGCTTCTAAAGCCTTGCCTGTTAGCCTCTCTGTAAAATATTGTTACTTAACAGAGAACAGTTGGAATTTTTTTTTTCAAAAACACTTTTACACAATTTTTTTTCAAACTGATAGATTCATTCTCAAGGTGCCAGTTTTCTATTAAATTCACATTTTTCTCCTTGTCCAACTTTAAACGACTTATTCAGGAGGTCTGGATTTTGGGACATTTCAGTTTTTTCCGAATATTTCTAAGGAAGACTCAGGCTTTTGATGACAATTTTTCAGATCTTTAAGTGGCTTTCTATTTAATTGTTTAGATGTTTTTATGCAAAACATTGAACAACCATACAAAAGAACGGCATATGTACCTTAGGTTTGAATGACTCAGCCGTTGGAAGTTTCTGTTTTGCATCAGAAAGAAAGCACATGTTACGTCATTTCTTAAGGTATAAATTTAGCAGGTGCTCAGTTAAGACTCTATAGTTATGAGATTTGCTTAATAAACGGTGTAGGAGTTATCAATACTACTCGCTGAAAAGTTTCCAGCTGTGAAATTAACGTAATACCCCTTTTTTCCCCGATGTCGGAATATTGGCGCTGTCCAAGTTTTGCCGGATTTACTCCATCTGGATGAAATGTCCCTCAGTCTATCGTCTTACTGACAAAACATCCCTTTTTTTGTGTGTGAAAATGTTCCCTTTTTTTCTCCAGATATACTTAAATCATCACTCCGAAAGTCCCCTTTATTGTGAACTGTACCTTACCTATGTATTTTCCGGCAAAAGGACAAATTCCGAATGGAAACCCACAGGATTCCATATACAAACTGTATAAGTATGTGTAACATTGTTTTTTCAGGAGTGCTAGGCAAGCTGGCTCGCTTACTTGATGACAGATACCTCTCGGTAGAAGATGCAACTTTTGTTGAGAATGTACAATCAGATTTAGAGGAGTTTATCAGTTTTAAAAACTCAAAGGACAGGTAAAGGCGATGATACATTTATGCATGTAAACATAGAATAAATAAATAAATAATGCATCTTCAAAAAGTATCAACCCATGTCAGCCTGCGCCGTCCGCGCAGGCTAAAATGGGTCAAACTTTTACTATTTGTTAATTTTTTGCATGTCTAACAACCAGTCTACCTTTTGATTCAGTCAAAATTTACACAAAATGATTTTTTTTTTTTTTTGATCTATCATTATGTAATGATTTGCTTGGTATTATTGCATCACGAACATGCATTAAACCCCTTTTGGCCAGAGCACAGCTCATAAACAGTTACTTTGTGAGTAAAGGAAAGGTATAAATATGAGCCATGATCTGTCGTAATGGGGATTAATGCATAAGCGAAAAGTATTGTTCCAGGTCAGCCTGCACAGTCCGCGCAGGCTGACTTGGATCAAAACTTTTTGCTGTTGATCAATTTTCTGTATGTCCAGAGACTATTCTACCTCATGAATATGTCGGTTGTTTTAAAAAAAAGTGGCTCTTATAGATCCCAAATTATGGGATGGCTTTCTTGGTATGGTGCATCACAGAGATGCATGAAGCCCCTTTTGCCAGAGTTTGGCCCATATACATGTGTCATGGAGACAGGTTAGATATAGCACATCAAATCTGCCATGCTATTGAGCTAGTTTTTACAGCCATGCAGTTTGGTGTATTTCTCTCAGTGATTGTTAAGCAACATGCGTTGTGGTTAGTGCCTAGATGGGTGACCAGGCCATTGCAGGTTACATTTGTATCTTCATCTTTCAGGGTTCTTCTGTTTCCTCCAGTCAATAACTACCTTAGATTACTGATTCACAAAACAGTAGAGGATTATTTTGGTCTACATAGTTTTTCTGTTGGAGAGGGATCAGGCAGGCAAACAGTTGTGTGTTGGAAAGAGGCTCTGATCAGGTAATAGTAACTGATAGGGTATGGAAATTGTAAATGGTTAAAGTGTCAGTCATTGAAAAAGACTTAGATATTGTGCACAGTATTATCCGTCTACCACACCATCAGGAGTTTTAACAATCTGTAGGAAAAAGGTCGTTGAAAACATTTTGGGGAAATGAGAAAGTGCTACCAGCATTTTCTCCCTTTTTCCACAATGTTTTCTATCTTCCAAAGGCAACTTTCTGTTTTTGAGTCATGTTTGTCTTTTTCTAATGCTTACAGTTTGGACCAGGCTAAAATTTTGTCGTTTGGTAAAGAGGTAAATTATAGTCCATTTCAGTTAATTTTCAGACATCATTAAATTTTGTATTGAATAAGGTTAACAAAAGCATTGCAACATTGAGTACAGTTCCTGTTTATGTGGCAATAGTGTAAGACCAGATAGGCGTATATACAGAAGTTGTCTCTGCTTTATAGTGTCTATATGGTTTAGCATGTCTATATGCTTTAGGATGTCTAGCATAAAATCCTCTGTCAATTGATTCCGCATTATTTTAATGCAAACCATAAAGAAGAAGGAGTTGGAGACAAGTCTAAAATTTGTCATCTGACAAAAGGTTAACCCTTTACCACACAATCTCGAGTTTTAACAATCCTGAGAAAGATGTAATTTGAAAACATTGTTGGAAAAGGAGAAAATGCTAGTAACCAGCATTTTCTCCTTTTCCCACTCTGTTTTCTACTGTATCAGAGACAGAGGTCATATTTTGAGCCACATTTAATTTGTCGTCGGCAAATGTTTTAATTTTGGTTGAGTCCAAATTTTTGTCGTTTGGTAAGAGTTAAGACACAAATTTTACAATTTTAAGACAGTTCTAGGCCAGAATACTAGTATTCTTGGCATGACAGACAGTGCTAATGTTTAGGAAAAGAAGGATAAATTTCACTACTTTTGCAAAAAGCATAGATCAAGATCAGACTGCTCAGAATGTGCTATCTGTTCTTTTAGCTGCTGTGGCTTTCACTTTTTTGAAATTCTGCCAAAATCTGCTTTGAAATGACACTAGCAGATCTTTTGTGCTTGCTGAAAATATTTAGCAACCTAATGATTGTAAAATACTTTCTACAGTGATAGTGGTGCAAGCATGTCTGTGTACCGACCCCCAATGATGAGGGGTCGGGGTAGAGGACATCACAGAGACAACAACAGCCCCAAACTAGGAGATAATCCTCAGCAAAAATTTGCAGGTATACATATAAGACTTTGGGTCAAGGAATGCCTATTTCAAGAAATTTGTGCCCTTCTGGGTAGCTCAGTGGTTTGCATATCTGAACCCGTGACCTGGTGGTTGTGGGTTCAATAACCAGTTAAGACAAACTTACTTCCTGGCGATTTTTCGTCTCTCATCTTTGATGCATGTGAGAAAAGTAGTCATTGGCTTGGAAAGAAAGTTCTATTAGTACTGATGTGAGAAAGCCAGAAAACACATGCGATATGACATAAGCTGTTTAAAATCCAATACAAACAAAGAAAACAAGCGGAAATTTTAAGGACTAGCATAGACTTAATCCATTATCACACAATGCCTAGTTTTAATGATCTGACAGAAGAGATTTTTGAAAACATTGTGGGAAAAGGAGAAAATGCTGGTTACCAGCATTTTCTCCATTTCCCAGAATGTTTTCCAAAAGTTCCTTTCTCAGGGTCGTAAAAATTCAAATTCAGGATTGTAGGGTAAAAGGTTAAAGTATTTGCCAAAACAGACATTAATATGTTTCAATAGAACTTCACTTTTGTAAAGGGAACCAATTAACTCTTTATCAAACAACAATATTTTAGCCTTGTCTAAATTGAAAGTATTTGCAGACGACAAATTAAATGTAACTCAGAACATGAAATTTGTCTTTCATGGAGTAAAAAACATTGTTGGAAAAGGAGAAAATGCTGGTTACTAGAATTTTCTCCATTTTCAACAATGTTTTCAAAAGGCTTCATTCTAAGGGTCATTTAAAGTCAGGATTGTGTGGTAAAGGGTTAACTCATCTATGCTTACATATCCATCTGTCATCTAGTCAAAAACCTACTTGGAACTGTCTGTAACCAGCATCAGCTAAGAAATAAGACCAAGAGATGCATTTCAATACAAAAAATCTTTCCCTAGGGGATCATTAAAACATGTGATTGTTTGGTAAAGGGTTAAGAATTGAACTTATTGTGGGAATTAGAGATTGCTGGTAACCAGCATTTTCTTCTTTTTCCACAATGATTTCAAAAGTCTGTTTTCTCTGGTCCATGAAATGGGGTCCTGTGTGGCTCAGTGATAACATGTAGGACTCATAACCTGGAGGCCACGGGTTTGAGCCTCGCTGGCTCTACTGGGTTTTTCACAGGAGTGTCCTTGGAAAAGACACTTCAGACCCCCAGCCTAATACTAGTGAAACCCAGGAAAACATGAATATGTGAGCTGTCGCCATGATATGACTGAAATAATGTCGAAAGTGGTGTAAAACACCATTAAAAAAAAACATGAAAGCAAGGGATTGTCTAGTAAAGGTTTGAATTTACAGATATATTTTCAAATTATTCAATATGTTAGATTTAACGTTTGGTTATTTTTAGCTCACCTGAGCACGGAGTGCTCAAGGAGAGCTTTTGTGATTGTGCTGTGTCCGTCGTGCGTTGTCTGTCAACTTTTACCTTGTGTATGCTCTAGAGTCCACATTTTCAGCCCGATACTCATGAAACTTGGTCAGAATGATTGCCTTAATGATATCTCGGACAAATTAGAAAATGGGTTGTGTCTGGTTTAAAACTAGGTCACTAGGTCAGATCTTAGAAAAACATTGTGTACGCTCTAGAGGCCACATTTTCAGTCTAATACTCTTGAAATGTAGTCAGAATTTTTGTCTTAATAATATCTCGGACCAGTTTGAAAATGGATCACGTCGGGTCAAAAACTAGGTCACTAGGTCATATCTTAGAAAAACCTTGTGTACGCTCTAGAGGCAACATTCTTCGTCCGATACTCATGAAATTTGGTCGGAATGTTTGCCTTGATGATATCTCAGATGAGTTCGAAAATGGGTCATGTCAGGTCAAAAGCAAGATCACAAGGTCAAATCTTAGAAAAACCTTGTGAATGCTCTAGAGGCCACATTTTCAGTCCAATAGTCTTGAAAGTTGGTCAGAATGTTTTTCTTGATAACATCTCAGACGAGATTGAAAATGGGTCACGTCGGGTCAAAAACTAGGTCACTTGGTTTAATCTTAGAAAAACCTTGTGTACGCTCTAGAGGCCACATTTTCACTCTTGAAAGTAAGGGCATATTCCTTTGGCTACTCCGAACACTCTGAACATGTTCTAGATCATTGGAGTATTTCGGAACACTGTGCTATGTTCTTCAGAACATGTTCTGACTGTTCTAATTCAACCGAGGTGCAGCACACCTGCAGAATGGTTGTTAGGTGATACAAGATGGCTGAAAGATGGACAATTCTTCATGGCGAAACTTGCTATTGTCTTTTTTAAGATATGAACGCTATAAATAGGAGCATTGTAGACTCGTCTCTACTCCCTCTCCGCAGCTAATCAAATCCTCCACTAACACAGCTAAGACAGTAGCTCTTGCAACAGCCATCATGGCAATGTACATTCATTTCGGTATTGATTAGAACAATGTTCTGAAAATGCTCCATTCAGAACATAATTCCACAACAGTGTATGTGATCTGAAATATTCCATTCGCACATTCCAGAAGAGCATTCCAGAACACAGAACATTGTGCCAGAACAGGTGAATGGAATACGCCCTAAGTCAGAATCTTTGTCTTGATGCTATCTCGGATGAGTTCGAAAATGGGTCTGGTCGGGATGAAAAACTAGGTCACTAGGTCAAATCTTAGAAAAACCTTGTGTACAATCTAGAGCCCACAATTAAAGTTCAATACTCATGAAACTTGGTCAAGATGTTTGTCTTGATGACATCTTGGATGAGTCTAGAAAAAGCTTATGTACAAGCTAGAGGCTAAACTTTGAGTCCAATAATTATGAAAGCTTGTTAGAATGTTTGTCATAATATCTCAAAAGAGATTTGAAATGGATCATGTTTGGTCAAAAGGCTCAGGTGAGCGAGCGACTTCAGGGCCATCATTGCCCTCTTGTTTAAGAAAATAATGAAGTATCGTCATAACCCTGTTGCCGTCTGCATTGCCATTGTGCAAAAATTCTTACGTCTTACAATAAATGTATCTCTGTCATTACTATGGATATTTATTTCAAATTCTGACTAGTTGTTAAATAACATAATGGGAAACTATAATGGGACCAATTTGTTTCTAAAAGCAACTGCAGCAGAGCGTTTGCACCCATATGCGATGCTCTTGTTTATGATAACCAAGGCTATATGCATGCATGCAAGTTTGTTAAACTGTATACATGTACTGGTTGATGGGTATGTAAATAGTACTGCATACATATGCATGTATGAAGATTTTAATGTTTATCTGTATGTGTGAAGGTTTTATTATTATACTGCAAAGAAATTTCTCACAGTCTGATCGGATAATATGCTCCTGACATATATTGCTGCACACTGTACATAACTTACGCGCTTCAAAGCAAAATCCAAGATGGCAGCATCCATTGATATGAGTCGCTCACAAGACAAATTATATATATACCCCATTAATATTACTAGTTTCCCTTGATGGCTGTTATTAAAGCAGAAAGAATGGATTATTTTTGAAAATAAGTGAAAACAGTTAAATATATTACCCTTGTTGTCATTCTGAAACAAATTTACACAAGGGTTATTACCGTTAAAATGAACCATCCTTTCGTCATGTAAACAAATTGTGAAGTGTCAAAGCTCATACATAGTAATGTTAATGTTTAAAAAAAAAAAAAGAAAAAATAGATAATGGTTGTTTGAAGCAACTAATGGTTGTTTACTTTTGCCAACAAATCATAAAATGAATAATTACTTACCCTGAAGTAATTTAAATGCATGTTAAAAATACTTTATGTCGAATATCTATCACAGTGACTTAAAATGTACCAAACTCTACATTTTACCAGGGTTTTAGTGATGTCAGTTTTCAGTGTGTTGGGGCACTCAGAAGGAAGCTTCGATTTCATCAGTATAAACGATTTGTGAGACCATAAAACTGGAAAATTTTGCTGAATACACATTGAAATGGTAAAACTTTGCAGTATGATAAACTCGCCTTTGGATCGGGGTGACATGATTCACCACAGCCGTGAACTAGTTTCCAAGTCCCCTGCCACCTGACCATACAGCTAATACTGTATACAAATGCTGTATACTTGCATGTATGAATACATGTATTTCAGATGTGGGTAAATCATCAGACAAGTGGAGTCATGACAAATTTTACGAGTTTGCATACAGTGAGAAAGATATTGAAAATAAACCTAGTGAAAGGAATTCTCCTGTCAGCAGGGAAATGAGAGAGAATGTATCATTAAGCGAACCTAAGTCTAATGCTGACCTTTCAGATACCAAATCACCTCCAGAAAAATCTAGACCAACAGACAGGTATAGCTCTTTGTATCATTTGATCAGTTTTAACAACCCTGAGAAAGAGCCTTTTGAAATTATTGTGGGAAAAGGAGAAAATGCTGGTAACCAGCATTTTCTCTTTTTTCCACATTGTTTTCTACCCTATCAAAGATAGAAATCATTAATAGAGCTACAAGTAAATTGCCATCTGCAATTGCTTTCAATTTGGGCTAGTATGAAATTTTGTCGTTTGGTATTGAGTTAAGGTGAAGTTTGTTTTCAGTGCTTTTTTTGCAACATATATACCCATAGAAAGAAACCTTTTGAAAACTTTGTAGAATGGGGGAAAATGTTGGTAAGCAGCATTTTCTCATTTCCCAGCCATGGTTTTTACCCTGTCAAAGAACTTCTGTTCATTTTTACCACTTTCAAATTTGTTGACTGCAGATGCTTTGAATTAGAAGGCGTCTGGAATTAGTCGTTTAGTAAAAGAGTTAAAAGCTGTTTATTACAATGTTCAAAAACTGCATACCTTTGCAAGCCTAGGGAACAGAGTCGACTTTGTTCAATACTTTTTTCATATCATGTTAGATAGTTATTTCTGACCTGCAAAGATGCAAGTTCCTATACTGGATGCAATCAGTTTTGTAAATAATCATATGCAGGTTTGAAAGAACAGAAGAATATGAGCCATGCTCTGTGTAAAGGGGGCTTAATGCATCTGCAAACAATACAGACCCAGGTCAGCTTGCGCAGTCTGCAGAGGCTGACCTGGGCTGATATTTTTTGCTATTGGTAAATTTCTGCTTGTCCAAGGACCAGTTTACTCCATGATTCTGTTGTTTTTTAGACAAAATGGATCCATGATTATGTGATGACTTGTGTGTTATGCACCACGGAGATGTATTAAGTCCTCATTTGCTTGAGCATGGCTCAGATTATAGATAGTTATCAATTTATTTTATACAGGCCAAGATCTCGAAATAAACGTCCAGATATTCAGGTTTATGTTCCACGAGCAAGACGATCTCAGGATAACAAAATGAATACAAGTTTTGTTGATGACAGAAATTCCCAAAGTCTTTCAAACACAACCTCCATGAATAAAATGGTAAGCATTTGTCTGTCTGTTAGTCTTACTGTCTTCCCTCTAAGCCCTGGTTCCCTGATAGAGATGATTTTCAGAAACAAATCTTAAATCATTATCATGTAAATTTGACTTTTCACTGCCTGCCACAAGGGAGCTTTTCTAAAACCTGTTGGAAAAGGTAGCTTAGTGATTAGCATATCTGACTCATGACCTGGTGGTTGTGAGATCGATATCCTTTTGAGGCAAACTTTCTTTCTGGCAATTTTTAGCTCTACTGGCTGAAAGCCAGCAAAGCTTATGTCATGGCGTGGATTCCGTTGTCTGTCCGTCCGTCCGTCTGTCTGTGTCTGTCCGTCCATCCGTTAGTCTTTTTCTTGTTTACGCGATAAAGTCTGCATTTGTGGTCAGATTTTCGTGAAACTTGCACAGTTTGTCTATCTCATCAATAGCTTCAACCCTATTGATTTTGAAAAAAAATCCAACAAACAGAATGGGAAAAGTAGCCATTTAAAGTTAAAAATTTCCATTTCTTGTTTACACAATAAAGTCTGCATTTGTGGTCAGATTTCCGTTGAAACTTTCAAAGGTTGTTTATCTCATCAATAGCTTCAACCCTATTGATTTTGAAGAAAATCCAACAAACAGAATGGGAAAAGTAGCCATCTAAAGTTAAAAATTTCCATTTCTTGTTTACACGATGAAGTCAGCATTTGCAGTTGGATTTTCATGAAACTTGCACAGTTGCTTTGTATCATAAACAGCTTGAAGCCTATTGATTTTGAAAAAAATCTGACAATCAGTATGGGAAAAGTAGCCATTTCTTGTTTAGGCAATGAAGTCAACAGTGTTGATCCAAATCTTGTGAAACTTGCAAAGATTATTTGATTCATCAAGGGATTGAACTCCATTAAAAGTTTGATGACTTAGTATCATTTACTCAACAAAATCCACATTATTAGTCACATTTCTTTGAAATTTGCTAGGATTGTTTAATACAAGGCGTTCTGAAAGCTTATCAAATTTGGCTGGATTCCAAACAATTAGTTTTGAGAAATTGCACTTCATTTTCTTTTCACTGTCTGTTCAATTCACCATGCCCACTTATGCTGTCTTATTGGGTTCAAGCCCAGTTGCAAGAACACATTTTTGTGTTTTTTCTGTTTGCATCATGAATTCATAATGTACGCTAGCAAAAAAGCAAAATCACTGCCAGTAGAGCGATTTCAGGCCCTCAAGAGCCTCTAGTTTGTCTCTCACATCTGCTGCATGTGAGAAAAGTAGTCAGTGGCTTGGACAACTGATAGGTATGTTTTTTGTGCTCAAAATATTTCCCTTTAGTTTAACTTGAACCAGTGATATATAAACAGAACAAGAAAATTTGTACGCATAACAGCTAGGTTGTCATGAGTTGTAAGGCCAAACATTCCCAGCCCTGTTGAGAAGTGCCTAAAAGTGTCCCTACCATGTTATGGGATAAACATATGGTAAACCAGGACAATTGCTTCTTATTATTTACAATTCCTTTGTTTTTCATTGATGAATCATGTTTTCTCAAGCTAAGTTAAGAAAAGGAAATCACACTCTGACCAAGTGTTTTGCAACGATGACTAAAAGCAGATTGTTCAGGAATAATAAACACTTTGACATGCTTTTTTTGTTCAGGAATAATACACTCTTTGACATGCTTTTTTTTACCTGTAGTTTAGTAAACTTTTGTTTAATAAGTATTTTGTCAAAAATTATATATCAAAAAAAAGATAAACATATTTCACACAGAAACATGGGCCAAGCAAATAAAGATACACAGTGGCCGCTCCCACAGCCACTCAATAACCTGTACCATGATAAGTTTATGTAAGTAAATGACATGGTTTGATCCTGTACCAGATAATTAAGTGTTGAAGCAACCCTGAAAAAGAGGGCTTTTGAAAGCATTATTGCTAAAGGAGAAATTTTGGTAATTGGCCTTCTCCTGTTCCAGCAATGTTTTAAATTTTCCAAACATTACTCCCATCATCTCAGCTGGATTTAATTTGAAGTCTGCAAATGCTCTCATTTTATACCAGTGAAAAATTGTGATCATCTGGTAAAGAATTAAGCAGAATTTTCAAATCAAAGTTTAATCATTGTCCATATCTACAAACCATTCTTAAGAACATTCTCTGTCTTGCTTGTAAATTTGAAAGTGATACAACTTTTGATTGGCAAAACCAAACCAAATGGTTTAGCCAATCATCAGGTGTGCTACTTTCAAATTTAGGCAATCTTGGAGAATAAGATAAAAAGTGTTTTTAAGCATTGTGGGTGAATAAGAACCCAGGATGTGTATTTTTACAGATACTTTTATATACAACTTATTTGAGAAAAGAAAGATGCAATTTATTTTGTTTCTCTTTTTAGAGTTCTGTACATAGTCCAGCATGCAGTACTACCTCAGAGTTTGTATCCCCAAACCAGCAAGTTACTACTAGTAATAGAGATACAATTAGTCAAAATTCATCTGTGATTTCTGTCACAAACACACAAAGCAATAGGCAGCTTCAAATGAATAAAAAATTAAAGACTTTTGATAAAAGAAAAGAAAAAGAAGAAGATCCACTTCCTGTGGAAAACACAAAAACTGATCTCTCATCAGCCCAGAATTCTTTTGAATCAGATATAAGTGTTGCTATAACATGTAATGACAAGGATGAGGCAAATGTTAATTGTGTTCAAGTGGAAGATTTCAAGGAGTCAAGGTTAGGTTTACAAAGTGGTTCTGATAAAGCCAGCAATTCAGGAAGTTATGAACAAAGCAAAGAATCAGGAGGTCTAAGCTTATCTGAACATTCTAAGTCCTGTCTAACAACAAACACTCTTCACTGCCAAAAACAAACCAGTCATCAGCAAGATTCCATAGAAGATTTTCAAGATAAGACTTTCACATTAGATAGTATTAGTAATGAAGCAACAACAAGAGTAGAAAACAAATTATCTGAAAATTGTGGAAACAATGCAATTATAACTGAATCTGATGAAAAAAAATCAACAAGTAAAAGTGAACATTTTCAAATGTCATTCTCATCATCAAATTCAGTTCTTGCAACTGAAAATGAATTCGGTGCTATGCTAACAAACATAAATGAAACATTGAACAAGGAATCAGAATCACTAAAAGATCTTGACAGTGTTAATCATAATGACAAAAATAAATTACCTAATTCAGGCAATTGTAAAACAAAGACTGACTTGCCTTTGAATCACACTGAAGCTTCAACATCAGATGTCAGCGACAAGCTTTTAGACAAAGTATCAGACACAGAGAGGAAAGCACTAAACCTGTCAAATGAACCTGAAGATATAGATATGTGTGTTGATATGTGTGTTGGTGATGAAAGAACAGCTCTTGAAAAATCAGAATGGGCTGGAAACAATGTGCAACATCAGAATGTGCTTAGTTCAGTTGCTCAACATGAAAATGTATCAGACTCTTTGGAAACTGATACAAGCGTTCTTTCCTCAAAAAATCTAACTTGTAGCAACAGTTCAGTCATACCAAAGAAAGGTAATGTTGAAACACATGTGAAAACTTCTGAAAGGAATCATAATGAGATGATAGAAACAGAAGAGTTAACAAGCCATGACGTCGAAACAAAGATGGAATCAGTTCCTGATGGTGTCGAAGTGAAAGTTAAACAAACAGATGTTTTAAAGGACAATAGAGACATAAGTGAAGTTAGCACAAGCTTCAAAGATAGCCTAATAGAGTATGTATAGTTTGAAAAATAATAAAAGTCACAGCATTTGTTCCATATTTGTACTGGAATGGTGTAATGAACTTTCAATTTTATGGAGTAAAATGCTTTACTTGTATTTGATGACTTTCTGTCAGACCTGAGTTTTGAGGAAATTTTTTTTTATCTTTTTTGAAGAAATTTTATGTTTAAAGCCCCAACAATAGCTGCCAAAAGTAAACAGAGTGGGTATTTAAGTGCATTTAAATTGAAATCATACCATTTTAAAGTATGGAAATTATTGTGAAGGTGACAATCTGGTATTGTAAAGTAGGTTCAAGTCTTAGTCACTGGCAGCAAAATGAATTCTAAAAGTAGGTCAAAAGTTGCCAGGTCGCTCCATCTTTTGTGTAACTTTTTCCTGATAATAAATTCATTTTTCTGCCAGCAACTAACAGCATGACAAAATTTTAGACTGGCCCATGTTGTAAGTATTTGCAGAGAACAATTTCCATGTGAATCAAATGATGGAATTTGTTTTCATAAGGGTATAAAAACATCATAGGAACAGGAGAACATACTAGTAATCAGGATTGTCTTTTTTCCCAGGACATATTAAAAAGCCAACTTCGTAAATGTTATGACAATATGTGAGTCTTTGTTATAGTGTTAAAGGCCATTCTTGCAAGCATATAATTTTGAAGTAACAGGGTCTTTTTATTGTAAACTTTTTTTTAAAACAAAATTTGTTGCCTGTGGCTTTCATGGTGTCATTTCTGTGGTCTCATTTCTACTGTCATGATGTATCAGAACTTTAGCATACGGTAACACACATAGAAGTATTTAGCAGTTGATACATGATGAAGAGAGTAGCCATATAATTCATTTGAAAATTCATGTGGTTGCTATTCTGCTCTTGATTTTAGGCCTGAAAGTAACATTAAAGCAGTGCCAAATGACACAGACAATGACGTTGTAGACAAGGAAAGTAAAGATGATGGCATGGAAGTTGAAGCAGAAGAAGACACATGGGACAATATGTTTAATGAGGAAGGCGATTGTCTTGATCCTTTAGCCATGGAAGAGGTAAAACTATGAACTCGCCACCATCCAAGTTAACTCTTCAAAACACCATTGCTCAGTGCAGTTGACAAAAAGGAAATATCCCATACTGTGTGAAAATGGGGCTTAATGCATCTTCAAAAAAAGTATAGATTCAGGTCAGCCTGCACAGTTTGCACACCCTGACCTAGGTCATACTTTTTGTTAATGGTCAATTTTCTGAATGTCAAAGGACCAATGTACTTCATGATTGACTTGTTGGTTATACAGAATGGATTTTATGGATCCATAATTATGTGACGGAGAGGCATTAAACCCTCTTTACTTATTGGTTAATGGTTAAACTTTTATCAGAAGACAACACTATGGACTCATCTAAATTGTAAAACATTTGCAGACGACAAATTTAATGTGACCCAAGCTATGGTATTTGTCTTTGAAAGGGCAGCATTTTCTTCTTTTCTCACAATGGTTTCAAAGGCTTTTTTCTCCAGGGTCCTTATAACACAGGATAGTTCTGTAAATGGTCAATTTGAATTAATCTTTGTAAATTATTTTATATGCATAACTAAATGGTATTGTATACTTGTATAATAACTGTATTTCATATACACAATTGTCTACATTGTAGCTCACAAAGACAGTTGGTAAAGTGAAAATACAGAAATCGAAGAAAATCAACTATTTAGACTATCAACCTAAAGATAAAGCAGAACTAGATTACAGTGGTGAGTCCTCATGTCACTTTTAATGCAGTTTTAGAAATCATCCATACTACATGTATATTACATCTTAAGAAGCTAGAGCCATACGATTACCTGCCCTTAGCAGCTTGATTCAGTGTCTTTGACCTTTTATCACTTAAAGGGACCTTTAACCAGATTGTGAAAAGACGAAATAAAAGTAAATTTTTGAAATCGATAAAAATTTCATTTCATTTGATTTGATGAAGGGTTACTGGGTATTATGAGACGGTTCCGTTAGAGAATTTGGTTCAGAAGCAAGAAGAATTTGTCATTTTTACAAGAATTCCTTTCACATTTTCTCTCCCATTAGTAAGGGTATAACTGTATCTTAAGAACATTCATGTGATTTTTCAGGCATACATAAATGAAATCCTACAAAAACACTTCACAATTCCTCCAAAGCAATCCAGTAGAGCAGAATATGCTAATTAACGATGAAATCATGTTTAGCTCCTTGCATAAGTGCATAGATTCAATAAAACACTGAATGGCTAAATGTCATCCTACACCTGCCATAAACAGTACACATTGGCAGATATATCCATGTACACAAGTCGTGCAGAAGACTAGTTAAGGTACATGATGTAATCAGGCTATAAATTGATGCTGTATACGGGTATACATAGGACAGGTGTTTGTTAAATTACCCATGGAATAGAACTAGTTTCCTATACGTTAAATGTTTAAGCCAGTCATTCTAGCTAATCAAGCATATTGAATAGGCTAAACAAAAGGCTTCTGTTTGAAAAAAAAAACACAAAAAAATACTAGTAAGAATATGAATTATTCGGAAGGACATGACAGATGCCGATGACACTAATTTGATCACGAGACAAATACAGGTGCTCACAAAGTAAGACACGCTCTGTTCTTGGGCAGGATCAGCTTTACCACAAGGATGAAAAGTAATATTTCAAAAATTCTTTTTCTTGCACATGCTTGTTTTAAATAATGTCACATGGTGATGAAAAAGGAAAACTAACAAAAAGAATTGTATGTCCTTTTAAGCCATATGCTTGAGATCAATATCACAATGCAAGAGGATGTGTATTTTATTTGACACAAATTTAAGGCTATTTCATTTACGTAAACTTTGCTCTATATGAGAGTTATGTAAGCATTATACTTTTGAATTATTTTTGTGTTTTTTCCTCACAGAGTATGGACATATCATTGAGATTTATGAATTTCCAGCAGAGTTTGTGACCCGGGATTTGATAACTGCTTTTCAACCTTTTTTGTAAGTACATGTTCATCGTATATAAATGTTTTCATATTCTTTTAACTGTTTAACTTAAAACAATATTTCATACTGGTTGGATTTGATAGCATTTGCACATGACAGTGGCCCAAATGAAAATGGTCACCAGCATTTTCTCCTTTTCCCACAATGTTTCTGACAGCTTTCTTTGTCAGGGTTGTTAAAATTCAGGACTGTTTGGGAGAGGGTTAACTCTTTACGAAACAATCTGAATTTCTAACAACCCTGAAGAAGAAGGCTTTTAAAAACATTGTGGGAAAGTGATAAGATGCTTTCAAAATGGACAAGGTTAGATTTTTATTGTCTGGTACAGACTTAACTCAGTCCCTCCTAAAACAAAATGTGCTGCACAGGACATTTAAAACATTTGTTTTATTTATAAATGATTGATATTTAACAAGATTTAAAAAGCCATTTTATGGTTGATGATAATGAAAGCAATCATGGGCATAATTTCTTCTTCCATGATGTTTTTAAAAGGAGTCTGCTGCAATACAGAAAAGTTGGTTGGATAATGTGGATGACACACCCATAGAAATGACCAATGAGAGTCTCCTTAACAACTGAATGGTTGCATGTTGGCTACACCGATTCTTCAATAGTGGGCGTATTCCTTTCACTACTCCGAACACTCTGGACATGTTCTAGATCAATGGAGTATTTCGGAACACTGTGCTGTGTTCTTCAGAACATGTTCTGACTGTTCTAATTTGATTGAGGTGCAGCACATCTGCGGAACGGTTGCTAGGTGATACAAGATGGCTGAAAGACGGACAATTCTTCACGGCGAAACTTGCAATTGTCTTTTTTACGATAGGAACACCATAAATAGGAGCATTGTAGACTCGTCTCTACTCCCTCTCCGCAGCTAATCATATCCTCCACTAACACAGCTAAGACAGTAGCTCTTGCAACAGCCATCATGGTAATTTACATTAATTTCGGTATTGATTAGAACAATGTTCCGAAAATGCTCCATTCAGAACATAATTCTAGAACAGTGTATGTGTTATGAAATATTCCATTGGCATATTTCAGAAGAGCATTCCAGAACACAGAACATTGTGCCAGAACAGGTGAATGGAATACGCCCAGTGTGAAAGTGAGAACAAATTCCGTAAGAGGAATTCATGCCTGTTCAGCACAGAGATAAGATTTCTTGTGCACCATTGACGAAAAATATGTGGCAATGGCATGAGGTTGTGCTCTAGAATGAGCCCTGCATACTGTCTGTTATTCAGATAGAAACTGTTTTGAGTGGTTTGTGAAAGTAGTAATTTTCTTCTTAGAGATACAGGCTACCTTCATTTTCATGTTTAGTTTTATAAACAATCTCTTCAAGAACATGGGATCATTTGGTCTAAGTTTGATGATTTTCAGTTTATTATATACGCATACAGTTGTTGTCTCATTTATTTCATATTGAATGTCTTTTAACAGAAGTCGTGGATTTGATCTAAAGTGGGTGGATGATACACATGCTTTAGGAATTTTTAGCAGTGCAATGGCAGGTATGCAGTTTAACGCTTTATCAGGCAAAATTTTAGACTCATCCATATGGCCTGCAACACGTGAAAAGGGGCATTCGGACATTTGCGTAAAGTTTTGTCTCGGATCAGCCTGCGCAGTCCGCGCAGGCTAATCAGAGATGGCACTTTACGTCAACATTAGATTTTGTCCTACAGTAGACTTGCGCAAAACAGAAAATAACCTAAGAACCGAAAGTGTCTTCTCGGATCAGCCTGCGGGGACTGCGTAGACTGATCGGGGACGACGCTTTACGCAAATGTCAGAATGCCCCTTTTCGCGTATCGCAGGCCATATTGAAAGCATTTGAAGGTGATAAAAGAAATGTGACTCAAATGATAGGATCTGTCCTTGAAAGATTGGAAAACTACAGTTTTGCAAAGTTGTACTGGATAACAGGTTATAAACTTTAATTTTCAAACCCTTTGCAAACTAAGTTGAAGGGTGTTTATCAATAAACAATGTCTGTCAGACTTAGCTCTCAGTGTGTTGGTCAAATGATTTATATGGTCTGACTCAAAAGCATTTGGACGAGGATGATGTTATTTATGTATGTATTATGTACAATCCAAACCAAGGTCTGAGGTCAAAGTCATTATCCAAAGCTTTAAAATACTGCACAGACTCTCTTACTTAAATGCAATTTTATATGTATATATGTAAATTCACATTTTAAGAAAATGTTAATTATGTGAAGATGATGCCTGTTTGATCATGAGCCATGCTCTTGCAAAAGGGGGCTTAATGCATCTCCGTCATGCATTATACCAAGCGAGTCATCAGTGATCATGGATCCATAAAGTCCATTTTGTCTAGCAACCACCTGAATCATGAGATAGACTGGTCCTTGATATACAGAAAATTCACCAGCAGCGAAAAGTTTCGGCCCAGGTCAGCCTTCAGACTGCACAGACTGACCTTGGTCGAAACTTTTCGCAGATGCATTAAGCCCCCTTTTCATAGGGCATGGCTGAATTATATATAGTGCCTTGTTTCTAAAGGGATGGTTGCCAAGCCCTGGTAGCTCAGTCATGCGTCATAACAGAGAAGTCGAATCTTCGAAGAATGTGACATGCGCAGGCAACACATGCAGGACTTGAGAACAGGGGGTCGTGGGTTCGATCCCTGAATTGGCTAATTTCTTTCCGATGACTGATGATAGTCATTGCAGCAGGATTCATTCGTCACCCACTGCTGACCATTGTCTCGATGATGGTTATGTGGGAAAGCAGCCAGGGGCTTGGAAAGAAAATTGTGTGGAGTACTGGTAAAAGAGACTCCAGGAAAGCATGGATAGTTGCACTGGCCGCCACGATATAACTGAAATAACGTTGAAAACGGTGTTAAACACTATACGACCAATCTAAAGGGATGGTTAGGTTTTTTTTTTTTGCCCTCAAGTGGTGTTCATATGGATGCTCTGAGTTTGTTTTCTAGTAGAATTATCATTATTATACCCCCCACAAACGAAGTTTGAGGGGGGAGAGGGTAAATTGGAGTCACCTTGTTCATCTGTCCGTCCATGCGTCACGAAAAGCTTGTCCGAGGCATAACTTTCAAAGTATAAAAGCTAGTGACTTCAAACTTCATATACAGATAGGTCACATTAAGGAGAAGTGCAGCGTACAAGAACAATAACTCTTTCTTCATTATATTAAGAATTATTGCCCCTTGTAAATTTTTAACTTTGGATTTTTGTTTGGGGCATAACTTCGAAAGTATAGAAGCTAGTAACTTTTAACTTCACACACAGAGAGATCACATTTAGGAGAAGTGCACTGTACAGGAACCATAACTCTATTCCAACTATTTTTGGGGTTATTGCCCTTTGTAAATTTTAACTTTGGATTTTTGTCTGGGGCATAACTTCCAAAGTAAAAAAGCTAGTAACTTCAAACTTCACATACAGATAGGCCACATTAACAAGAAGTGCAGTGTACAAGAACCATAACTCTATTCCCACTATTTTTAGAGTTATTGCCCTTTGTAAATTTTAACTTTAGAATTTTATCTGGGGCATAACTTGCAAAGTACAAAAGCTAGTAACTTCAAAATTCATATACAATTAGATCAACATAAAGCAGAGTGCCCTGTACAAGAACTATAACTCTATTCCCACTATTCTTAGAGTTATTTTCCTTTGTAAATTTTAATTTTGGATTTTTGTCTGGGGCATAAGTTTCGAAGTATAAAAGCTAGTGACTTCAAACTTCATATACAGATAGACCACATTAACAAGAAGTGCAGTGTACAAGAACCATAACTCTATTCCCACTAGTATTTTTTTTTTATTTTCAACCCTTACTTTTTTACTAAACCATTCTGCATTTTGTGACAAAGAGCTGTTTTGTGACAAGGAGCTGGTGGGGGGGAGGGGGGGGAGGGTATGATCACGTATAGTAATAGCTCTAGTTTAGTATTATTTCACAATGCCATAACAGAGGGACTTCCCTTTTCTTTTTTTTTCCAGCTCAAGATGCTGCTGGTCTCGTCCATCCTTTAATCAAAGTAAGACCTCTGTCACAAGCTTCCCACCAGTCTAGGAATAAAGCAAAGAGATGTTCAGGTATGATACATACACATTTAACCCTTTACCTCACAATCCCGGCTTAAAATGACCCTGAAGGCTTTTGAAAACATTGTAGGAAAAAAAGAAAATGCTGGTAACCAGCAATTTCCCTTTTTTCCCAACTTTTTTTTACCCCATCCAAGACGGAATTCATCATTAAACAGCAGTTAATTAGTTAAATCTTTAACACAAGACAATTATTAAGACCAGTCCAAATCGAAAGTATAAGCAGATGGCGGATAAAATGTGACTCAAATGATTGTATTTGTTTCTGAAAGGTTAGAAAACATTGTGGTAAAAGGAGAAAATGCTGGTTACCAGCATTTTCTCCTTTTCCCACAATGTTTTCAAAAGTCCACTTTCTCAGGGTCATTATAACTCGGAATTGTGTGGTAAAGGGTTGAAGTTCTGACCACAGGTTTAGTTATTCAAGAATCTCATTGCAAGAGTGTAATTTTTTCCTCTTTTTAGAGGATTTTGTCCCTTTGAAGCCAAAAATGAAAATTCAAAACTGCCCAGGCTCGAAGGATCTGCTCAAGAATTATGTATTTGCCAGAGTATGTGAAGCAGTCGGAATATTGACCTCTCCTCCCATATATCATCAATCACGACGCAGCCTCTGTCATTACTGAAGATATTTATTTAAACTCAGACTAGCTGTTAACTATCCAAAGGGGAACCCATACAACAAGGGCAGGTTACCATCAAAATATTTTTGACACAGTAATGCCCCTTTTTTTGACTTAGAATTGGTTGTGCAAAAACTTTGACATTTTATTATATCTCTGTCATTACTGAAGATATTTACTTCAAACTAGGGCTAGTTGCTAACTATCAAAAGGGGAACCCATGCAACAAAGGAAGGTAACCATCAGAATATATTTGACACAATTATACTCATTTTTTGACACAAAATTTTCACTGAAAATCAATCCGTTTCTAAAATCAACTGCAGCCAAGTGTTGGCACCTGCATGTGGTGCTCTTGTTTCTTTTTGAAGCTGAGGGGCTGAGTTCTTAACCCTCTACCATACAGTCCCTTATTTAACCCTTTACCACACAATGACGCCTTTTAACGCCCCTGAAGAAGAGGCCTTTTGAAAAAATTGTGGGAAAAGGAGAAAATGCTGGTAACCAGCATTTTCTCCTTTTCCCACAAAGTTTTCTACCCTATCAAAGAAAAGTTGCATCATTTGAGCCACTATGAAATTGTCGTCTGCAAATGCATTCAATTTGGATAGGTCTTAAATTTTGCCGTGTGGTAAAGGGTTAAACAAACCTGAATATGAATGTGTTTGAAAACATTGTGGGAAAAGGAGAAAATGCTAGTAATCGGAATGCCTCCTTTTCCCACATTTTTTTTTTAACCTTTTTAAAGACAAATTGCGCGGAGTTAACTATCCGTCTGCCTATTTTTTTCCTCTGGACAAATCTACAGTTTGGTCATCTAGTAAACAGTTTAGTCATTTTGGTTTTTCGGTCAACAGAATTTCTACAGCCATACAAACCCAGACCAGAAACATCTGCTAGTGCAGCTAGACGGCTAGTTGCTGGTGCTCTAGGTATAGCAACCAATGTTTCTAAAGAGAAAAAAGAACGAGAGAGACGGCAGCTGAGAGAAGCAAAAGGTAGAGTTCTCAAATTTTGTTGATTTTTTTAGCTCTACTGGCCAAAGGCCCGCATAGCTTATGTCATGGCATAGTTTCTGTCGTCCGTTAGTCTGTCTAGTAGGCTTTTTCTTGTTTACGTGATAAAGTCCACATTTATTGTCAGATATTTGTGAAATTTGCACAGTTTATTTATATCATTAGTAACTTGAATCTTATTGATTTTGAAACAAATCTGACAATTAGTAAGGGAAAAGTAGCTATTTAAAGTTGAGACTTTACATTCTTTTTTAACTCCACTGGCCAAAGGCCAGCAGGCTTATGTCATGACCCGGTGTCCGTCTGTGCGTGCATGCGTGTGTTAACTTTTGTTTTCAAACATTTTCTTCTCTAAAACTACCCATCCAATTTTTATGAAACTTTACAGGAATGATCCTGCCATGTTCCTCCTCAGAATTTCTTGAAAGTATGTTATTCCTTCAAAAACTCTGATTGCCATGGCAACAACACTGAAAAATGTTGAAAATCTTAGAAATCTTGTCAGAAACCAAAAGGCCCAGTGCTACCAAATATGGCATGTAGCTTTTATCTAATAGAGCTCTACCATGTGTCTATAGCCCTGGGTTCAAAATTGGTCCCGCCCCAGGGGTCACAAGTTTTACATTGGTTTATATAGTGAAAACTTTAGAAATCTTCTCTTACTTAGCCATAAGGCCTAGGGCTACCAAATTTTGCATGTTATTTTGTCAAGTGGGCTTCTACCAAGATGGCTCAAATTATAGCCCTGGGGTCAGTTTTGGCCCTGCCCTGAGGTCAAAATTGTCCCACCCCAGGGGTCACAAGTCTTACATGGGCTTATATATTGAAAAATTTAGAAATCTTCTTGTTCCTAACCATAAGACCTAGGGCTACCAAATTTTGCATGTATAGTTATCTTATTATTTAATTTAATAATTAACTTCTACCTAGTTTGTTCAAATAATAGCCCTAGGGTCTTAATTGGCCTTGCCCCACAAGTCACAACTTTTACATAGACTTATGTCATGAAAACTATAATAATCACCTTGTTTCTGATCATGAGCTATAGATGTAATATTTCTTGAGTGGTATCATCTAGCAGGCCTCTTCCAAAGCTGTCCGCACCCCCATGGATTCGTTATTATAGAGTGAAAATTCTAAAAATCTGCTCGCTCCAACCATAAATCTTTTGGCTACTAAATTTGGCACAAAGCTTCATGTTGTGAATCACTTTTGAACTTGTTAAAAATTTAGCCCCGGGATTGAAATTAGCCGTCTTGGGGATCTCATGTTTTACAAGGCCTTTTATTGAGGAAAGTTTTGAAATTCTTCTTGTTTATAACCATATATTCTAGACATGTATTTTTTAGTATGGGGCTTTATCTTGTGGACCTCTACCAGGATTCAAGTAATTATAGCTCTGTGGTCAGAATGGCCTTGCCCTTGATTCATAACTTTCTTGTGGGTTTTCATAGAGAAAATTTTATGTGTCCTCTGGTTTGAAACCAATTTGTCAAGAATTGTAATGTTTGGTGTGTAGGGTTTTTACATTTTAGCCAGTGGAGCAATACAGGGCCATCATGGCCCTCTTGTTTTTTTTGTGCCATAAAGTCTGCATTTCATGAAACTTGCCAAGCATCTTTGTATTATCAAGGGATTGAACCCTATTGATTTTGAAAAAGATCTGACTATTAGTAAGGGAAAAGCAGTCTTTTAAAGTTTAACATTAGCATTTCTTGTTTACACAATAAAGTCTGCATTTGTGGTCAAATTTTTCTGAAACTTGCAGAGTTTCTTCACATCACCAATTGGTTTTGAAACAAGTCTAACAGTTAGACAGAGAAAACTAGCCATTTAAAATTGAAAATTTGCATTTCTTGTTTACGCCATTAAGCCAGCATTTTTGATCTAATTCTTTTGAAACTTGCTGATCATTTTTATCATCAAAGGATTGAACCCTGTTGAACATGAAGAAAATCCAGCAAAAGGAAATGCAGCCATTTGCTTACTTAGTCTTGTTTACTCACCATAGTCCACATCAGTGGTCCAGTTTCTTTGAAACTTGCAGAGATTGTTTGATACAATGATTACTAAAACCTTACCAAATTTGGTAACAAGTGGTTGTAAGAAATTGTACTTCGATTATTTCACTATTTGTTCAATTCGCCCTGCTGTCTTATACTGTCTTAATGAGTTCAAGACCAATTGCAACAACCCTCCCCTTTGTTTTTTGTAGGTGTGTATTTGTCTTTTTGCCTTTTTGTTTCATGAATTAATGATTTATGCTAGAAAATAAGCAAAATTACAGCCATTCATTCATGCCCTTAAGGTTCTCTAATTTTCGCTTCTCCTGTTAGGATGGATATACAGTTCTTTGCCAGTTTGTTGAAACTTGGTATAACTCTTTACCATACAAGAAAATTTTAGACTGGTCCAAATTGAAAACATTTGCAGATAACAAATTAAAGATGGCTTAAATGCTGGAATTTGCCCTTCATTGAGTTGAAAACGTTGTGGGAAAAGGAGAAAATGCTGGTAACCAGCATTTTCTCCTTTTCCCACAATGTTTTCAAAAGTCTTCTTTCCAAGGTCATTTAAACCTGGGATTGTTTGGTAAAGGATTAATACTATCAAGTTATTTTACCTTGAAATATTAAACTCCTCTTTTTGCAACACCATAAACAGATAGCCAACAGAAACCCCTAACAAATGAGAAAGATCAGAAAAAAACTGTCTGTAGAGACTGCATTTTCTCCTCTTCTCACAATGTTGTCTTTTCTTTCTAAAGCAGTTTCATTCATTTGAGCCAAATTTGTCATCTGCAAATGCTTTGGATTTGGACAAGCCCAAAATTTTGTTTGTCTTTTTCCAAGCCACTGACTGCTGCTCATACATCAGAGGTGAGAGGCAAAAAATCGTTGGAGAGAAAGTTTGCGGGTATTAAACCGGCAACAAAAATGAGTGTATTTTACTTTTTACCTACAATTAACTATTTTTTTTTTCCCAGAAAAAAGAAGGAAAGACAGACAAGATAGAGAAGACATTTGGGAGTACGGAAAATGTGCCATGGATGAGGAGTCATGATATATCTTAATTTTAGCCATGCTCTAGAAAATGGGAGTTTAACTCTGTCGAAATGGTAATAATTTTGACGTGACCAAATTGTAAGCATTTGCAGATGACACATTTATTTTACCTAGATGATAGTTTCAGTCTTTGATAGAGTTGAAAACGCTGGTTACCAGCATTTTTTCCTATTCCCACAATGTTTCCAAAAACTTTCTTTTGCAGGGTTCTTTAAATAAGGATTGTACAGTAAAGGGTTAACAAATCTTTGTAATGCACAATATCAAGCGAGTTGCTGTATAAGAGGGATCAATTTTGTACACAGTTCAGTTAACTCATGTGGTAGAATGGTCCTTTTGACATGGAGAATATTTACCAATGGCAAAAAGTTTTGACCCATGTCAGCCTGGACAGACTACACAGGCTGACATAGGTAAATACTTTTTTGCAGATGCATTGAACCCCATTTTCAAAGAGCATAACATTTTTTTTTCCATCACCAAGTGAAATATAAAATGCTTTGTTTTTTTTTAATGAATTGATGCCTTACAAGTTGTTTTTAAACATACAGCTTACTAGAAAACAGCATTACAGAATACCACAGAATTTAAAGTTTCACGGATATGGATTACCTATGGTGGGCTGGTATGCGAAAGTTTAATTGCTGTTGCACTGTTTTCTGTTAGAGAAATATTATGAGGACTAATTGATATGATATGGCTTGCAACTTTCGAAAAGGGGCATTCGGACATTTGCGTAAATTGTCGTCTCGGATCAGCCTGCACAGTCTGTGCATGCCAATCCGAGACGGCACTTTATGACTACATTAAATTTTGTGCTACAGTAGACTTGCAAAATACTGAAAATTACATAAAAATGGAAAGTTTTGTTTCAGATTAGCCTGCGCGGACCGCGCAGGCTGATCCGAGATGACACTTTACCCAAATGTCCAGATGCCCCTTTTCGCGTGTTGCTGACCATGTGTAGACAGTCTTCGTACAGAGGATGCATCCTTAAGTTTCCAATATTTTAATTTTTTACCAGTTTTTTAATCACTGAGCACCAATAATTTTAATTCATTTCTTGATCCTCCTTGTACATAAATTGCAAGGTCTTACTCTATATCTAGATATTAATTGTACATAAAATGAAATGAAAGTGCTAAATAGAAACAGACAGTTGAATTTCGTCTTATTTTTTTTTTTTTCATTTCTTGTAACAGACATTTGTGTTGCTCATTCTTTCCATCTGTCCTTCTTAACTGCTTCCTTGCAATAGATCCAAGTTAACTTTTGGGAACATTATGGACCAAGATCAGACTGCACAGAATGTACATTCTGATCATCACCCTTCTTCACTTAATTCAAGGTTATGACTGAACTCTATTGTCATCTTTTAGTAGAAGTTTATGTATAGCAGTTGAAAAAGTGTAACTATTTATTTCCTAGTGAAAGTGTTTCTAAGTCAAAAATCATGAAAACCGCATACAGGAAACTGGAAACTTGGTGGTAAGTAACAATATAAAGGAGATGCTGCACCTTCCTCCATGTTTATACTTAAGTTAAAAGGTCACTTGTTACATGAAGCAGGAAAAAAAAGGAATATGTATAAACTTCACCAATTTACAGGCGATACTTGCGAAATCTAGGTCTGTATCCACCAACCATTCTTGAGAACATGTTTAGTCTTATTCTAGATTTAGAAAGTAACATAACTTCTGATTGGCTAAACCAAATGGTTTAGCCAATCAGAAGTTGTGTTTCTTTCAAATTCAGAAAACTTTCGAGAATGAGACTAAGAATAAAAGTGAAATTAAAGTTTTAAGTCGAGAGTAAAACCTCAAGTTTTGCTATTTCAAAGAAACCTTTGGAGGACTAAATATCTCCTTATCGGACAGTGTAAATCCACAGCCTAAAATAGTCAGGGAATAGTAGGGCTGAAAAAGGATATACTTGCTTAACTCTTTA
Organism: Hippopus hippopus; assembly: GCA_946811185.2. NCBI lineage: Eukaryota > Metazoa > Mollusca > Bivalvia > Cardiida > Cardiidae > Hippopus > Hippopus hippopus. The sequence continues at coordinate 56,314,910 of OX328106.1, read as the reverse complement.
AATGCAAGGCTCGCAATTTGCCAATCAGCCCCCATATTTCAAGAGAAGTGTGTTTTTTGTCTATCACAGATCTGTTTATAGGCTTCAGCTGCTGCAGTTTTTTCCAGGGTAAAGAATCTGTTTCACGAGGGAGTAATGAGGCAATAAATGGCTTTTAGATAAAAGGAATTGTAGAAACGAAAAGGGAGGTAATTTGAGGCTATAGCCAGAAATAAATGATACTAGAAATAAAATGTCAGAAGTTAATTATATGTTTCTTTGAATGATGTTATTATATCATGGCTCGAAACAATCGGTATGAATTCCTTTGCACAATTCAAAAGAGTTTTTAGGTTGGCGAAATTACTTTTTTTTTTTTTAAATCTTTGTGTAAGCGTAATTCGTTCTATTTCCTTAACTCCCTTACTAGCAGTGTCGTCATGGACAGCTGTTGCGGATGGCGTAGATCAAGATCAGACTGCACAAAACGTGAAATCTAATCTTGGATCTACACCATCCGTTACTTGATGCTAACCTTCGACCAAAAAAGTTTTAAAAGCAATGATACTATTCTTTTAGGGTTTGAGAAACGTCGAATCCATTTACGAGCTTGGCCGCGAAAGGGTTAGAAATTTAATCCTTTACCACACAATCCCTGATTTTAACGACCTCGAGAAAAAAGCCCTTTGAAAACATTGTGGGACAAGGAGAAAATGCTGGTAACCAGCATTTTCTCCTTTTCCCACACTGTTTTCTACCCTTCTCACAGCATGTTTTAAATTGTCAGTCACATTTATTTTTGCGTCTGCAAATGCTTTCATTTTGGACCAGCCTATAATTTTGTCGTTTCGTAAAGAGTTAAATAGAAGTCGTATTAATGATTTTCTAATTCAGGCTGTAGCTCTAAATTCCAAGATTATGTATCTGATATGCTAGGACAGAGCTTCCTCGATGGATATCCAATCGGCTGGAGATTCATTGAGTGGATCCAGCAAGGTCCTTTAGATCATACCCTAATGGTTAAAAAAGGCTGTTCTCTGTGGGTAGGGGTATCACAAGTTTTAGGAAGCTTTTTATAAAACCTTACACCGTATAATCCATCCTAATCTAAAATACTGGGTATTTTGCCTTTACCAAGGGTCGAAAGTGGCTCCAACCCAGCGATCATCAGTTATATAAAGAAAGTGCTATGTTCGAGTCTAAGATAACCCTTGCATGTGCTTTAAAAGCCATATTTTCATACTTATATTCATGAAACTTAGTCGGTATGACTGTGAAATAACTTACCTCGGTCAAAACGTAGACCTGTCACTATATTAAATCTCAGGAAAATATGTGCGCGTTCTAGGATTTGTAATTTTGTAGTATTATCTAACTCTCATCCGGCTAAATAAGTAAAACGAAACTTTCAAGCCGATAGTAAAAACCAAAATCTTTCTTATTTCAAAAATACTTTTTGGGGACAGATATGTCCTTACCGGACAATGTAGATCAAGATCAGACTGCACGTTCTGTGCAGTCTGATCTTGATCTACACTGTCCGCAAAAGGTCCCTAAGTCGCGCTTAACAGCCTAAGGATTAACCGTATTAATCAGGGACTAGTAAAAAAAAACAAAGGATCACTTAAGGTTAAAATATAAAAGAAAAAAAAAGTCACTAGCTTTGTTGAGCGATTCAAGGCCACCATGGCCCTTTTCTTTGTAAAAGCGGCGTCTTTTTCTCCCGCGATTCCGTATTTCTTCTTTGACCTTGTCTTCTAAAGATACGTTATACAATAATAATATTCTGTCACACGCATTCCCATCGACCAATCTACAAACGCACATCTCCTCCCCAAACACACACACCGTACCCTTTCGCAGGGTGGGTGAGAGAGAGAGAGAAAGAGAGAGAGAGAGATTGTAAGCGAACTCATTCCCATCGACCTATCTACAAAAGCACACCGACTGAGAGAGAGAGAGAGTAACAAAACAATAACGCAAAATACAAGTAGTGGCAGTCGCGAAGGCCTCTCGCATCAAAATTAGCCGGTTCAGATTTAGGGGTGAACGGAGTATCAACCATTGAAACCGTGGTCACACCTTACATAGTTGACCGTAGTGGGGAGTGACCGTAGTTGGCCGTAGTTAAACGTTTTAAACGCAGTTGAACGTAGTTACACGTAGATAAGCATAGTTCAACGTAGTAATGAACGAGGTCTGAACTTATGATTTGCGCGTAGTAAGTCCATAATTTTTTAACATGTTCAAAAATTGGTTACTATTAAATATGATTGTGTGAACCTATTGTGACCGTAGTTTGAACGTAGTTGACCTTATTGAACCTACTTAACCGTAGTGTGTACTGTATTAGCTTTCGAAGAACATCTTTTCTTCCAAGGCGGCATGGCAGAATTAGCGATCAGCAATTTCTGGCTCATCAATTTTCAAAGCACAATGACTGTAGCTTACCCGTACTGAGCAGGCGCAGCTATAACGTTTCACCGTAGCTTAACGCAGTTGACACTAACTAACCGTGGTTGCGTGTACTTAGGACATAGTTTATACGTAGTGTAACGTAAGTACTCATAGTTAGACGTAGTGATACCCTAGTTAACCCTAGCCACTTTGCTCGCACTTGAATGTAGTTGACCGCACTTACACGTAGTTCAACCTACTTAGACTTTCTCTGTTTCCCCTTTTTGCCTATTTAGAATCTACTTCGAACGTACTTCAATCTAGTTGACCGTAGTAACACTACGGCAGACTATGTTTGAAATGATCTACGGACAACTACGTGCATGATCGTAAATGTGACCATGGAGAGAGAGAGAGAGAGAGAGAGATGCTTCCCTTTGCCAGTTTTTTCTTTTACTTCTTTTTTCTTGTTTTTTCTTACATTCCTTTCTGTCACAAATCTACAATCCTCCCCCACATCATCTACACAATTCAGCTTTACTTCTTCGTGTTTATTTGTTATATATTTATAAATCCTTTACACCGCAATACCGAATTTTAACGACCCTGAGCAAGAAAGCTTTCGAAAACATTGTGGGAAAAGGAGAAAATGCTGGTAACCAGCATTTTCTCCATTTCCCACAACGTTTTCTACTCTATCAAAGGCAAATTTCGTCATTTGAGCCACCTTTGATTAAATGTCTGTAAATTCTTTGACTTTACATGACTATTAGATTTTATTTCGCGGTAGAGTTAAGTCATTGTCTTCATATCTTCCGAATTTTCAGTCGACTTCTTTGAAAATATCATTGTGAAATAGAAAAGATCTTGGTGAATTCCCGTTTAGTAAGCCTACATGTTCAGGTTTTGTACATCGTGGAAACGTAAAGTCGAACGAGGGTCTTGCTCAATACCAGCAACTCTTTTGCTACAAAGGGAAAAAAAAGTAATCTGAAGATTACAAAGGGTTAACGAGCGCTCATTATGTTTCTCATACCTCATGTATACGTCGTTATACAATTACTCCTTACCAAACGACAAAATTTTAGATTGGTCAAAATTCAAAGCACTTGCAGACAACATATCAAACGTAATGATTCTTTTTGTCTCTGAAAGCTAGAAAACACTGTGGGAAAAGGAAAAAATGCTGGTCACCAGCATTTTCTCCTTTTCCCTCAATGTTTTCAAAATCATTCTTTCTTAGGGTCGTTAAAGCTTGGGACTGTGCAGTAAAGGGTTGGACAACGTCTATTAGAAAGGGGCTCAATGTATACGTGGTTTGAACACTATTTTATTTAAATTGATATCGCATGAAATATTTGACACAAATATCGTTTAAAATGAACTAATTGGAAAACAAAGGATCTAGTAGATTGCAATGATTTCGTTTCCTTGATGAAAGTACATGAATACCTACTTACAGAAAAATGAAATTTTGCTAAATGATATCGGTTAGCCGTAACGAATCGTTGTAGCGGGTGATTACTACTTGGTATGATATATACTGCTATAAAATTGGAGCAACATGACAGTGATGGCAATAAGAGGACAACAATATTGTTGTAAACGTTATCCTGACCTTTAAATAGGCACTGGTTTTGTTTTTGGTTTGCTTGTTTGTTTTGAAGTTTAAAGCCGTTTTACAAGCTTAGGTCATACCACGGCGGTCAGTGCACCTACGCATGTGTTTCCTTGCTTTCCTGCAGCTGTACTTACACAATTTTCTTCCAAATCAATGACTAACTTTCTTCACATGCATCAGACGTAAGAGGCAAAAAATCGCAAGAAAGAAAGTTGGATTAACCTGTTTTGTTTTTGGACAAACTGTGTTCTGTATATCCTAGTTTTGACGAACTGCGCTCTCTAGATCCATGTCTGAACAAATTGCGCTCTCTGTATCCTAGTTTGGACAAAGTGCGCCATCTAAATCATAGTTAGGACAAACTGCGCCCTCTATATCATGGTCTAGACAAACTGCATTCTCTATATATCCAAGTCAGGACAAACTGCGCTCTGTACAAACTGCGCTCTCTATATCCTAGTCTGAACAAACTGCACTCTCTATATCTCAGTCTGGACAAACTGTCCTCTCTATATCCCAGTCTGAACAAAGTGCCCTCTCTATATCCCAGTCTGAACAAACTGCACTCTCTATATCCTAGTCTGAACAAACTGCACACTCTATATCTCAGTCTGGACAAACTGTCCTCTCTATATCCCAGTCTGAACAAACTGCACTCTCTATATCCCAGTCTGAACAAACTGTCCTCTCTATATCCCAGTCTGGACAAACTGTCCTCTCTATATCCCAGTCTGAACAAACTGCCCTCTCTATATCCCAGTCTGAACAAACTGCACTCTCTATATCCTAGTCTGGATAAACTGCACTCTCTATATCCCAGTCTGGACAAAGCGCTCTCTCTATATGCGGTCTGATCTAAGATCTATACTGTCCAAAAAGGAGATATCTAAAAAATAAAATAAATAAAGAAAGAAAGAAAGAAAGAAAGAAAAATAAATAAATAATGATAATAAGTTTGAAATAGCATTATTCGGGTTTTTACTAGTGGTCTGAAAGTTTCTTCGTGCTTATTTAGCAGGTTAAAGGTTAAAAAAAACGTCCATTTCATTTATTTGACAATTTAACCCTTTACCGCACAACTCCGTGTTTTAATGACCCCGGTGAAGAAAGTTTTTTTTAAAACATTGTAGGAAAAGGAGAAAATACTTGTAACCAACATTTTCTCCTTTTCCCACGGATTTTCTACCTTTTCACAGATAAACACCATTACTTAGTCCACGTATAATTCGGCCCCAAATACTGCTAGTTTGGGATCAGCCTAAAATTTTGTCGTTTTGTAATGAATTAATAGTTCAGTCTTTCTTTTCAAAATTACGACTTATAAAGGAGCTTTTTCGGACGGCGTAGATTAAGATCAGACTGCGTAGAACGTGAAATCTGATCTTGGATCTACAGTGTCTGTTACCGTGGAAATCTACTTTTAACACCTAAACTGCTTAATAAGTGAAATGGAACAATCCGATAGTAAGAAAATTTTTGGGGGAAAGAAATCTCCTTAGCGGACAGTGTATATCCAAGATCAGACTGCACGTTCTGTGCAGTCTGATCTTGATCTACACTGTCCTCAAAAGGTCCTTGAGTAGCGCTTAGCAGCCTATAGATTAAAATAAACCTCGAAATAAGTGGAATTTTCTGGAGTTAATAGAGGAAGAATGATGTTGCACGTAACCGTATAAATAGAGGTCGACACTGCTTAGTGACGATTATATCGATATTATTACAGGAGAGCAGAACGGCTAACGTGCCTCCAAAATGTCCATCTATGAAAACAACAGGTAGGGCGAGCATTTTATTTAATTTGTTTGTTGCGAAATAGGAGGGCTTTTTCTCTTACGTAATTCTGAGAAATTAGTTTCACGTATAAAGTATAAATAGAGGTCGACACTGCAGAGTGGTGATCACATCGATTTAGTTACAGGAGAGCAGAACGGCTAACGTGCCTTCAAAATGTCCATCTATAGATATAACAGGTAGGGGGAAGCATTTTATTTAATTTGTTTGTCACGAAAAAATGCTTTTTTTTTTAAATTACTCTGCTGAATTTACACATTTAGATCTTGAAAAAAATTCGCAGCCAACGACTTTCAAAAACTGTTCAAGTATACAGTAAGTGGCCATGAATATTTCATCAACGTCCGAATCCCCATTTACTTACATTTATTTCCGATTTTACTTCTTAATTTATTGTGACTTCATTTTCAGCTATGAAACTTAATACATGAAAATAAAGAAAGTTTAATTTTTCGATGAAATATATACATGTATATATATTCAGACTCGATACGATGTAATACAATATAAATCAAGCTGTTTAAAAAGTGATCAATTTTTTAGAAAAACTCGTACATTAACGTCAATGGCGATGTCGCCAATATTTAGCGGAAAAATAACACCACCATGTTTTAAAGAGCTACAACTTTGATGTCAGGCGACGAACACTAATGGCGTATCAGTGTTAACAGCTCAAGTAACCTCTTTTTCTATTAATGTAGGTTTCTTTATGATCGAATGAATAGAGGCAGCGTAATTAATTTTGTTGCACACTGAAAAATGTATGCAAGTCAACGGGAATTCGGATTTGTTCAAATAACCTGTCAACAGAATGGGGTGTGATGCGGTTGAAAAAACGAGTCCGAAGCACGAGTTTTTTAACCGCATTTAACCCCATTCGAGTGACAGATTTCTAACATCACACACAGCCAGTTGATTTATTATTTATTTATTTATTATTTATTATATTTCTAATTCACCTTTTTTTGATTTAAGAATTATCAAGAATGGTACGATATGAGCAATATAGGAAAAAAAGAAGTTCCGGCAAACATTCTAAAATTATATCGTCAGTAGTGATGATGCCATATTTATCATCACTAGTGGTGTTATTCACTGTGAAATCCCAGTAATTCACTGAAAGGAATATAATAAAATTTATAGCTACTTATTGTAGTATATCGGCGGCAGTGTGTTTCTTGATAAGGATTAAACGTAGAAATTTTTAAAAATAACTTTAAATAATTTTTCATAACTCATTACCACTCGAAGAAATTCTAGACTCGTCTGCATTGAAAGCACCTGCAGACGACAAATCAAATACTTTTCATTCTAACTCTTTACCATACAACAAAATTTTGAACTCGACGAAATTAAACCCATTTGCAGACGACAAAATAAATACAGTTCAAATAACGATTTCTGTCTTTGATAGGGTAGAAAACAATGTGGAAAAAGGAGAAAATGCTGGTTACCAGCATTTTCTCCTTTTCCCACAATGTTTTCAAAAGCCTTCTTCTTCACGGTTGTTAAAATTCGGGATTGTTTGATGAAGAGTTAAAATGATAAAATATACCCCTTTATAAACTTGAACAATAAGTCCGAAGTTCAAAATACCTTGGCCCGGTTTCACGAAAAAACTTAAGTCTGTTATTTTGCTTAAGCTTGCTAACAGACTTATTTTCCGACTTAAGTTGACTTTGTGATTTCAGACTTACTTTACTAACATTAGCAGACTTTAGAAACATTCTCGGATCCCAAGTCGACACAATGTTTCAGACTCAGCTCAGCAAAATAATAGACTTAAGTCATTTTAACAGACTTAAGTGTATTATTTTGCTGAGATGAGTGTGAAATGTTGTGTCAACTTCGGATTTGAGAACGTTTCTTAAGTCTGTTAACATTAGTAAAATGAATCGCTAGTAATGAACTCAACTTAAGTCGGAAATCGGGTCCGTCAGTGGACTTGAGCAAAATAAGAGACTTAAGTTTTTTCGTGAACCCGGGCCCAGGCTGTTCTATGTTGTTGTATTTAATTTTTTGTTTATATACAAGCGATAAACTATCGACTTTGAAGTATAAAATAAGGATTATCAACATCGACTGAGGTATGTAATCATGAGCCATGCTCTGTGACAAGGGGGCTTAATGTACCTGCAGAAAGTATCGACTAATGTCAGCCTGCGCAGTCCGGTAACCAGCATAACCAGCATTTTCTCCTTTTTCCACAATGTTTTCTATCATATCAAAGCTAACTCTCACACTTTGAGCCATATTTAACCCTTTACCACACGAAAATTTTAGATCTGTCCGAATTGAAAGCATTTGCAGATGACAGTTTCAATGTGGATCATATGAAATGATTTTTCTTTGATAGGGTAGAAAACATTGTGGGAAAAGGAGAAAATGCTGGTAACCAGCATTTTCTCCTTTTCCCACAATGTTTTCAAAAGCCTTCTCTATCAGGGGTGTTAAAAGTCGTCATTGTGTGGTAAAGGGTTAATTTGTCGTTTCCAGATGCTTTGGCTTTAGACAATTCTAAAATTTTGTTGATCCGTAGTGGGTTAAAAACCTCGTCTGTAGATGGTAAAATGTCAAAATGAAAATAATGGATATAATCGTAATCATTGTTCGGATTAACTATTTAACGATGACGACGACGGCAACGACAAAGACGATAATGATGATGATGACGGTGGTGGTGGTGGTGATGATGGTGATGGTGATGGTGATGGTTGTGATGATGATGATCATCATCATCATCGTTGTTGTCGTCGTCGTCAATATTGTCGTCGTCATGATGGTGACGATGTTGATGATGATGATGATCATCATCATCATCATCGTCGTCGTCGTTGCCGTCGACGTCATCGTTATTGCTATTATCATAATCATCTGCTAAGTTTTGCTTTGGAGAACAAAATTAAAAAATGACAAATATGAGCAATACTCTGTGAAAAGGGAGTTAAATCCATCTGCAAAAAGTATCGACCCAGGTCAGCCTGCGCAATCCGCGCAGGCTGACCTGGGTCGATACGTTTTGCTATGGATTAATTTTCTGCATGTCAAATGACCAGTCAACCTCAGAATTAAGTCAGTTGTTAGACAAAGTGGATTTTACGGATCCATAATCATATGATGACTTCCTCGGTATAATGGATCACAGAAATGCATTAAACCCCCTTTTGCCAGAGCATGACTCAGTTTAGTTAAGGAAGGAAGGAAGGAAGGAAGGAAGGATGGATGGATGGATGGAAGGAAGGAAGGAAGGAAGGAAAGAAGGAAGGACAAGGAAGGAAGGAAGGAAGGAAGGAAGGAAGGAAGGATGAAAGAAGAGAGAGAGTGAAAAAAATAATAAAGAAAGGAAGGAAGGAAGGAAGGAAGAAAGAAAGAAAGAAAGAAAGAAAGAAAGAAAGAAAGAAAGAACGAAAGAAAGAAAGAAAGAAAAAATGATAACGAAACCTCAAACTAATTGAAACCGGCATGCGTTATGGGTGGATTCAGTTTCTTTGGTGGACATTTTTTTTTAATCAAGATCAGATTACATATAAACCTACTGTCTAATTTGGATCTTCACTCATAATGTTTTGCACAATACACACAGAACGGGCAGTCTGATCTTGGATCTACGCTGTCCGATAAGGAGATATCTTTCCTCCAAATATACCCTGCAAACAGTAATATTATATATTTCATGTGTCTATTTTTAGAAATGTTATGGGTAAAGAAATGTTGTAATTTAAGCTGGGGGGAATTACTTCCCCGTCACAGTGAATATTTTCCTCCTGCCGAAAATCTGGAACTACTTTTTTAAGTTTTTTAAGTTTTTTAAGTTTTTCAGTTTTAAAAGTGGCATTCGTTGACAAAATAATCAGAGGAAATATAATATATAATTTATTTCATCAGCTTGTGGTTAATATAGGGAAATATTTGCCGAAAAAGGGAAAGGTCAGCGAAAATAACTCGTGCCTTACGGCACTCGTTATTTTCGCATACCTTTCCCTTTTTCGGCAAATATTTCCCCATATTAACCACAAGCTGATGAAATAAAGTCTATTTATTTTACTATCGGTTTGAAAGTTTCAATCCTTTTATTTAGCAGGATAAGAGATAAGATTTAAGTTTGCATACCACTGGCCCTGACCTTGATCTGTAATTCGGATAATCTCCTTGAATCATGTCGGTCATCAATGTTTTACAAAAACGGGGATAATTGCACTTTAGAGGACATAAGCAACAACGATCATTTCGTTCTGTGTCGTATGTATGGCGGCATGTTTCTGCCACGAGATACGAGATAACTATTGTGATAATTTAAGAAAAGTATCGTAATAAAAGAAACTTTCCTTTGGTGGCATATTTCTGCCACGAGATACGAGATAACTATTGTATGGTGGCATATTTCTGCTACGAGATACGAGATAACTATTGCGATAGTTTAAGAGAACGATAAAACAAACTGTCCTGGAAATATTATCTAGATAATAAAGTTTCGCAATTAAAAAATATCGCGACTTCTGTTCATTTTATGTGTAGCCTAAATTTACTAATTAAGCTGCAATTGTAAATAATTTTAACTTACCGCCATCTTGTACAGTCAAAAACTACCGAGTTCATCCAAATGATGAATTTTCTATTTATAGATATCAAGAAACGGGTAGATCTATCACGATAATTTCATCTAGAATGTCAGCTTCGTGCACGAATGAGAAATATAAATATTTATAAATTTCATTCATAAAAATAAAATATTTACTGATCAATGTAAAATTTTCTAGATAAATTAGTTTATCGTGATTTTTTTTTCTCAGAAAATGTTTCACTTTCTAGATAAAATTTCCAGGAAACTTTGACATCACGATAGTCTTCTAAAATTATCCCGATATTTATCTCGTATTTCGTGGCAGAAATATGCGTCCATAGTGTTGCAATTATATACAGCTCTGACATATCCCATAGTGAAAGCCCAGATTTAGCCAGTCAGAAGTTGTGTTACTTTCAAATTTAGAAAATTCTAGAGAATAAGACAAAGACCGTTCTTAAGAATGGTTGGCGAATACGGACCCTGGACAAGTTTTGCTTTCGAGTTTTACTTACAGTTATTCCTTTGGGGCCGAGCCTCCGTAGCTCAGTCGTAGCATACAGGACTTGGGAACAGGGAGTCGCTGGTTTGATTCCCGGCACGGGCAATTTCTTTCCGAGGATTGATGATAGTCATTGCGAAAGGATTCATTCCTCTCTCACCGCTGACTTTTGTTTCCACGATAGTTATGTGGGAAAGCAGCCAGTGGCTTGGAAAGAATACTGTGCGAAGTGCTGGTAAAAGAAACTCCAGGGAAGTATGAATAGGTGCACTGGCCGCCGCGATGTAACTGAAATAATGTTGAAAACGGCGTTAAACACCAATAAATCAATCAATCAATCAATATATGTTTCGTTGGGGATAAACTGGTTCCCGTTGTACAACTACAGATATAAACAATTTTGTTGAATCAAGGAAGGTAACCAATCTAGCATTGAGAATGCCGCTCACACATCCGCTGGTTTTCTGGTATCCTTGCTCTGTTTCATTCTGTTCCATCGGCAAATATAGTAAGAGTGGTCAAAATGTAGTACAGATAACTGTCCCAAAAGGCGATTTTGATCTTTGACCGGTCGCCTCCAGGTACATAGACGATCGTGAAAAAAAAAGTTGAAATCTCCGCATAGATTTTGTGCGCAAGTTTGAACTCCCATAATTTCACAAATAGAGCACAAAACTAGGATTTGAACAAATTAAGCCGGCGAAACAGAGTCAGTGCAGCGCTCTATCTTTGCTACCGGAAAATTCACAATGGAAGACGGTACGGTGCACAAGAAATGTCCAACTATGAAAAGAAGCACCGTAAACGTCTCATTATTGAGACTAAGTCAAAATGTAGGTTACTAACTAACATGGCGGATTCGCGACGGCTTAAGTGCAAACCCTTAACTCTTTGACACATAGTCCCGAATTTTAACTACCCTAGAGAAGAAGAGTTTTAAAAAAAACGTGGGAAGAGAAAGAAATTTTCCTTTTTTCCAACAATATTCCTACTCTTCCACCAACAAATTTCAATTTTAGAGTCACACTTTTCTTTGTCTTGTGCAACAGCTTTCAATTTGGATAAAATTGTGTCGTTTGGCAAAGGGTTATAAGTCCTTTGTTGCAAAAATTTTCACAAGGCAACGAGTTACAAAACTATCCTATAACATTCTGGTTCAATATACCTCCAGTACTTTGATTTATGTTGTTTTTTTTTCTTCTGCAGCAGCTTTACGTGACGATTTGGTATTTACCCTTAACCTGCCTGATAAGTTAAGCCGATAGTAAAATCCGAATAAGGCTATTTAAAACCTACTTTTGGGGTAAAAATTTCCCCTTATCGGACAGAGTAGATCCAAGATCAGACTGCAATGTTAGCAGCCAAAGGGTTAAATGATAAAGTACATGAGATCATGGGTCGAATACCTCTTTACTTGTCCTTGACTTTCAAGATGGATGAAATTATAAAGCCCCGACCTTTTGATGTCAGCATCAAATCTTGTTACACAGTTTCCTTTGAAGATATATAAGCGGGAATCATATAAATAAGATTTTTTACAACGAACGAAATGAACTGAAAAAAGCCGATGAAATCCGAATGAATCTGAATGTACATTTATGGCATAGAGAGCGAAATAAATGAAATAAACATGTTCAGTCACAGCAATTAAAGTCAGTTAATCCAATTTGACTGCTGATTTTGTAAGAACATCGCACAAAAAAAAAATACAAGTCAAGATCAGTCTGCACATTTTATTCAGTCTGATCTTGATGTAATTTGTTCGGGAAAAAAATCCGCGAAGTTGACACATCGGTAGACACAACATTACTCGTAACTGATTGCTGAGCACTATATATAGCCAGGCGAGCCAAGATAAAAGTAGTTAGTTCATTCGGTAATGTTCCCCAGACTTGTACTATTTAACGGTTGTGAGCGAAACTTCCGGTTCTGCTGACCCCATTCGAGTGCTATTTACAAGCGGAACTTCTGGTTCTGCCAAACGTTTTCGAGTACTATTTAACGGTTGTAAGCGGAACTTCCGGTTCTGCCAATCCTTTTCGAGTACTATGAAACGGTTGTGAGCGGAACTTCCGGTTCTGCCAATCCTTTTCGAGTACTATTTAACGGTTGCAAGCGGAACTTCCGGTTCTGCCTATCGTATTCGAGTACTATTTAACGGTTGCGAGCAGAATTTCCGGTGATGCAAATCCCATTCGAGTACTAGTTAACGGTTGCGAGCGGAACAACTGGCTTTGCCAATCCCATTCAAAAACAGTTAATTGTTCTTTTTTTCAAATGTTGCTGTTGTTTTAAATTGTGTAAAAGTTATTGATAGCACGTAGATTACTTACGTATTTACAAAGATAGCGTACAGGAATTGAGACCATGGGGTTTCTGGTTTGAATCCCAAGCTCGGACAATATCTTTCCGAGGATTGAAGATAGTCATTGCAACAGGATTTATTCCTGTCTCACCGCAGAATATTTTTCGACGATGAATATATGTTGGAAAGCAGCCAGTGGCTTAGGAAGAATAAAGTGCGAAGTACTGCCAAAAGAAACTCCAGGAAAGCATGGATATATGCAGGTGCACTGGTCGGCATAATATAGGTGAAATAATAGTGATGATCATTAATATTGATGATATAATTAATACTACGTCGCACTTGGCATCCAAAGGTTGAAATATAGCACTCCCAATGCGGAGTGCAAAATGACTCTGAACCCCTGGTTACGCCCCTCCTGTTTTACAACAAAATAAGTAGTAATTATGGCACTATGCAGGTCAAATTGCCTGCGGCACTATAGGGGCCAGGCCTTTGTCTTTGACAGTTCAGACTATTGTTAGAGGCCTTTGTCTGTTGGAGGTCAGACTGTCTGTGGCAATATGACGTAATCTTGCATACCTTTTGTCTGGCTTTCGTTGCCTCCCACCTGCCGAGGCTAGATGACAATTCCAAGCGTGTTTTGGCGCGTTTTGACCGATCAGGCCGGCGCCCGATTGTATAGAACCGAAAATTCAGCCAAAGCATTCGCCATTGAAAATGCATGAGAACTTTCTCTCAAAGAGGTTGCTCTACTAAAAATGCTTTTGTCTGTGAACGCTTTTACCCCCCTTACCATTCAAAGTCTAGGTTTTGTATTGACTTTAATGAATAAAATCGTATGGTGTTCAACGCCGTTTTCAACATTTTTGTTGCACTTAAGTCGCTGCGGCCAGTGCACCTATACATGCTTTCCAGCAGTATCTTTTACCAGGGCATCATTTTCTTTCCAAGTCACTGACTGCTGTCTCACATAACCATTATTACGGTCAGCTGTGGTAGAGAAATAAATGGTTTCACAATTTTCAGTCCTCGACCTAGCCAGGGATCGAAGCCACGACCCATCTCAAGTCCTGCACGCTAGCTATTTAAGAGCTCAGCTTTTAGGTCCTCGCTTCTACATGGAAAAGTTTGCGAAAAACTTACTACGATCCCCAAATAGCGGTGGCATAATATAAAATTCCCTGTTGGTTTGATCATTAGCTTTCTTAGAAATTCTGATTTTTTTTTTTTTATAATTCATGAGACCTTTCGATACTCTCCTGACAGAGTCGCATATCAAAATGATTTAATGTTTGAGAAATGTCGACACTCTTCCACGTGATGTCTGGCGCGATTGTATAATATCGTCTGCAAAAATTCAGACAAAGCATTCGCCTCTCATTAAAAATGCATGAGAAAATGTCGATATTCTTACAAAATAGGTCGCTTTCCGCTGATTAAAATGCGTGATGTCTGGCGCGATTGTATAATATCGTCTGCAAAAATTCAGACAAAGCGAATAATCAATTGGTCAGATGGAAAAAACAAACTGACCAATCAGAAGAGACTTTGTGACTATATTAGAAAGCTGAATTTCGTGTTTGGAGTCATAAAGTTTTGACACTCGAATCAGCAACATGGTTAGATGTAAATTTAGTCTCGGTAACGAACGCTACGTACAGGTCAGTGAATGGAGGGGTGAACTGAGAGTCGATATCAGGGAATGGCAGGAAGACATACCTACTAAGAAAGGCATTAGTCTTACGCTTATGAGATGGAAGAATTTGGTAGATGCCTCTGAGTTTGTTGATCAAGCATTACACGGTAAAAAAGCATACAGCGCTCACCTAGGAGGAAACGTTTATTGCAGTATCGGTGAAAACAGCGTTTGTGTAGATATAAGACAGTATTGGAAACCAGACAATGAAGTGGTACCGACCAAAAAGGGTATCTGCTTAAGACCCGCTGAATATAACTCTTTTAAAAAACACGTGTCAGAGATTGGTAGGAATCTACCCGAGTTGGACGCTGTCATTCCCTGTTACCTTCAAAGTGATCATATGAACCAGTTAGGGGCGTTGCGGTGTTCTGAATGTAACCCTAACGATAACGGAAACTGGTAAATAGGCGCGATTGACAGAATTAACATCACATTAATAAGCACCATGTTCAAAGATTCTACAAAAGTGACTGCATATTCGAAGCCAGCCTTGATGTTATGTGAAGATAGACTACAAACGTATGAGCACTGGTCGAAGCAAATAAAGCCTGAGAAATGGTCATTAGCAAAAGCGGGCTTCTTTTACACCGGTACTGCGGATAAAGTGACGTGTTTTGCCTGTGGTGTCAACATAATGTCATGGGAGGAAAAGGACGATCCTTGGGAAGAGCACGAGAAATGGTCTCCGTCCTGTATATATTTGAAAATGACGGGATACACGAGTCAAATCACTTCAAGGTGTGATACACAACGAAACGCGTCTGTTACCAATGGAAGATTGTCCCGTGACGGTTCTACATATAACTGGAGTGCTTTGAATTCAGCCTTTTTCTAAAACCGATGTGAACATGTTCGGACTCATTCTTATATTTGTGACAACAATGAATGACTTCGAATTGTGGTTGAAATACAGACAATTGCGAAGAGACGCCGCGGAGGGTGTTGAAAGGCTCGTTGGCTTGTATATAGAAAACGAAAGAAACCTCTCTATTTACTATTTCTATTTGATGTAGTAAGAATGTATGGATGTCTATGTAATAAATAAACATGTCTGACTGGCAACAATATTTGTCTTCTTTGTATTTTGACTTAAAATCTCCCGCTAGCTATGGTGGTCCTGAAAAACTCTATCAACATGTTAAAGACGAGGGTAAATACAAAATTGGCAGGCACAGAATACGCCAATGGTTGCAGAATCAAGAAGCGTATTCTCTGACCAGGGGTGCTAGACGCCGCTTTAAACGTTCCAGGGTGATTGTAAATGGCATCGACAGTCAATGGGACATGGATCTTATGGACATGGCCAATTTACAGAAGCATAACGAAGGTGTGAAATACATTTTGATTGTTATCGATGTATTTTCTCGTTTTCTTTATGCTCAACCTGTTAAGAGTAAGCGAGGCGCTGATGTAGTCATGGCATTGAAACGTATACTGACAGGCCCCAAAAAGCCAAACACAATTCGTACGGACAGAGGAATGGAATTTAGAAGTAAAGAAGTAAATAAATATTTAAATAGTCAAAGTATACATCATATGTACGCATATAATACGGAAACAAAAGCAAATTACGCGGAAAGAGTTATTAAAACGCTAAAACACAAGATTTTTCGATACCTGCTCAAAAACAGAACTAGTAGATACATTGACATTTTACAGGATTTTGTACATAGTTACAATCACACTCACCACAGGAGTCTTGGAGAAAACCCAGCAGCAATTTCCGTGAAAAATGAAGGGGAAAGTCGTCTTCAACAGTATCTCATTAGAACCAAAGGAAGCAAAGGGGAAAAGCCCGTTATAAAAAAATTCAAATATAAAATCGGCCAGACTGTACGATTGTCACACATCAGGTCCGTATTTGACAGAGAATACTCGCAAAAATGGACAGGGGAGATTTTCAAAATCAGATCACGTTTCAAAAGACAAGGACTTCCAATTTACACGTTAGTAGACTGGGACAACGATGAAATTGATGGTACATTTTACGAACAAGAATTACAAGCCATAAACGTTGACGACGGTACCGACTTTAGCATCGAAAAAATTTTGAAAAGAAGGACACGCAATAAGAAACAGGAAGTCCTGGTGCGCTGGTTACACTGGCCAAAAAAGTATGACAGCTGGATACCGGAAACTGATATTAAGCAATACTCGTAAACAACCGAGAATATAAAAAGAGGCTGAAAACTAGCAATGTTCTATCATTTATGTCTAGACAGTCAAACGATCATGATCATCACAAACGTGCTTTACAGCGCTCAACTCAACTGTCCTATTGATTTAAGACAACTCTGCTCCAAAATAACGAATGTACGGTATGATCCAGCACGATTTCCCGGACTGATATGGCAACACAGAAAAGCTGGAGGAAACTGTTTAGTGTTTTCTAACGGTATTATCAACTGTAACGGCAAAGTTTCGAGTAAAAGAGAGGGGTACGAACGAATACGGAAATATGCGAGACTGATACAGAATTGTGGATATCCAGTGAATTTATCGGACGTGAAACTTTTAACCATGTCTATGAGCCATACCCTCAGTTCGGATTTGGATTTGAAGCGTTTGTCTGTCGATAAAGATGTCGTATACGAACCCCAGTTATTTCCTTCTCTTAACTTTAAAAGGGAAGGGGTGCATTTTTGTTGTTTTCATACAGGGAAAGTGGTCATAACGGGTGTAACCTCTTCACAAAAAGAGGACGAGATTGTTTGTCCCACACTAATTGAACTCGAACTCTATACGCGTAAGAAGGAATGAGTATTTTAACCGATTCAATCATGGAACACTCTACAGTCTATTTACAAATCGCTTATTTACTTCACCTACAAGAGACCGAAACAACGGTAAGGAAGAATTTACTGCAGAATTTAACGAATCGTCAACTAAAGGCTATCATCGAGGTGGCAAAACGTATACTTAATGGAGTCATTAATCCAATGAGAAGAGATGTTCAAGTTTTTGAAAGAAGGAGACTATTGTTACGCACACTATGCTCAAATAACGTTTCATCAACCCGTAAGAAGACTTTACTTCGACGATTTCATTCATTTATACCCATTTTATTACGCCCAGTTTATCTCATTCCTACTATACTAGACCAATTGAGAACAAGGAGAGAAGAATGACAGAGTTTTACTTGTATTTAAATTCCGCAGAATCTATCGATATACGTAAGAATAACGCAGATTTCTTGTTCCAGTTTTCTAAGGACTATATTTTAGAAGGAAGTTGGTTATGTGCTCTGGTAGAATCGTCATTGACCTGCGACTTTACACCTCAAAGTAAGCGGTTGTATTTGAATTGTGACATTATAGAGGAAACGTTTGTCAGGAATAAGTTACAACCCGTTCTCACCAATATAGAAATCGAAACAAGATACAAGAAATTTAAATTTACGGAATGTCTTCATCGACGTTATAGACCCGTGAGTGTCAAGAAATTTAACACTATTAGGCTGTCGTTAAAAGGCGAAGATTTAAAACCGATTGATTTGAATTCGAACGATTTTCACTGTGTCCTTCATTTCAAGAAATCATGGGTTCCATAGACGTCTTTGATTCAAAACTACAGAAGTGGGTTCCGTACAAAGAAGATGTGGAGTATTGGATTGATTATTTTAAACCGAAAGACCACATCCCAGATCAAATAAGGAATTTGGAGAAAATACTAGAAGAAAAAAATAAACTGCTGCGAGATATGGAAGAAAAACTTGAAAAAGTCAAAACTCCTCAGGTAAAAATGGTGAGCCCATTAGCCGAAGTAGTTGATAGGGCAAAATCTCAAATAAAACGTAAGAACGGTGTTGACGAAGATCGTAAGAATATCAAGCGTAAGAAGACTCACAAAACGTATCGCAAAGATCTCGACTGGGCGTTTTGAAAAATTAGCATGAATAGTAAAATTCAGCACAGTGAAGAATTATCGTTATTTAATCCGATCCCAAAAGATTCGTCCTTGTTATCGAAAGATTGGATCGAATTCCGACCCATTAATCCGGTAACCGATTCTTCATCGAGCTTGGAATTTAATATACCGCCACAGGCCAGCGCCTACATCAACTTGAAGGAATGTAAATTGAGGGTGAAATTGAGACTCGCTTTACAAGACGGTACACCCGTGTCAGAAGATGATACGCTGGGACTTATCAATTTACCTTTGCACACCATTTTCAGACAGCTGGACATTCATTTACAACAAAAACCACTCCCGAATAGCGGAACCACGCATCCGTATAAGATTTTTCGATACCCGGTGGACTTGTTTCAACAACCCAAGTTGCTTATTAACGGAGTGCAAATGGGGCTTAAATTTTGGCAAGCATCCGATGCCTTTCGAATCATTACAGATGCGTTTACTCCGAATTACAAGGTGCAAATCGTTGACGCCCGTTTCAAGCTCTGTATTCAGCGGTTACAGAACGATTTGCTTCTGGCTCACGACAAAATGATTCAGGACACTCCCGCTATGTACCCATATTTCCGCTCAGAGATAAAAACAACCTCGATAGCGCAAGGACAATATAGTTTTCACGCAGACGATATATTTCAAGGTAGGGTGCCAAACAAAATCATCATAGGGACGGTTGCGAGCGTTTCATATAACGGAGACTACAAAACAAACCCATTCAACCTGAAACATTACGACTGCAGTTACCTCGGTTTCTTCGTTGATGGCCAATCCGTACCATCGCAACCTTTGCAACCTAATTTTGAAGGAAATCATTTCACCGACTGTTATCAGACCCTCACTTCCTGTAGAAATGATATCAACATCACATACAAAGAGTACAAGCAAGGATACTGCCTATATGTGCTGGATATCGATCCCTACTATTCTTTCAACACAAAAAGAAGAGGTCTTTGCCGTTTGGAAATCAAATTTGCTAAACCTTTACCAGAGAGTGTGACATTGTTGCTGTACGCTACCTTTCCAGAAATACTTACAATCGATAAAGCGAGAAATGTGTATATACAATAAATACGGAGGGAAATAATAAAAAAAAAAAACCACACACACACAATGACTCATGCCTTCTTTTATACTTTTATTGTATTATTCTGTTAATAAAAATATAAAATCATGAAATTGTCGAGTCGTTATTCAATAAGAAATCCAGTCTATATCTTTCTTTCGTTTCTTCTCTCTAAGTCCCGGAGGAAATAGTGTTAATTTCTTATTCTTCTTTTTCGAGGTATCTTCCCTTTCCGCTCTCTGCTGATCATCTTGTCTCCCAGATAGTTTTTTCAATCGCTCAAACTTTTCGAAAGGCACTAATACATATTTCTCCATTACTGTAATACGGGTTGTAAGTAGGCTGAAGCAATCTTCACCAATGTATGGATAATACGTTGTTTATGTTGGATAGCTTCCTTCTTTTTAACAAACCCCGTGTTACGATCTCCAAGCAAGTAAATAAAGCGTCTCTGCCTCTTTAAGGTGGCTTTTTCCGTAAGTGTCAATCTACCTTTGAACCGGATAATGTTGTACGCAATTTGACTAAGCGCCCTTAGCTGTTGACGGGTAATAGTTTTTAAAAGCGCTTTTCTCTGGTCGGCTGTAGTGTTGGCCACTAAATATAAAAAGTGACGTTGCTGTTTAATTAGTTCTACCATATTGTATTCTTATAAGCTATTTATTTCCATTCTTACGTCAAACGGTACACAATAGGATCTTCGTTGGGAAATATACGAGTCCTTAAACGGTACTTGTCGTCGGAGTAAGGGGACATGTCCACTATGAAATAACCGTGTCTCGTATTAAGGGCATCTTCGTAAGCCTTCATAAACACTCCGGATTTACCGGGATAAAGCTGCCGTCCTAGCACTCCTACTTGAGATATGTCACGAATATTTTTCATAAGCACCAGATACCATGTATTCAAAGCTATAGTTCTGGCATGTTTACCCCCAGGGTATAAGTTTTGTGTGATCATAATCACCGATACTTTTCTGTGATGGCAGCCTTGGGTGAACAGTAACTCCATTTCTTTACTCCGCATGACCTCGTGCATTAGGTCGTCTAAAATGATTAACTTGTGTTTTTTGTCTCTTGTGAAGTCATCCAATTCTTCTGCAGTAGGTAGTCCTTGCTTACTGTCAAAGTTTGGAATGGAACTCTCCATGACATCAAACAAGTCTTGGTGGATACCGTAGCAATAGAGAATATGAGAAGGGGGGTCCCGTCCGTACATGAGGTTTACTTGTTTCAAAAAGCGGTACACCCATTGGGTTTTACCACTACCAGTTTGTCCGCTAATACACATACTAGAACATGGTTCGAATGGAAGAGGGACGGCCATTATTTTTTAAGTCTAGGGTTAGGCAAAGCGTACCCGATACTGCTACTCAAGAGTGATACCCAAAGCTCGGTCGACCCGTTTTGCACTGATAGGTTAATGATGGACGTAATAATAATGATGTACACTATGATCATCTGACAAAAGTAGACAATCTCTGCTTGGGGGACACGGGTGCCCAGTAAATGCCACTTGTCACTATGGCTTTCTTCGTCAGGTTTAGGGAAACGTAAAAACGTTTCTTTTTCGGGAGTTTCTGTCATATTCTTACGTTGGATTAACTCAAAACACAAAAAGAAACTCATTCTTACAATTTTTTATTTATAAGCAATACAGTTATCACGTTAACAAATAAAATAAACAACAGTTGGTATCTAGAAAAATAAGCGACACTTTTAAGAAAATGAGTGACACTTTTTTGAAAATGAGTGACACTTTTAGGAAAATGAGTGACACTTTTTGAAACAGACCATATGGGAATTTACCTGTAAAAGTATAAAAACGTAAAAACGAGTGACACTTTTTGAAAAATGAGTGACACTTTTTGAAAAATGACTAACACCTTTTTTTGAAAAATGATTGACATTGAACAACCCACGAACAAAAAAAAAAAAAATTACATCTGTCATATCCATATGGTACAGTGTCATAATTGTCTAGTTTCCTTCGCTTTGTATACACCATTTGATAACTTTTCTTTTCTTCTCTATTATACAATTTCCTCTTTCTTTTGTCTCTACATATTTTACATGGGTTGGTTACAACAATATTTGAACTACTTTTTGAATCTGTTACTATAGCTTTCACGGCTTCAAAATTGATTAGTTTGCTATTAGTGTAGTTCAAAGTAAACCCTCTGACCTTACATGTTTCCTCGTTGGTACTGGTCTTATATGCGTAATTCTTTGGACCTCCTGACACAAATTCTACAATATGCTCTCCTTGCTCCAGTTCATCCGTCAACTCACCCAAGTAGTCCCCTAAGGGAGGATCAAACTCTCCGGGGCTACTCACGTAAATGACAGAGTCCGTGTCGTAGTACAACACTCTTTTATTCAACTTTTCGAGCACACTGTACAATTTTAATCGGGCCCAACATGTTGTAAAGGTCGCCAAGTAAATGTTTGTTTCGTTGTCTTCGGGGTGAAAGTCATGTTTATAAATCCACTCTATTTGTATCATATCATTTGAGAGTATATGAAAGTTCAGAGGCTCTTTTGTAGGATCAGAAAATACTTGAAAAAATAAGTTTGCTTGACTCTCGTGATATATTTTGGTTTGACGCATATTGAGTCTCTGTCCAAACTTACCCCAAAAGCTATTGAGACAAAGTTTGGCCAGAGCTCTTTTGCCAGGGTTTTTTACAATGCTGTTTTGATCCAGCAATACACCCTCTTTTTTATGATAATCTTCCATGTATTTTGTCATGTCTTGTTTCGTTTTGACCCAATCAGGAGGGCCACTCGCCTCTTGCTTAAATTTCAAAAACGTGTTGATATACTTGGCGAATAACCCCCCATCACCCGTCTCAGGATTATACTGTGTTGTTTCCTCCCAGTGGTATACTTCATATATTTTTTCTAGTGTGTAACCCAGTCTTAGAGCCGTTTTTATCTCGGGGATGCACCACGTGCCAATTAAAACCCTGTCTTCAGAAGAACATGTACATGAATCTTGATTCTCGGTATCCGCACAGGTACGACATAGAGGAAATTTCAGTTTGCCATTTGATCTATAGGGGAGGACTGGATGATACAGCCCTCTCGGGGGTAATGTCTTTATTTTGGCAATACCAAAATACTCCTCAAGCTTCCCGAAGTCTTTGGTCAAGATTTTGGGGTGACCTACGGGATACCGACAATACTTGTTCACCCAAGGGTACAAACTTGTAAAGTCTACGTATTTGACCTGTTCATGTTCTTTGGTTTTGTAATAGAGTTGACTGGCATTAGTGCGCCCTCCGAAGAAACTCTCTCTTGGATCTAATCGGTCAGCTACATCTAATTGTGCAATGCATTCTTTGAGTTCTTCATTTTCGTCCTTTAATTTTTTGAAGTCATGGTCCCAAATACACACATACTTCATGCCTAATTGCTCGAGGTATGCTTTCTTTTTTAGAGTCAGAGCATACAATTCATTCAGTGATTGATTGGTGAGGGGGTGATACGTGTCCTCTCGTTTGTCTGGGAAACACACAGGGCATCCGTGAAACACACATCCGTGGTACTCGTATGCTGTGTGTGTTTCTTCACAATATCCATCTAATTTGTATCGTGTTCCTGGTATCTTTTTTTCACCTTCATTCAGTGCATGCTGAATGTGTACATGGTCTGTAAGCGCTCGCCACTCTAACCACTGAATTGACACCTTACTGTATTGTTCTTTGTATCCACTGGGAGGAATCTTTGCTATCGGGGTGCTTACAAATTCTTTACCCTTGACTTTCAATTTTGCTGCACTCACCCATTCATCTTTCACCAGTACATACAATACTCCCTCACATAGTTTGGCTGGGATCCATTCATCAGTGTCATACAATTGTACCTTCCACTTTTCTTCTAGAAATTTACATCTAAACACATTCATGCATACTGATGCAATCGTAACACTGTCGAAAGGATCTACGGCCCCAAACCACCTTTTTTCAGTCTTTCCCTTTCCATTTATGACCTCTTTTTCTTCTCCCGTTGCATTCATTAACAAATATCTAAATTTCAAACATGCTTGTCTCAATATATCAACATCACTTCTACAATATTCTAACATCTCTTTTCTAAAATCAAAAACTTCACACTGTCTCTGTTTCAACCACTCTACTAACTCGCTTCTTTCTTTCTCACCCATGAAATCGTAACCATAATCTTTAGCATCAGGGTAGGGCCCAACATAATTTTGATTCTCTCTGGTATTAAAATAATGTGGGAACCACCCTTTTTTCAATTCATGTAAACCAAATGCTTTGGGTAATGCTGACAGTTTCATGGGTAAGAAGTTAAGACTGTCTATTACCTTGATATGTAAGTCTCGCTCTACTGTCATGTACATTATCTTGGACCCGTTGTAAATAATTTTGTCTGGCCGTAATGACTGATCAACGAGGTACTCTAGCAGAAAGTAACCGTCATAACCTTTCATGTTATGAGCAACCACCTTGCAGTACTCGTGTTGTTCCGTAAATAACCATTGCCCAAACTGTTCAGCAGTATCATGTCCCTGGAAAGTGACTTCTCTAAAGCCACATGTCCCTGGACAAGGTCCCAAATCTTTCTCATCCAGATTTTTTTGACATTTTTTACAACGGCTACCGCATCTCTTACATACTGATTTGGCAGTCAATTCATTGTCAATACATTTTGGGCATACCGAATGAGCTAAGACAAAGTTGGGACGATGCGTAGTTCTACCGCACCATGACGTGTTGCAGTTTTTACACTTAGAACAAGACTTACATACCTGTGATGGTTGACAATCTGCGCATTCTATTTTCTTTTGCGGTATGTATCCATTCTCGCACTCACTCATATCATCCTGACTACACTCAAAATCAAAAAATATATATTTAGGTATAAACTTGTCCTTACATTCTTTCGCTCTTAAATAACACTGATGATCGTCCAACACATACTTTTTACAAGTCTTACAAAAGTATTCCCCACACACATGGTCCTCCTTCTTCCTTATGTCCGTCCTTAGTACCTTGTAACACCTGAAACACCTCCACCACTTTTCACACTGGGAAGGCCCACTGGGTTGACCTTTTCTCCTTCCATTTTTGTGTAAGGGTACTTTCTTGTGTTGTTTGTAACAATCATCTGACCTACAGTCCATGTTACAATCTGTGCACCTCAGAGTCTTGTTCGTTTTAGGGCAGTGGTCCCTCTTGCACACTATACATTTTTCTGCACACTGGTGATATTCCCTATTACTATAGTGTTTGAGACATTTTTCACAAAAATAGGAGTCGCTAAAAAACCCAGTGATGTTTGTTATGGCATGAAAGTGGTCGTCGTCCACCAAGTACACGTAGATACAGGGACGCCCGTCACTGCTAGGACCAGTAATAAATTTATTGCCTAGGCGAGCGCTGATGACCATCACGCGTACTCCTAGGATTTCCTCAAATGCCTCCACATCGTTGAGACTAGCTGTTCGGTCTATGGGTACGCCTGCCATCTTACACAGAGCCCTTGCCAGCTGTCCTTGGTGTTTCTTCTTCTTTTTGACAAGGTCGTTATAGTAAGACAAGGGGACTTTTTGATATTCTAAAACCAACTCCAAGCTACTTTTTCCCTGTCTGTTTTTCGTTACCTCCTCCCATTCTTCCTTGGTACACCTCTTTAATTTTGCCCAGCTGACTCCAATGGCCCTTGCCATACACATTTTATCTTCATTCTCAATAGTCACTACCGAGCGTTTTAAATCCAATGAAGTGTTTTCACCTTTAATACGTATGATATGTTTTCGCTTGCCTCCTTTAGGTAGGTCAATGGTCCCTATTATTATATCAAAGGTCTCATCGATCGAAAGTTCCTGGTTACTATTGAGTACCTTTTCGAGGATCTCCATAACTCTATTAGCGTCAAGGGTATCCCACTTCTGTAAAGGGACGACAACAGGGTTGTGCAAAGCATCGTGATATATCACGACACGACCTAGATCATTCCCCTGTAGGTGTCCTCGGGCCTCGTTAAGGGCTGCCTGGATCATGTCATGAAGTCCCTGCCTCACGTCTATTAACCGCTGACCATTGTACCGCTCATCCAATTTTACTTGATATGTTGTATCTATTGCTGCATTTTTGGCATATGTGCGGGTGTCCTTCTTTCTCATTGTGTATTTCAGTTTGTTGTCGTTCTGTAGACCGGAGGGTCCCGCCCGTGGCTCTTCCCCTTCCCCTGTCTGAACAAATGGATCGTCCCAATCACCATCTTCCAAACACAACCTTGCTGTCTCGTTCATATCGTCATCAAAAAGATCGTTCTGTAGACCGGAGGGTCCCGCCCGTGGCTCTTCCCCTCCCCCTGTCTGAACAAATGGATCGTCCCAATCACCATCTTCCAAACACAACCTTGCTGTCTCGTTCATATCGTCATCAAAAAGAAGGGCTTTGACAGCTCCATCAATTTCCTCCTGTATTTGTACATACTCTAGCGATACGACCATGTCCTCCTCGTTAAAAGTAACCGGAGTCTGGATACGTCCACCTAGGGTTTGCAGCACCAAGTCCATTTGTTCTTCGATAAACTCATTATCATATTCCTGTTGTCTCAGCTGGAAAAGTCTAAGTCTTACAGACACGGAATCCTGGATCCCCATGGTCGTTGCAAAGTCCATAAGCTCATCCGGATCCGTATAAGAGTTTATCATAACGTCCATTATTTCAGCCACAGCGTCCATGTTGCTCGATTGAAATCTGAAAACAGAATAGGTATGTTACCGAGTGTGTCTTCTTATATACTCTCCATTAGCCTCGTTTTGAGAAAGAGCTATTTTTAGATATACTAATTTAATACAGGCATACAATATATGAAATCGGGGTAAAAGGCACCCGCTGAAGTCATTTCTTTAGTCAGAAAATGGATTTTATCGTGTTTTAAGTGAAATTTACTTTCGAATTTGATCATAGATGATAAGAACAGCCTCAATGACATTTTATCTAACAAGTTATCTCCAATACCTTCATACCTAATTTGAAAATTTTTATTTCTTGATTTAAAATGAAATATAGCGACAGTAGTATGTAATGTAATATATGAAATCGGGGTAAAAGACATCCGCTGAAGTCATTTCTGTAGTCAGAAAATGGATTTTGTCGTGTTTTAAACGAAATTTACTTTCGAATTTGATCATAGATGATAAGAACAGGCTCAATGACATTTTATCTAACAAGTGATCTCCAATACCTT
This sequence comes from Hippopus hippopus, assembly GCA_946811185.2. Classification (NCBI taxonomy): domain Eukaryota; kingdom Metazoa; phylum Mollusca; class Bivalvia; order Cardiida; family Cardiidae; genus Hippopus; species Hippopus hippopus. The sequence goes on along the minus strand of OX328106.1, from coordinate 56,287,848 downwards.
TATACCTAATTTGAAAATTTTTATTTCTTGATTTAAAATGAAATATAGCGACAGCAGTATGTAATGTAATATATGGAATCGGGGTAAAAGGCACCCGCTGAAGTCATTTCTGTAGTCAGAAAATGGATTTTGTCGTGTTTTAAACGAAATTCACTTTCGAATTTGATCATAGATGATAAGAACAGGCTCAATGACATTTTATCTGACAAGTGATCTCCAATACCTTTATACTTAACTTGAAAATTTTTATTTCTTGATTTAAAATGAAATATAGCGACAGCAGTATGTAATGTAATATATGGAATCGGGGTAAAAGAAATCAGCTGAAGTCATTTCTGTAGTCAGAAAATGGATTTTGTCGTGTTTTAAACGAAATTTACTTTCGAATTTGATCATAGATGATAAGAACAGGCTCAATGACATTTTATCTGACAAGTGATCTCCAATACCTTTATACCTAATTTGAATTTTTTTTATTTCTTGATTTAAAATGAAATATAGCGACAGCAGTATGTAATGTAATATATGAAATCGGGGTAAAAGACACCCGCTGAAGTCATTTCTGTAGTCAGAAAATGGATTTTGTCGTGTTTTAAACGAAATTCACTTTCGAATTTGATCATAGATGATAAGAACAGGCTCAATGACATTTTATCTGACAAGTGATCTCTAATACCTTTATACCTAATTTTTTTTTCTTAATTTAAAATGACATACAGCAACACTTGTATGGAATGCAATATATGAAATCGGGGTAAAAGGCATCCGCTAAAGTCATTTCTTTGGTCAAAAAATGGATGTTTTTCTCGCTTTTTAAACGAAATTCATGTTAGAATTTGATCATAGATGATAAGAACATGCTCAATGACATTTTATCTGACAAATTATCTCATATAGAGATAAAAGTTGAAAATCGACGTTCGGCGTAAATTCAAAAAGATTTTATCACTCAAAACTTGATTGCAATTTGTAACATTAGGTAAACAATTGTTACAAATTAGACTTACACGTTCATATATATGCAAAAATTAAAAGCCAGGTGTTTTTCTGCAGATGTTTTAAATTTTTCAAAACGGAAAAGTCACTTTAGATTTAATATCAAACAGTGTCTGGTTGCACAAAAGTAGCACATTGTTAAATCGAGGATTTCGAAAAGAAAAATTGACGAAGTTTGTTTCAGCATATTTATTTCAATTTTGGGCACCTCTTCTTTTTACTGAAACTGAAGGATGGATATTCTAAATTTACTGGAAATTATAGTTATGTTTCATGCGATAGACATTAACCTTATAGAAGCTTTACGTTTTCTTTTAACAACAGGGATAGGACCATTCAAGTGCAAAGAGATGCGAGTCTCTTTATTTCACTTTTCAGGGTCACAATGGGTGAAAGAAGACATCACCTACCAACCACCCAAGTTCACTGATAAACGATGCCAAGTAATGATCTGTAGGGTTAATTCTTTTTTCGATGCTTTAATTGAACAGAACTCCTATGATGCGTTTGTAAAATATAGCAAAGAACTTATAGCTCAATTAATGTTCTGTCTACATACAAGAAGTACAGATAAAAAACAATTACACATTTATTTACACCCTGAAAAAGATTCGAATGATAATGGCTTCACAAAGTATGCTGGTCCTGAATTTAATGAAATACACATTTTTTGTGGCAATATGAACTCAAAAAGACAGTGTGCCGGAACAATTATACACGAGATGGGACATGCAATATTGCCAATTGGGAATGGACATAACAATTTTTGGTTCACAACAACCGCATGTCTCATGGCTGCTGCAAACTTATTTGTCACAAATAGATCAAAAGAAATGCCCGTGGTTTCAATCACGGGATCAAATATACAATAATTCAAGTGTAGGTCAAAATGTGAAATTGTGTTAATACATGTATGTATGTAAAAAGAAAATCCTGTAATTCGCTAAAATAGTGTTTATGTGTGTTTGTGTGGGTGTGTGTCGGGAAAACTGTGTATATGTTTTTATATTGTAAAAAGGAATAGATTACAACGCTTTAAAGGTAGGTCGATTCATATTTTACTATCATATTTACTGCAGATTTTCATTGTGCACATTGAGAACCTTTCTTCTTTTCCCCCTGTACGCTTTCATTTTCTCCCCGTTCCGGTTAAATTTTCAGTCTTTTACCTCACTACCGTAAAAACCAGGGTTTGTATGGTAACGAGTTATAAGCGTTTACAAACAAGTGAAGTAAAACGGACTTACCTTTCTATAATCGAGGTTCCAACATCAATGATCTGGAAACGCTGTTACAACAATAAACTTTGTGCCATTTCTAACGCACACAACTTTTACTTTATTACTTAATTGTTTATTGATACCTAGAACCCCTATGTAAAAACTAAATTGCTTTAGAAAATATACTCTTCTTCCAACAGTATATTGCCTGTCAGGAGAATCCAAACACAGCTGAACTGCATTAAGCAAGACAGTTTTACTGAAAAAAAAAGAAACTCCTGTATAGGATATGTTATACAAATGCTTTTCATAAGTATGATCTGATATTAAAATGTTCATTTTGAAAATAACTATCACATAACAGACTCTCACATTCCTCCGAAAATGTACATTCATCTACAAAACGTTTGCCTTTTATATAGTTAACAGACAAAAGCGTTTGATAAAGTGTTTATAAATTCCATGCATTTTTAATGAGAGGCGAATGCTTTGTCTGAATTTCTGCAGACGATTCTATACAATCGCGCCAGACATCACGCATTTTAATCAGCGGAAAGCGACCTATTTTGTAAGAATATCGACATTTTCTCATGCATTTTTAATGAGAGGCGAATGCTTTGTCTGAATTTTTGCAGACGATATTATACAATCGCGCCAGACATCACGCATTTTAATCAGCGGAAAGCGACCTATTTTGTAAGAATATCGACATTTTCTCATGCATTTTTAATGAGAGGCGAATGCTTTGTCTGAATTTTTGCAGACGATATTATACAATCGCGCCAGACATCACGTGGAAGAGTGTCGACATTTCTCAAACATTAAATCATTTTGATATGCGACTCTGTCAGGAGAGTATCGAAAGGTCTCATGAATTATAAAAAAAAAAAAATCAGAATTTCTAAGAAAGCTAATGATCAAACCAACAGGGAATTTTATATTATGCCACCGCTATTTGGGGATCGTAGTAAGTTTTTCGCAAACTTTTCCATGTAGAAGCGAGGACCTAAAAGCTGAGCTCTTAAATAGCTAGCGTGCAGGACTTGAGATGGGTCGTGGCTTCGATCCCTGGCTAGGTCGAGGACTGAAAATTGTGAAACCATTTATTTCTCTACCACAGCTGACCGTAATAATGGTTATGTGAGACAGCAGTCAGTGACTTGGAAAGAAAATGATGCCCTGGTAAAAGATACTGCTGGAAAGCATGTATAGGTGCACTGGCCGCAGCGACTTAAGTGCAACAAAAATGTTGAAAACGGCGTTAAACACCATACGATTTTATTCATTAAAGTCAATACAAAACCTAGACTTTGAATGGTAAGGGGGGTAAAAGCGTTCACAGACAAAAGCATTTTTAGTAGAGCAACCTCTTTGAGAGAAAGTTCTCATGCATTTTCAATGGCGAATGCTTTGGCTGAATTTTCGGTTCTATACAATCGGGCGCCGGCCTGATCGGTCAAAACGCGCCAAAACACGCTTGGAATTGTCATCTAGCCTCGGCAGGTGGGAGGCAACGAAAGCCAGACAAAAGGTATGCAAGATTACGTCATATTGCCACAGACAGTCTGACCTCCAACAGACAAAGGCCTCTAACAATAGTCTGAACTGTCAAAGACAAAGGCCTGGCCCCTATAGTGCCGCAGGCAATTTGACCTGCATAGTGCCATAATTACTACTAAAATAGTTATACACTATGTCCAAGTGAGTCATGCTTTGTGAAAAGGGGGCTTAATGCATCTGCAAAAAGTATCGATTCATGTCACCCTGTGCAGTCCGCGCAGGTTGACCTGAACTGACACTTTTTGGTTTTTGTAAATTTCTGCATGTCAAAGGACCAGTTTACCCCACAATTCAGTGGGTTGTTAAACAAAATGGGTTTTACGGATCCATGATTATGTGATGATATATTGCATCACAGAGATGCATTAAGCCCCGTTTTTGCAGAGTTTGGCCCGTTTTATTTCGTTGAGTTACGATCCGACCGATTTAAGATTTAGGTTGGTGTGCGGATTATGTAAAAATACATGAATAATAGTTCTAATGCGCAAAATGAGAAAGAAAGAAGCAGTAAATGTCAAACTTAGACGGAAAATTCCTATCTTTCTGTAGAGGTGTAAATAATCAGAATACATAATATGGGCCATGCTCTGGCAAATGGGGGCTTAATGATACTCCGTAATGCATGATACTAAGTCAGTCATCGCATTATTAAGGATCCTTAATTATCCATTTCGTATAACAACCAACTGAATCATGGAGTAGACTGGTCCCTTTACATTCAGAAAATTGACCTAATAGCAAACAGTTTTGGTCCAGGTCAGCCTGCGCGGACTACGCAGGCTGACCTGGGTCGATACTTTTGCAGATGCATTAAGCCCCCTTTTCACAGAGCATGGCACGTATCGAAATATAATCAGACCTCGTTTTAATTTTCGAGATGATATGATTACTTTACGGGTCTGGTTTTTTATCTTCGACATTTTCACCCTTAACCGCACCGTCCACAGTTTTAACGACCCCGAAGAAAGAAGGCTTTTGAAAACATTGTGGGAGAAAGGAAAAAAGGAGAAAATGCTGGTAAAGAGCATTTTCTCCTTTTCTCACAATGTTTTCTACCCTATTAAAGACAGAAATTATGACTTTAGCTGCATTTCTTTTTTCGTCTGCACATGCTTTCAGTTTCGTCGAGTCCAAAATTTGTCGTGTGGTGAAGAGTTAATTAAATAACGACTGTCGAATCCCTAGACCCCACAGCTTCTGCTAATAGGAAAAATAAAACGTGGAAAGAAATCGCCGATTTCGATTCAAATACATGCTGTTTGTAACTAAGATATCAGTCTAGGTTTACATAGAGAAATAATGAATTCAGAACAAAAAGAAATCTATTTGGTGGATTGATGGATGGATGGATGGATGGATGGATGGGTGGACGGACGTATGGACGGACGGACGGACGGATTGATGCATGGGTCTCGGATTGGTTTTGGATGGATGGATGGATGGATTGATGGATAGACGGACAGATGGATGGATGGATGGATTGGGATGGATCGATAGGGATGAATCTTTAAGGATGTATGGATGTAAGGACAGAGGGACAGACGAATGGGCGCATTGATGTGTACATATCGTAATGAACGGCTGTAATTTTTGATTGATTGATTGTATGGTGTTTAACGCCATTTTCAACATTATTTCAGTTATATCGCGGCGGCCAGCACACCTATCCATGCTTTCCTGGAGCTCTTTTATCAGTACTCTGCACAATTTTCTTTCCAAGCCACTGGCTGCTTTCCCACATAGCCATCGTCGAAGCAATGGTCAGCGGTGGGAGAGGAATGAATCCTGTCGCAATGACTATCATCAGTCCTCGGAAAGAAATTGGTCGAGCCAGGCATCGAACCCACGACCCCCTATTCTCAAGTCCTGCGCGCTACCGACTGAGCTACCGAGGCTCGGCTGTAATTTTTGATGGACGGAGGGACGGACAGTAGGTACACGCAAATCAATTTACTCAGGCTGTTTTCACACCTACTTTATACTATAACAAATTTGATTATACAAGGTCCAAACATTCGAAGTAAAAATAGATCAGTGTAAAAATAACAGTTGGTGGTCCCGTTGCTTTTTGCCTAGCAACAACCGCAAAATAAAAAGCACCAATTGGCATCGCTGGAATAACTAGCTCTCAAAAATGATTTCGCCTTTTACCAAATAATTCCCAGTTTTAACGACCCTCAAGAAGAACAACTTTGAAAATATGGTAGGAAAAGGAGAAAATGATGTGTTTTCTGCATATCTAAGACGCAATCTACCTCAAAAAAACCAGCAAATTGTTAGACGAAAAGGATTTTACGGATCCTCAATTATTTCACAACTTTCTTCGTATAATGCATTACGGAAATTTATTTCATCCTTTTCGGTAGTTTGTCGAGAAATGATGGTGGATTATAGTTTGACTTTTCATTGTTACGACCGATTTCATATTTTCTAAGTCTTTAATTGAAGGCGGAAACAGTATTTCCAGCGCACAAGTTACCTCTAGGTAAACAGCGCCACTCGTCACAACTCGGCCGATTCCGTACCTACATCTAATGGATTTGATGGCTCCCATCGCCGAAGGTATGCCGAATGTAAACAGCGCGTGCCTTTGAACCATATGACGTAATTTACACGCATTTACCCTACATTTCTTGCGCTTTACGTTATAATGTTTTGCGTTCTTATGTCAAGTGGGGTACGCCACAGGGAATTACTATAAAAAAAAAAAAACTATACTAGATTTTGACGAAAGTCCCAACAAAAAAAGGGTCAAAAGCATGAAATAAATAAAAAAAGATATTTATATTTTTTGGTGAAAAATCGAAATTTATCTCATCTATTTCATCTCGTGAACATTATCAGTAACAATTTCGTGAAAATATTAAGGATGGTGTTCATTCGATGAAGTAAATTTCGAAAAAAAAAAAGTATTAAACCCTTTTTTGCCTGAGCATCGCTCAAGTATAACAGACGAGTTGAAAGGCAAGATACTACCAGAAAAATTCAGAGCACGTGGCCCGAAGGTCATTAACATTACATGGAAAAACTACACCACTATTTGATGGGTGACTTTAGTTCACTTCATGGCGAGGTGTAATGCAGTACCATATTAAAACCATTTCACCCTTCTTTCCCCCACCCCTTTACTGCCGGAAGTTTAATCCTTAGGCTGCAGATAAAGGACCTTATGCAGACAGTATAGATCAAGATCAAACTGCACGGAATGTGCAGTCTCATCTTGGATCTACACTGTCCGATAAGAAGATATTTTTCATCTCAATAATATGTTGAAATAGAAGTATTCGGGTTTTTCCTATCAGCTCGAAAGTTTCGTTTCACTTATTTAGCAGGTTAAGGATTAAAAATCATTGCTGGAGAAGGAGAATGTAATTCTACTTATGTTCATACCATTTAGCCAATGTCAGCCAAAAGAACAAATTCTTATTTCTAAAACGACCATTCCATAGATCCATTTAATTATAAATTTTGTACGTCGTGGTCATTTAGGCCTACTCGTATTTTACATTGATGTGACTAGTATAGTCATGATTGACCGTGGAAATCATGTATACATGTAGGAAACCAGTCTGTTCTCACCGTAAATCACCGCCTTATGTCTTTTTAATGTCTTAATGGTTAATCGATAATTTTGTTCGTGTGCTCCATCATACATGTACCTTGTGATTCGATTTCTGAAAGTTTGGTAAAGAGTTTCTGCTTGCTTATACATAAACAGCGTTTAACAGTAAGTTAATCGTTTCCATTTAGCTATATACTACTCAATATGCGTAGATACAGCGCTGGTTCCGATTTTTGCTCGGTTTCGCAGTCCACAAGCTAACACAGGTCTAAGCTTTTTGCTCCTGGACAATTTTCTGTATGTTAAAGGACCAGTCTACTGCATGGTTCAGTAGGCTGTTGTGACAAAGTGGATTTCATGGGTCCATGATTATGTGATGTCTTGCTCGTTACAAAGTTTACGAACATGTATAAAATCCCCTTTTCTGCATCTATGATTGTCTAATCCACTCATGGCAACCTGTTTCGGCGTAGCTTAACGTGCTGTTACTTGACCTACTTTTTGGTGTTGATATAGCCGAATGAATAAATAGTTATATGTGATTGGTCAAAAACGTGGACATGTTTATTCTGCGGGCCCCTCCAGGCCTATTTTCGGGTATATTTATGACACCAATTTACAAATTTTGCTGCCGCTATTTTAAAAGAATTGTTAACCCTTATCCTGCTGAATAAGTGAAAGGAAATTTTCAAACCAATATTAAAAAGACAAATTTTCCTGTTTTAGTATTTTTGGGGGAAAGATGCACGGCTTTTAACGTCGCACAGTCTGAACTGTCTTCAGTAGATGCCCAACAAGGCGTTGAAGAGTACCACATTGAAGTTAAAGCTGAAGATATCTCCTTATCGGACAGCATAGATCCAAGATCAGACTGCACGTACTGTGCAGTCTGATCTTGATCTACGTTGTCCGCAAAAGGTCAGGGAGTCGCGCTTAGCAGCCTAAGGGTTGAAATATTTATATTCTACCTCGTACGCCGTGAATCAATTTGAAAGAAACTTCTTTTAATTTTTCTTATCTCTTTTAATTTCTACCCGAACTGTGTTTTATACGTGAACACTATTACCGAGGCCATACGTGTGAACATGAAAACTGGATGTTTTATAAAACGGATATTTAAGTAGGTCTTCCTTAAGTTATGTAAATAATATCCCTTTGGTTTTTTTTTCCAGATTTACAATATCCACACACACACTTACGAAACTATTTCTCTTGTTACAACTTGCAACAATGCCTTACATCGCGCATGCGCAGTGGTCCCAGACATTAGGCTGGGGCGGAGCTGGTTATGGTAAACGTTCACACAGTGCACTCACCAGTACAGTTATACAACCAAAAAGCGATACTTGTTCACCGAACCCTGTTGTACTTCAGATTACTAAACACCTAATAGAGGTAAGTTGATCGACACAATGTCATTTTTTATAGGTCACCTGAGCACGAAGTACTCAAGGTGAGGTTTTGTGGCTGTGTCTGTTCTACGTCGTGCGTCGTGCTGGGTTCGTCGTCGGTCGTTCAGGTTTCCACAGTTAATTTTGTGCTTTCCAGAGGCCACATTTCCCGTCCAAAACTCATGAAACTTGGTCAGAATGTTTGTCTTGATAATATCTCTTACAACTTAAAGATTGGGTCACGTCGGTACAAAAAGTAGATCACTGGGACAAATCTTAGAAAAACATTGTGTGCACTTTAGAGGCCACATTTTCAGTCTGACATTCATGAAAATTTAATCAGAATGTTTGTCTTGAAAATATTTTGAAAAAAAATTGAAATTTGGTCCCGTTGGATCAAAAGAAGGTCACTAACAATCATGTGTTTACATCATCATAACCAGTATGTCTACAACTTTACTCTATATGACTTTATTTAGGTGAGCGCTTTAGGGCCAATGGCCCTCTTGTTTTATGAGGTCGCGGTTCGGCTGATGCCGAAACAAATTCTGGTAACAATTGACTCTAGCAAGGAACTAACTGGCAAAGTATACATACAGCATATAATATTGTAGTGACTTTTCTGGTGCTTGTATGTACTTCGAACAGCATGAGAAAATTTGGTATCGCGCGAGACCGAAAGTCGAGCGAGATGCCAAAATTATCTTACGCAGCGAGAAGTAAATACAAGCACCAGGAAAGTCACTACAGCATAATATTCCTTTTATTATATACCTACACCTTTTCTACGATAAAATATTGCCAATTATTGACATTTAATTCGAAAACGGTAAGCAAAATAAAACAAATAATGGTGTAGTAGCCAGTTTCTTCGTTTTTGTGAATGGTGAATGAATATAAAACGTAAAATTTTGACCAATTAAATTGCAAATGAATACATACCTATACCGTTGTCTGCGCATGTCATATTCTTCGAAGATTCGATCGGTATGCTATGACGCATCACCCATCCCATATACAGGGGGAAAGTAGGGCTTATATACAAAGTAGAAATAGTATCTCGATGTCACACGCGTCATATACTAACAAATCACGTTCCTTTACCTTCTACAACATTCTGAGATGTCAATAACAAGTGTCTCATTGAAAGTTGGGGTTCATCTTATCGCAAACATTATTTAAAGTATATAAATTAGATCTCGTACGTTCGTATGCACGTGCGCCTGTATCAAGGTTAAGGTGTATATCATGTGACTTTTACATTGGTAAATATGTTTCTCGACATCCATGCTACTTCTGCGGTCCGTAAAACATGGGGACAGGTCAAGGGTTAAGTCAAGCTTTCGAAAGCAGCGCACGAGTTACATTTTTCTGTTTTGTGTTAAATATCTGTTGATAAAGCCATAATGTTTCTCTAACAAGTTTTGTTAAGAATCTGAGGCGCTTTCCCATTTTTCCGGCGTAGCTGATGACCTACTTTTTCGTACTCATAACAAATGATTAGATAGAAAGTTGTGATTGGTAAAAAATGTAGACATGTTTATTCTAAGGGGCCCTGCCTATTTTCGGGTAAATTTACGCCTTCTATCCCTTTTTTTTTTTTAGACATTTCTCGTTTCTGATGACGGCAACTAGGACCGAATAACATGTACATGCTGGTTTTATAACGTCAGAATTTTACCCTTATATTGTTTCTGTGTAAAACTGACATTTGCAATGGGTAAAAAATGTTAAACAGTGCTAATTAATTTTTTTTTTTTTTGTTATAAAATTCTAAATCTACCAAATATCAGGCTGTGTATATTCGAGATCGGACAACACATTTTATGCAGTATGATCTTAATCTATACAATCAGTAAATGTAACCAAATTTGAACTTAAACTTTTCAGCGTTAATCCTGTTTCATAGTTCCAGGTACATAGAGACAACAATATCAAAAGTTATAAATAAAAAACCCAGTCAATTGTAATTTCACAGTGGTCAATAAACTCCGGTAACTGACTGTAGTGGAATGACATTTCAATATTAAATCAACACAAATGCATCAGTGACAGAATATCTTTTGAAATATTTTTACAAAAAAAAATACGAAAATAATCCCAACCTTTTCATATTTAATAAGAATATGTTAACACTTTATACTTATGTTCAATAAAGGCATTAACTCTTTACCAAATAAAAAAAAAACATGTTTTTTTCCAAATTGGAGTATTTAGATCTACACACGAAAAGTAAGATGTGAGTCAAATGATGTTTATTGTCTATAAAAGTGCAGAAAACATGGTGGAAAAAGGGGAAAATGCCGGTAAACAGCATTTTATCCAGTTCCCACCATGTTTTCAAAAGCTTTTTTTTTAATTGTGGTCGTTTAAACTGGGGATTGTCTGGTAAGGGGATTAAAGGAATCGCACTTCCGCCAAACCTTTTTTCCAGCTACGTGTATTTCTTTATGGACATTCAACGGGAAGTAGGGCCAACGTGGTGCAATGCCTTCACAAACTGTACTGCTTCAACTAAGTTTATCTTCAATGCCGTTCATGCAATAAAACAATATCAGATTTATATCTGAGGACAGGAAAATCTGATCTAAAATTAAATAACTTATATATCATAGCTCTTAAAACACACACACAGACTTAGTTTCAGTACTGTCTGTACTTTGATTTGTCCCTCATGGCATCAAGGGCTAAACTGGCCCCGTTGTACATACACAGATTATACGCTTTGCTGTATCAGGGGAGTTAACCAAATTAAATCAAGGGACAGGATCAAGGGACATGCATAAAAACCTGGCTGTTTTGAACACTATCAAATTTATGTCGAAAAATAAACAATTAGATCTATCTATTACAAGCAATTGGCCCAATTTTGACTATGTTGTCCAGAAGTGTACTTTGCAGAAGCGAGATAAGTCGTATCTATACAGTTAACCCTTAGGCTACCAGGCGCGACTTAAGGACCTTTTGCGGACAGTGTAGATCAAGATCAGACTGCACAAAACGTGTAGTCTGATCTTGGATCTACACTGTCCGATAAGGACATATTTTACCCCCGAAAAAAAGCACTTTGTAAAAGTTTCATTCCGTTTATTTAGGTGTTAAGTGTTAAAGTAGTTCTGGCTTGCTGAATCAATAAAACGGACATCTAATGACGGCAGAATAGACGTAATTATAGTCTCTTAAAGTATCAGTTTTTTGTATAAGTATATACTCATACCTATATGACACAGTGAAGACTCAAGATCAGTATGCGCGTTTTGATCCTGTAATATCCAATGTACATGCGACATCACCTGACGCCTTGTTTGGCACTGCAAGGATTAATCTTTGATCACCTAGCATCAACAATATGAAATCAATATGGTAAATAAATGAAGGGGAAAACTGAATGCCAGTTTACCAGATTACGTTTTTATCGCAGATAACTGGTATGGCATTCAACTCTTTAACCCTTTCCCAAACGACAAAATTTTGGACTCCACCAAATTGAAAGGGGCTGCAGACGACAAATTAAATGTACCAAAAAAAGAAGATTTCTGTCTTTGATAATGTAGAAAACATTGTCTGAAAAGGAGAAATTTCTGGTTACCAGCATTTGCTCCTTTTCTGACAATGTTTTCTGAAGGCTTCTTATCCAGGGTCGTAAAAAGCAGGAATTGTTTGGGAAAGGGTTAAGGTTGTATCTATGTCTACCCTCTCTCTGTCTCTTTTTACGTCTTTCTCTCTCTCTCTCTCTCTCTCTCTCTCTCAAACAATGATTAATACTGATTTCCATTAATTAGTAGAACTCTTCATGTTAAAGGCGCGTTTAAACCTACTACCGGGACCACGCATGAACAAAAATCAATGGCATCATGTATGAGGTGCAATCAAACGCAGCCATCTGTACACAGTAACAGAGGTACATTCATGGCAATTTAGTGTCTAATAAGTATATAAAGGCATTCAATTTCTCATTTTCTTTTCCCGTTATGGGTTAGTTCAAGATCTGGTTACGTTACGGGCACCTTGTAGGTTCCGATAATATCGAGCTGTGTCGCGAGACTTGTTCACTTTCTTACCGTATATTGACAAGGGGTGCTCAAAGAGAGATAACTCTATCGGACTGGCGACAATAAATATTGACATGTAATAAATGAAGAATTCTAACATGACACGTGAATTCGGCTAGATTTAGTTTTTGTCCTACTTTTCTATCCAATCAGAAGGCTCATATTTGAAAATTTCTGACCGTCTATTTTCTATAAACTACCCAACACAGGTTTATTTTGATCATTACTCCATTTAAACGTCGTAGTTTATCTGGATTTACTGCGCATGCGTACATAAACCCTACCCCCTCATTAATATTTAATAATTACTTAAATTAGCACATGCCAAGTACTTACGCTGTTGACAGAAGAAAAATGGTAAAACATAGATACAAATTGTGTAATAAAAGCCGATCAATCTATATGGTCGGTTTTCTTCTAAAACATGGCACCTGCAGCTTGAAACAAGCTGTAGTTACGAGGTTTTAGAAGTAAATCGACGATATGTTGAAATTTAAAGAAAAATTAATGCTGTAGTAAATCAGTAGAAATTTCCATAAGTTGAGTAGTCGTTACTTCCTCAAAATCTTGGTCAAAAAGACCGTCGAAATCGCCTTAAAACTTAAAGTCTGCCATATCTGACATTGTTTAACACTGGCAATAGTCAAGTGTGTACTGGAAAAGATGCTGATAATAAAAGTACATTAACCCTTTCTCGTACGACAAATTGTAGACCATTCCAAATTGAAAGCATTTGCAGATGACAAATTTTGGAAGTGGAATAAATGAAGTTGAGTTTTGTGACAGGGTAGAAAACATTGGTAACCAGCATTTTCTCCTTTTCCAACAATGTTTGCAACAACCTTCCTTCCCAGGGTCTTTAAAACCAGGGATTGTTTGGTAAAGGGTTTAGAAAATTGACCGTTTGCATGTTTCATGCGATTACTCCTTTGCCATAAAATTTTCTCAAAATCATTCAAACAATACAAATTCTTTCTCGTGAAGTTGTGTAGCATGCGTCACTTCATTTGGCAAACCTCGGATGATCCGTGAATCGGCCGAGTTGTGACTAGTGGCGTCACTTTGTTCGGCAAACCTCGTATGATCCGTTGATTAAGCCAATATTAGATGTAGGTACGGAATCGGCCGGGTTGTGACGAGTGGCGTCACTTTTGTTTTCGTATGTCTAAAACGGCCCGTAAGGTCATCAGTTTACGAGACAAAATTTGAAACCATCTCCGGACAGCATTGAAATGTTGCTGAAATGATAGGATTTGGCTTGAAGCATGGAAAACATCGTGTAAAAAGGAAAAATGCTGGTTACCAGCATTTTCTTCTCTTCCTTTACATATTTTCAAAATGCATTTTCCCCAGGGTCGTTAAAATATGGATTTGTTTGTTAAAAGCTTTAAAACGATGGTTTTTGCTTTATTGCCCTCGATATACTTCAGGCAACCTGTTCTCAGTGCGCGAGCATACAACGACCGAATCTGTCGCACTGAGTGTGTCACTGAACCGATGGTATATTGGTGGATGAACTATCGAACTCGACCAGGGAGGCTCAGTCAATGGCGTCATGTGAACAGCAAGCTGACGCCACTGTTCGATCATATTTTTACAGATTTACAAAACCTTTTATTTCAAAATTACACGTATTATCCTGCAATAAAACTCGTATGACGCAAAATACGATATAACATAAATGATACTAAATTGGTCCTCGTGACCAAAACTTCTTTATAATGTTAATTTTATTGTATTAAATGGGTGGGGAGAGAGAACTAAACATGGTTTGTTTGAATCAACTGCTTCCCATGAATTGTGGGATTGCCATTCTGGTCTGTTCTCTTTATGTCTCAATATATTCTGGTGCCGCAATAGCATATGAATTAACCATTTGTCAGATAACAAAAACTTTAGACTTGTCCAAGTCGAAAACTTTTGCAGACGTCAAAATAACTCTGACTCAAAAATAGAAATTCACCTTTGGAACGACAGAAAACATTGTGGGCAAAGAAAATGCTGATTACCACCATTTTCTGTTTTTTCCCTGTACTTTTTCAAAAGGTAGTTCCAATTTTTTTTTAGGTCGTTAAAACTCGGGACTGTATGATAAAGATTTATTATGTATCTCTGTAAATTTTCAGTCTGAACTGAGGAGACTACAAGACTGCCGAAATAGAGCCACGGACAAAAACGCTGAACCACAGACTGTGTATGAGGACTTCTTATCGAAATAGACAGAGGAACTGCGACTATACATGTATATGAATGAGCCCTACTCTGTGAAAAGGGGGTCTAATGCATCTGCAAAAAGTTCCGACCCATGTCAGCCTGCGCAGTCTGCGCAGGCTGACATGGGTCGAAACTTTTTGCTTTTGTGCTATTTGCAGATTTTTTTGCATGTTCAAGGACTAATCTACCCAGTGATTTAGTCACTCGTTAGTCAAGAAGTATTTTATTGATCTATGATTATGTAATGACTTGGATGGTATCATACATCATGGAGATGCATCACACCCCCTTTTGCCGGAGAATGACTAAAATTAATCAACAGTACCGATGGATCAACAACTTTAACACAGAAGCAACACAAATTGAAGCAGTACTGCAACCGTGGTCACTTCAAGGATTCGGACTTTTTCTGGCTTATATTTTGTCTAAACCTTATACGGAATAAAATGTTTATAACTTTTCTCTTAAGTCAGTTTATTGTCCCCCGCCGAAGGCTGAGGAATATAGTTTTGGCGTTGTTCGTCTCTCTGTTCGTCCGTTCATTCGTTCGTCCGTCCGGACAGATATCTTCTAAAATCCTTGACGAAAGTTGATGAAACTTCATATATGTGTTTCTTATGATAGTGCGCCGATATATTTTTTGTTAAAATTGAAACCCGTGTCATGGAAAGGGGGGCGGGCTTGATATGTATTTCGATTATCGACAAATATCTCTAACTACTGGACAAAATTTATGAACCTTCATATTTATATTGTTTATCATAAGCCATCAGATATCTGCTTTTGTCGGTGCCATGTACATGTGTGTTTGTTTGTTTTTTTTTATATTTTTTTCTCAACATAATTAACTGATTCATTTAGGCTACTTATAGGCTTCACAAAACAAGCGGCCGGTAAAGATCCAAGATCTGACTGCACGTTTTGTACAGTCAGGGTCCGAATCTACCAACCATTCTTAAGAACATGTGTTGTCTTTGTCTTCTTCTCCAAAAATTTCAATGTTTTAAAGTAACACAACTTATGATTGGCTAAACCAAATGGTTTAGCCAATCAGAAGCTGTGTTACTTTCAAATTAAGGAAATTCTGGAGAATAACACTGAAGAGGTTGGTGAATACGGACCATGCCAGCTGATCTTGATCTTTGCCGACCGCAAAAGCCTCTTATTTTGCACATGGCGATAGAAGGGTTAACCCTTCACCACATGACAAAATTTTAAACTTGTCCAAACTCAAAACATATGTAGATGCCAAATTAAATGCGGCTCAAATGGTGAAAGTTGTCTTTGATAGGGTAGAAAACATTGAGGGAAAAGGAGAAAATGCTGGTTACCAGCATTTTCTCCTTTTCCCTCAATGTTTTCAGAATTTTTTTTCCCCTCAAAGTCGTTTAAACTCGGTATTGTAAGGTAAAGGGTTAAAGACAGAAGCAACAGATCTTGGACAGTTTAAAATGTCAAATCACGGTAGAAAAAACAAAACCAGTCCCATTAACTTTTTCATGATGTATCCTGCAACACGGTAACCTTTAGGTAACGTGCACAGAGTAGGATTGTACTCTGCCGAAAGGCTTTCCGTTTCTTTTCTTATTATTCAGCTCAAAATGAGATTTACTTGATTTTGAGTGTAGTGTAGAGTGATACCAGACTGAAAAAAAGCTGTCCGGTACTCACCAAAACAACCATTGCAATAGATACATCTTTGTGCTCTTTAACTTCAATAGTATATCTAGATCTAGTTCTATAAAGTACAATAATCCATTTCACACTTTACTTCCAACGGGTTATAAATATCCACGTCAGTCATTGTAGATTTCTAAAGGCGTAGACTACATATTCTGATCTTGATCTACACCGTCCGCATAAGCAAATTAAGCCACCAAAAGCGACCTATGAGCGAACATGAAACTGCAATTACTTGGGTCATTCTTTTAGACTAAAAATGTTTGTCGAGTTCATTTGTCGCTCCTACTGTTAACTTCAGTCGCTTCCTCCCGCACCATAGTAAATTAGGTGAAGCAGCACCTTTAGTCTTCATTTGAAAAGTCTTTAGACACGTGTCTCAAAAAGGTTAATTTGACTCTTCGTAATTTGATAATCTTGAAGGAATTCTATATATGGTTTGGTGTAAAACTCAGACGCTACACGCAATGTATGCTACTCTAGCCGATTAAATGTTGTCTCGTTTTACGCTGGAAAAACAATTTTATTGGCAAGAAAAATGGACATTAACAGTCTTTGGCCTATAAAATGAATAAAAGTTAATCTTTCTCACGCAGAAAATACGGCCGAATAGTATCATATATGACATTTACAGTTTTAGGATAAAATCACGTGCATGAAATTCGTTTGTAACAAGGGACATTACCATATGGGCGATTTTCAGCCATATCCTTGTATATCTGAAAACGGGGAAAAAAAATCTAAATGCAAAGAAACTGTCTTTTTACTTTCATGTTTAATGCCACGAAAAATTATTCAAAGTTTGACAAAGGAGAATACCCCTCTTTAGAAGCAACAGTTTTTTTTTTCGGAGGAAAGGGAAAGCTTCAAAAGTCGTATTTGTTAGTGAAACCTTTACCAAAAGACAAAATATTAGACATATCCAAATTGAAAGCATTTGCAGACGACAAATTACACGAAGCTCACATGAGAGATTTATTTAAGACAAGATAGGAAAAAATTGCGGGAAAAGGAGAAAATGCTGGTAACCAAGATTTTCTCCTTTTCCCACAATGTTTTCAAACGCCCTTCTTTTCAAAGTCAAAGTCGTTAAAACCCGGGATTATCCGGTACATGGTAAATAGGTTGTCCGTAATAGGAAGGTCAAATAGGTACCGAGGTTCACATAAACAGTTTATTCGAAAATCGTGATTTCTTCTTACATGATCTCAAATAAACACTGGATTCTTCCCTGTTTCTCATTTATTTTTTACGACCATGTAATAACGAAATCATTCACTTGTTTATCTTAAAACATGGCACACAACATAATGACGAACTTAGGTTTTACATGTACTTGATTTCTGAATTCAAGGGCACCATCTAGCTATATAGGCTATGACTTTAAACATCCTCCGAGTGATTCGTACTTACCATTAACGTGCAGTCTGATCCTGGATCAATATCCTCGGTTTGTTTAATCAGAACTATCTGAAAAAACACTTTCTAAGTTTTGGCGGATTGTTTTTTTATCTTTCCAAAGAGGCCAAGTCTATATGTTTTGCGCTATTAAGAGTTAAGCATTATATAACAGATTAATTCAATTTCTAAAACAGGTTTTAGAGGTCACTCCCCTAACTTCCTTGTATACATAGCACCTTAATTTTCAGCTGAGGTCAGCCGGGTCGAAGTGAAGGAGTACATGAACATGTGTAGTTTTGAGGTGAATCACTCCTTGTTAAAATTTCAGCTACTAAAGAAATGAAAATTTCCAGCCGGTGGTAAAATCCCAAATTTGCCGGGTCAAATTTTTTTTCGCCCCCAAAATATTCATAGTATCGGGTAATGTGGATCAGAGACAAGGGCCAATGTGGATTCAAGATTAGGGCCATTTTGTTTACAAAAAAACTTGCTTGCAAAAGGGCGTTGAAAAAAAAAAGAAAGTTCAAATTCAAATATATGGGGGCCTTTGGTTCTCCCGCAAAATTATTGGCCCCTGTTGACACCCTGTCCTCCCGCCTACGTTTAAGACACAATGTAATTTCTAGGACAAAGTGAGTGTAAAAGCAAAATAAATATTTTAATGATTGATTGATTGATTGATTGTACGGTGTTTAACGCCGTTTTCAACATTATTTCAGTTATATCGCGGCGGCCAGTGCACCTATCCATGCGTTCCTGGAGTCTCTTTTACCAGTACTTCGCTCAATTTTCTTTCCAAGCCACTGGCTGCTTTCCCACATAATCATCGTCGAAACAATGGTCAGCGATGGGAGAGGAATGAATCCTGTCGCAATGACTATCATCAATCCTCGGAAAGAAATTGGCCGAGCCAGGGGTCGTAGCCAGGGATCGAACCCTGGACCCCGTGTTCTCAAGTCCTGCACGCTACCGACTGAGCTACCGGGGCTCGGCAGAAATATTTCAAATATAGGGGGGAAAAGCCTTTAAATGGCCTTCCATCAAAATAATGACGGGGTGCGACCCTTACTTTTTTGCCCCTTACTCCTACGCCCTTATGTAAGCATCCTGGATGTGCACTCCTGTCAAACAACTGTATAGGTCCTTCACGTACATGTACCTGTTTTCGTATGACATAAAAGATTATTCTGAAGGTATTTTAGTTAATTTATAACTACCTGTTGTGGTCGGACCCATCCTTTATACACCAAACAGTAAGCATTTTTAACAGTGAACAATGACAGTTACTGACATCTGTTGTACATAGATTTTCTTCTAGCTTATTCTGGCAACCTGATATCGATCTTCGTATCAACTTCCAATGCTTCAAGGCAGGTATCTGCCCGATTCGTGATTTCATGATATAAAGCGAGACTTGAAAATTTAAATTGTGATATGATTTATATACAAAGATACCCGGTAGTTCTTATCACAGAAGATTTAATTCTTTAGCGAGTTCGATGAATTGATCCTGGTCAGAATATTCTTTTCCTGTCTTGAACGTTTCATCCAAAGATACAATAATTCCGTTATTTAAAACACAAGGAAAGGCATCATGTTATGCGCATATGTCAAGAATGGCAACTAATAGCTGCGATCGATAAACCGGGTGTTGCCCTTTGTCTATATGAAGGGTGCGGGAGATGCAACTGGTACTAGTTTACTTCTTGCCTATCAAAACAAATGGTGCAACACCACCTCGAACTTCTTTCGGGTCGTAGTAGTAAAATCTTAGTCCCATTTCAAAATTTGACAGCAAGCACTTCAGCTGGACGGTTTTATTAGAGAAACTGGAATGACATATCTATAATGTGTTTTCTCGATGATTTCTGTGGAAATTGAGTGCAAGCTTGTTATTTCTTGGGGAACTATTTCTTGCCTGTTCTTACGAGCATGAAAGTTCGCAACAAATGCATAGCTCAAATACAAACCGCACCTGGCGGGATTCGAACCCGTGCGGAAAATATCCTCCTTTTTTTTCGAGGTTTAAAAGACCAATACAATAACCTCCGAGCTACACAGAATTCTCCCCAACGCAGTTGTTAGGTATTGATTTTATATGGGAAGAAGCTGTGCAACTGGTAAGGAAGGAGTGATCTCTCGTAACACTGTGCCTACATAAGGAAACATGGCCTACCACCTTAAACGGCCTTTTTCAAGGGTGCTTGTGTATAAGGTAAAATAGTACAACCGCATTCGCTTGAGATGCCATTTTTTATTCACGTTCATGCCATTAGACATATATTTTGTATAAATAAACATCAAAGCTATTGGTTTGCCGATAACAGTACAGCACAGGGTCAAAGATGGTGAATTTCTCTCCATTTTCAATGTAGCAAAAAATAGTGGTGTGATACCAACGTGATTTACAACCTGATTGCTTCCGGGTCAGTTGTCATATCACTTGGTTTTGATCCATTGGCTCGAGGACAAAGCCCTCTCTTTTTTACCACAGTTTTCACTTGCATTCAGGGTGTCCGGAAAGTAAGGTAACACTTTTACTCATTTATAATATGGCTATAAATTTTAGAAAAAGAGTTAACAATATGTATGCATGTACATGTATATAAAATATGTAAGTTTTTTTGGTGAAAGTTTTATGCAATTTTCATCACATTACGAACTATTACACAGATTTCAAATCAGACGTACCTTTTTGTCATTGGCGTCTTTTTAGGAATTAAGGATGTTCTCTCACTTCCTGTTGTCTGGACATGTTTGTAAACAAAATATGCGGTTTTGGGCACATGAAGAACCACGTTGTTTCACAGAGAGACCATCATTATACTGCAAAGAAATTTCTCACGATCTGATTGGATAATACGCCCCGTACGTTATTAGTTGTAAACTGCCATTATTATAATCAGTAAACTGCTTTTACGTGGGTTTTGCCAGTGTACATGATATATATGTTCGGGGCATATTGTCCAATCAGATTACGAGAAATGTCTTTGCAGTATAATAAACAAGTCATGTACACTGGCAAAATCCACGTAAAAGCAGTTTCCCTTTCAGGAGCCCCGTATACATGACTACACTTTCAACACAACATCCAAAATGGCGGCGTCGACCGATACAAGCCGCCCACAAGACAAACATAGGCCTACTGAGTAGCCTGCACCATATCATTTCTAGTTTCCCTTGATGGTGGTCATTATTTAAAGCGGAAAGAATGGATTATTTTTAAAAATAAATGAATATAGTTACATATATTAATCGTTTGTTGTCATACTAAAACAAATACACGGGGTTAAAACGAGCCATCCCTTAGTTAGGTAAGCAAATTGTGAAGCAACGAAAATAATTTATTGTAACGTTAAAGGGATAACCAAATTGTCGTTTGTGGTAACTACTGGTCTTTTACATTTTGACAACAAATCATTAAAATGCATAGTTACTTTCCTTGAAGTTGTTTAAATCCATGTTTAAATAAAAATATGACGAATGTCTATCGTGACATCATCAAGTTCATCCACCAAACTGCACGTTTTACCAAGGTTTCAGTGACGTTAGTTCTCAGTGACGTCAGTTTCCATTGAATTGGGGCACTCAGAAGGGAAATTCTAAGTTGTCAGCGTACTCAATTCAAGAGTACATGAGACGGGAAAATTTCACTAAATACACATTGGAATGGTAAAACATGCAGTATAATAAATTCGTTGTACGATCAGGTGGCCGGGGACTTTGAAACTTGTTCACGGCTGTGGCGAATCATGTCGCCACCTGGCCTTCGGTTCGGGGCGACATGATTTGCCAC
Organism: Hippopus hippopus; assembly: GCA_946811185.2. NCBI lineage: Eukaryota > Metazoa > Mollusca > Bivalvia > Cardiida > Cardiidae > Hippopus > Hippopus hippopus. The sequence goes on along the minus strand of OX328106.1, from coordinate 56,265,976 downwards.
AGCCGTGAACAAGTTTCCAAGTCCCCTGCCACCTGACCTTCCAACTAATACTGTACGTAAAAAAAACCTAGTTCTATGGTGTGCCATGCCAAGTCACGGTGTTAATTGGCCATGTCTTAAACGACACGATTAATTCCTAGCACTAACTGTCGCTTTTGAATGACAAGTTTGCTACCGCGCTTGAAAACAAGTCCCCTACATTACAAAACACATGGTTCATACAGGATGGTGCTACAACACTACATCAAATACGGGGATGGACTTTTCATTCAATACATTCGGTGATAGAGTAATATCAATACGATATTCGGAGGTGAAAGATTGCAGAATATCAAGGCCTGCGTACGGTCCCTACCTGAACCAGCTTGACTCCTTCTTTTGGGGTTATTTGCAGAAAAAAATCTACAATCCAAATCGCATGGCGAAAGCCATATAATAAATGTACAAAAGTGTTACCTTACTTTCCGGACACCCTGTATAATACTGAATTCGTGTTGATGCACTCGTAGAGTATTTTCCTTTTTTTTGCAATGTTCAGTGTTTTCACTTGCATTCATGTACATGTATCTTACTAAATTCATGATGAACACGCCATATTTAACACGGTGGTTTAACTCTTTACCGAAATTTTAGACAAGTCCTAGTTGAACGTATCTGCATACGAAAAAAAAAAAAAGAATGAATGATACTCAAAAACTGAAATTTTGCTGGTTACCAGGAATTTTTTCGCCTTTTCCCACTGTGGTTTCAATTATGTTTTCTTCAGTCATCAAAAGTTGGGATCGTTTGGTAGAGGTTTAACAAGCTATCTGCTCCAAATTTGTTTCAGTAGGGGTATTGCGAATTTGCGGTAACAGAGGTATTACCGAGTTAAAATGAAATGATTTACAGCTTGCTGTGGGTGTTTTTGCAAAAAAAAAATCTTAACATTGTTATTACTCTAAATGACAACACTAGCCATCTGATTTGCTCAGGTAGAATCCTTCAGCCAATCAAATGTCCAATATCCTTGTATAAGAATCCTTCAGCCAATCAAATGTCCAATATCCTTGTATAAGAATCCTTCAGCCAATCAAATGTCCAATATCCTTGTATAAACCAGTGCATGCAAAGATTATTATGGAAATAAAACTCTTATTTGTGCTTGCAGTATGGACAAAATTACATACCGGTATGTCTTATAATAAAACTTGAAACATGATGTTTAGCTTTCAAATCTTGGATATTATGGTTAGAAATTCATTTTCTATACAAAGCTAAATGCCATGCCCATGCTGTAACTGTACCCTAATGATGATGAAATTCCATTTCAGGAATTACCAGTAAACAAGGGTCATACTAAAATACGCCATGGAAAATTTATTCCATGAATACGCCATGGAAGTTTTTGCTTGCCACAGCTGTTTGATAGCAGTGGAATAATTACCTAGTGAAATAGATTAAGATATGAATTTTACATCGTATCTAAATGTTTCAGTGAGAAAAAATGATGTAATGATGTAAAATGCTTATCTTAATTTATATGTATATCATTCCACTGCTATATAACAACTGTGGCGAGCAAAAACTCCCATGGCGTATATATCTTCCATTGCTTATTTTACTATGACTGGTAAATAAACTCTTAACTCTTTACCAAACGACAAAATTTTAGACTGGTCCAAATTGAAAGCACTTGCAGACGACAAAATAAACAAAATTGAAATTTGTTTCCAGCAGGATAGAAAACATTGTGGGAAAAGGAGAAAATGCTGGTTACCAGCATTTTCTCCTTTTCCCACAATGTTTTCAAAAGGCTTCTATCTCAGGGTCGTAAAAACCAGGGATGGTTTGGTAAAGGGTTAATCCACTGGACCAAGCTTAAGTTGCCGCCGGCAGCTTAGATAAAGATCAGATGGCACAGAATGTGCAGTCTGATTTAGGATGTACACTGTCCGTTAATTTGTTACATGTGCTGGGCAAGACGACCCTGAACAAGCAATATATATCAGAACTATGTCCTGTTTAAATGAGTCGTGCTTTGGCAAAAAGCGTCTTTAATGCATTTCTGTGATGCATGATACCAAGCGATTCGTCACATCAGCATGGATCCATAAAATCCATTTTGTATATTAAGAACCTACAGAATCATGAGGTACACTGGTCTTTTTACATGCAGAAATGAAGCAAAAGTAAAAAGTTTCGAAACAGGTCAGCCTGCACAGACTGTGCAGGCTGACCTACTTTGATGCTGTTTGTAGATGCATCAAGCCCCCTTTTCACAGAGCATGGCTCATACTGTGTATGTCCCCTTAATAAAGCAATCCAGCACCTTTTGCCAAAACTGAGCTTTCAAAATTCTCTCTAATTTACTTAAATATATCTGTCATCTAACCACTGTTTCTTTGCAATATTTTTATAAGCTATATTCTGCAGGGGCGTTAACACTCATTTCATGGTAGTGAACACTTAACCAGTTGACAAAAATTTAGACTGCTCCACACTGAAAGCTTTTTCAGACAACATACATGCAAATAAATGATGATATGTCTTGGAAAGGGTAGAAAACATTCTGAAAAAAAAAAAAAATCCTGGTTATCAGCATTTTCTCACAATGTTTTTAAAAGTCTACTTCCTCGGTAAAAGGCTAACTCTTTACCAAACAACAAAATTTTGCACTAGACCAAAATGAAAGCAATTTCAGGCGAAATACCGTATGTAGCTCAAATAATTTGTCGTTGATAGGGTACAAAACATTGTGAGACAAGCATTCTGATAGTATTGTATAGCAATACCCAGTCCCCTACCGGCCGTATATATCGCTGGTACGTATAGTTTGTAAATTTCTGTAGAGAAGAAAGAACATATTTTACTTGTTAATGTAAGTTCATTGAAGAAGTTTTTTCAGTGAAATTTTCTAAGTCTAAGGCCCGTCATTTCGTCAAAAATCGGTGCACCTGAACGAAACTCGAACTTGATCTGTAACTCATAGTGGTTGACTTACACACCGAAAATCAGCTCAATATCTGCCAGTGTTTAGAAAAAAAGTCCGGAAAACTGTTTTTTCGGTGAAAATTTCTAAGTCCAAGGCCCGTAATTTCGTCAAAAATCGGTGGACCTGAACGAAACTCAAACTTGATCTGTAACTCATGGTGGTTGACGAGCACTCCAAAAATCACCTCAATAACTGCCAGCGTTTATAAAAAAAAGTCCGGAAAACTGGCGGACTGACGGACAGACAGACCGACAGACGGACGGACAGACAGACAAAGTGCAAACCTAAAGTCCCCTTCGGTTTCGCCGGTAGGGGACTAAGAAGGAGATAAATGCTGGTTACCAGCAATTTCTCCTTTCCTCACAATGTTCTCAAAAGCCTAACATGGAATCCTTTGGTAAAGTAATAGTACATCAAACTGAAAAAAAAAACATAACAGTTTGGATTGCAAAGCTGCCGAGTCTTTAATGAAAATTTGATATTCGCCACATATTCTTTCATAAACGCATTGTCAACAGATGCAACAAAATATATTATGGTTGCCATTATCCTTACGCTTTATGTTATACTTGGACACCAGTATAAAGTTGTGTGCTGACAAAATAGCTGAAATATTCCATAACGACTACAAAATAATTTATTTTGCTTGTATAGACTTAAAAGTTATAATGTATCTATCGGCTGTAGTCAAAACAATAATGTCTTTAACTTTCTACCAAATGACAAATTTTGAACTTTTCGTCAAAGCATTTGCAGATGACCAATCAAATGTAGTTAAAATGATTTTTCTTTGATCACATAGAAACTATTTTGGGAAAAGGAGAAAATATATTTATTTTGTTGTTGGCAAATGATCAATTTTGACTGGTCTAAAATTTTTTCATTTGGTAGAGAGTTAATCAATTTCATGATCGTGTTTTTAAACCATTAACTAAACAATCCTTTTTTATGACAGTGAAGAAGAAAGTTTTTGGAAATATCATGAGAAAAAGAGAAAATGAAAATAATTCGAACATTTTCATATTCTCCCAGAACATTTTCTTCCCTTTCAAAGACAAATTCCACTATTGGTGCTACATTTTTCGTCTGCAAACTTTCACGACAGGTGACTCAAAAATTTTGTGGTCTGATTAGGAGCATAGATCCAACCCTTTACTAAAAAATCCCTCTTTTCAATGATCCCAGATATAACAAACTTTTTAAAGCAAGTCTTTTCAAAAGGAGATAATGCTGGCAACAAACATTTTCTCTTCTTCTCACAATGTGTTCTACCCTTTCAGAAGCAAATTTATAACCAACATTTTGGTCTCATTAAATGTCGTCTGCAATCGCTTTCAGTTTTGGATAGTTTAAAAATTCTGCTATCTGGTTAACTCTTTCCCAAACTACAAAAATGTAGACTTGTGCAACAATGTTTTTAATGCTTATTAATCAAGGTCGCTAAAACTCAGGGTTGTGGGGTATAGGGTTAAGAGTTAACTTTTGATAAGTTTTAACTCTTTACCAAACGACAAAATTTTAGACTGGTCCAAATTGAAAGCATTTGCAGACGACAAAATTAACGTGACACAATAATTGAAATTTGTTCTGGGAGGGTAGAGAACATTGTGGGAAAAGGAGAAAATGCTGGTAACCAGCATTTTCTCCTTTTCCCACGATGTTTTCAAAAGGTATCTTTTTTAGAGTCGTGAAAACCAGAGATTGTTTGGGAAAGGGTTAAACTCTGTCTAGACAATATGATGATGTGGACCCGATTCATGATGATTCTAAGCTGTTGCCTCCCAAGTCTGAGAAAGCTTATTATTATACTGCAAAGAAATTTCTCGTGATCTGATTGGATAATCTGCCCCGAACATATATATCATGTACACTGGCAAAACCAACGTAAAAGCAGTTTCCCTTTCGGGAGCCCCGTAGACATGACTACACTATCAACACAACATCCAAAATGGCGGCGTCGATCAAGATTAACATCAAGATTATGCGCCAAGCTGCACGTTTTAGCACGTACGAGGGATGATCAGAAAGAACGTGGACCAGTGCCGGTATCTGAATATTGTTATAAAAAACAACTTGGAGCGTTCACTATTTTTGAAAGTAACCTCCTTTGAGTTCTATGCATGTATTCATTCTTGATTTCGACGCGCGAAGCACGTGTGGGAGCGCGTCACGTGACGTTACTATGAAGGACCCGGTCGTAGCGAGTGTTAGCTCCTCTCTGCTCTCGTAGTGTATGCCACATAGAAAATCTTTCAAAACAGGAACTAGTCAGAGGTCACATGGAGTCAGGACTAAATTATAAGGAGCGTTGGCAAGTGTTTCTTTGTTTAGTATTTGCAAAGTTTCCAGTACAAGTGTGGCTTTGTGAGCTAGGACGTTATCTTGGTGTAAATTGACGTCACTCCGCAGGACTTCTGGCTGTGTTTTTCGTATGGTGTTCGTGAAATTTATTTGAATAATGTGGGCATAAAACTCAGAATTGACTGTAGTATGTAAAGATACAACATGATTTAGAAGAAAACAGGAGAACAGAAATACTTGATGGAGATAACTTTACCAAGTGACTTAGAAAGGTTGGCTTCACTAGCGGAAGCCGATATTGGATGTTTCAATACGCTGCTTTGTCGTTTAGATTTAGTGTCGGTAAAGTGTACCTATGTTTCATTGCATGTTACAATACGATCAGTAAAGTTTGACCCCTCTACCCTAATGCGTTCTGAAATTTCTTAACAGATTTCGACCCTAACCCACATTTTCTCGGGCGTCAGTTGCCGAGGTACCCACATTGTGCAAACACGCGACATTCCAAGAGTCTCAGTCAAAATCTCCTGAGTACTTATATATGAAATGTCAAATGTGTCAACTATTTTCCTGACAGCATCTCGGCGATCTTGTTTTACATGCTGCTCTACATCCGTTATGATTTTGTCTGTGACTGATGTTGATGGACGGCCAGATTTAGGGTCATCTTTAAGAGTATCGCACTCTTGTCTAAACCGGTCCGATCCATGTACGAATATCAGATTCCTTGAGAGCAGAGTCCCCTTAAACTGTTCCTAAATCGGTATTGATTTCCGATAAATACTTTCCGAGTTTGAGGCAAAACTTTATGATTACTCTCGGCTCAAATAAAACGTCGTCCGATATTTTGGACCACTAATGCAGTATATGACGTCATTAAAATGACGTCATACTTTACCTACTTTAATATGACAACATTTGAAAGCGTGAGTCAGTTACCAGATAATTAATGCTCATCTATGCAAATTTGTGTAATCCTAAGTGTAGTAGTTTTCGAAATAACGAGGTGGTCCACGATCTTTCTGATCATCCCACGTATTACCAAGGTTTCAGTGACGTCAGTTCCCATTGACGTCAGTTTTTATGGAATTAGGGCACTCAGAAGGGAAATTCTACTTCGTCAGCGTACTCAATTTTTTAAACCAAAAAACAGGTAAAATTCGCTTAACAAACGTTGGAATGGTAAAACTTTGCAGTATAATAAAATCGTTGTACGGTCAGGTGGCAGAGGACTTGGAAACTTGTTCATGGCTGTTGTGAATCATGTCGCCACCTTGCCTTCGGCTTGGGGCGACATGATTCACCACAGCCGTGAACAAGTTTCCAAGTCCCCTGCCACCTGACCGTACAACTAATACTGTCCAGGACACATGACACAATCCAGAGAGGAGATGTTAAAAATAGCTCATACTCAGCACTTGGTGCAAAGACTAACCCTTTACCATGCAATCCAGAGTTCTAATGAACCTGAGAAAAAAATGCTTTTGAAAACAGTAAGCGAAAAGGAAAAAATGCTGGTGACCAGCATTTTCTCCTCTCACACCATGCTTTCTATGATTCCAAAGAAAAACTTCAGTTTTTCAAATTCAATTTGGACCAGTCTTAAGTCTAAAGTTGTTGTTTGGTAAAGGGTTAAAAATTACAGAAATACATAAACAACAAGCCTTCTTATAAATAAACTAATTTATTTTATATGAGGAAATAAAACAACAATAAAAGATTTTCTTTGCCATTTTCCATCAATTTAAACCAAATTACCACTTTCCTTCAGTACACCAAATGGAAACATATTTCTGTATTATATTTGATAAACCATAAGGAAACATATTTCTCTATCATATTTAATTAAACCTAAACGAAACATATTTCTGTATCATATTTGATTAAACCAAAACAAAACATATTTCTATATCATATTTGATACAATGTCAACATACACGTACATAATAAGAGCACCGCAAGGCTTGGTTGAAGTTGCTTGAATTTCAGTAAAAATTCTTAGTTGAGAAAGGGATATAACTGTTTCAAAAATATTTCAATGATTACTTGCCCTTGTTGTATGGGTTCCCCTTTAGATGGTCAACAACTTGCTTGGGTTTGAAGTTAAAATCTTCAGTAAAGGCAGAAATAATGTTAAATGTCAAAATTTTTTTTAACACAACAACACTGCCCCTGACAATGAAACAGACAATGACAGGGCAACGAAAAATACCTGAATGTTTACTTCAAAAACAGCCGAGCTAAAAAAAAGTAGCACAGACTATGGTACAAACAAGAAGTCTTCTATCAGTCTACAGTCTTATAACAGCCAGTGCAAGTTCTCTGCGACAGAAACCTGTTCACTCTATCATATAAAAAACTTAAAATGATTTCGCAATGATAAAATGATTGTTAAAAATGAGCCATGCTCTGGCAAAAGAGGGCTTAATGCATCTCCGTGATCCAGTATAACAAGCAAGTCATCACTTAATCAGGGATCCATAAAATCCATTTAGTCTAATGAATGACTGAATCTGGAGGAAGAGTGGTCATTTGACATACAGAAAATTGACTGATAGCGACAAGTTTCAGCTCAGTTCAGCCTGGGCGGACTGCTCAGGGTGACCTGGGTCGATACTATTTGCAGATACATTAAGCACCCTTTTCACAGAGCATGCTTAATGCTTTGTTCACAACTCTTCAATTCAAGATATCCTCTTCTAACTGGGTTATAATCACCTACCCTGTATCACATTCAAGGATTTCATGAACATGTAAATACACGTGTATAATACCAGATACAGAACTTAAACCCTTTGCCACACAATCCCCAGTTTAAACGACCCTCAGAAAAAAAGCTTTGAACACATGGTGGAAAAATCTGTAAGAAAAAAAGCTTTGAACACATGGTGGAAAAAACTGTAAGAAAAAAGGCTTAGAACATATGATTGGAAAAAAAAACAGGAGCATTGCGTACCGGTGCCAATGCTCAGCTGAAACAATAACTGTGTCAAAAAATACTTTGATAAGTACCTGCTCTTGTTTGAAAAGGTTCCCCTTTTGATAATACACAAGTTGTCCACGTTTAATTCTTTACCAACAGACAAAATTCTAGACTTGTCCAAACTGAAAGCACTTGCAGACGATAAAAGAAATGGGACTCAAAAATTGAACTTTGTTCTGGGAAGGGTAGAAAACATTGTGAGAAAAGGAAAAAATGCTGGTTACCAGCATTTTCTCTTTTTCCCACAATGTTTTTAAAAGGCTTCTTTCTCAGGGACGTGAAAACCCAGGATTGTTTGTGAAAGGGTTAAAGTAAATATCTTCAGTAATATCAGAGATATCATAAAATGTCAAAGTTTTTGCATGACAATGATGCAGACACAGACAACGATGCCAGGGCTATGGCAATATGTTGACGTTTTCTTCGAAAACAGCCAAGCTAAAAAATGCTGGTAACCAGCAGTTTCTCCTTTTCCCACCATGTTTTCTACCTTGCCATAGATAAAAAATTGTCAGTTGAAGGGATTTGATTTATTGCCTGCAAGTGCTTTTGATTTGGACACGTCTGAAATTTTAACCACCATTTTTTCCTTTTACCACAATATTTCTTAACTTTTCAAAGACGAATCCAATCATTTAGGCCACATTAAATTTTTTGTCTTGAAATGGTTACAGTTTGGACAATGTCTAAAATTTTGCAGTCTGATAAAAAGGTAACTCTTTCCGACACAATTTCTAAGTCTTAACAACTCTGAGGAAGAAGCCTTTTGAAAGTATTGTGGGAAAAGGAGAAAATACTGGTCAGCAGCATTTTCTCCTTTTTCCACATTGTTTTCTATCCTTTAACAGAGAGACCCTACCATTTGAATCACATTTTATTTGTTGTCAGTAAATGGTTTCAATTTTGACAAGTCTAACATTTTGTGGTCTGGTACAGAATTAAACAGTCCAATGGTTGACTTGTTACTACATGACAAAAGTTCAGCTTGATCCAAATCGAAAGCATTTGCAGACGACATAATTAAACGTTACTCAACATATAAAATTTGTCTTTCAAATGGTAAAAAAAGAAATGTAGAAAAAGAAGAAAAAGCTGGAGCATTTGCAGACGACATAATTAAATGTTACTCAACATATAACATTTGTCTTTCAAATGGTAAAAAAAACATTGTGGGAAAGGAAGAAAATGCTGGTTACCAGCATTTTCTTCTTTTCCCACAATGTTTTCAAAAGGCCCCTTCCCTAGAGTTGCTAAAACTCGGGATTGTGTGGTAAAGGATTAAAGTGAATAGTAAAAGCAAATAAATTAGTATCATACAGAACTATTTTTTGAAAACATCATCTAGTAACTTAATTCTTTTTAACTTAACATAACATAGATCAGCCGAAGCCTTTCTCTTCATTGACTGCTCACCAGTTCTTGACCCCAGTTTTGACCTTAGTTTCAAAGAAGATGGACTGACAAGTGTAGAACATTCTTTGTCAATCACAAACCTTTCCGTATTGCTACATAACGCAGTTTCAGTGGCTGACTGCTCTGTAACACTCTTGCTTTGCTGTGTGCTTTTGTTTTCTTTCTTCAGTGTTTGTTTTGAACTTTTTGTAAAAGATTTCTGTTTACGATTCAGTTCACCGTCACTTCTTGTTTTCCTTAGATGACTTCTATCAGTAAAAGCAGGACTTGGACTTTTATTTTGTATATGTTGCGATGTTTTTAATTTTATCTCAATTTCACACGTATCTTTCTTTGAAGTCTCATTCACAATATTATCTGTAACAACTTGCATCACAAAGGTAGATCCAGTTTCATTAACAGCTTTAGTTTCAACATCAGATTCCATCTCAGTCCTCTCACTCCTTAATTCACTGCTTGATTCATTCAGTTTTCCTTTACCTACTCTTTTGGGTTTTAATGTTGAGAACTTTGATCCCGTATTTGTTTTGGACGTTGGTATCGCAGAGGATGAACTGATCTTCTCAATATGATCAAGCTCATTACCAAATATTTTATTTGCCACACTGCTTTTCACTGATTGCCCTAAAGCATTGTCTCTCTGCTTTGCATTTTTGTTTTCTATTTTAGATATTTTTTTCATGTTCAAAAGTTTAACAGCAGATTTCCTACTATTACCTTGTTTGATTTCAGTTTTAGAAGACTTCAGACTGGACCTTTTGGTTAAAGCACCATTTTGACTTTTATTATGTTTGCTTTGTGAAGATTTCAATTTTACTCGAATTTTATAAGACCGTTCAGATTTCTGTAAGGTTTCATCCATTGTGTTTTCTGTGCTGAATTCTAGACTGGCATTAGTTTCACTCTCTAATTCAGAGACATTTGTATCACTCACTATATCACTTGTATCTTCATTAGTGTTAACTAAAGTATCTTTTCTATTTTTAGATGACGATCTCTTAGATCCTCTCTTTTTTTCTCTGATATTTTCATTTTCATCAAATTTTCTTCTCCTTTTCTTAGAAAAACTTTCTTTTTCAACAGAAACACTGCTCTCTGTTTGAATCTTTAATGAACTACAAAGGTCAGATTCACCTTTATTTCTAATTGACTCTGTTTTACATCCATTAATTTCCCTTTTCACTATTTCTTTACAATTACTTTCTTTACCTTTTCTTCTAACCTTTTTACTACTCGGCTTTACACTTTTAGTTTCACATTCTGTGATGCCTGTATTAATCACACTACCACTACTATCACAATCTGTGGTGCTTCTTTCATATCTAGTCTTACTGCATTCACAATTTGTTGCAGAATTTTCACATTTTGATGTGCAGCTTTCACGTTCTGTTTGGCTGCTATGACAGCCTGTTGAACAGCTTTCAAATTCTGATTTAGAGCTTTCAAATTCAGCAGCTGACCTTTGACATTTTGAGGTACAGCTTTCACATTCTGTTTGTCTGCTTTCACAGTTTGCTAGACAACTTTGTGATTCACAGCTCTCAGATTCAGTTGCTGTTCTTTCATATTTAGCTGCTCCTATAACTGAGGTATTACAAGAACTTATCGAGACAGAGGAACAATCAGCAAGATTGCTTTCACGTTCCATTGATTTATCTTCCATTCCTGTAGAGTCATCAAGAGTTTCTGCTGTACTTCTTTCCAAATCAATAGAATTATAGTCTTCAGTTTGAGTGGTGTCATCGTTAACTTTATCACTACTGCACACTGCTCTGTCAATCTTAATCATACCGTTTGTTACATCATTTTGATCCTCCATCAAACCATCAGGTCTCGCTATAACACCATTTGCTCCCACTGGAGTCTGATCAACACATAATTCAGAAACTTTATTCCCTTTATCACCACAAGGAACAGTTTCCATTTGCTCTACCACACAGTTTTGCTGATTGTCCCTCCCTATCAAGTTTGAATCTTTACTGTTAACTTCAATGCATTCTTCTTTTGTCAAATCTTCCTTGCTTGTAGGCTGTGAGAATTTATTGATCATGTTTAAATGACTATCAGGTAATGTTTTTTCTTCATTTTCACTGCTCTGTCTACCACTTGAAAATTTGGCATTCACCCAGAGAGAAACTGCTGCAGTGAACTTTCTTCGAGCATCCTTCGCCACAGGATGATCAGGATAAGGACTAAAAAGTGCTGTGAATAAAGAAAACTTTACCCGTGATGGTATTATAACTCTATTATTTCTCTTCCAAATCCTATGCTGTGGGTACTCATTAGAATCGTCTCGATGAGGAGATTCTAATGAGTTACCATAACGTAGGGTTTGGAGGAGAATAATTAATAATTTAAATTTTAAAATGAAAATCACTCCCTCTGTCTGGAGCTCTGCCTTTACCAAATAATCCCATGTTTAATCAACCCTAAGGGAGAAAGCTTTTGAAAACATTATGGGAAAAGGAGGAAATGCTGGTGGCCAGGATTACTCCTTTTTTCCACAGTGTTTCCTACCCTGTCTGATACAAGTTTCATAATTTGTGCAAAATTCAAACAATAAAAGGAGCACTGGCTGCAGTTGCTCTTCAGTGAAAACTCCTCAGTTGAAAAAGGGGCATAACTATGTCAAAAATACTTTTCTGACTACCTGTTCCTCTTGTATGGGTCCCCCTTTTGATAATTAATTACTTGTTCAAGTTTGAAGTAAGTATCTTTAGAAATAACAAAGGTATGATAAAATATCAAAGTTTTGGTATAACAGTGCAGACAGCACCTGGGCTGTCACAATAACTTGCAAGTTTTCTTTGAGAAATGCCAGGCTAAAAAGGGAGAAAAATTCTTCCTGAATAGTGTGGAAAACAAAGGGCCGAACAAATTCCCCTTTTTCCAAAGACATATAATGATTTGACCCTTTACAAAATAACAAAATTTTGAACTCAAACTTGCCAGTGTTGTTAATAAGTCATTATTCTACAATAAATATTCTATAGTAACTAATGGTGCAACGTTTTCATCAATTCTTGAACAAAATTATGGACAAGCCAGGATACAAACCTCAGACCCCTGATTATTATAGTAATAAATAAAGCCCAAAAGTAAACAAAGCAGGTGTCTAAATGCATTTGAATTTATATCATATTATTTAAAAGGATGGAAATTATTGTGAAGATGACATTCTGTCATTGTATGGTTGATCCAAGTGTTAGTTGCTGACAGAGAAATTAATTTCAAAAGTAGGTTAAAACCTGCCAGGGAGCTGTCTCTTTTGTTTACTTTTGCCTGATTTTAAAGTTCTTTTTTCTGCCAGCAACTAACATATGGCTCGATCACACAATAACAGCCTGCCATCTCCACAATATTTTTCACACGTTTAAATGGTATGATTTAAATCTAAATGTATTATGACACCTACTTTGATATTTTGGCCTTTACTGGGCCTTTAATTGATATTTGAACCAGCAAGAAGTAATAACTACCTGGAAATGCATGTATGGCACCTTCCTTGAATCTTTTGACCACAAGATGTTTTCCACGTGGAGCAAACACGATAAATTGCTTAATCTTCTCTTCTACATCACTCTTCTCTTCTTCAGAATATTTTAACTGCTGCTGTGATACACTGTTAACAATATTTCCACTCTCATTTCCAGCTTCACACTCCAGATCACTCTCAATTTCCTCTGTAGTGGCAATAGTTGCTAACATATTTAATGGAAAGACTGAATCATTTGTTGAGTTAGGTACCATCATTGAGGCTATTTTGGAGCATATTTTCTCTACTCTGGACGCTGGGCTCTTTACGGACGAGGTAACAGGGGAGGTAAATGTTTGCAATTCTGTGTGATTCACTGACTTTGATTCAGTAGAAGCTTGTTGTATTTTTTCTCTTTTAACTGGAGATTTGTTCCCTCCATCATTAGACAAACTCTGTTCTGGTAACTGATCAATTTTTGTATCAGATGTTACAGGATTGACATGTACAGTTTTTTCTTGTTGAGATAAATTATTTTCTGAATATTTTGTTCTGTCTTCCATTCCAACTAGTTTTAACTGAGGGTCTGAGTATCTCGCAATATTGACACTGTTTGCATCACTCCTTAAACATGACTTTATCTGCCCAGCTAGAGCTGCATTCTTGAACATGTCACTGTCCTGAACTATGTATTCTTCACCACTTAGCAGAACAGATTGGTTAGTGTCATCATTATTTTTGTCTGAGCAAACTGCAGAAACATCTTGTACGCATGTCACATTTTTTGAAAAGCCACTATCAGTTCTGACAACAACTTCATTCACAAGTTGTTCACCTTGTCTATTACGATTTTCCTTATCACTTTGATTCTGCTGGTCCCATGCACTGCTATCAGTCATGTGTTTCCCTGTATCAGTTGTACCTTTATTCTCATTGTTTTCTCTCAAGATTTCATTCTGACATTTATTTTTATTTGGTGCTAAATCCATAGAAATATTTTCATTTGAAAAACCACTGACATCCATTTCAGATGTAGTCTTTAAAGATAAATTCAGTTCTTCTGTACATGAACCAGGCAATGTACTTTTCAAAGGTTGTCTGCCAACACCTAATTGTTCTGAGTAATTTGCTTCCTCTCTTTTCAAGTGAAGATCTGAGTACCTCACTATGTTGACAACATTTACATCATTCTTTGAACAGCACTGTACTTTACCTGCTAGCACAGCTTTTTTAAAAAGCTCAATATCTTGGACAATGTATTCTTCCTCAGTTCTCAGTAAAGTTTTGTCAACATCAATATCATATTTGTCTTGGCAAGCTGCAGAACTGGCTTGTTGTATGTAAGAGGAATCATTAACATTCTCACTGTCACTGTCTAGGACTACTTCATTCTCTACTATTTCTATAGTTAGTTTATTGCTGTTTTCCTCCCTATCAGTCTGAGTAGTCTCTATATAGGTATCTGTCACATATTTTTCTTTACCATCAATTTCTTCATTAACATTGTTCTCTTCAGTGTTCAGACCAGGATTGTTGTCTTCACCCAGTGTTTCAAGTATAGTTACATTGTGTTGATTCACATTAGAGTTTTTTTCAGTCCGCTGCAAGGACTTCCCTTCCTGACACTTATTTAGGAACTCCTGCAGGGTACTTTCGTACTGTTCATGTAGTAAATTGGATTCAGAGTTTCTCTTTAATTGTTCATCACTGGATATCTGACATGACTGATTTCTCAGAGACATGTTTTCTACCTTTACCCCAACATGTGACCTGTCTTCAATCATAACATTACAGTCCTCAGTCATACTTGTATCTGACGCTACAGTCTGAATACTGGCTTCATAGAAAAAACTCTGCATGGTAAAATGTAACAATAAATCATGGCGTTTGCTATCCTCAGAGTAACCTGTTTTGCATATGGCAATAACTTTCTCTAGACTCATCCACAGAGACTTACAGACATGTGGATCACTTTGCAGAAGTAAAATTTCTACCTCTGGAGGAGCAATGATAGGTCTGTATTGTAACTTTTCAAGTTTGTTCTGAAGTTTTTCAAGTGGCAAGATTTTGTATGCTACAAATTCCTTCACAGAAATATAAATCTTATTTTTCAGTTCAAAGGCTGCAAACTTTGTCTTATGCAGATATAATGCCCCAATTGTGACATCAACTTGTTCCAAACTATTTTCACATGATTTGTCGTTTAAAAAATCTTGTGTGCAGTTATCATCTTCTGTCTGGAAAGAGCTCAGATCTAACGTTACATAGTCGTCAGAGTTATTGGGTTTTGACACTGTGCCTCCACACTGTACGCATTTCATGTCAGAACTGCACACTTTAACCTTAAAGGGCTGATAAGCCAGAGTTTTCAAAATATCATTGTCATGTTTTGTGACAATAGATTTTGCCAGTGCTCTTACGCCTACTACATCAATCATCTTTTGCTTGATATTTTTTAGGCTTAAATTATATTTCTGTTTGACAAGTTGTAGGTCATTTTCCAAGAGCTCTTCACATTTGATACTTTTATTCTTCAATAATGCTTTTTTCAAGCATTTCTGTGAGTCAATATCTAGAAGCTGCCATAGTATACACATCGGAACATATAAGGAGCCATTCCTGAGAAAAGCATGCATTTGTAAGTGTCCTATTTTGATGACTGTGGCCTCTTGGAGTCTGTACATCTGTCCTTGAACTACGAAGACTTGGTCTTCTGGGACTTCTTCTCGTTCCTCACTATCTGAACATGCACATGTCTTACGAAAGTTAAGACCACAGTATGATTTATCCCTAGAATAGTCTGGTTTTGTATTTAGTCCTTTATCAGACTTTACTATCTTCGCAAATCGACTTTTATCATTCACACATTCAAGAAGTTTCTTTTTTAAAGTGTTACTTTCGTCAATCCTACTCTCAAACTGATCAAGGATGTTGCTGATTGGCTCATTATTTAGAATGTGATGGATTGTCGGGTTCCGAGATAAAATATTCTCATCTATATCATGGGAAATGCTGTCAGCGTTGTTTACTGCAGAAGCTAATGCAGATGTAAGGCTTGTATTGAGGTCAAAATCCAGGCTGTTGGCTGAGCTGTTCATCTGCATTTGTTGATTGTCCTCTGAATTAGGATAAAATATTATTTCTATGTTATCTACTTGACTCTCTACTTGTGCACTTTCTGCAGGATCTGTCTGGCTGGTTGTTTGATGTGGTTGCAGTGTCATACCTGCAACAGTAACTTGTGTATCACCTAAACTATTGTGATTACTTACTGCAGAGATAGCATAGTTGGTTGGAAAATCCGACTGCAAGGTTATATCTGTTGTAACTTGTGTATTAATTAGACTTTGATCAGTGACAGCCATTGATCTAAGTTCCTGTGTTGTACAATGAGACCCTTCAATCAATTGATCATTGGTGAGGCTTTTATTAAATCTTCCCAAATTACCACAAGTACAGGCCACCTGAAGGTCAGGACCATTCCCTGACTGCTGAGCCAATGCTGACGCATAAGATAGAGTGCAGCTATGACTGGTAGATTCAGGTGCTGTTCTTTGACTTAATGCTGGAATCATAACTTGACAAGGTCCATTGTCTGTTTCTTCAAAAAACGTTGTAGGTGATGAAACAGTTACTGTGGAATCTGACCCTTTGCTGGTGCTGTGATGAAGCATCACAGGAGGAAAGGTTGTTGGTGATACCATAGAGGTCGGCCCTTGAGACTGACTAGAAACACTTGTGCTTTCATTGGATGAGCTAAGCGAATTCTGGTTTTGTCTTGGCAATTGATTTCTATGCAATAAGGAGTGGAAGGCTGTTTGAAAGCCTAACAAAGGCTGTTTATAAGTCCTGGAAAAGAAAAGATAAAATATTATATAAAGAAACTATGATTTTCTTAACTCTTTACCAAATGAAAAAATTTTGGACTGGTCCAAACTGGAAGCATTTGCAGACCACCAATTGAAGGTGGCCCAATGACAAAATTTTGTCCGTTGATAGGTTACAGATAGGTTACAAAACATTGTGTGAAAAGGAGAAAATGCTGGCTACCAGCATTTTCTCCTTTTCTCACAATGTTTTCAAAAAATTCTTTCAGGGGGTCGTTAAAAGTTGGAATTGTGTGGGAATGGTTTAAAGTGTTTGTAACTAACTTGTATGTCCTTTTGACAAAACCAATATTGGCGCTGCCTTACAAAAAAAAAATGGCGCTGCCTTTTTTTTTCTTTTTTTTTTTAAACTTTATTGTCCACGTCTTTATGGTACTTGAGGGTCGTGGCCATCCCTCAATGCACCTTACAGATCATTGTTAGTATTCTGTGTTAGTAATTAAACATTAAAATAGAAACAAAAGTCGTAATTACAAATTCCAGATTTTTTACAGCTACTATTGTACTACTATATTGATATGGCTACTAAAATATTAAGATTTTAACAATAATGACTAATAACAGGTTTAATTTTCTTATTTGTTACAGTTTTTTTTTTTAATATGTGGACAAAAAAGCTGCCTTACAAAAAAAAAACAAGAGGGCCATGATGGCCCTGGATCGCTCACCTGCGTCAATAGGCGAAATTTCACTCCACGTGCAAAATTCAATTTCTGACCAATTGTCAGGTCAATTGAGCTTAAAATGTGGCATTTAGAGCATCCACAAGAAATTTCCGTAAGTTGACATAGTGACCTACTTTATCACCATACGTGACCAAATTTAGAACTCATCAAAATATTTATCAAGACAAACATTCTGGACAGTTTTCAAGTTAATTGAGAAATAAATGTGGCCTCTAGAGTGCCCTAAAGGTATTTCTTTAATTTGACCTAGTGACCTAGTTTATGATCCCAGGTGACCCAATTTCAAACTCATCCAATATTTGATAAAGACAAACATTCTGACCAATTTTCAAGTCAACTGAGCAAGAAATGTGGCCTCTAGAGTGTCCTAAAGGTATTTCTTTAATTTGACCTAGTGACCTAGATTATGACCCCAGGTGACCCAATTTCGAACTCAGATTTCATCAAGAGAAACATTCTGACCAATTTTCAAATCAATTGAGCAAGAAATGTGGCCTCTACAGTGCCCTAAAAATATTTCTTTAATTTGACCTAGTGACCTAGTTTATGATCCCAGATGACCCAAATCCAAACTCATTCGAGATTTCATCAAGACAAACATTCTGACCAATTTTCAAGTCAATTGAGCAATAAATGTGGCCTCTAGAGTGCCCTAAAGGTATTTCTGTAATTTGACCTAGTGATCTAGTTTATGACCCGAGTTGACCCAAATTCAAACTCATGTAAGATTTGATCAAGACAAATATTCTAACCAATTTTCAAGTCAATTGAGCTAAAAATGAGGTCTCTAGAGTGCCCTAGAGGTATTTCTTTAATTTGACCTAGTGACCTAGTTTATGACCCGAGTTGACCCAAATTCAGACTCATGTGAGATTTAATCAAGACAAACATTCTGACCAATTATCAAGTCTACTGAGCAATAAATGTGGCCTCTAGAGTGCCCTAAAGGCATTTCTTTAATTTGATCTAGTGATCTAGTTTATGACCTGAGTTGACCAAAACTCAGATTCATGTGAGATTTTATCAAGACAAACATTCTGACCAATTTTCAAGTCAATTGAGTAAAAAATGTGGCCTCTAGAGTGCCCTAAAGGTATTTCTTTAATTTGACCTAGTGACCTAGTTTATGATCCCAGGTGACCCAAATCCAAACTCATATGAGATTTCATCAAGACAAACATTCTGACCAATTTTCAAGTCAATTGAGCAAGAAATGTGGCCTCTAGAGTGCCCTAAAGGTATTTCTTTAATTTGACCTAGTGACCTAGTTTATGATCCCAGGTGACCCAAATCCAAACTCATACAAGATTTCATCAAGACAAACATTCTGACCAATTTTCAAGTCAATTGAGCAAGAAATGTGGCCTCTAGAGTGCCCTAAAGGTATTTTCTTAATTTGACCTAGTGACCTAGTTTATGATCCCAGGTGACCCAAATCCAAACTCATACAAGATTTCATCAAGACAAACATTCTGACCAATTTTCAAGTCAATTGAGCAAGAAATGTGGCCTCTAGAGTGCCCTAAAGGTATTTCTTTAATTTGACCTAGTGACCTAGTTTATGATCTCAGTTGACCAAAATTCAGACTCATGTGAGATTTTATGAAGACAAACATTCTGACCAATTTTCAAGTCAATTGAGCAAGAAATGTGGCCTCTAGAGTGCCCACAAGGTATTTCTTTAACTTGACCTAGTGACCTAGTTTATGACCCCAGGTGACCTAATTTTGAACTCACAGAACCTGTTGTGCTCAGGTGGGCTAACAAACTTAGAACAGGTTCACTACATACCAAATATCAAAGCTCCAAGCCTTCCAGTTTCACAGAAGAAGAATTTTAAAGTTTTCCCTTTTTTGTTCTTATGTTCAAACTTGTGACCCCTGGGGCAGGGCCAGTTTTGACCCCAGGGGCATCATATGAACAAATTTGGTAGAGGTCCACTGGGAGATGCTACATACTAAATATCAAAGCTCTACGCCTTCCAGTTTTAGAGAAAAAGGATTTTAAAATTTTCCTTCTTTGTTCCTTTGTTCTTACTTGTGACCCCCCTTCTTTGTTCCTATGTTTAAACTTGTGACCCCCGGGGCGGGGCAAGTTTTGACCCCCAGGGGCATCGTATGAACAAACTTGGTATAGGCCCACTGGCAGATGTTACATACCAAATATCAAAGCTCTGGGCCTACCAGTTTCAAGGAAGAAGAATTTTAAAGTTTTCCCTTTTTTGTTCCTATGTTTGAACTTGTGACCCCCGGGGCGGGGCAAGTTTTGACCCCAGGGGCATCATATGAACAAACTTGGTAGAGGTCCACTAGCAGATGTTACATACCAAATATCAAAGCTCTATGCCTTCCAGTTTCAGAGAAGAAGAATTTTAAAGTTTTCCTTCTTTGTTCCTATGTTCGAATTTGTGACTCCCGGGGCGGGGCCAGTTTTCACCCCAGGGGCATCATATGAACAAACTTGGTAGAGGTCCACTAGGAGATGCTACATACCAAATATCAAAGCTCTACGCCTTCTAGTTTCAGAGAAGAAGATTTTCAAAGATTTTGCTATTTTTTTCCTTTTGGTTGCCATGGCAACCAGAGTTATGGATGGAATTAAATCTCTTGAACAACTTTGGTAGAGCTTAACCCAAGGAACATCCCTGCCAAGTTTCATCAAGATTGGCCCAGTGGTTTAGGAGGAGAAGATGTTTAAAGAAATTGTGGACGACGCACGACGGACATTGGGCGATCACAAAAGCTCACCTTGAGCAATTTGTGCTGAGGTGAGCTAAAATTCAAGAGCACTGTATTTAGTCAAGAGTCGCTTGATTTTCAGTGAAAATTCTAAGTCCAAAAAGGGACAAAACTCTGTCAAAAATACTTTGATGGCTACCTGCCCTTGTTATACATGTTGCCCTTTTGAAAACCAACAACCTGTCCAAAGTTTGAAATAAGTATCTTTAGTAATGACAGAGATATTATAAAATGTCAAAGTTCTTGTATGACTCAGACTATGCCAGTGCTACGACAATACCTCCATGTTTTCTTGAAAGACAGCAGAGCTAACAGTGGGTGGAGGTAAATATGGACATGCTATTGTTAAAGGCAAGAGTAACTGTTAAAACTTCTAAGGAGCTGTTTCACACATAAACTCCATGTTAGCCACAGGCACTGGTAGTTTTCCTTTTTGGTAAATATATCAAAGTTATTATTATCTTGTGGATCTATCACTGTTTTAATCAGAAATATAAACCTTTACAGCCTTGAACGTGTGACAGAGCTGTAAGTGGATCATGTATGGACATGATTGAAGCAAATTTCTAGTTAGGTAACGACTGTGCAATTCAGTATTACACCTGGTTACCACATTCTATTAACCCTTTACCAGATAACAAAATTTTAGCCTTGTCTAACACGAAGGCATTAAATGTTACAAACAAATTAAATGTTACTTAAAACATGAAATATGTCCTTCAAAGGAAAGAAAACATTATGGGAAAAGGAAAGGCTGGTTCCCAGTATTCTCTTCTTTTTTTCTCCAGGTCACACAATTCAGACTTTCAATGACTTTTCTGAAAATGGCTTTTGAAAATTTTGTTGGTAACCTGCATTTTCTCCTTTTCCAACAATATTTTCTACTTTTTCAAACGAAAATTGCATCATCTGAGCCACATTTAATTTTTCGTCTGCAAATGCTTCCAATTTGGACAGTTCTAAAATTTTGTCCCTTGGTAAAGATTTAAACTCAGGACTGTGTAGTAGAGGGTTAAATATACATTTCATGTTTACAACTAAGACAGTGTTGGACTGATAAAATACTTTGTCAACCAGCTCTTTTCCTGCCATCTGGCCAGGAAACTCAGTGATTAGTGTATCTGACTCGTGACCTGGTGATTGTGGGTTCGATACCTGTACATGGCAAACTTTCCTTCAAGTGATTTTTCGCCTCCCATCTGTGATGCATGTGAGAAACGTAGTCACTTAATTGGAAAGAAAATTGTGTTAGTACTGGTGTAATGACAATAACATGCGTCATTAAAAGGAATCGTATGCAAATCAGTATTATGATGTCGTTATTTGGCGTAATTAAAATAGAGGGATCAAATGTAATAAAAACTATCCCCGTTATTGAAGTGCCCAAAAAGCATATTTACACTAGATGTAACAATACAGTTTGTATGATTGCAATCAAAAATGTATTTATAAATACTTATTGATGTAAAGTTCAAAAGAAATTTTGATTTACGGAACAAGAGGGCTATGATGGTCCTGAAGTCGCTCACCTGAGTCTTTTGACCAAACATAACCCATTTTCAATCTCTTTCGAGGTATTTTGACAAACTTTCTACCAAGATTTCATAATTATTGGACTGAAAAGTTAGCCCCTAGATTGTACACAAGCTTTTTCTAGAATTTCTCGCAGTGACCTACTTTTTAGCCAAACATAGCCCATTTTCCCATTGAAGATATTATCAAAACAAAGATTCTAACCACCTTTCATAAGTATTGGACAGAAAAAGTGGCCTCTAGAGTGTAAACAAGGTTTTTCCAAGATTTGACATGGCGACCTAGTTTTTTACCCAATGTGACTCATTTTCAATTTCATCAAATTGATCATCAATACAAACATTCCAACTAATTTTTTGTAAGTATTGGACAGAAAATGATGACTCTAGAGATACACAAGCTATTTTAAAGATTTGACCTGGTGACCTAGTTTCTGACCCAATTTGACCAATTTTTAAACTCATTCAAGATATAATTATGACCAACATTCTGACCAACTTTCATAAGTATTTGACTGAAAATCTAGGCTCGAGAGGGTACACATGGTTTTTGTAAGATTTGACCTAGTTTTTGACCCGACATGACCCATTTTCAAACTCATCCAAGATACCATCAAGACAAATATTCTGACCAACTTTCAAGAGTTTTGGACTGAAAATGTGGCCTCTACAGCGTTCACAAGGTTTTTCTCAGATCTGACCAAGTGACCTAGTTTTTGGCCCGACATGACCCCTTTCAAACTCTTCAAGATACAATCAAGACAAACATTCTGACCAACTTTCAAGAGTTTTCGGACTGAAAATGTTGCCTCTACAGCATACACAAGGTTTCTCTAAGATTTGACCTAGTGACCTAGTTTTTGACCAGACATAACCCATTTTCAAAGTCATCTAAGATACCATCAAGACAAACATTCTAACCAATTTTCAAGAGTTTTGGACTAAAAATGTGGCCTCTAGAGCATACACAAGGTTTTACTAAGATTTGACCTAGTGACCTAGGTTTTGACCAGACACAACCCTTTTTCAAAGTAATCTAAGATTCCAAATTTTCACACTCGTCCAAGATACCATAAAGACAAACATTCTGACCAACTTCCAAGGGTTTTGGACTGAAAATGCGGCCTCTAGAGCATACACAAGGTTTTTTTAAGATTTGACCTGGTGAGCTAGTTTTTGATCCAACATGACCCATTTTTAAACTCATCCGAGATATCATCAAGACAAACATTCTGACCAACTTTAAAGAATTTTGGACTAAAAATTTGGCCTCTAGGGAGTACACAAGGTTTTTCTACGATCTGACCTGGTGACCTAGTTTATGACCCGATGTGACGCATTTTCAAACTCTTTCAGGATATAATTATGACAAACATTCTGACCACATTTCATAAGTACATTGTATTTGACTGAAAATGTGCGCTTGAGAGGGTACACAAGGTTTTTGTAAGATTTGACCCAGTGACCTCATTTTTGATCTGACATGACCCATTTGCAAACTTGTCCAAGAAATCATCAAGACAAACATTCTGACCAATTTTCATGAGAACTGCTTTGAAAGTGTGGCCTCTAGAGCCTACACAAGGTTTTTCTAAGATTTTACCTAGTGACCTAGTTTTTGACCCAACCTAACCCATTTTCAAATTTGTCTGAGATATTAACTAGACAAACATTTTGACCAAGTTTCATATATCAGACTGAAAATGTGGCCTCTAGAGCGTACACAAGTTGACGACGGATGAAGCACACCGCTCGATGGATGCCGGACACAGCACGATCACATTTTGTGCTCAGGTGAGCTAATAACTAGAGGCTCTTGAGGGCCAGAAATTGCTCTACTGGCAGTGATTTTTGTTTTTTGCTAGCATACATTATGAATCCATGATGCAAAAAGAAAAAAAAAAAAACACACACAAAAACTAGAAATAGGTGTGTCAGAGACACGGATGCCCCAACTAAATGGTATTGGTCACAGATATGTCGTATGAGAGAATCAGTAGATATTACAGAAAATTGTTGTTTTGGATAACAGCTTAGACAGGAATAAGAAGGTTTGTTATATATATAGCCAAGCAGATATAAGATTATTTATACCTGATAACAAAATTGAGGACTGGTCCAAGTTGAAAGCAATATGCAGACAATAAATTACATGGTTTGTATTGCATATGGTAGAAAACTCTGTGAGAAAAAGAAGAAAATGCTGGTTTTGAGCATTAACTTCTTTTTATTCAGCGTTTTCCTTAATCTTTCAACAGAGGGTTACTTATACTCAGGATTATGAAGATCTTAACTTGAGGAATGAGAGTGAGAAATATAGCAATAATAATTACTTTGTTGGACTTCCTCTATGAGACAGGAACAAATTGGATTGAATATTATCACACTGGACTATAGTTGAAGGGTAGGTTGCAGCCTCAATATTCTCTGGCATAGTTCTTTGGATGAGTCTTTTTAAAAACCAAAACTGTATCTTCATATCACAATTCTGCAGAGCAAGATGTAAAACTGGGTTGAACAGTCAATTTAAACATTTGACCTTCAACTGTGACCTTGACCTTGGGCGTATCGAAACAAACTTTTCGCATGACACTAGTATTTGTTAAGGAGAACAAGTGTGTGAAGTTTTTTTGAAATCCATTGATAAATGTAGAAGTTATGCTCCGGACAAGGTCAATTTAAACATTTGACCTTCAACTGTGACCTTGACCTTGGGCGTATCGAAACAAACTTTTCGCATAAAACTAGTACTTGTTTAGGAGAACAAGTGTGCAAAGTTTTTTTGAAATCCATTGATAAATGTAGAAGTTATGCTCCGGACAAGGTCAATTTAAACATTTGACCTTCAGCTTGACCTTGGGCGTATCGAAACAAACTTTTCGCATACAACTAGTACTTGTTAAGGAGAACAAGTGTGCGAATTTTTTTTGAAATCCATTGATAAATGTAGAAGTTATGCTCCGGACAAGTTCAATTTAAACATTTGACCTTCAACTGTGACCTTGACCTTGGTCGTATCGAAACAAACTTTTCGCATGACACTAGTACTTGTTAAGGAGAACAAGTGTGCAAAATTATTTTGAAATCCATTGATAAATGAAGAAGTTATGCTCCGGACAAGAATGGGACACACACACTAACGCACACACACAGATGGACACAGGTAACTCTATATACCCTTCCGCCATTTCATGGCGGGGGCATAAAAAACACAAAAATGTGTTCTTGCAACTGGGCTTGAACCCACTAAGACAGGATAAGTAGGCAGAGTGAATTGAACTAACAGTGAAAAAAAAAAAGATGCGCCATTCTCAAAAACAAGAGGGCCATGATGGCCCTGTATCGCTCCACTGGCTATTGCACAGTGGTGATCATCTAGGCTGATGTCTCCCAAGAAGAGGTCCTTCTCCAGCATTGGTGAAGTGTAAGTATCTTATTATCCCATATTTTATCTGTCATGTAATTGACAATGAAATACCCCTCTATTTGTGGAAATCAATTCCAAACATTTCAAATGAAATCTCACAAAAAAGTTTGCAATATTTTATACTTTTCTTTTATTTAATGTTCGACACAAAGAATCATTCACCAATGGCACTCACCCGGTACAGATTAACATATTTGAGATGGCCCTTTATACACTTACAGAAATAATAAATATAAATATGTTCTATATTGGTAAAGCAATAATGGTGTAGGGCTACTCTATGGGTACGTAATAATAAATAGATTAACCCTTTACCACACAATCCTGACTTTTAACGACTCAGAAAGAGAAAGCTTTTGAAAACGTTGTGGGAAATGGAGAAAATATTGGTAACTTGCATTTCCTCCTTTTCTCACAATGTTTTCTACCCTATCAAAGACAAAGCTTCATTTCAGGTACATGGAATTTGTTGTCTGCAAATGCTTTCAATTCAGTTCAGTCCAAAAGTTAATTGTTTGGTATAGAGTTAACATATGAATATGGTAAGTTTTCTTGTTTTGGTAGCTTCAGTTCAAGGTTTGCATCATAGCCTTGGTCAGGCTGTCATCACCAGATTGTGCCAGACAACCATCCATCCTAAGTTGGTCAGTTTAATGTATCATCATAGACTTGAGCAGTACATTCTTCTAGATAAAAAAAAATGTGGTTATGTCTCATTTTCAATACATTCTATCAAAAAAAGGATACACAAAGGTTATACAACATTAACGAGTAACAACATTTACACATTTTCCCATCATAGAGCTCTCGACCTTTGACCACCAGATTAACATAAAAGATACTTGTATGTGGGCTGATAATGGCCCCCATCCTGTATTGATTTTCAAAATTGCAGGTTGGCCATTAGATGAAATATTCAAGACATCATCATGACATCATGGCAATACAAGATGCAATAATAAACTCTGAAAAGAACTAACCAAAGGATGATTTGTTTTCAATAACACTCTTTTCGATGTGGAGATATTCACAATTTACTTCAGACTATAAATTATAATGTACTGGAACAGCAATGTTTTGAGTGCATTTATATTTGCATGGACAGGACAAGAGTTATTTCCTTTTATCAGTATGTAAACTTAAATCATATAACCAGTTATAATCTTTAATAAAGCCAAGCCCACAGCAGCCATGTCCATTGCCAGATCAAATTTTTAGCAAAGAATCTGAAATATGTAAAGCTTAGTACCATGCATATGCCAATTTATAGTGAATTCCAAATTATGCTTCTGGAAAAGATTTTTAGACGTTTTTCAATACTTTTCAGTTTTGTAACCATAGCAACAATAGCTTTTAACAGATGTTAATTCTTTGAAAACATTCTGAAGAACATCATAGCAAGATGATATCTGTAAAGTTTGGTCAAAATTGGAAGAGTGGTTTCAATAGATTTCACTACATAAGCCCATGTAAAATTTCTGACCCCTGGGGTGGGGTCAAATTCGACCTTAGTGCTATAATTTGGGTACTCTTGGTAGAGGACCACCAAGTAAAGCCACACAAAAAATTTGGTAGTCTAACATCTGACCCCTGGGGTGGGGTCAAATTCGACCATAGTGCTATAATTTGGGTACTCTTGGTAGAGGACCACCAAATAAAGCCACACTCAAAATTTGGTAGCCCCAGGCCTAATGACTCAGTACACGGAGATTTCTTAAGTTATGTTCACAAACATTTTAAAAAGGGTCATCCAAGAAACATTTCTGTGAAATTATTTCAAAATCTGACCAGCAGTTTCAGAGAAGAAGAATTTTTAAGAATTTCTTCATTTCCCTATAGTGCTAGTAGCCCCCATTCACCAGAGCTGTGTTTCTTGACAGATCAAAATTTCACAAACAATTTTTGGAAAGGGTCATTCAAGGAACATCTCTGTGAAAATATTTCAAATTCTGACCAGTCGTTTCAGAGAAGAAGAATTTTTAAGAATTTCTAAATTTCCATATAGTGCAAGTAGCCCCCATTCACCACAGCCACATTTTTTGACGGATCAAAATTTTACGAACAATTTTTGAAAAAGGTCACCCAAGCAACAATCCTGTGAAATTATTTCAAAATCTGACCTGCTGTTTCAGAGGAGAAGATTTTTAAAGAATTCCTTCATTTCTGTATAGTGCAAGAAGCCCCCATTCACCAGAGCCACGTTTTTTGACGGATCAAAATTTAACGAACAGTTTTTGAAAAGGGTCACCCAAGGAACAATCCTGTGAAATTATTTCGAAATCTGACCAGCGGTTTCAGAGAAGAAGAATTTTGAAGAATTCCTTCATTTCTATATGGTGCAAAAAGCCCCCATTCACCAGAGCCACATTTTTTGACGGATCAAAATTTTACGAACAATTTTTAAAAAGGGTCACCCAAGGAGCATATCTGTGAAATTATTTCAAAATCTGACCCGTGGTTTCAGAGGAGAAGATTTTTAAAGAATTCCCTAAAAAATTCCATTTGGTTGCAATGGCAACCAGTGTTTTTGATGGAATCAAATTCTGTGAACAGTTTTTAAAGAGGACCTTCCAAGGAACATTCCAGCCAAGTTTGGTCCAAATCCGCCCAGTGGTTTAGGAGGAGTTGATGTTTAAAGAATTGTTGACGACACACGACGCACGACGGACACCAGGTGATCCTAAAAGCTCCCCTTGAGCACGTTGTGCTCAAGTGAGCTAAAAAGTTAACATACGGATGGACGCACAACGGACAACGGGCCATAACATAAGCCTGCTGACCTTCGGCCAGTGGAGCTAAAAAACTTGTCTAGCACCAATCATGTATCACTGCAGCTTGATAATCAAGGGAGGTAAATAGTAACGAACTTTATCTTTCATAAAAAGAGTTATTTCCCTTGATTAATGTTTAAATTGAAGTGACAATATTTTGAAGCCCATGTTAAACTTGCGATCCCTGGAATGAAGGCAATTTTGACCCCAGACCTACAATATGAAACTAGAATGTGTGGTTATAAACAAAAAGATTTTTTAATCTTGCCCAATAAAAAGTCATGTAAAACAAGTTTGCTGAATAAAAGGCCCTGTAAAATATGTGATCCATGACACAGGTTTATCAAGTTTTCACTATAAAAGCCAATGTAAAACTTGTGACCCCTGGTGTGGAGTCAAACTTGACCCCCAAAGTTAAAATTTGGGCCCTCTTGGTAGAGGCCCATTATATAAAGTTACATGCAAAATTTGGTAGCCCTAGGCCTAAATATGGCTATGTACAAGTAGATTATTAAAGTTTCCTTATATAAGACCATGTAGAACTTGTGACCCCCTGGGGTGGGGCTACATTTGACCCCTGGGCTATAATTTGGGCACCCTTGATAGAGACCCCCTAGATAAAGCTAAATGCAAAATTTGATAGCCCTAGCCCTTATAGCTAGATGCGAAAGATTTTCCTATATAAGCCCGCCCATGTAAAACATGTTACCCCCCGGAGCGAAGTCAAATTTGACCCTCGGCTATAATTTGGACACCCTTGGTACAGGTTCACTAGATAAAGCTACATGCCAAATTTGGTCGCCCTAGGCCCCATGGCTAGGTCAAAGAAGAATTTTAAAGTTCTCCCTATATAAGCCCATGTAAAACTTGTTATATAAGCCCATGTAAAACTTGTTACCCCCGGGCAGGGCCTAATTTGACCCCAGGGCTATAATTTGAACAATCTTGGCAGAGGTCCACTAGATAAAGCTACATGCCAAATTTGGTAGCTCTAGGCCCTATGGCTAGGTAGAAGAGGAATTTTAAAGTTCTCCCTAAATAAGCCCATGTATAACTTGTAACCCCCGGGGCGGGGCCAATTTTGACCCCAGGGCTATAAATTGAAGAAATTTGGTAGAGGTCCACTAGATAAAGCTACATGCCAAATTTGGTAGCCCTTGGCCTTACGGTTTCAGACAAGAAGATTTTCAAAGATTTTCAAAATTTTTCAGTTTTGTTGCCATGGCAACCAGAGTTTTTGAAGGAATTAAATTCTTTCAAGAAATTCTGAAGAGGACCATG
Source organism: Hippopus hippopus (assembly GCA_946811185.2). Classification (NCBI taxonomy): domain Eukaryota; kingdom Metazoa; phylum Mollusca; class Bivalvia; order Cardiida; family Cardiidae; genus Hippopus; species Hippopus hippopus. The sequence continues at coordinate 56,236,508 of OX328106.1, read as the reverse complement.
GCAGGATCATTTCTGTGAAGTTTCATCAAAATTGGATGGGTAGTTTCAGAGAAGAAGACGTTTTAAAAAAAAGTTAACGCACGGATTGACGGACGGACGGACGGACGGACGCACGACGGACAACAGGCCATGACATAAGCCCGCTGGCCTTCGGCCAGTGGAGCTAATAATTGCAATCCAGCCAAATTTGATAGGGTTTCAGTACGCCTTTTATTACACAATCCTAGCAAATTTCAAAGAAATGTGACTGATAATGTGGACTTGTTGAGTAAATGATACTAAGTCATCAAATGGCTGCTTTTCCTGAATGTTGGTTTACTAAATTTTCTTCACTTTTAAAAGATGAACCAAATAATCTCTTTCAGAAAAATTGGATCAACACTGTGGACTTCATTGCCTAAACAAGAAATGGAAATTTTCAACTTTAAATGGCTACTTTTCCCATACTGATTGTCAGATTTTTTTCAAAATCAATAGGGTTCAAGCTGTTTATGATACAAAGCAACTGTGCAAGTTTCACAAAAATCTGATTACAAATGCAGACCTTATCATGTAAACAAGAAATGGAAATTTTCAACTTGAAATGGCCTTTTTTCCCATATTGTTTGTTGGATTTTTTCTCAAAATCAATAGGGTTGAAGCTATTGATAAGATAAACAAACTATGCAAGTTTCACGAAAATCTGACCACAAATGCAGACTTTATTGAGTAAACAAGAAACTGAAATTTTCAACTTGAAATGGCTACTTTTCCCACGCTGTTGAATTTTTTTCAAAATCAATAGGGTTGAAGCTATTGATGAGATAAACAAACTGTGCAAGTTTCACAGAAATCTGACCACAGATGCAGACTTTATCGCGTAAGCATGAAATGGAAATTTTCAACTTGAAATGGCTACTTTTCCCATACTGTTCGTTGGATTTTTTTCAAAATCAATAGGGCTGAAGCTATTGATGGGATGAACAAATTGTGCAAGTTTCATGAAAATCTGACCACAAGTGCAGACTTTATCGCGTAAACAAGAAAAAGACTAACGGACGGACAGACAGACGGACAGATGGACAGACAGACAGACGGACGGACGACGGAAACCATGTATGACATAAGCTCTACTGGCTTTCAGCCAGTAGAGCTAAAAACTAAATAAACTCCTTAAATCCTATACCACACAATCCCGACTTTTAATGACCCTTTTGAAGCCTTTTGAAAACGTTGAGGGAAGAGGAGAAAATGCTGGTAACCAGCGTTTTCTACTTTTCTGACAATGTTTTCCTCTCTTTCAAAGACAAACTCCATCATTTGAGTACCATTTAAATTGTCATTTGCAAATGCTTACAACATGGAGAAGTCAACATTTTTGTCGTTTGGTAAAGAGTTAATTCTTGATTTGTTCATGTATGTGGGGTGATCAGAAAGATCGTGGACCATCTCGTTATTTTGAAAACTACTACACTTAGGATTACACAAATTTGCATAAATGAGCATTAATTATCTGGTAACTGACTCACGCTTTCAAATGTTGTCATATTAAAGTAGGTAAAGTATGACGTCATTTTAATGACGTCATATACTGCATTAGTGGTCCAAAATATCGGACGACATTTTATTTGAGCCGAGAGTAATCATAAAGTTTTGCCTCAAACTCAGCAAGTATTTATCGGAAATCAAAACCGATTTAGAAACAGTTTAAGGGGACTCTGCACTCAAGGAATCTGATATTCGTACATGGATCGGACCAGTTTAGACAAGGGTGAGATACTGTTAAAGATGACCCTAAATCTGGCCGTCCATCAACATCAGTCACAGACAAAATCATAACGGATGTAGAGCAGCATGTAAAACAAGATCGCCGAGATGCTGTCAGGAAAATAGCTGACACATTTGACATTTCATATATAAGTACTCAGGAGATTTTGACTTAAAGTCTTGGAATGTCGCGTGTTCGCACAATGTGGGTACCTCGGCAATTGACGCCCGAGAAAATGGGGGTTAGGGTCGAAATCTGTTAAGAAATTTCAGAACGCATTAGGGTAGAGGGGTCAAACTTTACTGATCGTATTGTAACATGCGATGAAACATAGGTACACTTTACCGACACTGAATCTAAACGACAAAGCAGCGTATTGAAACATCCAACATCGCCTTCCGCTAGTAAAGCCAACCTTTCTAAGTCACTTGGTAAAGTTATCTACATCAAGTATTTCTGTTCTCCTGTTTTTCTTCTAAATCATGTTGTATCTTTACATACTACAGTCAATTCTGAGTTTTATGCCCACATTATTCAAAAAAATTTCACGAACACCATATGAAAAACACAGCCAGAAGTCCTGCGGAGTGACGTCAATTTACACCAAGATAACACCCTAGCTCACAAAGCCACACTCGTACTGGAAACTTTGCAAATATTAAACAAAGAAACACTTGCCAACGCTCCATATAATTTAGTCCTGACTCCATGTGACCTCTGACTAGTTCCTGTTTTGAAAGATTTTCTATGTGGCATACACTACGAGAGCAGAGAGGAGCTAACCCTCGCTACGACCGGGTCCTTCACAGTAACGTCACGTGACGCCCTCCCACACGTGCTTCGCGCGTCGAAATCAAGAATGAATACATGCATAGAACTCAAAGGAGGTTACTTTCAAAAATAGTGAACACTTCAAGCTGTTTTTTATAACAATATTCAGATACCAGCACTGGTCCACGTTCTTTCTGATCACCCCTCGTAGGTACCATTATTTTTCGCCAGATGACAAAATCTTAAAACATTTTAGATGAAAACTTAATATTACTCAAACATAAATTTTGTCTCTCAAAGAAAAAAGTGCGGGAAAAGGAGATTTCAAACAACTATTTCCATAGCCTTTTTCCTCCAGTGAGTCCGGATGGCTTGGTATAGAGTGAAATGTAAAAATTCACAGTTTGTTTTCACAAACACCTAATCCTACAAAACAACATAGGGTGTGACTTGGGGATGGGGCTCTATATGGGAATCACTTGTGATGATAAGCTACAGGTAAAAAGCATATTTTTAAAAAATAAAGATTTAAAAAAAAAAGGCTAGATTAAATTCCATTCAACTTTATTAATTAAATAAGAACTGGTTTAGCTAAAACCCCCGTCACACCAAACTAGTTCTTAGAACATCTTACCCCGTCCTAAAATAATCGGAAAACGGGTTACGGTCGGGGTTGAACGTGTAATTTTGGCCTGATAATGCCTGAAGCCCCTGTCTCACCAAACCTGTCCCTAGAAAGTCTTACCCCAGTCAACAAAATCGAAAACGGGCTGCAGTCGGGATAGGACGTGTAATTTCGGTCAGTAAAATGCAAACTCACTGCCAAATGATGCCCGACTGCACCGCTTCTCTAATAGGATCAAAGTACGGCAGTTCCGTTTGTAGTACGTCCATCTCGTTTTAAGTACGTTGTCACCCCCTCTAATTACAGGACGGGATGGACGGCAAAAAATTTTGAGCAGGCTCAAAGTTCTGGAGCACCCTTCCCGTCCTAACCCGTTCATTAAGTTCGTAAACAGATTGTAATAGGTTGCTAAGATGTCCACTTCGTCCGAACACAGTTTAAGTCTGTTTGGCAAAAATTTTCGGAACGGAGTGAGAACGAGTTTGGTGTGACGGGGGTATAACCATTAAATCATGTTGTGACGGGGGTATAACCATTAAATCATGTATCTTGAATTTGACAGAAAGAATGATTACTTAGATATGAGTAATTATTATGATACTTGTAAATGTAAACATTGTGACAAATGAAGCCATTGCTCATTATTAGCAGTGATTACATTATCATGCCGATTTCTTTTAAAGGATCTAATTTGTTTTAACTCTCTATCAAACAACTAAAGTTAGACAGACTCATCCCCCGTTAAAAGCATTTGCAGACGACAACTTCAGGGTGGCTAAAATGATGGGATTTATCTTTAAGTGGTTAGAAAACATTGTGGGAAAAGGAGAAAATGCTGGTTTCTCCTTTTCTTACAATGTTTTCCAAAGGCTTCTTCAGAAAACTTGAAATTTCATACCTCTACAAGTCTCAACATAAGAACAAATCATAGGAAAATGAGAAAATGTTGTTTGCCATCATTTTCTCCATTTCCCATAAAGTCCTTCAAAGTCCTTTTCCTCAAGATCCCCAAAACCCAATATTGTTTGGCATGCGATTAATAAATTAATTCATGCAATGCAAAACATGACAGTTCACCACACACACCAACACACCAGAGAAAAAAAAATAAACACACACCAACACACCAGAAAAAGGCTTACCAAAAATGACTTTCAGCATTTTTATTTTTCTTCTGGTGGTCCCTTAGTTAAGCTCACATACTAAGAGGTAAAAAAAGACTCTCTTTACCAAAAAATTGTAATTATTTATTTACATGTACTTAATTTCTGGAGGTTTGCATGGAAACTAAATCTGTGTTGTGTGGAAGTAAATTAACAAAATATTTGAGGCTTTTTGCCAAAATTTTTTTCAAATTTGTTTTTATACATGTATAAGCTCAGGTCAGGCATATAGGGCAGCATGGTCCTCTCGTTTGACTAGCCTACTTGGGCAAGCAAATAGCATTCTTTAATGGTCTGCTTCGTTGTTTACAAAGATGTGTTGCAATGTCAAACCCTGATATAGTCCCTTGATTATTTATTGTTACATAACATTGTTCTGCTACAATAATGTAGATTTTGCCCACAGGGTTTTATCTATAGTATAAGATAACCCTATATGAAGATCTTGACCAATGTCCAAGGTGACCAAAATTCAAAAGCCTTCTTCCTGATACATGCATGAACTCTTTACCTCACAATCCTATCTTTTAATGACCCTGAGAAAGAAAGCTTCTAAAAACATTGTGTGAAAAGGAGAAAATGCTGGTAACCAGCATTTTCTCCTTCTCTCACCAATGTTTTCTACCCTTCCCAAAACAAACTTTCATTTTTGAGTCATATCTATTTTGTTGTCTGCAAATGCTTTCAATTTGGGCTGGCCTAAAATTTTGTCGTTTGGTAAAGAGTAACCTTTTTCACTACCACACCGACAAATTATACCTTTTCAACGACTACAAACACAGTTCCGCTGCAAGATAAAAAGATGGCTTTGTCACAATCTAGAATAAGCAGTGGACAGTGTACATCCGAGTTCAGAGCTCCAGATAAGGGGAAGTGATGGTATTCTAAATCCATTATTTCTCTTTCGAACCCTATGTTGTGGGTACTCATTAGAATCGTCTCGATGAGACAATTCTAATGAGTACCCATAACATAGGGTTTGGTGGAGAATAATTAATATTTTTAATTTTAAAATCAAAACCACTCCATCTATCTGCAGCTCTGTGAGTTGTATGCTCTGTGCAGTCTGATCTTAATCTAAAGCTTCCTGTGTTGTTTACGGGGCAGATAGAGTTAACCATTTACTTAACAATCCCATGTTTTAACAACACTGAAAAAGAAAACTTTTGAAAACACTGTTGGAGATGGACAGAAAGCTGGTAGCTAGCATTTTTACCTTTGCCAATCAATGTTTTATTTCCTATACAAGACAGATATATCAGCAGTCAAATTTAATTTACTCTCTGCAAAAGATTGCAATTTGGATCAGTCTGAAATTTTGTTATCAGGTAAAGTCAAAAAGGTTAGTGTCATTATTGTATGACAAGAAAAACAGTAGACACAGTTTTGTGTACAATAATAACTATGTCAATAGGGAATAAATCATAGTGGGAAAAGGAGAAAATGCCGGTTACCGGCATTTTCTCCTTTTCCCTCAATGTTTTCAGAACTATTTCTTTCAGGGTTGTTAAAATGTTGGGATTGTGTGGTACACGGTTAAACCCTTAACTATCCAATCACTTTTCTAACAACCTTGAGGCAGAGGCCTTTCATAGACAATAAACGAAAATGAGATAACCAGGAGTAACCAGCATTTCCTTGTTTTCCCACAATATTTCCTACCCTTTCAAAAATAACTCTTATCATATTGAGCGACAATTTAACCCTTAACCCTTTACCATACAACAAAATTTTAGACAGATCAAAATTGGAAGTATTTCCAAAAGACGTATTAAATGTGGCACAAGTAATGGGATTTGTCTGTAAAAGAAAATAAAACATTGTGGGAAAAGAAGAAAATTCTGGTTACGAGCATTTTCTTCCTCTCTCACAATGTTTTCAAACGCTTTCTTTCCCAGGGTCGTTAAAACTCGGGATTGTTTGGTAAAGAGTTAAAGCTCCGTTCACGACTATAGTTGCCTTTGCAGCCAATGTAGATCAAAGATCAGACTGCACAAAACTGGCAGCCTGATCTTTTATCTACACTGTAGGTTTTGCTGAAATACAAAAGCAACCATGAAATTGCAATTATTTTGGTCATATTTCCAGGATGAAAATGTCAGACAGGTTTACAGTATTCGGTTCCCTAAGGGTTAGTTTTCAATCTGTGAATGCTTTCAATAAAGACAAATCCAAACCCTTTCTTGTGGTGAAAAAAACCAAAAATTTATTAGTAACCAGGCAACCTTTAGGTCTACCAAAAATTACAAACACATGAAGAGACGTGTAATGGCCTGCAACACACGAAAAGGGGCATTTGGACATTTGCGTAAAATGTCGTTCCAGATCAGCCTGCGCAGTCCACGCAGGCTAATCCGAAACGACACTTTCCGTTTTTATGTAATTTTCTGTTTTGCGCAAGTCTACTGTAGCACAAAATCTAATGCAGTCGTAACGTGCCGTCTCGGATTAACCTGCGCGGACTGCGCAGGCTGATCTGAGACAACACTTTACGCAAATGTCCAAATGTCCCTTTTCGCGTGTTGCAAGCCAAATAGCATTGTTCCTGAGCTATGCTCTGGCAAAAGAGGGTTTCATAAATCTCTATATTATATTTCATGTGTCTATCTTTAGAAATGTTATGGGTAAAGAAATGTCATAATTTAAGCTGGGGGGAATTATTTCCCCGTCACAGTGAATATTTTCCTCCTGCCGAAAATCTGGAACTACTTTTTTAAGTTTTTTAAGTTTTTAAGTTTTAAAAGTGGCATTCGTTGACAAAATAATCAGAGGAAATATAATATATAATTTATTTCATCAGCTTGTGGTTAATATGGGGAAATATTTGCCTCAAAAGGGAAAAGATCCGCGAAAATAACTCATGCCTTACGGCACTCGTTATTTTCGCATACCTTTCCCTTTTTCGGCAAATATTTCCCCATATTAACCACAAGCTGATGAAATAAACTCTATGTATGATACCATGCAAGTAATCACAAAATTATGGATCCATAAAATCAATCTTATCTAAGGCCAAAATGAAATATATATGTGGTTCTGATTACATACTTTTGCGAATAAGGGTCGGCAAGTAAAAAACTATTACATGTATATATCTTTTTTAAATATTCCTTTTCAAAACACACCTCGGGGATTAATAGAGGTAAAACAACATAGAATTTTTCAAGGACCATGAAAACATTACCATCCAGGTTTTAGTCAGTGCCAACTTCCAAGTGATTGCCATTTGAGATATTTCACAGTATTTCATGCTGGATATAGATTTTACTGCCGATCATGATCAATTGGTAGTTAATTAGCATTCATAATTATTATTGGTCAGTGGTCTTTGATTCTTTCACTTTCTTTACTCCTTTACCACAAGGCAAAATTTTCGACCTATCCAAATTGAAAGCATTTGCAGACGACAATTTCATAGTAGCTCAAATGATGCAATTTTTCTTTGATAGGGTAGAAAACTTCGTGGGAAAAGGAGAAAATGCTGGTTACCAGCATTTTCTACTTTTCCCAAAATGTTTTCAAAAGGCTTCTTCCTCCGGTTCGTTATAAGTCGTCATTGTGTGGTAAAGGATTAAGCTTTTCCAAGTTGCAGTTCTTGACAAATTTTGTTTAGCCAGAGAGTTTGTAATATTATCAGAAGTGTTTGTATACTTGGAGAGTCAGGCGTCGATGACATTTATTTGTGAAGTAATTAGGATTATGTCGATGCTATAAGTTTATTCCAGTTGATTTACTTTATCAATGGATCTGCTATCTGGTTAGCTAAGTTTTAGTTAGGAGAGAAAAAAAATAGCTTGGGGAGCATCAATTAACCCTTTACCACACAATCCCTACTTTTAACGACCCTGAAAAAGAAACCTTCTGAAAACAATGTGGGAAAAGGAGAAAATGCTGGTAACCAGCATTTTCTCCTTTTCCCACAATGTTTTCTACCCTTCTCAAAACAATCTTTGAAATTTGAGTCGCATTTATTTTGTCGTCTGCAAATGCTTTCAATTTGGGTTAGTCTTAAATTTTGTCGTTTGGTAAAGAGATAAGGAACATTTTAGTGGGTTAAAATATAAAAAGATCACCTAGTGGAAAAAAATGTAAAGGGTCAAGTGTAAAAACTGGACACGGTCAGGTAACCAGAACCACATATATTTTTGATTTTGGCCTAACAACCAGCTGAATCATGAAAAAGAATGGTCCTCAGACATGCAGCAAACTGACCAGTGGTAAAAAGTTTCAACCCATGTCAGCCTGCGAAGGCTATGTGGGCTGACATGGGTCGATACCTTTTGAAGATGCATGAAGCCCCCTTTTCACAAAGCATGGCTCACGTGTATAGTAAAAGATGAATAATGTTTAGTATCTGTACTAAGACCCTGGGCCAGACCAGAATGACAAGGAATGGTCATACAGAAGTTGAAAGTTGCTGTAACATTCACCTTCTCATTATGAAAAAGAACACTTACTCTTCCATATTTTGTTATCAATTTCTGCACTAATACGTCTTCTTGGCATAGATCATTAACATGACTGGTTCCTGAAAAGCAGAAAAAGAATAAACTGAATTGTCAATGTGTAAATATGATTCAAAATACGGAAAAAAACTCTGCCTTAGCTGTTAGAGTTAAACCCACACAATCCTGGCCTTTAATCCATATCCTGCTAGATAACTAACATAAAACTTTCAAGCCGATAGTAATAACCCAAATTTTGTTATTTCAATGGTATTTTTGGAGGAAAAATATCCCCTTATCGGACAATGTAGATCCAAGATCAGACTGCACGTTTTTGTGCAGTCTGATCTTGATCTACACTGTCCGCAAAAAGTCAGTGAGTCGCGCTTAGCAGCCTAAGGGTTAACTACCCTATGGATAGAGGCTTTTGAAAACTTAATGGGAAAAGTAGAAAATGCTGGTGACCAGTATTTTTTCCTTTTCCCACAATGTTTTAGACTACCATTTCAAAAACCAATTCTTTCATTCGAGGAGCATTTAAATTGTCGTCTTCAAATGCATTAGATTTGGATGAGTCCAAGAATGATGCTGTGTGGAAGGCTTCAGCCCAAGACATTCATTACAAAAACTTCCATCCTTCTGCTATCTTAATTATTATACATGTATCCATACTTAGCTTCTTATCATTATACCCTATTTTGTATGATCAATAAAGGGTGGAAACATACACAATAGCCAGAAAACAGGGAAGATCCAGCACATACACGATTCAGTCTCACATGTGCAATATAGCAAGAAACAGGGAAGATTTAGCACATACAGGATTCAGTCTTACATGTACATGTATATGACTCTAACTCACTGTGTGTAAAAATCAAAAGAGCCATTGCCCTTTAAGTGCTCATCTGGGTGAAGTTATCTAGGATTGATAAAGCTGAAGACGTCTTGGGTTGGAATGATGTAAACAAGTGATTGTTAGTGACCTATTTTTTGATCCAGCGTAACCCAGTGTCAAAAATGTTACAGATATTATCAAGACAAACTTTCTGATCAAATTTCTTGAGCCTCAGACTGAAAATATGGCCTCTGGAATGCACACAGGAATTTCCTAAGATTTGATCCAGTAACCTTTTTCTGACTATGTGACCTAATTTGAACTTGTTGCAGATATCATTGGAACAAACAGTCTTACTTCATGAGTATTAGACTGAAAATGTGGCCTCTAGAGTGCACACAAAGTAACTATTGACGACTGCCAGATGGACGACACACAGGGGATGCCGGACACAGCACCGTCAAATAAGCTCACCTTGAGCACTTCATGCTCAGATGAGCTTAAGGGTAACAGAATCTTAATGTCCATTCTTCGAATTGATATCATTTATCCAGTTTAAATAATTTACAACTGCATCATTTAGACTCTTAATCCCGCAATCCAAATTCATGATGACCCTGGATAAAAAAAGTTTGAGAACATTGAAGGAAAATGAGAAAGTGCTGGTAACCACCATTTTCTGCTTTTCCAGTAGCAACAATGTTTTCTGACCTACCCACAAATGGTTACCAGCACTTTGTAATTACGTCTACATCAGCGATGTGGAAAGTCTATGTCTGAATCCTCCGACTCAAGAAAACTCGGCTTTGGATAAGTGACATTTTTTATTTTAGTTGTCCACAGACAATAAGAAAATCAAAGGTAAAATTTGAAACAAAAGACCTATTGTACACATTACGCAGTGAAATAAACCCTACGTAAAAAAAGACATTTCAAATGATAAAGAGTAGCTTGAGATGATCCCTGATTTGTGGAAACCCAAATTACAGATTTGGTCTAGCTCCACATTCACCACATATGACAGGATCGGTATAATATGCAGCTGTTTTTGCACATCAATTTTTTTGCTTTGAAATATGTCTGAATAATAATCATTATGGATTAAAATTTAAAATATTAAATTATTATCATTTTAGCACTGACTCAAAGATCCTTTACGACAATGTCGCCCATGTGAACGCTTTAGCCTTTCAGATAGCTCAGTCAGTAGTGTACAGGACTTAAGAACAGAGGGTCGCGGGTTTGATCCCTAGCTGGGCCAGTTTCTTTCCGAAAATTGATGATAGTCAATATGACAGGATTCATTCCTCTCTCACTGCTGACCATTGTATGATGATGGTTATGTGTGAAAGCAGCCATTGGCTTGGAAAGATTATTGTGCAGAGTACTGGTAAAAGAAACTCAAGGAAGGCATGGATAGGTGCACTGGCCACTGCAATATACCGGTAACTGAAATAATGTTGAAAACAGCATTAAACACTATACAATACAATCAACTTTAGTTTCCGGATAGTACAGCTACCTCAGAGGCATCAGGCAGCTCCAAATGTAAATAGACCTCAGAAGCATCAGGCGGCTCCAAATGTAAATATAAAACGGACCGTGGCAAAGAATATGACAAAAAAGACAGCATGTTTTTAACGAGGTATGGTTGAAAGATTCCCTTAGTTGAATGCCATTTTAAACTGTTTGTTTTGGACAAGTAAGCAGCTCTGGCAGACAAGTGGATTTTTTAAATTTACTTGTCTGTTGACATGTAAAAATTTCTAAGATTTCCACACCCCTGTAACTCAACTTACTTTCCACCCAAACTGCAGACATTCTTAAAATTTTGATGCCTGAGTACTGCACAAGCATTGCCCTTTTGCTAGATCTAGGTGGTCTTCAACTATTTACAAGCAAACACAATTTTAGACTTGTCCAAATTGATAGTATTTGAAGAAAATAAACTGAATGTGATTCAAGTGTACATGTAATTAGTCTACAGAACATTATGAAAAAAGGAGAAAATGCTGGTTACTGGTAATTTCTTCTTTTCCCAAAATGATTTACTAAGCCATTTCCTTCAATGTTGTTAAAACCAGGCCAAGATTATTTGGTAAAGGGTTGAAAAAAAAAAAAAAAAAAAAAAAAAAACAAACAAGAGGGCCAAGATGGCCCTGGATCGCTCACCTGAATGTTTGAGAGGATCATAACCAACTCTTTTTAAAGTATTGAAATTTTGGAAACAAAATCAGTATTTTGCCAAGCAATTATAAAAAGGTCACCCGTAAAAATCATTTCAAAATCTGTCACCACCCCTACAATCATCACCACAGCCATGTTTTTGATGAATCAGCATTCTCCAAATAAATTTTAGGATAGGTCACCCAAAGACCTTATCTTGAACAAGAGTACATGCCCGATAGTGGCTAAAAATATTAAGTTGAACAAGAGCACCTCACAAGAGTGCCAATGATTGGCTGTTGGAACCTTGCTGGATAGAAAAATAAAATTCCAAGTCGCAAAAGGGGCATAATTCGGACAAAACAATTTTGGAGTTAACTGCCCTTGTTGTATGGGTTGTTTTTTACTAGTGAACAATTATTCCCAGTTTTAAGTACACGTGTTGAGTGGAAGCTGACATATAACAAAATGTCAAAGTTTTGCACAACAACAACAACAACACAGATGACACCAACAGGGCTATGTCAATACCTCGATGTTTTCTTTGAAAACAGCTAAGCTAAATAAGAGGTATAATATAACAATCATTTCTGTGAAATAACTTCAAAATCTGAATAGTGGTTTCAGAGAAGACAAAATTTTTAAGAATTTCTTCATGTCCTCATAGAGCAAACAGCTTCCACCTACCACAGCCATGTTTCTTGACAGATCAAAATTTCGCGAAAAAAATTTCAAACGGGGCACCTAAGGAACATTTCTGTAAAATTATTTCAAAATCTGACAAGGAGAAGAAGAATTTCAATGAATTTCTTTAAGTCCATACAGTGCAAAGATGCCCATCCCCACCCAGGCAATGTTTTTCGACAGATCAAAGTTACACAAACACACTGTAAAAAGGGTTACCCAAGGAACATATCCATGAAATTATTTCAAAATCTGACCAGTGGTTTCAGAGGAGAAGATTATCAAAGAATTTCTTAGAAAATTCCATTTGGTTGCCATGGCAACCAGAGTTTCTGATGAATCAAATTCTGTGAACAATTTCCAAAGGGGACCTCCCAAGGAACATTCAAGCCAAGTTTGGTCCAAATCGGCCAAGCGGTTTAGGAGGAGAAGATGTTTAAAGAATTGTTGACACCGGTGGACGCCAAGAGCCCCTCCCTTCCACAACGGCCATGTTTTTTAACGGATCAAAATTTCGCGAAAAAATTTTAAAAAGGGTCGACAAAGGAACATATCTGTGAAATTATTTCAAAATCTGACCAGCGGTTTCAGAGGAGAAGATTTTCAAAGAATTTCTTGGAAAATTCCATTTGGTTGCCATGGCAACCAGAGTTTTTGATGAAATCAAATTCTGTGATCGATTTTTAAAGAGGACCTCCCAAGGAACATTCCAGCCAAGTTTGGTCCAAATCGGCCAAGCGGTGTAGGAGGAGAAGATGTTTAAATAATTGCCGACACCGCTGGACACCAAGAGCCCCCCCCCCTCGACCACGGCCATGTTTTTCGACGAATCAAAATTTTGCAAACAATTTTCGAAAAGGGTCACTCAAGGAACATATCTGTGAAATTATTTCAAAATGTGACCTGCGGTTTCAGAGGAGAAGATTTTTAAAGAATTTCTTGGAAAATTCCATTTGGTTACCATGGCAACCAGAGTTTGCCATGGCAACCAGAGTTTTTGATGAAATCAAATTCTGTGAACACTTTTTAAAGAGGCCCTCCCAAGGAACACTCCAGCCAAGTTTGGTCCAAATCGGCCAAGCCGTTTAGGAGGAGAAGATGTTTAAAGAATTGTTGACGCCGCATGACGGACGACGCACGACGGACACAGCGTGACCCTAAAAGCTCCCCTTGAGCATGTTGTGCTCAGGTGAGCTAAACAAAACATGTTACAGACAATGAATTGTTTTAAACTTTAATTTAAAGGCTACAAAGACTAGGCCAAAAGTAATTTTTTTCAGCAGCCATTAAATCTATATCAAACAAGAACAAGTGATAGATTCAGAGCTGAATGAAGCAAAAACATTAACAATTAATTAACCATTTACCCATCAATCCTGAGTTTTAATAACCCCCAAGGAAAAGGACCTTTGAAAACATTGTGGAAAAAGAGAAAATGCTGGTAACCAGCATTTTCTCCTTTTCCAACAGAGCTCCAGATAATAGGGGAATGAGGGTATTCTAAATTCATTATTTCTCTTCCAAACCCTGTGTTGTGGGTACTCATTAGAACTGTCTCGATGAGATGATTCTGAGTACCCATAACATATGTTTAAGTGGAGAATAATTAATATTTTCAATTTTGAAATCAAAATCACTCCCTCTATCTGGAGCTCTGTTTTCCAACCATGTTTTCTACCCTTTCAACAGAAAAAAATCCAACTTTTTGCAACATTTAGTGTGTTGTTTGTAAATGCTTTCGATTTGGACAAGCCTTAAATTTGTCGTTTGGTGAAGAATTAAACAAATGAAACAACAACTTTTGATTTATCCACAATTTTAACTCTTTAGATCTAACATGCAATAAATTTTTTTACTAGACCAAGTTGAAATCATTTGTAAATGATAAATTTAGTAAATGCTGCTTATATGATGAATTTTCTCTTTCATAGGATAGAAAACATTGTTGGAAAAGAAGAAAATGCTGACCTGCAGGTCAGCATTTTCTTCTTTTCCAACAATGTTTTCTATCTTACGTGCTGATTTGCATTTTTTTTTTTTGACAAAATCAAATTGAGTGCATTTGCAAATGTCAAAGTAAATGTTGTTTAATCCATGATTTCTCTCTTTGATCAATTGGGTAGAAAGCACTGTTGGAAGTAGAAAACGCTGGTTACCAACATTTCTCCTTTTCCAGAATGTTTTCAAAAGTCTTCTTCCCTAGGGTTGTTAAAAGTTGGGCTTGTGTAGTAAAAGGTTCATGGTCTTTTGGGTTATTCTGGGGATACTGGTAAAACTACTTCAGTGTTCCCACTCAATACAAATTATTGCGTAAATCATGTGATAGAATTGAAACTAGAACTTGTTTTTCTACAAAAAAAAAAACAGATGTGTCCCCCCTTTTTGGTATCAGAAGGATTGATATGTCACCAAGGCAATTTCTAACTGAAATAATGGTCATTTTTCTCTAACGGTTTTCGAGTTATACAGCATACACGAAATTGTACATAAGATGAGTAAGGAAAATAATCAATGGGAATTAACTTGAAAAATATATAAGCCAGAGTTATGGTTCTTGTGCATGTCACTTCATCTCATGGTGTTTTAGAAATGTGTGAAGTTTTATCAAAACATCTTAAAAGATTTTCGAGTTATAGAGCGGACACGATTTGTGAAGGAAAATAATGAAAGGGAATTAACTCGAAAAATATACAAGCCAGAGTTATGGTTCATGTGCATGACACTTCGTCTCATGGTGCTTTACAAATGTGTGAAGTTTTATCAAAATATCTTAAAAGGTTTTCAAGATATAGAGTGGACACGATTTGTGAAGGAAAATTATGAAAGGGAAATAACTTGAAGAATATACAACCCAGTTATGGTTCTTGTGCAAGACACTTCGTCTCATGGTGCTTTACAAATGTGTGAAGTTTTATCAAAATATCTTAAAAGGTTTTCCAGTTATAAAGGGGACACAATTTGTGACGGACAGCCCCAGACAGACTGACAGACAGACAGACAGACACACGGGGAAAAACAATATGTCTCCCGACCCTGACAGGGGGAGACATAATTAACGTAACAAACTTTGGTTACACATGACAGCTCACATAAGAAAAAATGTTTAAAAAAAAATACCGTTATCCGCCTACCTTATGTAAAATGACAATTTTGAAGTTACTTGTTACCCTTATTGACAAATTTTTGTCAAATCCAGCGGAAATACCTATCCATAAATTAAGAGACATGAAAAATTGATCGGTGAAAAAAATGCAGAAACCCATGACACAACAAAAAGTTCCTTTTCACATTGTCCAATCAGGCTCCTTCCAGACCGTCCATTCAGCTTTTTAATGACTTTAACTCTTTACTACACGACAAAAATTTAAACAGATCCAAATTGAAAACATTTGCAGACGAATCTTCTTCTCAATTGGGCCGAATCTTCTTGGGTACGAATCTTTCTCCACATTTTGCATTGGGCCGAATCTTCTTGGGTCCGAAGCCTTTTTCACCCTCGGTTACCACCCAACCTAATCGGACCGCTTAGGTGACCCAATCCCGCAATTTGGCCGAAACAAATAAGGGTCGAATGGACTGGGAATCCCCTCCCCACCACCCAAATTCCAATAGGGAATAGCATGGCCATGGGACAAAACTGTCATTTCACCTGCAATCTAGGTAAAAAATGCAAAGTGGTAGCTTGCAAAATGAATCAATTGAACAGGATCTCGAAAACCCATGGATCTATGTCATTTCATGAAATGCAGACAGTAAGTGTATTTTAGGCAGTACCAAACTTTGTTCGATTCGTGCATATCCCCTCAAATATTGACGCCATCTTAGTTCGCGGGAATAAAAGGACATGTTTATTCCGCGGGTGTCTTCTTGGCCAAATGCGATCATTAGTTTTTCTAAAACCAACGGTGTCGCGCTGTAATAAAAGTCCCGAAATGTCGTAGACAACACTATTTTTTATGGAACCCGACATCAGATTTCAGTAAAATTTGCATTCTGTATCCGTTAGTCATTTGCGCATATTCGCGTATAAAATAGAAAATCAAGATCGCAAATATTACATTTTATGAAGTTATTTACACGAATGGGGTACCTAACCTGGCGCACACCAAAATATGACTGGGTTTTATGAGCATGCTACATCATTACATGTCTATAATTCCAAACATGGTCATAATTGCGGGAAATCATTCGACATGGATTAACGTCATTGCATTTGACGTCATTCCACCGAAGGATGCTTACGTAATGTTATTTTGAAAAAAGTTACAGGATAAAAACTAGTGTAGTGGTTAATTCCAACATGCTAAAAATGGCGACGTCAAAGGAAATGGCTGCGCAGCGGAATGTTATCGAATATTGTGTACAATTAGATATGACTCCTACGCAAACACTACGCAAACTGCACGCTACAGAAAAGTACAAATCTGTATCAAATCTGTGTCAAGATCTCTTGTAATTAAATGGCACAAGAGATTTTTTGACGGATGGACAGAGAAGCAGCGCCCTACAGTCCCGACTAAGCACCCCTAGACTTTGCTTTGTTCCCCTATTTAAAGTCTCAGTTCCGGGGACATAGATTCGAAAAATTCAATGAACTGCGACAGGAAACTCTGCGAGTGTTGAGCAATTTGAAAAGCAAGTGGTTTGAAGACGTATGTATACGATAAGTGGGTCACATGCGTGTACTTTGAAAAAGAATAAATTGTTTTCTAGGAACGTCATGACGTTGACGTTAACTAGCGTGCGCCGGGTATGTATGGGTAGCTTATTTTAAATCATGATAGGTAGTTAGTTTATATTTCACACACATATGCACAAAGCTCTTGTAAAGAATTCCGAAACTTCCTGAATCTATTGTGTTAACACTGATTGTGTTATAGCCTTTGTCTACGCTATTTTGGGACAGCCCTCGTAGATGGCTAGTGGCCAACCAATATTTAAAAGCATGATAAAGACAGGATAGGGTATCTATATTGTTGTGCGTCGGCAGAGATGTTTGCCTTGATTTCCAGGATTTCCGCTGGCACTGATGCACGACTGGAAGAATCGTTCTGTGGTCTAGCAGGTTAGGGCAGTGGTTTTGTATTAGAAATTTTATCCATGCTGTCTATATAGTTACAGACAGCTATCAGATTGATTTGGGTTTATTTGTCGTCCCAACCGATTGCCCATATGGGCGACGCCCACTGCAGGTTGTTAGTTTTGTAACGGGGGATAGTACAGGATACAGGCCGAACCCCATCCTTTGTTAATACACCTTGTTCTTTAACGTGCTCCTTGTATATAGCACCCTCACGCAGGACCTCGGTTTATTGTCTAATCTGAAAGACTTTTATATTTTTAGATGGCCAGCCCTGGGTCTCAAACCCAAACCGCTAGGTGACCAGAGACTTGATTTTTACCTGATTTAAACTTTACAAAGTCCGACGCTCTACCAAATTCAGCTATGCGTGCTGGTATCAGAGAGGAATGCGTGCAGTATAAAATGGGTCAAAAACAATACCTCTTTCAGAGCAGTTTAGTCTGCTATTTTCCATATCGTCTGCATTTTTACGATGTCTTACTACTCGAGGTCTTG
Source organism: Hippopus hippopus (assembly GCA_946811185.2). Lineage (NCBI taxonomy): Eukaryota > Metazoa > Mollusca > Bivalvia > Cardiida > Cardiidae > Hippopus > Hippopus hippopus. The sequence continues at coordinate 56,218,494 of OX328106.1, read as the reverse complement.
AAAGACTGGGAATGGAATGTACTGAATACGGCACACCATTACATGTGCTTGATTTTCTGTCAGCCTGTTAGACGCTTTCAATGGCAACGTCATGAATTACGACCATCGCACTGTTTGTATAGCGTTTGTCACTAGTGACGTATCTGGCTTTCGGCCGATGAACAGCTTCCGCTTTGCTGAAGTTTTCATGCTTTTCGTATATATGTTATGGCAAAGGTCCGAGTATAGTAACTCTGCATTCTTAACCGTCTTTGCGGCATATAAAGTAATCATCAGCAAACAGAAGGGCTTCGGCGTTGACTCTAGGTGGTAGGTCGCTATTTAATGGTATTGATGTGTACGTAGGCAAAAAACGGGAGCGGATCCAGCACTGTACCTTTTGGCAAGCCAGAAATGATCGCACTGCACTCAATTTGACGAAAGATTAAAGGAACTGGGACTCCCAAGCCTGGAATGGAGAAGAAGAAAACGTGCTGATATGTTCTAGTCTTGAAGATCCTACATAACATTGACAATGTATTCAACAAAGAGTTGCTGCGATTAGCAACATATTAGAGAACTAGTTGGAGCCGGATAAAACAGTTTAAAATTATTTAAAAAAAAAAAACCTTAAACTGAATTACGAAAGAACATCTTTATTATTCTGGTAATTGACTCCTGGAATTTCTGACCAAATCAAGCCATACTCTCGCCTCCTATCAGTTCCTTCAAAAGCAATTTAGACAAATACTGCAGGTATCACACTACATCTAAAGTCACCGCGCATGTAGCTAACAAGTATCCTCTGTGCTGAAGGTAACTTATTATATTCAAAATAAATTCCTCATTTCCAGAGAATGCTTTACCCTAAAATTTACGCCTGTTGCACTGTAACTATTTGTCTGTAACCGATCAGATTTTTTCTTTTTAAAATGTCATTTTCAGGGCGCAAGGAATTGCTCCTTAAAAGCATTTCCCACGTTTATTCTAAAGCTATGTACTGCACGACCGTAAAAGCGCGGATTTGTACAGTAAGCGTTTGAAACGACTAACTACGAAGCTGTTTGGGAATAAGGGAAATAATTTGTCATATAGTGTCATCGTTTTGTATGATTCTACATAACGTTTGCGCATGCAGGAAATGGACCGTGTAGATCAAGATCAGAATGCAAAGAACGTTTAGTCTTCTGTTTATCTTGTACACTATCAGATTTGTGGGACTACTACTGGTGCTTTTATTGACCAAGATGTCAGTTTCTTTCGATATTTTGGCATTTTCGTCCTCGTTAACACAGGTGCGCTTATGTTTATTTCGAGGCCCAGTAGCATTATCTTCCACTAGGTGGCATTTTTTAAATACACATCTGATTTGGGCATTCTAGGTACAGAACCGGACCACTTGTTAAAACGACAACCGTTACTTTGAATTAAAAAAAAATCGTTTACTCAATAAAACGTTACCTGGTACGATTCTTTCAGCTATGATCAGCTAGCATGTAACCTATGTACCGTCCATTTATTAAAACAACCCTTACAGGCTTGGGTAATAGCTTCGGTATAAGCCCAGACACTTCTTGTTGATATCTCTGTGGAAAACCCTTGCACGAATTCTGGTTTCCCTAAAGTCTATATATAGAAACTGTATTCAAAGATGTGCAGTAATACAAGGGTATTTGTGAAAACCATTTTTTCCCCATTTGAAATAATTAAATTTTCAAAATATTTGGAGGGTACATTTTCCACAGAAATATTGTTTACAGCCATTGCTACTTTATTAGTGGCGTATTATTTTTCTCCTGTACAGGAGATGGTGCTGCGTCATAGCAGACTGGTCGAATCTTCGAAGAATATGACATGCACAGACAACGGGCCCAGTTGCGGCCAAAAAGTCAAAGCAGGTTTTGAAATGCATTTAAATTTAAACCATACCGTTTAAAAGTATGGAAAATATTGTGAAGATGACAACCTGTTATTGTGTGGTCGGTCCAAGTGTTAGTCGATGGCAGAAAAAATGAATTTTAAAAATCAGGCAAAAAGTAAACAAAAGATAGAGTGACCCAACAGGTTTTAATCTAGTTTTGAAATTAATTTCTCTGCCAACGACTAACACTTGGACCAACCGCACAATAAGAGATTGTCATCTTCACAATAATTTCCATACTTTTAAATGGTATGGTTTGAATAGAAATGCATTTTAACGTCCGCATTGTTTACTTCTGGCAGTTATTGTTCCTTTCACTTCATGCATATATATAGTTTACGAAATGTCAATGACATGCATCTTGGTAAATCGGGATGGGGTATTTCCAACCTGTTCACAAAATCCAAACATATCGATTTTAAAGTTCCTTTCGCCGGAAAAATTAACCGTATTGGACAGTGTAGATCAAAGATCCGAATACAAGTTCTGTCTCGTCTGATCTTGATCGACATATTCAGCAAAATACAACTGAGAATTGATGAGAAATCTAGGTGTATAATTCAGAACAAAAACAGAAGTTAAGAATATTTATTCATTCAGGCCGATTTGGCATATGATGATAACAGTTTTAACTGAGCCATGCTCTGTGAAAAGGCCGATTAAATGCATCTGCAAAAGTATCGACTCAGTCCGCGCAGGCTGACCTGGGTGGAAACTTTTTGCTATTTGTCAATTTCCCGCTGCTCAAGTGACAAATTTATCTCATGATTCAGTCGGTTGTTAGATAAAATGGATTTTATGGATCCACATTTATATGATGACTTGCTTTGTAAAATGCACTACGGAGATGCATTAAGCCCAATTTCCCCCCGAACATGGCTCAATGATAACTCAGTGGCTTGATTTTCAGGGAAAATTCAAAGTTGAAAAGGGCATAACTGTGTCATATATGAAGTAAAAGCCATGTTTACTAACTGAGGCACGTTTCATTGCGATGCAGAGTCTAAAAACAATATTAGAACTTTCATTTCTCATTTTTTTATCTTAATGGGTTTGTTAGGTGTCGCACCACTGCGAGACTGCTTCCTGGTTGTAGTATCAAAAGCAGTCCCATGTGAAATTTTGCAGTAGCACTTTTGTTGCACTGTTTCATGGACCTAAGAGGGCTTAGTGGTATATAATTTAGATTTGCTTCAAATTTAGGCAGTGGAAGATCACTTAGGTGTGTTTTTATTGTAAATTGAGTGGATTAGTTTGTGTCACTGGAGGGACAAAAATTTGGGTTATTGCGGTGAACAGGTATTTTTGAGAGGGTAAATTCTAGGATGCCTGTTTGTGTTGGGATTTAGTGAAAAATGCAATCGTTTGACATATTGTTTTAATGCATTTTTTGAAGGACTAAGGACGCACTTTAGAAAGCAAAAGACGGAACAGCTAAAGGTTGCCATTAAGCAATCTGTGAAGCTTCAAAGATGGTCGATTTCACCCTATTTTCAATATGGCAAAAAAACACCGTTAAAGTTTTTGGCTACGTTACGGGCACCGTGTAGGTTCCGATACTACCGCGCTGTCTCGCGAGACTTGCATTCGGCATACCTTGAGCGATGGGAGCCATCAAATCCCTCGGCTGTATCTGGTAGCTTGATATGCACCTACACGGTACATTTCATCGCCGGAAATTAGCCGGTTTACCGTTCTGAAAATTGTAAGGCTCCTCGTAAAAAAGAAAACCTGAGTCTCAATTTTCTATCGAAATCTTTCTAACTATATTTCGGTTGACAAACAGCTTGTACATTCATTTTTTAACGTGGTTTAACAATTGCGATTGAAGTTTTCACCGACAGATAGATAGATGTGAATAACTTCATCGAGGTTGTTTATGTCGTTGCTTAACGACTGACACTGGCGCCGCCATGTATAAGATCACGTGATTGGCAGTTCAAATGGAAACGACCGTTATACAGACGAGGTTAGATGTAGGTACGGAATCGGCCGAGTTGTGACGAGTGGCGAGACTTGTTCATTTTCTTACCTTATTTGCAGAAGAGTTCTCAAAGAGGAATAACTCTATCAGACTAGCGATAATAAGTATTCGTCTTCGAAAGAGTAGAAAACATTGTTGGTAAAGGAGAAGATCGTGGTAACAAGCATTATTTTCCTTTGCCCAAGATGTTTTCAAAAGGTATTCCATCATGGTCGTTTAACTTGGGCTTGTTTTGTAAAGGGTTAATTTATCACCATTTGAAACGAATATGCTGCAGACGACACTGAAAACATGCTTATGAAATAATGTATGTTGTATAATCTATCAACCCTTTACCACACAATCCCGAGTTTCAACGACTCTGAGAAAGAAGCCTTCCGAAAACATTGTAGGAAAAGGAGAAAATACTGGTTACCAGCATTTTCTCCTTTTCCAACGATGTTTTCGACTTTATAGAAGAGAAATTTCATCATTTGATCCACATTTGAATTGTCGTCTGCAAACTCTTTCAATTTGGACAAGGCTAAAATTTTGTCGTCTGGTGAAGGGATAATTAGTCTGCAATGTAGTCAAACCCTGAACCATACAACACATAGATATGAGTCATGCTCTGTGAAAAGGGGGCTTAATGCATTTCCGTGATGCATGGTACCAAGCAAGTCATTACTGTAGTATAGATCCATGAATCCGTTTTGAATAAATGCCAACTGAATTATCAGGTACACTGGTCCTTTGAGCTGCAGAAAATTGACCGATAGCAAAAAGTTTCGGCCCAGGCCAGCCTGCGCGGACTGCGCAGGCTGGCCTGGGCCTATACTTTTTGCAGATGCAATCAGTCCCCTTTTCACAGAGCATTGCTCATTTGTATTTAGTCTCCTTTATAATGAAAGCATTTGAAGGTTGGAAAACATTGTGACTGAAAAGAAAAAAAAAAAAAAAACCCGCTGGTTACCTGCATTTTCTCTATTTCCCACGATGTTTTCAAAAGCTCAGTCCTCCAGGGTTAAAAACTCGGAATTATTTGGTAAAGGGACTATTACCAGCATTTTCTCTATTTCCTGCGATGTTTTCAGAAGCTCAGTCCCCCAGGGTTGAAAACTTGGAATTATTTGATAACGGGACAACTGTAACACAAATGCAATTATAGAATGTTGCAAAACAAGAAATGCGATTTACCTATTCCAAGCACTTTCTCCTTTTATCGGAATATAAAAAAGCCATGCTCTGGCAAAAGGGGGCTTAATGCATCTCCATGAAGCGTGTTACCAAGCAAGTCATCACATGATCATGGATCAATTAAGTCCATTTTGTCTGAAAACCGATTGAATCATGAGGTTGACTAGTCCTTGGACATGAAGAAAATTGACCAATAGCAAAAAGTTTGCGTGCTCCTACTACAAAAGCTGTGGTTTGTATAAGACATATATATAGCATATATTTATAAATATCGACAGTTTTAAAAGGCCCAGAAGCGACCAAATGTAAATAATACCGGTCTTAAAATGCACTTAAATTTAACTCTTTACCAAATGACAAAGATTTAGTCATGTCTAAATTAAAAGCATTTGCAGACGACGAATTAAAGGGATTCAAACGACGAACTTTGTCTTTGATAGGGTAGAAAAAAGAGTGGGTAAAGGAGAAAATATTGGTTACCACCAAAAGTCGGGAATGTGTGGTAAAGGGTTAATCCATATCATTTAAAAGCATGGAAATTATTGTGAAGATGACAATTTGTAATTGTAACGTTACATCCAGTCCAGGTGTTGGTTGGTGGCAGGAAAATGCATTTTCAAACTAGGTTAACCCTTTCCCAAACAATCCCTGGTTTTTACGGGTCAGGAATAGAAGCCTTTTGAAAACATTGTGGGAAAAGGAGAAAATGCTGGTAACCAGCATTTTCTCCTTTTCCCAGAATATTTTCTACCCTATCATATAGAAAAATCATCTTTTTAGCAACTGTTAATTTGTCATCTGCAAAATGCTTTCAATTTGGTCTGGTCCAAAATTTGCCGTTTGGGAAAGGGTTAAAAGTTGCCAGGTTACTTTTTACCTAAATTTGAAATCAATCTTTCTGGTACCAACAAACTCTTGGACTGAACGTACAATAACAGATTGTCATCTTTATAATATTCTCCACACCAGTAAAAGGTATGATTTAAATCTAACTGCATTTTAACACTAGCATTGTTTACATTTGACCCCCTATTGGGCCTTTAACCAGTGAAACACACACACACACCAAACACAGCCTGTTGCTTGTGTTACTTCAGTGAATCTACATATTCTTTATATGACACAGAGATATCTCGATATCGACTTGGTATAAAGCGATGAGCATATATCGGTGAGGATATCCAGTTTGTAGCGATCCATTTGGAGCCTTTAGTAACATTACATCCGCCATGATTGCTGCGTTTGTCGACACCGCTAATATAACCTTTAGTGTCTAAGAAATGGGAATACCATAAAATCGCCTTTCCCTTGGCGGGTTTCACAACAACAGTGGCATCGTGACAGTTTGTTGTTAGATTTGACCAGTCAGGGCATTCTTCCTGCCGTTTCAGCATTTCGCTGATCGTCATGTCTGCAAACGGAAATGCCGTTTCACCGCCTTCCTCCACTTCCGTTAAATAGTACAAAAACGTGGCGTATCGACACATGCTACAGCAATCGTTCGCCTCGTGTTCTTTCCCGGATTCGTCCTTGCAGGCTGACTGGAAGCAACATGGAATCTTTTTCCTGGGAGCCTCGTTGGAATCTAGGTGAGCGGAGTAGAATCCGCCGGGCGAGTAGTAACCAATAGTGAGAGGTTCACTGCCCTCAATCACGTACACGGGTATTTGTGTGATGGATGATATTCTTCTGTGTATCTCCTTTAGAAACTTTTCCTCGATATGAGGAGGTTGTAGGTGACTAGAATTGCTTACGCGTACATTGCTGACTTGCTTCACGTTTTGTATGGCTTTCGAATCTACAAAAACAGCACTTCTTGTCGTGCCATACTTTTTAGCCGCTTCTAACATGAAGTCACACTCTTCATGCGTTAAAAAGTTATCTATTTCAAACAGAGGAGGTTGTTTAGCTAAAGTTTTCATGGTAGTTTTTCTGCCATCAGTCAATTCAATAGTTTTAATCTGTCCGACAGTCCCTGGTTCGAGTTTATACAATGGATGGTATTCGAAGTCACCCTGCTTTTCGGGCAATGTTTCAACCTCAGCGTCCAAGGCTTCTCTTAGAATGTCGGAAAATCTTTCAACCTTAGCGTCCATTCCATCTTCTAGTGCAAGCATTGTAGTTATTTCTTGCGCTCTTTTAACAAATGCATCTATTTCCGCTTCACTCATGTCATATTTCTCGGCAGTATCACTTTCTTTTGTGGTTTCTTCGAGGTTTTCTGTTCCAAATCCAAAGTACTCTTTGACTGCATCATAGCATTCGCTAATCATCGTAGAAAATGTGTATTCGTTGAACTCTGTAGAGTAGACACAGGATTCCTCTTCGAGATCGCAGAGTTTTATCGCACTCGTGTATGACAGAAGAGAACTGATGACCAAAAACGTTAGCTTGAAGCCCATTTCGCCTGAAACATTAACAGAAACACTCTTCTTTCGTGATTCCACATTTTAACCCTTTCATCCCCATAGGCGAAAACAGGGACTTTAGCAGACGGCATAGATCAAGATCAGACTGCACAGAACGTGCAGTCTGATCTGTGATCTATGCCGTCCGCTTGTTTTGTCAAGCCAGTGAGGTAAAAATCTTTCTCAGTTTCAATTGATGGTTTTTAAAGCAGTCGTAAGGGGAAAAGTTTAATTGAGTCATGCTCTGGCAAAAGGGGGCTTAATGCATCTCCGTGATCCATGTTACCAAGCAAGTCATCACATAATAATGGATCCATAAAAGGCACTTTGTCTGACGATCAGTAGAGTCATTAGGTACTCTGGTCCTTGGACATGCAGAAAATTGACCAATAGCGAAAAGTATCGACTCAGATCAGCCTGCGCAGACCGCACAGGCTGACCTGAGTCGATACTTTTCGCAGACACGTTAAGCCCCCTTTTCATAGAGCATGACTTTATATATTCGGCGCTGAAAGAGTGAATACGAGGTTCGTCTGAAATTTGCAGTATTAAAAATGTCTTCCCTTATCCTGCTAAGTAAATGAAACTTTCAAGCCAGTAGTAAAAATTTAAATATCGCTATCTCAAAGGTATTGATTTTTTGGGGGGGAGAAAGATATCTACTTATCAGGCAGTGTAGATCCAAGATCAGACTGCACGTTCTTACGAGCAAAGTCAGTAACAGAAATACAGGGACCGGGAAGGATTCATACCTAGAACGCCCGGATGAAAGGCCAACACCATAACCACTGAGCTAAAGAGAATTCTCCCTAACGCAGTTGTTAGGTATTGCATTTAAGCTGGGATGAAGCCAGGCAGGAAGGAGCGGTCTCCCGTAACAACGTTCTGTGCGGTCTGATATTGATATACACTGTCCGCAAAACGTCCTTGAGTCGCGCTTAGCGGCCCAAGGGTTAAAGTCACAGAGTCCTGCATATGAATCATGCTCTGACAAAAGGGGGTTTAATTCATCTCCGTGATGTTTGATACCAAGCAAGTCATCAAAAAATGATTGGTACATGAAATTCCAGTCGTGTAAAGATCGATTAAGTCGATTAAATCATGAGGTAGAGTGTTCCTCTAACAAGCAAACATTTGACCAATAGCAAAATTGTCAGCCTACGCACAAAATGTACACAAAATTTATCAATTAACCAATTATCACACGACCTTGAGGGAAAGAGGCTTTTGAAAATATTGTGTGAAAAGTAGAAAATGCTGGTAACCAGCATTTTCTCCTTTTGCCACAATATTTTGAACCTTATCACAGACAGCAATAATCCATTGAGTTGCATTCAATTTTTCGTCTGCAAATGCCTTCAATTTGGTTCAGTCTGAAATTTTCTCCGTTAATAGAGAGAACTTCTACTTCAGACCCTAAAAATTCGTAGATATCATTTGTGTATTTCTGTGAAAATTGACGGAACACAAATAATTTTTCTCTGAGTGAATACAAAATCAACCAAAGTAAAGTTTTTACATAAATGACTTAATAAAAGAAAGTTCGCCCGGAAAGAATAAGTTAATTATTGAATGCATGTACACGAAGAACTGATTGAATTAATGCAAAGTGATATAAATGAACGTAATGAATATATTAAAAGTGCAATAATTGAAAACACACATACCTCTTTCGTTAGATATTGTACATCAATTGTGTTGCATTTAATTTGAGCATAAAATGAACGTCGTAAAACCGGAAGTTACAGTGAAACGTTAAAACCACGTGGTACTATGCCCCGAGGTTGTTACGCGGTCGTCATTTTGACTTCCTTGTTACTTTATTCGATAGTATTTTTTTTTTACGGTTTCATTTTGACGGAGTGATTAACTCTGTCCATACCATTGACGACACCAGAAGCTTTTGTGGGCAGTGTAGATCAAGATCAGACTGCACTATACTATACTGTCCACTCTTGTATTCTGGATTATGACTGAACTCTGTCTTGATCTTGCAGCGAAACTGTATTTGTAGTCTTTGAGAAAATGCAATGTATTTATTCAACAATGGAAGAGTTAACAGTTTTTCCTACTGTAGGAAAATTGTCCAGTATCCGCGTGTGCAATACAAGTTGCCTACACTTTCTTCTTCCGTGCGACGTGAATACAATGAGAGCCATTCTTCAGTTATTTTTCTTGATTCCTCTCCAGTACTACATTGATTCTGATAAGGTGGTTACTTGGATGTTTTCCTTAATGTTCGTGCACTGAGAAACTATGCTCTCGAGATAATATTTCCAGTAAATCTAGTTCGATTGTTTTACAAATCGATATAGTTCCTGATGATTAAGAACAGAATTTGATTTGAATTACATGGGGGACCTTACACACTTATCATAAATCATTATTATATATATCGCAACATCCCCAGGGGAACCAAGGATAAAAACAAAGGAATACAGGTGAAAGGACCAATCTGTTATTTGGATCTGTTATCTGGCAAGGGAGACAATTTACAGGAATGACCACCATTGTGTAAAACAATTAATGAAGTTGTTTGATCGATTTTCAACAACTGATCGTTTGATTGTATGGTGTTTAACGCCGTTTTCAATATCATTTCAGTTGTATCGCGGTGGCCAGTGCACCTATCCATGCCTTCCCGGATTTTCTTTTCCCAGAATTCTGCACAATATTCTTTCCAAGCTTCTTTCCCATATAATCATCTCCGAAACAATGGTCAGCGGTGAGAGAGGAATGAATCCTGTCGCAATGACTATCATCAATCCTCGGAAAGAAATTAGTCGAGCCGGGGGTCGAACCAGCGACCCCCTGTTCTCAAGTCGTGTACGCTACGGTCTGAGCTACCGGGGCTCGGCTAGTTTTTCGACTTAAGGAAATTTGTCCAGTCTTTAAATAACGTGTGCAATACAAATAGGCCGATAGTATAGGCCTACATTCGTCTTCTTTGCAACGTGAATACAACTGTTTAACTCTTTGCCACACAGCAAAATTTCAGACCATATACGCCCGAAGGGGCTTGTCAGTGAAATAGGTTAAAATCTAGAACGCCTAAGGAGATCCAAATTTTAAGAGTCACATGCACAACTTCTACACATTACAGAGATTCATTGCGGTAAGTTTGAACTCATTCCAATGAAAACTGTAGGAGTTGCGCACACAAGAAATTTCTAACGGACGGACAGACGACTGGAACCATAACATAATACAACCCTTCGGACGTATAAAAAATTAGCAGACGAAATTAAAAAAAAAAAGAAATGTGGCAAAATCATTGGGGGGAAAAGGAGAAAATTTTGGTAGCCATCATTTTCTCCTTTTCGTACAATGTTTTATACCCTGCCGGAGAATTTCCGCTCATTTGTACTGATTTTAAATGTGTCGTCTATGGATGACTTGTATTTTGGAAGAGTCTCTCACCTAAGGAATGGGTACTGGGTGAATGCTCCTGGGTCCGTATTCTTTCCCTGAGACTTTCTAAATTTGAAAGTAACACAACTCCAGATTGGCTAAAGCATTTGGTTTAGCCAATCAGAAGTTGCGTTACTTCCAACTTTAAAAAATCTTTGAGAATAAGACCAAGAACGTTCTTAAGAATGGTTGAAGAATACGGACCCAGGACGCTTTATCATGATCGGCTTGTCCTCAATAGTTTAAGCACTATAACAAGTCAAAATGATAAAAAAGATGCATCTAACATGTGCCACATGTCAGATGGTGCCATCGCTTGCTTTTTACAATTCATAACGGACTTTGAGAAAACGTTTCCGAGTACATCAAGCATCCATTTGCAACCTCTAGTTATCCAACTGCTCTTCAGTTTTTACTAATCTCGTATAGAACAGTGCTTTCAGTCCTTTGAATTTATTGGTTATATGTATATTAGTGATTTTGTATATATCTGTAACCGGCCTTGCCAGGTTCGAAAGGATGCAATGCAATCAAATGAATTCGAAACTTTAGACGACACCAAATCAGGTGAACGGGAAATAACCTTTGCTGATAATGTTGTAGAGCAGGGAGAAGGGTGAAACCCCAACAAATATTTCAAAGGACTGAGGGGACTAATTCAAAGGTCTGAAAGCACTGTCCGTTACACTTATTTGGAATGACACCATTTCTCTTTTCGAAACTGAAAACACACCAGTTGTTGTTGTTGTAATTTCCCACGCTTGCACTGTAACACTTGTTTTGAAGGATGAACTCTCGACTGAGTTTAATTTTGAGATATTTCTGTACATGGTTAATTAATTATTGAACAATTTGTTTCAACTTTCAAGCATATACCTACATGTATGTGACATGTATGTGACGTGTTACAAATATGTACACGCACTTGTTACTGTACACACATATATGACAGGCACAGACTGGAGTAGAGAGAAAGAGTCGGGTACAAGGAAGTCCGGGTACGATACCTTAGCTCTTCTTCGAATAGATTACTTTGGTTCTTATATGTCACGGGTAGGAAACTCCATATTCAGAGCCAATGGCTCTGACGAGAAAATGTTATGTTGGTCTTCCGTTTCTGAAGATGTCGGCTGAAAAACAAAAAAAAAAAAAAAAAAAAAAAAAAAATAGGTAAGCTTTTCGTCATTTGTAATCATGTGTTCTTATGTCTGAAATTCCAAAAAAGGAGAATGTCATGCAATGCTCTGGTCTTTCAACGTGTTTTCTACACTACGGAAAGTTGTAACAAGTGTACGATGTTGTCTGAATCAATTGTGGCGTGGGTTGACCTTAGCTAAAATAATACGTCTCGGACCTAAATCCAGTATCATTACCATATAATTGGCAATTAAAAGAGAGTCTTGCTTAAAGATAACTGATATGTGACATTTTCTGATCTAATATGCATCTGGTTAATTGAACATTGAAAGATCTGAGTAAGTACTATCAGAATCAGGAATCTATGAACATTTTTTGGTCTTGACGTGCTTGTGAAATAGATTCTTTTTTTTTTGTTGTTGTTAAAGACTTGTATATACCCCACCCTCCTGACATACTGTTGTGTAGTGTTAAGTATTAAAAAGAGTAAAGAGTGTTCACACATATACCCTGAGGCGTGTATTGCGAATAGTTCAGTTGTATTTCTCACGTTTTGTAAAAGTTTTTTTTCTATTCATCATCTCTGCTATGGTCGGTACATTTTCCCTTTAGCTTTTTAATGACTGTTTCAAGACCAAAGAGCCTTCCGAAGATGCCAAATATTTTTCTTTTTCTTTTTTTGCTTACGTGTGGGCTGCACTTACGACGAAAGCATGACAAATGCTATATACATGTATAGACCATTCTGTTAATCAAAAGCTACAGAAAAGCATTTTAAAAATTTAGATAGACTAATTTTCGACAGGTTTTTTCAATCGTGACAATACCAGTCCTTTGTATTTTCATAAATTCGGTCATGTTCCATCCAACAAAAGTACATTTTGGACTGAAAGGTGTTAACGGAAAAACAAAGCCTACTTCCTAACTAATTTTTTACAGAAAACTAAATTTTTGAATAGAGGCCCTCATCAATCGGTGCAGACTTACATATTCAGAGCCGGTCCACATAATCAGAGCCCTTCTTTATTTTCATAATTTTTTGTGCTATTTCAATTCTTTAACAGCAGTGAATATAACATTTCAAGACATTAATTCACGCTTTTGGGACAGCAAGACTCTCTTTTAATTGCCAATTATATGGTAATAATAGACTGAATTTAGGTTCGTGACGTATTATTTTAGCTAAGGTCAATCCACGCCACAAATGATTCAGACAACATCGTACACTTGTTACAACTTTCCGTAGTGTAGAAAACACGTTGAAAGACCAGAGCATTGCATGACAATCTCCTTTTTTGGAATTTCAAAGACATAAGAACGCATGATTACAAATGATGTTAAGCTTACCTGTTTTTTTTTTTGTTGTTTTTCAGCCGACATCTTCAGAAACGGAAGACCAACACAACATTTTCTCGTCAGAGCCATTGGCTCTGAATATGAAGTTTCCTACCCGTGATGTGCTCTGTGCAAAATAAAGCACCAATACATGCGAAGCTCCCGCTGGGTTTCTATCCAGCGCTACTCTTGTTGGGTGGGAAACATGTCTCCGAAAAGCATCCCACCAGAACGGGGATCGAACCTCAGACCTTCCTTCTGGTAGTCAAGCCGGCTACTAAGCCACCTATCCACTCGAAAATCATGCGCCAAACGAGTTCATTACATGTACATAGTTTGGTTAATTATCTATCTTTTAACATTTTCCACAACTGTTAAAAATCAGTCATCGACAAAAAAAAAAAAAAAAAAACAAAAAAAACAAGAGGACCATGATGGTCCTGTATCGCTCACTTGAGTACTAAGCAGTAAAGGTCTAAAATGAAGATAAATACCAAATATTGAGGTTAGGTTCAAGGCCAAATGATAATGAAACAAAAGCGGCAAATTGTAGCAAGATATGCCCATCCCACCGCCAGTTGTCGAGGAGGTATAATAACTGCAAAGGGTAGGTAATGCAAAAAACATGTTTGCCAAGTCTCAAGTCAATTTGACATGAGACTTCAAAGTTTCATTCCGGACAAGCAAGAAATACTGTAAAAATGAAGATCAAAGTGGAATTACTCAAAATCCGCGCTAGGTAGAGTTATTGTTCTTGCGCACAGTACTCGGTAATATTGCAACAAACATGCATACCAAATTTGAAGTCGTTCTGACTTGAGATGACAAAGTTATATTCCAGACTAGCGCTAAATGCTGTAAAAATGACGATCAAAGGGAAATAACTCAAAGATAGCGCGAGGTAGAGTTAGAATTCTTGTGCACTGCACTTCCAAATATTGCAACAAATAAGCATACCATATTTCAAGTCATTCCTACTTAAGATGACAAAGTTTTGCTCCGGACAAGCGAGAAATGCTATAAAAATGAAGGTCAAAGGGGGAATAACTCAAAATTCGTGCTAGGAAGAGTTATGGTTTTTGTGCACTGCACTCTGTAATTTTTCAACAATGATGCATACCAAATTTAAGATGTTCAGGCTAGAGATGACAAAATTATATTCCGGACAAGCAGAAAATGCTGTAAAAATGACGATCAAAGGGAAATAACTCATAGATAGTACAAGGTAGAGTTATATTTCTTTCACACTGCACTTCTTATTATTGCAACAAACACAAATGCCAAGTTTCAAGTCAATCGGACTGGAGATGACAAAGTTATGCTCCGGACAAAGAACTATTCTATAGAACTTTCTAATTCAAGGGCAAATAACTTCAGTTGTTCTGGTCCGATTAGACCCATAATCAAACTCATCTGAGATCTTATGGTCATAAGTATTTTGACCAAGTTTGATGCTGATTGGTTAAAAATTGTAGATGCTAGAGTGTAAACAAAGTCAAATATAGCAATTTTTCTTATTCAAGGGTAAATAACTCCAGTTGTTCTGGTCCAATTAGGCCCATAATCGAACTCATCCGAGATCTTATGGTCATATATATTTTGACCAAGTTTGGTACTGATTGGTGAAAAATTGTAGATGCTAGAGTGTAAACAAAGTCAAATATAGCAATTTTTCTAATTCAAGGGCAAATAACTCCAGTTGTTCTGGTCCGATTAGATCCATAATCGAACTCATCCGAGATCTTATGGTCATACATATTTTGACCAAGTTTGGTGCTGATTGGTTAATATTTGTAGATGCTAGAGTGTAAACAAAAAAATGTGAACGGACGGACGACGGACGGACAGACGGACGGACGACGGACACCGACGGACGGTGAGTGATCACGATAGCTCATCCTGAGCACTTCGTGCTCAGGTGAGCTAAAAACAGTCATCGACAATCATTATCCTCCGCTAGGTGGTATTTTCCTAATTAATACCTACCCGATTTGGGCGTTCTGGGTACAGAACCGGACTACCTAACAAAATGTCAATAGATACAGCGAAATTCACAATTAAACAGACGTAAATTCAAAACAATGCAATCTGGTACGATTCATCCATCCATGGTTAGCAGCATACAACCTATGCACCAGTCATTTATAAACACAGCTCGTACAGCCCCATGGCTTGGAAAATAGCCCAGACATTTCTCGTTGATAAGTCTGTGTGGAAAAACCCTGCACCTCAAGTCTTCATTGCCCACAATCCAATAGACAAGTAGAAAGAACAATTAGGACTATAAAAATTTCATCAAAAAGGCAAATGATCCTTATCTCTCTATGTTGTATCATCATTATAGACCTACAGAAGGACTTTCACCTGCTCAGCTGTAAAAGGGTTAAATGTTTGTTTGTTTGAATAGAGTTTTACGCCGCTTTTAACATTATTTCAGTCATATCACGGCAATAGCTCACATATTCATGTATTTCCTGAGTTTCACAAGTACTAGGTTGGGGCTCTGAAGTGTCTTGCTTAAGGACAATGGGTCGAATGCTTAGAACTAATTTACGAATAGCCAAAAGCCTGTTAAAACCAGAAAATTTACCAAATGTATCTAAAAATTGAAAACTGAACAGAAAAAAGAACAAGAGCTTCGCAAAGCGGCACATATACACTCAAAGGGGCTTGTCAGTGAAATGGCTTAACATCTGCAGATATCCAAATTTTAAAAGTCACATGCACAACTACACATCATAGAGATTCATTGTGGTAAGTTTGATCTTATTTCAATGAAAACTGTAGGAGGAGTTGCGCGCACAAGAAATTGCTAACGGACGGACGGACAGACGGACAGACAGACGGACGACCGGGGCCATAACATAATATGACCCTTCGGCCGTATAAAAAGGAGAACTACGACAAACATGCTGAACGTAAGTTAAAATCGCTGAAAATGGGAGAAAACATGTTTATAAACAAAAAAAAATACATGGAAATATGGAATTGTTGACAAAGAACATCAGTCACCAAAATCAGATGTGGTAAAAACAAAGGAGGGTAAACAATATCGGCGAAATCGCAAACACATTAGACCAGCAAAATCTAAATCAGATCTTGAGTCCTATGAAGAAATAGTTGACCGATTGATTGTATGGTGTCTAACGCCGTTTTCAACATTATTTCAGTTATCGCGGCGGGCAGTGCACCTATCCGTGCTTTCCTGAGTTCTCTTTTACTAGTACTCCACACAAATTTCTTTCCAAGCCACTGGCTGCTTTTTCCACATAACCATCGTCGAAACAATGGTCAGCAGTGAGAGAGGAATGAATCCAGTCGCAATAACTAACATCGAAAAGAAATTGGCTGAACCAGGGATCGAACCCACGACCCCCCTGTTCTCAAGTCCAGCACACTACCGACTGAGCTACCGGGACTCAACGATTTACCAAGAGAAAATACCCCAGCAAGACGGAGGCACAACCAAAATAATGAAGGCCAACAATCTTCTAAACCGTAAGTACAAATCGGGGAGAACTGTAAAGCTTCCAGACAGATACTCATACCGAGAGAAAATCATAATTGTTATAGTCAAATTGTCATTCAAAATGTGTGCAGTCTGGAAATAAGTTCTTAATCCTTAAAGGGCCTTTCACTGGTATAGTTGCATTAGCGGCCAGAATAGATCAAGATCAAAACATGCAGCCTGATCTTTGATCTACACTTTCCACTTTGCTGAAACAATACAAACAAAAAGCAACCATGAAATTACAATTATCTAGGACTTATTTTAGATTGAAAATGTCGTTTGGGGTTAAGACGTGTTAAGACCATAGGCCACTGAAACCCCATTGGTCTATCATGGGATACCGATTTCGTTATCGGACACCTTACTATAAATAGCACACTGGTGAATGCCTCTACATCGTACAACATAGAGGCAGTCGCCACTGTGCTTTTTATAGTAACGGTAGTATTGAAATTTCACTGGTGGATTTGAAACGGAAACAATGTTCGATGGCTAAACGTTCAAAAGAAAATGACATACATGTTTACATTTATAACCTGACAAAAGGATAATGAATAAATGAATCAGGCTAACCTCTGTACTAAGCTGAAATAAATTAGTTAACAGTTACTCCTAATCAAGACTGATTTATTGCCTCAGCCACCCACCTGGTTAGTTATCCTTATCACCTGAATTGCTGGATGAAGGGTCAATTACAACTGATTATTTTACTTTTATTGCAGAAGTTATATTCGTTTAATGATTGATCTAATTCATAGACAATTTCATTATTTTTTTTTTTCTTTAAAAGAAGGAAAATGTAAATTATTGGCTTGTCAGTTAACTTTGTATAATGTTTATACAAATAAGATACAAATAGTTAGAGAGTAGATAAAATACTGAGTGAGTGATAAATGCTGGATTGTTATTTCTTAACCTATGTATTAGTAAAGTACAATACGTGAAAGCACACATTCACCATACCCACTTATGGAAACTTATTGCCACTTGGCTTGTTTAAAATTATAAAATACATATACTGGTTTGTATGGCGACTTTCAAGAAAGGCTCCAAAGACCAGTTTAAATAGTTTGCAAAAGAAGCATTAGAAATTATGAGAACAAATTAATATATAAGAATGTAGATTGGGAGAAGGAAGCATATAATATCCCTTTCTCTGACTGGAATCTTATCAAAATAGCACATCCAGATGCACATCCAGCCAATCCCTATGTAAAACCAGTCAAAGGGTATAATTACAAAGAAATATTGATAAATCCAACATAAAAATTAAAAACAGCACTGCATTCGTGCCAATGCTCGGTTTCAGTTGTTTGATTTTCAAAGAAAATTTGAAGTTGAAAAAAGGGCATAACTGTGTCAAAAGACTTTGATGGTTATCTGCCTTTGTTGTATGGGCTCCTCTTTTGATAGTGATCAATTTGTCTGTGTTTGAAGTAAATATCTTCTGAAATAACAGATATTATAAAATGTCTCATGCTTTTTGAAAATTTTAAGTCGAAAAAGGGG
Source organism: Hippopus hippopus (assembly GCA_946811185.2). Lineage (NCBI taxonomy): Eukaryota > Metazoa > Mollusca > Bivalvia > Cardiida > Cardiidae > Hippopus > Hippopus hippopus. The sequence continues at coordinate 56,200,123 of OX328106.1, read as the reverse complement.
CATAATTGTGTCAAAATATTTTGATGGTTGCCTTCCCCTATTGTATGGGTTTCCCTTTTGATAATCAACAACTTGTCTGAGTTTGAAGTAAATATCTTCAGTAATATTTATAACAGATTTTATAAAATTTCAAAGCTTTTGGACGATGACAATGCAAACAATAACGCCAGGACTACATCAATACCTCAAAATTTTCTTAAAAACCCAATCATTTAGGCCACATGTTCACTTGTATATTGTTGTCTTTCAATACGGATAGATTTAAAATTTTGTCTTCTAATAAAGAGTTAAAATATTAACCTTTACCATACAAGCCCAACTTTTGACAACTCTGAAAGAGAAGGCCTTTGAAAACATTGTGGGAAAAGGAGAAAATGCTGGTAACCAGCATTTTCTTCTTTTCCTACAATGTTTTCAACCCAACAAAAGACAGAAATCATTAATCTAGCAACATTTGTCGTCTGCAAATGCTTTGAATCTGGTCAAGTCCGAAAGTCAAAGAGTTAAGATTGCATTGTATCTGATACAAAACACGAGGGAAAATTATTTCACAACACTTCTAAGTCAGGGCTTTTTATATTCAATTATTAGCCCGCTGTTTGGGCTTTCTTTTTCATCTATTTCTTTTTCTATTCACTACTCCTCCACTAGAGCCCCTTGGTTCCTCATGAAAATGCTCAGCCTGGTTATTAAAATTTTCACGTTGGTCTATGAATCTAAAACAGCCATCAGAATGAGGTCTTTGGTTATATCCTCTGACATGAAAAGTTCATGTTCTTTACCAGGTCTTCTCTCTTGACTTTTATAGACTTAACTATATTCTCCGCCATGTTGACTGTAATGGTCAACTTCACTGATAATCACTAAGGTAGAGGTTAGATTGTCTCTCCCATTGAGTAACCCCCCCCTCCCCCCATAATGCTCATTGCCATTGTTATATGTCCTACACTGATAACCCCCATAGCCACTGTTATATGGCCTCCCTTGATAACCACCTCTCCACTGATGGCCACCATGATCATTGCCCCTTTGTCTTCCCTGATGAGGTCTACAATTGGAATTAAATTGTCTCCCCTGATGAGTGTGATGATTTGAGTTTAACTGTCTGTCCCGAATGCTGCTATTGTTTAGTTCAAATTGTCTCCCCTGGTGTCACCAGGACCAGAGTTACCTCTTCGACCTGCAAATCTTTTATGAGGTCTCCTACAATGACAAAAAGAGATGTTCAGCCAGTTTTTAATCCACTAAATCTTCATTTTATCAAAATATAATCATTCTTGAATCTTTATGCCACATATTGCCCATAATGGTTTCAAGAATGCATAGATTACAACCAATAGAAAAAGCATTTTATTTTATGGAGACAATGAAAGAAATCACTATATTGTGATGATTCAAATTCTAATCAAAAGATATCCAATATTATCCCTTACACAATATACCTGTATATTGGTTATTTATCTATGTTAACATAGCTAAATTCTGAACCACTCTACAGTCTTTCAAATTTTAACAATGTTTTTTTTTTGTCTCTCTGGCTGTAAGGATGTATCTTTAATATCAGCCCAGATTTATGAGTAGAATAATCATAACTTATTAATTCTAATACCCTACAAAAAGTTTTATACTACAAAATTTTTGTCTGTTTTGGACAAACTATTTCAGAAAGTATATACTTAATGGTGTAGGGCAAAGACTAAAGGTTTGCTCTCTGGTGCAAGTACCTCTAAACCCTTTCTAAAAAATTTCATCACATCATAATCATTCTTGTACATGTATCTTCATGCCAAATGCTGCCCCTGAGGGATGCAAGAATGCATAGATTAAAACTGTTAGAAAATATATTTTATTTTCTAGGGGCCATCCAAAAAATCACTGTTGTGGCATTTATGGTTTTAAATCAAAGATTTCTGATACATATATTTATCCCTTACAAAATATATGTAAGCAATTATTCCATGTTTACACAGCTGACTAAATTCTGATCCATTCATCAGCCCGTTAAATTTTTACGCTGCTTTTTCTCTATAGCTATAAGGATGTATCTTTAAAGCACAAAAATACTCCTTCAGAACTGCAAGAACTCAAGGATAATACATGCATATAATTTCTTGGCTTTCATGTCATCAAAGTAACAATGTGACCAACAATATTTAAGTGTTTGTCTTCAAATATTTTAAATTTTAACAAGCCTAAAATCGCAATGCTTGGCAAAGATAATGATCTTTATATTTTATACTGAAAAATCAGTAAATAATTTTTTTATCTTGCTAAATGTACAATGTTTTACATAAGAGCAGATCCCTTTGCCATGCTCTTGCTTAAGGGTTTGATGCATCTCCATGATTCATCATATCAAAGAAATCACATAATTGTCCGACAACTGACTGAATCATGAGATTACACTGTACCTAGACAGAAAGAGCATTTACCGGCAGCAAACAGTTTTGACCCATGTCAGCCTATAAGGACTGGGCAGGCTAACATGGATCAGTACTTTTTGCAGATGCATTAAGCCCCCAATTTTAATAGAGCATGGTTCATTTGTATTGACAAATAAGCCCCAAGAGTGGGGAATACATACTTTTTGCAGATGTCTTAAGCCTCCCTTTTAACCCTTGAAACGCCTTAAGGGCACAACTATAGCCACCTTTGCGGCTAGTGTAGATCAATGATCAGGCTGCACAAAATGTGCAGCCTGATCTTTGATCTACACCGTCCGCTTTGCTGAAACACTGTAGACAAAAGCAACCATGAAACTGCAATTATTTCTGTCACATTTCTACGATGAAAATGTCTGATCGGTTTATTCGGTACTCTATGGGTAAACAGAGCATGGCTCATTTGTATTGGAAAAGAGCCCCAAGAGTAGGGATCCACTACAAGCGGAGAATTACATTTGTGGATATCAGTATATGGTTTGCTGATTTTTCCTTGATACAACTGCGAACCGTTTTTGGTATCAATTGCAAACTCTAATTTTTATGACTTTTTCAGATAATTAATAATATTAACCATTTTATATCCGAAATATGTAGCAAAAAAACCCAAATGTAATCTGCCCACTTCAAGTGCTTACCCTCCTCCTCTTCTTCTTCTTAGATCTTTAAGATAATTCTCTATTTCAATACTGTATCCTCTGGCACTACGAAAATCTGTGAAGATTACAGAAATATTTCAAGTGTATGAAAATGCATTTCTTGGACAAAAACCTAGAAATTTTTCTACACAGGTTTTGTTACATTCAAATTCATCACATTTAATCTTTTACACACAATCCCAACGACCGAGTGAAAGACAGTTTTTGAAAACATTGTGGGAAAAGGAGAATATGCTGGCAACCAGCATTTTCTACTTTACCCACCATGTTTTCATTCCTATAAAAAAAAACAACTTTTAACATTTGAATCAGTTATCTTGTCTTCTGAAAATGCTTTCAATTTGGACCAGTCTCAATTTTTTTGTTTGGTAGAGTTAAATAAGTTATGATGACAAAGTACCTTATCTGTCAGTCAAAACTTGTCATTATGTTTACTGTACAGGTTCGTTTCAGACCAACAATTACAAACTATATCTTTCGCGAAGCGGACAAATATCCTCCACCAGCACCTTGTCACTGAAGCAGCACATCAGAGAACGGAAATGATTGTCAAAACAAAAATCAAAGGTGACCATGACATTTGACTTATTCAAAAAACAACAGGGTACCATCTTAGGTCATGAGCAACACTTGTATAAAGTTACAGGGTCCTGGGTCAAACAGCTATTTGGTTAGAGCACAAAAATGATTTTCAAACCAAGTTCACCTGTGATCCTGACCTTTGACACATGTGATCCAAAAGCAATAAGGCACCTCCTTGGGTCATGAGCAATACTTGTATAAAGTTTCTGGGTCCTAGGTCAGACAGCTTTTGAGTAAGAGCACGGACAAGATGAACGGACGGATAGACAGACAGACATGGTGAAACCAGTATACCCCCTTTACTTCATAGGTGGGGGTATAATTAGACAGAGGACAAACTTTGACTGAAAGAAAAAATGTTTTTTTACTGTATGGAAAACATTGTGGGAATTTTCTCTAAAGCTGTTGAAATATGGGGTGTAAAGAAGTTGTATTGTTTGGTAATATGATTTGTTTGTATTGGAGTTCAACAACATTTTAACAGCTTTGGTCGTGTCATGACAGACAATGCACCTGCGCATGGTCTTCCAACTTTCTCATACCAGTACTGACACAACTTTCTTTCTAAGCCAATGACTACTTTCTTACATGCATCAGAGGTGAGTGGCGAAAAATTGCCAGAGAGAAAGTTTGCCGCAACCGGATAACGATCCCACAACCACAAGGTCACAAGTCAGATACGCTAACCACTAAGCTACTTGACCAGGTTTCTTGGTAATCTGATAAAAGTTTCACATGCAACTACTAGATCAAAATGACTGAGGCATTTTTTCATAAATGATCTTCAATCTCCAAAATCTGTTGTGTGGGTACTGTTTGGACTTGCCAAAAAAGACATTTGAAATGTTCCCATTATTTCAAGTCCGAGAATTCTCATGTTACAATTCTTTTTTTCATGGTTCAAATTCCCTAACATCAAAAGCTGGTCACAGTGGAGTTAAGGATAAGGCACCCTAATGGAATTCCTGTAACATTGCCTTTCATTGCCATAAAATGTACGGATTGGGCTTAGACTCAGGTAATCCATAATAGATCGGTCGAAAGACGCTGTTTCCCCGCATCGATTACAGATTACCCGAGTCCTAGCCGAATCCGTATGATTTTGGCGATTAAAGGCAATGTTACACAAATCCCATTAGGCTGCCCGAAGTGTGGAGTGTCAACTTGAATCTACACTGTGAGATATAATAATTATGAAAGATACACTTGAATGAAATGGCCTTTAATTAACTACAGTTTATGCTGTATGAAAATGTCTACTTTATCAGTATAACAGAATAACCCTTCAAGCAAAAAGCACAACAAGAGTAGATTGCTTTTGCAAAGAACACAGAACATGCAGTCTGATCTTTCACTCTTATTTGAGAGATACCTTAACTCTTGCCTTACTGTTGAAAACACAAGAGGCTTTTGTGGACAGTGTAGATCAAGATCAGACTGCACAGACAGTGCAGTCTGATCTCCAATCTACACTGTCTACTCTTTTATTCTAGATTATAACTGAAGTGTATCTTTATCTTGCAGCAGAACTGTATTTATAACCATTAAAAAAGTTAAGGTTTTAGCAGATTCAAAAGGTCAAATTCATTTAAACCATGCTGTCAGGGAAGGGAGCTTTAATAGTACATCTACAAAAAGTATCGATCCAGATCAGCCTGTGCAGTGTGCCCAGGGTGACCTGGGTTGAAACTTTTTGTTTTTGATTCTGTCAGTTGTTACACAAGATGGATTTTATGGTCCATAGTTATGGGATGACTTGCTTGATGTCATGCATCATGGACATGCATCAAACTCCTCATGGCTCATCTACTTCATGCTTTGAGGGTTAGGAAAACAGATTTTTGGTTTACAACATAAATTACCTTTTATTGCTTCTTCAGGATCTTTGATACCTTTTTCTATCATGTATCTGAGAAGAAAAATTAAAACAAGTCATGCAAACTTGTTCTGACAAGAAATTTAGCATTTTCAGCTAATTGATACTTTTTATTGCTAATTAGTACATGTACCACTTTTTTGACTCTATGATGAAGAATGTTTCATTTTAACTCATTGTTTCACAAATATAAATTTATATGCCATAGTTGATGACAGAGTTTTATGCCTCTGTAGTTGGCAGCTTTAGTAATATGTTATAGGTAAGGATAAAATTTGCTTGTTAAAATGAATTGCTCTTTTTTTCTTTAGAAGCTTTCTAAAAATTTCCAATATTTTTCAGTTGAGCTGCCATGCCTGGTAATCAGCATTTTCTCATGTTTTCTACTTTTTTCAGACAAAATCCATCATTTGAGCAACATTTGATTAATTGTCTGCAAATGCTTTCAATATGAACCAGTCTGAAATTATATAATTATGAAAAGGAATAAGCAGTCACAATTGCTGCTGCATTTAATTTCCACGCAAAAAACATATATATAGAAACTAAGGACGTAATCAACAATTGCACTGATCCTTTTGAAACAAACATGTAATGAAGTCTGGAGTAATTTTTCAATGACTGCACCTGCCGAAGACTGAACTTTCTCGGCTGCAGTCGCTTTTAGTGAAAATTCTATGTCAAAAAAGGGGCATAACTGTATCAAATATATACTGACAGTTATCTGTCCCAGTTGTAGTGGTTCCCCTTTTGATAGTTAAAAACTAGTCCAGGTTTGAAGTAAATACCTTCAGAAATAAGAGAGTTATAACAAAATGCCAAAGTTTTGCACGACAACTGTGCAGACCCAGACGACTACAGGCTTATGACAATGCTTCAAGTTTTCTTTGAAAACAGCCTAGCTGAAAATCCTTTAACTCTTTACCGTACAATTCCGAGTTTTAACAACCCTGAGAAAGAAGCCTTTTGAAAAAAAAGTTGTAGGAAAGGGAGACAGTGCTGGGAAGCACCATTTTCTTCTTTTCCTTCAATGTTTTCTACTGTATCAAAGATAAATTCAATTATTTGAGCCTCATTTAAATTGTCATCTGCAAAAGCCTTCAATTTGGACAGGTCTTTATCTTTTGACATGCGATAGCAATCAGATCAAACTTAACGATGCACTTAAAAGTAACATACAATGTCATGGACATAATCAAGTCATTTAGCCTTCATACAAATGTGACTGCTTGTAGATCTCATGTAGCAGAAATCTGATCGCTCAAATTAGCCATCAGAAATTCTGCTACCCTGTTTTTTCAAGACATAACTGATTCAGCCATTACTTAATCCTTTACCACACATTGCCAAGTTTTAACGACCCTCAGGAAAAAGGCTTATGAAAACATTGTGAGAAAAAGAGAAAATGCTGGTAACCAGCATTTTTTCCCTTTCCCACTATGTTTTCTACCCTTTCAAAGACATCTGATTTGATGTCTGCAAAAATATGCTTTTGAATTGGACAAGTCTAGAATTTTGTTGTTTGGCAAAGAATTAACTCTTTCAAAAATGACAAATTTTAGACTTGTCCAAATTTGAAACATCTGCAGATGACAAATACAAAATTTTGTACAATTGAGCGTAAGTTCTATGATATGGTAAAAAGCACTGTGGGAAAAGGAGGTATTGTTTGTTACCAGCATTTTTCTCCTTTTACCACAATATTTAAAAAAAAAGGCTTCTAACTCAGGGCTGTTAAAACTCAGGATTATGTAGTGATGGGTTAAAAGGTATGGAGAGTGTTTACATCATTTCATTTTTGGGTATTCTAGATTTAACTGTATCTGATTTTGCACTCACCTGCAAACCATATATCCAGTTCTGTTGACCCCATGTGTGCAGTGAACTCCAATCAAACCATCTGTAAATTATAGAAACATTTCAATTATATAAACTTGCTTGCATGTTTGTTTGTTTGAATGGGGTTTTGTGTTGCTTTCAACATTATTGTAGTTATAAACCACTCATGTCATTCTTGGGTTTCATCTTGCCAAAGGATGCTTACACACTCCAATGTTACCACAGCCAACACTGGAAATCAACCTGAGGATTTCTTGAATAGAAATCCCAAACATTAAAGCCCCAATAGCAGCCAAAAGTAACCAATACAGGTGTTAAAATACATGTAAATTTAACTTGTACCATATGTTAGTCGCTGGCAGAAAAATGGATTTTAAAAGTAGGTCAGAAGTTGCCAAGTCACTCTACTTTGGTTTTCTTTTTACCTGGTTTTTTAAATTCATTAATCTGCCCCTAAATAACACTTTGACCTCCTGTACAATAACAGATTGTCATCTTCACAGTAATTTCCATACTTTCAAAAAGGTATGATTAAATTCAAATTCACTTTAACCACAGCATTGTTTACTTTGGCCGCTATTAGGGCTTTAAGCATCAGTCACAAATAACCCCAAATTCAAATGTGTTCACATAACAGGTCATTACAATATTTTTTAAAAGCAGCCACCTCTCAAAGTCTGTCCTTAAATTTCAGATCATTAATGTAATTGATTGATTGATTTAATGGTGTCAAGTGCCGTTTTCAACATTTTTTTCAGTTATATTGCGATATGCCAGTACACCTATCCATGCTTTCCTGGAGTTTCTGTTACTGAGTTTCTGTTCTGTTCATCGCACAATATTCTTCCCAAGCCACAAACAATGATCAGCTGTTAGAGAGGAATGAATTCTGTCGCAATGACTATTATCAATCCTCGGAAAGAAATTGGCCGAGCTGGGGATTCAAAGCAGTGACCCCCTGTTCTCAAGTCCTGTAACCTACAGACATCGTTATTCATGTGAGTGTTCACAACAACAACTGAAATGTTCTGCATGTTCTTGTTCCCAGTCTTATTACTTTACACATTATGGGCATGAAGACTAACAATATGGCACCACATTCATCAACCAGGATTAATAAGCCATGCTCTGGCAAAAGGGGGCTTATTGCATCCCCTCCCATACCAAGCAAATAATAATATAATTATAGATCCATAGAATCCATTTTATCTAACAACCAACTGAATCATGAGGTACACTGGTCCTTTGACATGCAGAAAATTTATTAAAAACAAAAAGTTTCTGTCCAGGTCAGCCTGCAGGCTGCACAGGCTGACCTTGGTTGAAACTTTTTGCACAAGCATTAAGCCCCCTTTTCACAGAGCCTGGCTCAAATCCTATCTGATTCAAAATCTAAATTCAAAGGTAACAACTCATATTGGCTCATACAGGCTGTCTCTGCCAATCAGATAGCATTGTCTTGGAATTTTTGAAATCGTTACAAATTTTCGAAGAATTTGTAAAAATAAACAAGTCTCCAGATAACCAGATGTAGCAATTCTGCTCAATGATTTTCACTCCATAGAAAAAAAATATATAAATGTTGCTTTTTATAAGCTGTGTTTGACAGAGTATCTGCACTTAGAAGGCAGTGCAGATCCACTTTCTAAATGTGATCTTGATCTGCCCTGTGTGCAAAAAAAAATCTAGAACTACCCACTGCATTAATACAGTAGCCCAAGGTCTTATGGTTAGTAACAAGAAGATTTCTAAAGTTTTCAGTATAATTGTAAGCTCATGTAAAACTTGTGACCTCTGTGGTGGGGCCAATTTTGACTTCAAGACTATAATTTGAAGACAATCGGTAGAGGTCTATTAGATAAAGCTATATGCCAAATTTGGTAGCCTTGGGCCTTATGGTTTCAGACAAGAAGATTTTCAATGATTTTCAATATTTTTCAGTTTTGTTGCCATGGCAACCAGAGTTTTTGAAGGAATCAAATTCTTTAAAAAAAAATCTGAAGAGGACCATGACAGGATCATTTCTGTGAAGTATCTGTAAAGTATTGGATGGGTAGCTTCAGAGAAGAAGACGTTTGAAACAATAGTTAACGCACGCACACACAAACGCACGCACAGATGATGCATGGATGCACGCACGATGGACACCAGGCCATGACATAAGCCAGCTGGCCTTTGGCCAGTGGAGCTAAAAACATTCTGACAATGCTAACTAGAGGCGCTTGAGCACCTGTATCGCTCCACAGGCCTGATATTTCTATAATGGCGAAAGGAAGTTTTTAACAATTATCATTCAATCCTGCATTTTAGCTCACTGAAGAAACAATTTGGTAGACAACCACCATAGGAACTTACCTGCAAAACAACAATGAAATCCAATGAATAGTTTTAGAGAAGAAATTTTTCAAAGATTTTACTTTATACCATAAAAGGAAAATGAGTCTCCCATAAAAGCCATGTTTTTTGACAGATCTTTTTTTTTTTAAGGAATTCTGTAAACCTGTATCTAAGGAACATTCCTGCAAAATAATAATGCTATCCAAATAGCGGTTTGGGAGGAGAAGACTTTTAAAGGTTTTTTACTTTGGTTGCCATGGTAACCAGAATTCTTCATGGAACACAATTATTTGAAGGAATTTGAAAGAGGACCACCAAAGGAACATTCCTGTGAAATTTGGTAAAAATCCAGTCAATAGTTTCTGAGGAGAAGTTTTTTAAAGAAAAAGTTTACGGACGCACGGACGCACGCACGGACGAACGAATGGATGGACGGACGGACGCACGACTGACACAACGCCATGACAATAGCTCGCTGGCCTTCGGCCAGTGGAGGTAAAAATTAATATTTTCCATTGTGTTAAAAAACAAAACTTTTCTTCCCTTCAAGTGTCTGTCCTTTTTGTAACTTATGACAGTTTTTGTGGATAAAAAAATGTCTATGCTGTAAAGATATTTAAGTATATTAGATTTTCGGTTACTGAAAGAAGCTTTACTATAAAGAATCATGTCTTACCTGCATTCTTCTCCAAAAAAGAGTCTACAGCATTACAGAAGCTGTAATAAGATGAAAAAAAAGCAGGATTGATTGATTTTATTGATTGATTGATTGACTGAATTGGAGTTTAAGACTGTTTTAACAGCTTAGGTCATATCACGGCAGTCAGTGCACCTACGCATAAGTTTCCTGGCTTTCTCACACCAGTACTGACTAGCTTGGGAAGAATATTGTGTAAAGTACTGGTTACAGAAACTCCAGGAAAGCATGGATAGGTGCACTGGCCAGTGGCCACTGCGATATAGTTGAAATAATATTGACAAAACAAAACTGAGTTTTAACAACCCTGAAGAATTAAACTTTTGAAAACATTGTGGGAAAATGCTCATAACCAGCATTTTCTCCATTTCGCACAATGTCTTCTGCTCTTTCAGACACAAATCCCATCAATGAAGCCATATTTAAGTGTCATCTGCAAATCCTTTCAATTTGGACCAGTATAATATTTTCTTGCTTGGTAACACCATACAACCAATCAGTCAATTTTAAGAACTTCATCTTACCTTTCAACTTTGGTATCTTCCGGTATACGTGCTTCTTTATGACCCTTCACACTTATTTTTTCATACAAGACCCCATTCTTCTCAAACTCTGTCCTGTCAGTATATTTGTCTGTGTTTGTCAAATCAATCAATAGTCCGAGCTTAAGGTTCCTTTCCTTCAAGGTTTTTAAAAGTCTCGTGGGTGTGAACCTGTGAATAATCATGACAAAAACCCTTTATCACACAATCCCAAGTTTTAACGACCCTCTAGAAAATGACCTTTGAAAACATGCGAAAAGGAGACAATGCTGGTAACCATCATTTTTTCTTTTCCCAACAATGTTTTCTGCCCTGTGATAATCAAATTTCATTTTTTAAGTCACATTTATTTTGTTGTCTGCAAATGCTTTCAATTTGGACAAGTCTCAAACTCTGTCGTTTGGTAAAGATAATCAGGGCCCATAATCACCAACTGTCAATCTTTTCAATCTTAGTCTTATTCTAGATTTAAAAAGTAACACAACTTTTTATTGGCTAAACCAGTCACAAATTTCTTTTGAATAAGCCCAAGAATATTCTCAAGAAGGTGAACACAGACTTTAATTGAAAATTTTGGAAAATACATATCCAGGGTTATTCATGTCATTCTAAATGCATACCGGAATTCTAAATTCAAGACTTGCCATTTGATTGGCTGAAACATTCTGACACATGGAACATTCTTGAGACCTTACCAGAGAATATAAAAAAAATATGGCGATCATTCTTAATGTACAGTAAAACAACGATACATTATTAGTTGTATGGTCAGGTGGCAGGGGACTTGGAAACTTGTTCACGGCTGTGGAGAATAATGTCGCCCCGAGCCGAAGTTTTACCATTCCAATGTGTGTTAAGCGAAATTTACCTGGTTTTTTGGTTTAAAAAATTGAGTACGCTGACGAGGTAGAATTACCCTTCTTAGTGCCCCAATTCAATGAAAACTGACGTCACTGGGAACTGACGTCACTGAAACCTTGGATATACATGCTAAAACGTGCAGCTTGGCGCATAATCTTGATGGTAATCTTGATCGACGCCGCCAATTTGGATGTTGTGTTGAAAGTGTAGTCATGTATACGGGGCTCCCGAAAGGGAAACTGCTTTTACGTGGGTTTTGCCAGTGGACATGATATATATGTTCGGGGCATATTATCCAATCAGATCACGAGAAATTTCTTTGCAGTATAATAAGTATTTATTCTCTTTTAAACTTTTTACAGGATAAAACTTTTGGCTCCGCAAAATTTAAAGCACTTGCAGACATCAAAATATATCTTGTTCATTGGATTCATCAATGAAAAGGTAATAAATATTGTTGAAAGTGGAAATTAAGCTTGTTACCACCACTTTTAAATTTGTTTTTGGAAGGTTAGAAAACATTGTTGTAGTTACCAGCATTTTCTGTTTTTCCCTCAATGTTTTCAGAGGCCTTCTTTCTCAGGGTCTATAAAACTCAGGATTGTGTGGTAAACGATTAATACATATATATGTGAAACTACCAAAAGGAGACATTCATTCACTATTGTGATGACAAATTTCTCTCTTTGCCACAATGTCTCCAAAACTGGTTTAGTCCTAGACAAAGGGAAGCAAAAGGGGAAAATATTATCTGAAGGAGAAACAAGTTGCAGTAATCAACTTTCAGTAAATACTTACTTTTGGCCTCCTGGAACCGATATTGTCTATAAAGTAAACAACAAAATTATATAAGTAACAAAATGTTGACAGTATCAATTTAGACATTGTCCATTTTAATTGTTTTAGTTTGTTATTAGGTGACAAAATTTAAGTCACATCCACTAACTCTTACCACATGACAAAAATGTAGACTTTTCCAAATTGAAAACATTTGCAGACGACAATTAAAATGCAGCTCAAATAATGATTTCGGTATTTTAAGGGGTAGAAAACATTGTAGGAAAAGGAGAAAATGCTGGTTACTAGCATTTACTCCTCTTCCCTTAGTGTGTTCAAAAGGCTTCTCTCTCAGGGTCATCAAAACTCAGGATTGTGTGGTAAAGGTTTAAAAACATTTTGCAGACAACATAAAAAGACATGATCATGTGAGTTGTCTCTGAAATGTTAAAAGAAATTGTGATTTCCCACAGTGTTTTCAAAAGCTGTCTTCTCAGGGTTGATAAAACTTGAGATTGTATAAATTAAAAGAGATGTTATTAAAAGCTAAAAGTAAGCATACTGATGCACAACAGACACTATTCCATGATGTGAGAGTTTTTGTCATAGGCCTAAGTCCTCAGTGAATCAGTGTAGACAACTAGTATTATCAGATTTGACATTCTGTTTGGTCATATTTAGTTCTATACTACTGTACAGAAGCACCAAGTTAACTGCAGCATGCAAAGAAAAGAATTAAATAAGAGCACTGCATGCTGTTGCAATCACTCCACTGCATTTACTTTCAGTGAGAATTCTTTGTTGAAAAAAGAGGCATAACTGTGCCAAAATAGTTTGATGGTTATCTGCCTCTGTTGTATGGGTGCCTGTTTCCATAGTTAAAATAACTAATCCAATTCTAAAGTAAATATCTTAAGTTTTACAGAGATATTATGAAATTTCAATTTTAAGACAGTCCAAAGTCAAAAAAAGGCTAAAACTATGTCAAAAATATTTTGATGGTTACCTGCACCTATTGTATGGGTATCCCTTTTGATAGTTAACAACTAGTCCCAATTTGAAGTAAATACCTCCATTAATTACAGAGATATTGTAAAATGTAAAAGTTTTTGCATGACAACGCAGACAGAGTCTGGGCTGTAACAAAACCTCAATGTTTTCTTCAAAACAGCCGAACTAAACATGTCTATTTACATACCTTGCCAGCTAAACATCTGCCACAGGTTCTATTAAAAAGTTTCCATATTTTTTATCAAAACTGTTATGTAGTACTGATATCTGCTATACTGACTCTGAATATGACTTACTTCCTTCAAAGGTGCTTTAAATGGTATAAACCGTGTTCCTTCTATGACTTCACCTATGTTGGAATATTTATCCCACCTACACAAAGTAGAAATGAAAACTGGAGAAACAAAGCAATACAGTGAAAACTTTAACTTCTCTCTGAACTGCAAATACTTTTTTCTTGTGTTGGTTACAGATTTAGGAAAACATTGCGGGGCCAGTTGTTTAACTCTTTACCAAACAATCTCCAGTTTTAAAATATTGTAGAAAAAGGAGAAAATGTGGGTACCTTTTCCCACAATGTTGTCTGTCCTTTCAGAGCCAAATCCCATCATTTGAATTGCATTGCATAATTATGTCCTCTGCTAATGCTTTCAAGTTGGACAGATGTAATTTTTGTTATATGGTATAGAGTTGAAAATACACATATCATTTAATATGACAATTTATGGTGGCATATTTCTGGCACGAGTTACAAGATAGCTATCATGATAATTCTAGAAAACTATCGCGATAAATAAAGTTTCCTGGAAATTTTATCGAGATAGTGAAAAGCTTCTTGAAAAAAATATCACGATAAACTTTTTTAATTTAAGACAAAATTTTTCAATCGTGCATGAAGCTGACATTCGAGATAGTGTTATCGAGATAGTTCTATCTGTTTCTTGACATCTATAAATAGAAAATTTATCATTTGGATGAACTCGGTAGTTTTTTACTTCACAAGATTGCAGTAAGGAAAAATTCGAATCATTGTAGCTTAATTGGTAAATTTGACAAGACTGGTTCCAAATGAACAGAAGTCTGTAAAATCTCTTACGAACATGAAAGTTCGCTACAAATGCATAACTCAAATACAAACCGCATCTGGCGGGATTCGAACCCATGCGGGCAAATTATCCTCGTTTATCGAGGTTTAAAAGACCAATACCATAACCAGTGAGCCAAAAAGAATTCTCTCCGACACTGTCAGGTATTGATATTATACAGGACAAAGCTATGCAGTAATGACGGAGTGATCTCCCATAACACACCCCCTCTTAAATGTCATCATTTTGATGACAGAAAGCCTAATTAGGCAGTAAGTCTATTAATTAGACAACAAATGGCTCAATGGCCTATCCCGGATGAGCCCCTATCTTACGAACTAAGTCCGTAACAAAGAAACAAATGAACAAACCGCATCTGGCGGGATTCGAACCCGTGCGGGCATATTATCCTCGTTTATCGAGGTTTAAAAGACCAATACCATAACCACTGAGCCAAAGAGAATTCTCTCTGACGCAGTTGTCAGGTATTGATTTTATATGGGAAAGCTATGCAGTAAGGAAGGAGTGATCTCCCGTAACAAATCATACAGACGACTCGAATTGCCTCCTACGAACAACTTTAAAACCATTCAGGGAAAAGGAGAATTCATAAGGTTGTAGACAAAGATGCTCAGAAACTGTATCTAATTATAGATACCGTGAATGTCAGTTGCGGGCACGAAAGAAAAAAAATACCATGATAACAGTTAGAATTATCGCGATATTTTTTAGATAATATTTCCAGGAAAGTTTGTTTTATAACGATAGTTCTCTTAAATTATTGCAATAGCTATCTCGTATCTCGCGGCAGAAATATGCCACCATACTGTGACAATTTGATCAAGTCTTTAGTCTTTACCAGATGACAAAGTCTTAGACTCGCCCAATTTGCAAGCATTTGTATAAGACAATTTAACCCTTTACTATTTATTCCTGACTTTAAATAACCCTGAGTGAGAAGCCTTTTGAAAACATTTTCAGAAAAGGGGAAAATGATATAAAAGTTTTTATTTTTTTTACAAGCTTTACTCCCGATTCAGGGTCTAGCTCCGATGTTATTTTTGTGATTGTTTCTCCGCTAGACTGCCGCAGCAGCCTTCTTTAAAAGTATCTGGAATGAATACGATTTTACCGGCATCTTTTCAAACGGCTCTATGCGACAAAATTTCCAATGACAGCTAATAAAATGGGCATGGATTGTTAGATAAATGATTAATCTTTATTATCACACAAGCTGTGCTGCAAAATACCAATTAAATCAATGGAAATTTACCTTTTTTCCCAACGTAAATAAATCCAGTGAAATTTGTAAACAACTTACATGGCGACTTCCGTTAAACAGACATGCGCACTCAACGGAATTTGAATTTTGTACAGTCTGGTTCTCTAACCATAACAACCATTTTCGTATAAGGTGCCTTTGTCAACAGTGGAATTCCCAAATGAACCGTCCTGTAGCGTGTCAGAGATACTGCGATTTCTGCCGAGACATGCGCATTGATGATATCGCCATGTTTTGATTTCTGGTGAAGTAGGTCAACGGTTATTTACATTGAAAAGTACAGATTTGCACGAAGGTAAGATTTAGATATTAACTAACATCAGTTTTTTTGTAAAGATTAATCATTTATCTAACAATCCATGCCCATTTTATTAGCTGTCATTGGAAATTTTTTTTTTTTCGCATAGAGCCGTTTGAAAAGATGCCGGTAAAATCGTATTCATTCCAGATACTTTTAAAGAAGGCTGCTGCGGGAGTCTAGCGGAGAAACAATCACAAAAATAACATCGGAGCTAGACCCCGAATTGGGAGTATACAAGCTTATACTCAAACATTGGGCCATCCTGTGAATTTATAAAACTACTCTCCAGAAAAGTTTGTTACTCCATAAAAATAAACAAGTGGAATGAGCGTACTGAAACGGTCTTTTTGAGGACAATTTCTCAAGGGTGCCATTTCTCCTATGGACAGCCCTATTTCGCCGTTTTGATCTTATCACCATCGCAAACGGGATAGGGTCAAGACGGCCCAATTCCAAAAAAGGTCCGGTCCAAAACGGCCCACTTTACCGAAACGGCCCAATGTTACGGGTACCAAAACGACCCACTTTTGAACTACGAATTACTGTTTTATTTCCACCAATTTTGACAGAGTGAATTTTATAACTTTCTTAACTCTTATCAATTTTAAATAATGAATGGCATTCATGGAGCTTGGGCCTCGATTCTCCATACAAGTTTGTGTGGAAAAAATGTCCTGCATTCCTATCCAATGTTATAATGTCAGTTCATTCCCCCCACCCCGGTTCTTCAGTGGTTTTAATTAATGACCGAAAAGTGGGCCGTTTTTGTACTGGGCCGTTTCGGCACTAGGCCGTTTTGGTACCGGGCCGTTTTGACCCTAAATGTAGATCTATATCGTCGAATCATCTAAAATCGCGATATATTGAAGTTCGCGACCATTTTGTTTTTCTTATTAGTCACGTGATTCTGTCCTGAAATCGAGGCTGATGATGTCATACTGTTCATTAGAATTGTCATCGTCTAAGAAAATTGCAGGGAAATGAGGTTAAGATAGTCAAATCGGCGAAGTCTGAAGACTCATTTTCAACACACTGATTTTCCACTGACGCAAAAACCCTCGTCATAAAAACTACAAATTATTTCAAGACAAAGCCGTGTTTGAGAAAAATTAACACTTCCATCAGGATTTGCTGTTGATGGCTGTCACATGACCGTGTCAGCGAAGGAAGTTTAAAGTCAGTCTATTTCTAGAATGGTGGTTTAATCTCATTTCCGCGAATATACCCTCGTAACAAAATGGCTGCTCTGTGTCGGATGTGTTACGTTCTCAAAATTTTTTTTGTGAACATTTGAAAATAACTGGACATGTCTTGTACACTTGAAGGACACTAATTGTTTAACACATTCAGGCAAGAAGGGTTTGATATTTATCCCTGTAATTTAAGTTATTAAACACCGAAGCTTAACATCGCGATTATCAGTGGGTCAAGGGTACAAAGTTTTTTTGCGGATAGGAACCACAGTGTAGGACCGGAAGTGTACAATGTTTGAGACTGTATGTCACTTGGGAGTCTGTACAGTGGCGACATGTCACTTGATGCTTAAAAAAAAAAGTGTTTACACGGTAAGTGAAGCTAATGTTTTTTCGTTTATTTCGTTAATTAATTTGAAATCTTCCCATCCAGTAGTACTTTTGGTATATATTGAACATACCAAGCACCTGGGCGTGCGATGTTTAACCTCCTTATAGCAATAGGATTTTCTTGATCAGCTTGACGTGCAAAAATTGAAATGATTTTTGACCCCAAAAAATACCAGAGTTATCGCATTAGCGCACACGAAAGAGTTCTTTCCCGATAAAAAGGTCTGACCATGTGTATGCTTTCTCTTTTTATCAACAATTGCCAAGTTGTGGCATCAAAAGCGATTTACAGGACGAAATTCTTGTATGTTTACGAACTAAATTTTGTACTGTCACTTGAAAAGCAATGTTTTAGATTTGTACAGTCACTTTACAAGGCTTTGTACTGTGACTTGAATCCGTTTGAAAACTTATTTTGTTCCTACATAAGGAATTTTGGCACTTTACAACGAAATCTTGTTTGCTTTGACACCGTGTGTTGACCCACATGATGGACACAGAGAAATTAAATCGACTTATAAAGTGTTACTGTTTTTCTGTTGTGTACTCTGGCTGAAAATGGATTATATTCCAGTGGTGGGTCCTTATACACTGTAAACAAAGAAAAAGATAAGGCGTGTAGAATGCAAATTGAATAAAGCACTAATGTGTACCAAATGACTGCGTACTGTATAAGTGGAATTTTTGCGACGTAGAAATTTTTGCGATTTCGCAAATTTGAAAAATTAGCAAACCTTTCTGTTCGTAAATTTTACCACATGCATACCAACAAATAGAAAGTGTCTTAAATTCGCAAACATTTCTGAACGCAAAAATAACCTTAATCGGTAATTTGCAAATTTTCTGACACGCGTATACATCCATTTATACTGTATAATGTTCATTGGGGTATTTTTAACAGCAGACGTCGATAGTGACAACGCATTTAGTGTCACAAACATTCACCTGGGCAAAGGGTTGAGTGTCATCAGAGGTTTGGTGTTCCCATTTTGTGGAGATATTTGTAGCTAATTTTTGGCACCCATGAGGTGGTAGAAAAATAAATACTCCCCTTGCACGAGCTTATACTACTGAAAATTCCCACATTAAATCTGATTTTCGGCACTATGTCATTATTATCCAACCGATTTCAAAACGATAGTTGCATCTTTATTTGATTTAGTTATTTTTGGATATTATCTTTTATTTTCTTTTTCGTTTGGGGCTGCATTAAATGGATACATTTTAGTAAGGCTGTGTCGTCTGTCGTCTGCTCTTGGTAGAATTTGACAAAGTGTTGCTTAGTAAATAGCAACTGGTGGGGACAAGACCGGGCTAGGCGGTTACGCGGGCAGGACTTGTACATTTCAGTACATGTATTTTTGATAAATTTAGATATTTACTCAGTTTATTACATATGCTACATTTATATTATCCTTAGTCATGGCGTATAACAAAAAATAAATACATGTAACTTAATGATAGGCCTACTGTTTTTGTCACTATACCACATTTAGACTTTTATTGAAACACCTTTTTACGGCCCTGAAGCTGATAGCTTCAAAAGTAGAAATTGCTTGTAAAAGTTGATTGCATATCATCCTGTTATGTTATGATGCTGCTGAAAAAGCATATCTTTACTCTGCTATGAGTACGAGGGGGGATCAGAAAGAGCAAGGACCTGTGCCTGTATTGAATATTATTATGAAAAACAACTTGGAATGTCTACTTTTTATGAAAATCACCTCCTTCAAATTCTATGCACTTATCTATTCTTGATTCCCATGCGCGAAACACGTGCACGAGCGCGTCACGTGTCATTACTCTCAAGGATCCGGTCATAGTTAGGGTTAGTTCCTCTCTGTTCTCGCAGTGCCTGCCACATAGACATCAAAACAAGAACTAGCTAAAGGTCACAAGAGATCAGGACTGAATTATACGGAAGGTTGGCTAGTGTTTCTGTGTTTAGTTTTTGCAGAGTTTTCTGTAGAACTGTCGCGTTGTGAGCTACCTATAGGGCATTATCTTGGTGTAAAGTGACGTCACTGCGCAGGACTTCTGGCTGTTGTTTTCGTATGGTGTTTGTGAAATTTCTCTACATAATGTGGGCATAAAACTCAGCATTGACTGTTGTATGTATAGATACAACATGATTTAGAAGATAAAAGGCGAATAGAAAAATATGATGCACATAACTTTACTGACTGACTTAGAAAATTTGGCTTTAGCGACCCAAAGCGATGTTCAATGTTTCTGTGCACTGCTTTGTTGTTTAGTTTCAGTGTCTGTAAAGCGTACTGTTGTTTTCTCGCGGTACGAAGTAAAGCGAGAAAAAGATGTCTTATCGATACTTGCTTGAAATACATGTATTTCGGTTGTGCACGGGGCAAGCCGTGCGGTATGTGTGTATGTTAAAGTCATTCTACCAGAGATTCCCTTGCAGACAAGTCGTACTCAGTTTCGCTCGATAGAGGACCACATGGCGCTTTAACTATGTCTCCCGTAAAATGGCGAAACAACTTTCTAAGGCTTATGGTGCAGTTACCAGTGGAGCTGTTTTTAACAGCCAAATCACCAAAAACGGTAAAATTGCGGGTTAGAAAATGTCCGGAAAATTTTTTGTTTCCATTTGTATTGAATATTTGTCCATACAAAATTTGAGACATTTGCTAACGATATATCGGGAGACAAAGTTACAGAAGAAAGGGAATTTAATACTTGTTGAGCATTAAATACATGTAGTATAAATCATGAGTGAATTACGTTACAACAACCTTTCCCTAATGGCAAACTTGTTTATTTAAACAAAACAGGAAATAAACCATTTTAACTATGATTATTAAAAGAACAAACGTTTGAACTCTTCAAACAAGTAAATATTCTCTCCTTTAAACAAGATATTTCTGAATGCCGAGTCCCTTTCTGTTACCGCAGACAAAATAAGCAGTAAAAACTTCTTCTCTTGTTTGAAACAATGTTTTCAAATATAAGCAAACATTTAAAGTTTTAAAACCAAAAAAATCAGAAATTTGCTCAGTCACTCATATGGCTAAACAACATAAAACACATTATAGATATTAGTTTTGACGTTGCATTTTCTCTTGGCAACATCTAAAAAAGAAACAACCCCAAGTAACGTAAATCACAGAAATACGCCCTACCGGTTTAAACGCAGAAAATGTTACAATAAAGCGTCAAATATGACACCAGTAATTACACCCATTTGATTTCTTGAAGTATTTCTATTAAAAGAAAACCAAACTCTGTATATTTTTTTTTTGGTTAAACATTAAACATTAATCATTATAACCAACTAGCAAGGATTCGACACTGTAGCAACCGACCTTTAATTCGTTCAAACTAGTCAAAACTGTCGTAAAAAAGCATTTTGCTGGCTTAGTCCCTATATACTAGAATGTAAACAAATGTGTGGATGTATTAAAACAGGCTTCTTTGCAGTTGTATAAGGAAAACATTGTCTAAGGCTGGTAACGTAATTCACTGTCTCTTGGTACCCATGTCACTGTGTTCAAATTTTGAAACTATCATGTTTATGTCAATATCTGAAATACTTTACACCTTGCATTCCAATAGTCTATAGGATCATGCACTGTAGACAGCTGACCATTCATTGACCCATAGTGTCAATGGCCCATTGGGTCATATGTAAAACACACCTTGCTTCGCCCTTTCTGAAAAAATATGGTTTTGTGTAAATTGTCATCTTGGCTTTATTTCAATGCTAGTCCAACACACTATTTGCCATGGTATATAGCAGCTAATGCACTTGTATAGAGAGGGATTCAGGCATCAGTTGCAGTTGCATTGATAATCGGATCATATTCTACTGATTCAGTATTATCTTGAGTTTGATCAATAGCTTGCTCAGTAATAGGGATTAGATTTATTCAGTAAGCTGAATCAAGTGGTCCATATTCTTTCCTGTACAAGGTCTCGTTGTTTGCATACTGTTCACAAGTCTGTTCTTGACTTTCAGATTCTTAGCTTTGACTGGAATTGAAAAAATTGCTCAGCTACCTCATTTTTTTCAAATATCCTTTTCTTCACAAAATTTGTTGTACCTTTTTTTGTTTGCTCTGAATTACATGAATAAAATTCGGTAGTTTTCACATATGGTATTTCTCAACTCGGGTCTATTTTCTCTGGAAATAATTTTAACCTTCCTTTGCTTTCTTCTTCTAGCGGGTATCTTCTTGAATTTCAGCCTTAGAAATTGCTGTTTTACCTGTAATGGTTAAGTCATGTCTTTGTGATTTACGTTATCTATCAGTGAATTACGTTATCATATTCATGTTCATTTCAGTGTAGTACAAACAACTGCATTTAACCAAGTGCTATACTAATCACAAAGTGAAAATGTTTCTTCCAAAAATATGCAGTAATTTCAGAAAGTTCAATGCAAAGTACGTAGAAAACAATGCTTTACAAGTACTACTTAAAGCAAGATTTTTTAAAAGCGATCTTCAGAAATATCAACCCATCATATGATAGCTTCCAATACGTATGAATAGGCCTTTGACGAAGTCATGTTCACATAGTGTTAGGTACTCGCTCAGTTCATTCGTTTTCGAAATACTTATTAAATTTAGAAAAATGCCATAACGTAATTCACGGTAACGTAATTCAAAAATTATCATATTGTTTATAACTTTCAAAAGAAGATGACAGAAGCAAGTTATTTTACAGTGGATTTGGTTTAAGTATATTTAATGGTTTTATACAAAAGAACAATTAATGTTAAGTTTTGTAATGTCATGCTATAATGAATAGTGCACGTAATTCACATTTCCATGTCGATCTGCATTGTCTGCAATTACAAGACTAAATTCTCACATTAGTTGATAGAAACGGGAATCGATAGGCATTATGTTTTGTACATAGTGTTTATCCATTCATACGTAGAAAATAACACAGTATATCTTGAATTCTGCTTAACATGAGTTGAGTGGAAAAAGCATAACGTAATTCACGCTAAAAGTTGGACATCAATTAAGAGGATATGAAAATACAACGAATCGGTAAAACTAGTGACAGCAACATATTTTTGAAAAGTTCAACATATCTGACATTGGAATTTTTTATGATCAGACACCTGGTAACAGTTAAAAAGACAGAATGTGACATTCTATGTTGTAGTACAAGTTTTGGACACGTTTTTCTCATCAAAATTTGGAACTTCTTAGACTTTGATTAACTCAAACGCAAACAAATGACAAGATTTTAAGATCCAAAGTTATTTCTTAAACAGAGGTTGTCTAAATGATCACTCCAAAATTATAGTGAACGCGCTTGGTGGGTCAGAAAATTCTTAATCAAGTTTGGACTTACTTTTTTTGGTTTTTTACCGCTTTTGGCGTTTTGGCTGTTAAACCATAAAACTCGCATAATGGATGCATAGTGGAGTTCATCGGCACAGGCAGATAACTATTAAGCTTGCAGATACATCCGACTTAATTTGGCGTAGTATAGAAAAGCACAAGAATCATCAATTCGCCGAGGATTCTGACGACGAGCAGAAAAATTTCCGAGCTCAAATTCAAGCCGACTGCAGACTGAAACTGGAGAGAAGGATTAAGGACTATCCATACTTCGCGACAGTCTTCTGCTATCACAACATCCCTTACCCACCGAAACAGGGGCAAACTAGTTTGCCGCCGACGCCATGGCGTGTGTTTCAAGACTTAGTGTGGGACACCTGGACATAAGCAGTCGAAACGTTAGTCCTATTTATAAGACCCTACGTACGTTATTTCACATTTTGACATTCATCGTGTACGTAGGGTCTTATCGGTTCCTTCTTAGGTTTCTTTAGCAAACTCCGACATCGAATTTTGTCGCTGTTTGAGCAACAAATTCGGACACTTAAAATACAAAATGCCCAATAAAACTTATATCGGTAACAAGATAAATCAATATTGAACCGATTCAAAAGACTTGGTTGTAAAAAACTTACGTTTTATGAGTTAAATCCGCTTCTATTTCACACTACCCTATTTTTGAAGTGAAACCGGTGTGTAGGAGTGTAGTTAACGCAACTAAAAGAATTTTTTCAAACGAAATTCCTATACCTCCATTAAAATGTTGTAGAAAAGGGCAACCCTCATTCACAAACATAACTTTGCCTAGAAAGAAGTACTGAATCGTCTAATGGTCCATAACTGACGGTTATAGAGTTTTAAGATTATTTATAAAGAAAAGAAACGCCGAGAGAATGTCCTAGTAATTTGTCCCAAATCTAGTTCGTTCCCACGTATTCTGAATCGATTGCCCCGGATTCCTCGTCCAACATGAGTTTCTGATACTTTCTGGAGTTGGTATGTTAAATAGAATGATGACTTTCCTGAATGATTGGTTAAGTGTTACATATCGGATTTTAAGATGTTTTATGTGCATGGCTTTATTTTACGTAGATAACGACATGGACATAAATGAACGTACGGCTGTACGGCTGCAAGTATTTATGTAAACTATAACTTTGGCAAATATTGAAAAGCTTCATTTCATGAAAGAGGAATTAGATCTATCGTCGATCGACGTGTTTTCGAGGGGTGCATGAACCCGAAATGCATCCCAGTTTTCTTGCGTACTATGAAGTGAAAGACGTCACCTTTTTGTAGGAACCCCTTATTTGAATGCAAACAATAGTTTCACTGCTGTTAATTTAGGAACTGCAACCAAAACAAGACCGTATGCATGTTTCTAAAGGAAAGATCGGTTTAAGTGGCATTTTTGTGACCTTTTTTGGATCAGATTTTTTTTTTTGTTTTTGTTTTGTTTGGTCTCCTACGACGGAAAAAAAAATTTCCAGACCACTCGCTGTTATTACTGAGAGTGAATATTTCCTACCCTTTTATTACGACACTGAATATTTTCAGGTGATTTATGATAAAGTAGTTTTGAAGAAAATTCCTAGTCCTTCTTCACAGCTGCTAATAAATTTGATAGAAGGAACCAAAACCGGTATTTCCGCTTAGGGTACACTTACCCCCTGAGCGGTAAATCTGTGGTTAGGATTTCATATTAGAGGGTTGGACAATAATGGTTCTCAACTACAGCTTAAGCAACCCATATTTATGATTTGCAGCAAAAAAGGTCTGTTAGCTCAAGATAATTGTGAAAATTTTCTGTTTAAAGTAATTAAAAAGCTGAAAAGACGGTCTGAGTTCTCTGATCGGGTTAAGTCTAATGGAACATTATGTTGTGTCATGGGTTTTTGCGTTTTTTTGCACCGATCAATTTTTCGTGTCTGTTAATTTATGGATAGGTATTTCCGCATGATTTGACAAAGAAAATGTCAATAAGGGTGTCAATTTACTGCAAAACTGTCATTTTACACAAGATAACGGAAAATGGTTCTCTTTTTTTTTCTTGCGTGAGGTTTCGCGTGTAGCCAAAATTTACGTGAATTTTAATTCCACAACTTGATTTTCGCATTAATTTGCTTGAGCAGAAATACTGCAAAATGCTTTATTTTTTATTTTCTGGAATTCTAGTGCTGCAAGAGGCCAAGGGACGCTAAATTTTACACTCGTCCGTCCCGTTCATCGGGCTGCAAAAACTGAAGCTAATTAACTTAGAACTGTTCATTTATATTAACCAAAACAGTTACTTCTAGTGATAGGAAGCATTTTAGTTGAGTTTTGGTATACATTGTGTTTTTTCATGAACTGTTCAATGGATATTTAAAGCCACGCAATGAGGTCGTGGTTTCCCATGTCTAAATTCAGCTTCTGGCACAAGACCGAAGGCTGAATATGTTGTTATCGTTGAATATACATGATTCAGATAGGGACTATGGTTATACAGGCATTTCACATTAAATTATGTGGGGGTTATGAAAATAATTTTGGTAAACAGAACTTCATTTAAATATTCGTGAAATAAAACCGTCAATTAAGCGCTTCGAATCGTTGGTCCACCATGTCACTTATTCGTATTCTGAAATGCATGTTGGCCACAGGAAATTGTGCAAAAACACCGACCTTTATGCAATTGACAGAGCCAGTGAATTCATAATCGTTACTGAATGCAGTTCAAAATATCTAAAAGGTTAAAAAAAACTGGTTGCCAAAACCATTGTTACAATCCGGTCGGGGAGTAGGCGTAACCCGATTTCGTTCAAAAACCGTTCGGAATGTCGGTTTTTTATTTAACCCGAAATATGCTTGTAAATATGGCTGCATTTGTGTTGAAAAAGTTACATGATTGAATTCTAGATGAATATATCATGAATGTGGCCCTTTTTTAGAGAGAAAAAAGTAAATTTGTATCCAGTTAAGTCATCTTTCATGTTAAGTTCAGTGCTTTTTCAACATTATCTCGGATTTTAGGAAATCGAATTTGCTACATAGAACTAAGTGGGGCCCGTTTAGACGTAACATGCAAAAGAAAAGTAAAATGTGAAATGTCCGATAGATAAATGTTGAACGGCAAACAAGCATGTGTACGTCTAAATATTTGGACTATCGAAACGTAACTTGAGTGCATTGAAATTGGCAGCCAAAGTCAGATAAGTACCATTTTGTCAGATTGTTGATATCTTATTGTTTTAACATGAATATAGCATTACAAAAGCACAAGCATTGGAAAATGTCGCTCTGAAAAGTAGTTTCACCCCAGTGGTAGTTCCAAGGTAAAAAATCGAACACTAGTAAAAAGGAAAAATATAACGGTGCCAATTTATTTCTGCTAGACAGTTCAAGCAATGAGTATAAAATGCCTTTTAATCACTCCTTCTGAGCATGGAATTAAAAAGTAATAGGTTCGTTCGATAATATCCAGATATAACTGAATATACTGATTGAAATAGGTTGGGTTAGCACTTGAAAAGTCGTTCTTAGGTCGTTAGCCCCCTAGCATTGGCATTGAAAAAAGGGAGCAAAGCCCGTCTAGTCATAGCTTGTCGATACATTAATATAGTAACTTGCTTTTTTTTTTTTTTTTTCATTTTAATAGTCGGAATAGTATAGCAAGTCTTATATATATATAGCAAGTCTAACATTCATGAAAGAGGCGGTCCAAATATTAAGGTCACAAAAGTAGTTGGGCTTCTTGTCGACGAAAAAAGGCAACGTATAAACGTACCAATCAGCATGCAGGCCGAAATTCAACGGAAATTATTAACGTATACGCACGATCAGAATTCCTTTGTTCAGTGAGGAACAGATTAAATACTTTAACAAAGCAGAAATTGATTCTGTTATTATTGAACCAGATTGAATAATAGTACGAATGTATTAACAAGCCTGTATACTATAATTTACTTGGAGGGTTGATGTATAGGCATTCTGAGAAAAGTTGCTCTGAAGGGAACATGTACCAACATAAAGTCTGCAATTGTACCAGTATATTCATTCTGGAATAGTGCCAGCATGTAGTCTGAAATTGCGCAAGCATTTAGTCTAAAAAATTTCACCAACATGTAATCTAAAATTTAACCAGGCAGCAGCCTAAAATAGTATCAGTGTTACGGGAGACCACTCCTTCATGCATGGCTTCGTCCTGATTTAAATACAATGCCTAACAACTGCGTTGGGGAGATATCTCTTTAGGTCAGTGGTTATGGTATTGGCCTTTCGTCCGGGCGTTCTAGGTTCGAATCCTGCCCGGTCCCTGTATTTCTGCCATGCATTTGTTTCTTTGTTATGGACTTTGTTCGTAAGATGGGGGCTCGTCCGGGATTGGCCATTGAGCCATTAATCCCATTTCTTGTCCAAAAAACGGACATTTGTTGTCTAAATAATTTTTGAGTCATCAATAAATGATGACTTTAAGAGGGGGTGTGTTACGGGAGACCACTCCTTCATGCATGGCTTCGTCCCGATTTAAATACAATGCCTAACAACTGCGTTAGGGAGATATCTCTTTAGCTCAGTGGTTATGGTATTGGCCTTTCGTCCGGGCGTTCTAGGTTCGAATCCTGCCCGGTCCCTGTATTTCTGCCATGCATTTGTTCATTTGTTTCTTTGTTACGGACTTTGTTGTTAAGATCAGCATGTGGTCTGAAAGTGTATGACCAGGTAGTCTAAAATTGTACTGGAAGTGTACCAGCATGTAGTCCGGAAGTGTATTACCAGATAGACAAAAATTGTACTTGACGTATACCGCATGTAGTCTAAAACTGTTCCATTGATTGGTCTAAAATTTCTCCTGCAAAATTGTAACAGCATGTAGTCCGGAAGTGTATTACCCGGTAGTCTAAAATTGTACTGGAAGTGTACCAGTATGTAGTCCACAAGGTACCATAATGTAGTATGGAAATTTAACAGCAGGGAGTCTGGAATTGTATCAGCATGCAGTCTGAATTGTATCAACATGTAGTTTGGAATTGTACTGCAAGGCAGTCTGGGAATGTACCAGCATGTGGTATGGAAGTGTACCAAGATGTAGTCTTGTATGCAAAAGTATGTAGTCTTGAAATGTACCAGCATGTAGTCTAAAATTGTACCAGCATGTTGTCTAAAACTTTACCAGCATGAAGTCTGAAATTATACCAGCATGTAGTCTAAGTGTACCAACATGTAGTCAAAAAGTGTACCAATACGTTGTCTGGGAATGTACCAACATGTCTGGGAGTGTACCAGCATGTAGGCTAGAAATGTACCAGTTTGTGGTATGAATTGTACCAGCATTTAGTCTGGAAGTGTGCCGTTACGTGGCCTGAATTGTACCAGCATTGAGTCTGGAAGTGTGCCGTTACGTGGTCTGAATATTACCAGCATGTAGTCTGGAAGTGTGCCGTTATGCGGCCTGAATTGTACCGGCATGTAGTCTGGAAGTGCGCCGTTACGTGGCCAGAATTATACCAGCATGTAGTCTGGAAGTGCGCTGTCATGTGGCCTGAATTGTACCCGCATGTAGTCTGGAAGTGTGCCATCATGTGGCCAGGAAGTGTAAGAGCATGTGGTCTGGAAGTGTACCGTTATATGGTCAAGAATTGTACCAGCATGCAGTCTGGAATCGTATCAGCATATAGTCTGGAAGTGTTCTAGCAGGCAGTCTGGAAATCACCTGAAGGGTTTACGCAGGGGCATTATGATTAATATTATTCTGCTCCAGAGAATTTGGATTATGCGTTTGTATAACCAAATTCCAATGTATATATATATGTGTGTACACGTGTGTGGATTAATATACTGGCCATATGTGCATGTGTGTAAATACACTGTTGATGAGTGTCTATGTATATACATGTATACGTATGGGTATGTGTATTTGAATGTCTAGCATTATGCAAGCTGGAATTCAACCGAAGGTTTAATGCATTCAAGAGATGTTAATCTAGAGGGTTAGATTATTTAACAAAGCAGAAATTAAATCTGAATTCATTAAACTAGATTTGAGGTTATTTTCACTGATGGGAACAGTGTCGTAATAGGGCACAGACTGGTTGAAGAGAGTAGACTAAGCTCCAAAGGGAAACAGCTGGAGGCTGTTCATAGAGTTCGTACTTTATTCAACCGCAAATATATACAAAGAAATGAAAATACTCAAGCAGGTTTTGTTTCTAAGCATTTGTCATGACGGTGATAACTGGTCCAGTTGTAGACTGGGTTTTTATACGCTAGACCAACGTTGGGGTATACATACTGTGTATAGCTTTGCAATCGATTTCAACGAATTATATAAAAGTTTCATTTTAAAATTAAAGTTTCTGTTTCCGAAAACCAGAGCAGTTCATTGCTTTGAGCAGAATTGGTAAAAATGGGTCATTCCATCAATTAAATTTGCTGAAAAGCGCAGGTGTATTTTTGTTTTGCGGCTAAAGAGGCCGGCCCGATATTGATTACTTTTTGCCAGATGAGGTTAAAAAATCAGCAGTTCTTAGATGAGACATGCATTATTTTGGCCTTGGCAAAAGAAATAGACCTATAAAGGTATTTACGTTGACAGACCCCTAAAATTTGATTTATTAGCAGTAAAATTAGATACATGAAGTTAATCATGCCAAGTTCCTTTCAGGTTTACATAAAGAAACATGTGGTGGAAAACACAATAGAGCGGGTGTAGCCGTAGACAGATTTGGAGACTTACCAAGAAGAATGGCCGAACAATTCTCGGCTGCAAGGAATGACAGTTTACATGTTAAAAGGCTTAAAAGAAAGAAGTGTAAAAGTTTTCAAGTTTCTTATTTGGGCTGGTTGATTAAAGTGCTCATTTGATGCAATCAAGCATCTCTGTGCAATATTTTGTGGCTTTCTGTTTGACAGAAGTTAGATCCAGAAAACAACGGTTTTTTTGGGGGAAATAACTTGTTAGTAAGAGCTAAAAGAACAGTAATAAGTAAATGATAAAGAAAGAACATATAAATGTCGAAATTAAAAAAAAAAAACATGTTCTTAATATACTGAACCAAAAAAGAAACTTCCCCTGTGTTTAAGTGCAAATGCAATGTTATTAAAAAAATCAAAATATCAGATGACCTACATATATTCGGTCGAACGATTATGTGTCCGATAAAACAAATTTTAACTCGATTGAAAGCATTTTGCAGAAGAAACCCGCTGAAAGCGATTTTCACGTGCATGCACGGACCAGTATAATTCGTGTATATTTTTTGAAACCTTTCAGTCTAATTTTATAGACTTTCATGTCAATAAGAAAAAGACGTTGAAAAAAATTAAATTCTTTTTAGTTTTCTTTATTTTTGATATGCCTGGAATTCCGCAAAATTTACGCGAACGTGCCATTGGCATGCTTTATACTGGTATGACGATGAATGCTGTTGCTATGAATATTGGATGTTCTACTCGTGCTATTCGACACCTTAGGCAACGTTTTCAAGCAACAGGACGTACGGAAGATCGACCACGTAGTGGACGTCCTCGCGTCACGACGCGCGGCCAAGACTGCTATATTCGGAACACCCACCTGCACAATCGCTTTCAAACTGCCACAGCCACTGCTGCTAACACCCCTGGTACACGTAACAACCGTATATCTACCCAAACAACAACAACAACAACAACATTACCATTTATTCACCCAGTGATATATACATCAAACATGGGGATATGACAAAAATATATAGAAGTTTGGCGAAACATCAATACAGTGTAAGTGATTATTACTAAGAAACAAGAAGAAAGAAAAAAAACATTGGGTAAAAAGAGAAACATAACTCTGAGAGGTAGGGGAGATTTCAAAAAGACAGAAAAAGTAAGGAACATAAGTTAAGAATTAGAAGGGGAGCTGTTAAACTTTTTAAGAGAGAAGGGAGGGAGAGGGTAAAGGGAAAGCTGTTCAGATACGAGAGGAGCAACCTGTGCAAATGACAAAGAATGACCACGAAGGAAAGAATTTGTACTACAGTAGCGTACTAGGCCACGGGGTTCTTCATCGAGAACGCAGTCAACTTATCGACCCTGAACAAAAGCTACATAGATTAATAAAAAAAAAAGTGTTAAAATTACACTGCACGTGGACATTGATAATCCAAAAGAAACACGTGGCAGGACACAGTTTAACCCTTGGGCGTCAAATCACTTTATATCCTGACTTTTGCGGGTAGTGTAAACCAGAATTACATTGTAGAGAAAGTGAATTCTATCCAGTAAGCAAATTTCGACAAAGTAAAAGTTTCCATAGAGATCAACTGACAAATCGTGGTACTCAAGATTATTTCATGTTAGCTAGAAACAGCTGTGCACTACTATCTGTTAAATATAATGGTAATATTACTCGATCTTCGATAGGGATTTTGCATGCAAGATAAAGATAAACAAACTGTGCGCAATCGCTTGCGCGAGGGTGGGCTACGTGCACGTCGTCCATACGTTGGCTTGGAATATCGTTCTTTTCTCTGACGAGTCCAGGTTTTCCATTCATCCAGGTGATGGCAGGGTTCTAGTATACCGTAGGAGAAATTAACGTTATGCCGCGTACTTGAACGAGATCGTTTTGGGGATGGGGGTTCTGTCTTGGTCTGGGCGGGCATTGCACATGGCTTTCGCACTAATCTCGTCGTTATCAAAGGGAATTTGAATGCCCAACGCTACCGAGATGAAATTCTCGCGAGGCACGTTATCCCACTGTTTCAAAATAATGCCAATATCACTCTTTTTCAGCATGATAATGCCACAAGCCATACAGCTAGGGACAATGTGAATTTCCTCAGGGCGAATAACATTGCATTTATTAATGACTGGCCTGCCAAAAGCTCTGATCTGAATCCAATTGAACACCTTTGGGATAATTTGGACCAGCGTGTTAGACGTCGCTCTATTCCACCGTCAAACGTCATTCAGCTAAGACAAGCCTTAATTCAGGAATGGAACAACATTCCACAAGCCGAAATCAATACACTTATCCGTTCTATGCGCCAACGATGCCAGGCAGTCCTTCATGCTGAAGGTGGTCATACCCGGTATTAATTTGTGATTTTGGTGAGCGACCCCTTCCGCATTTTAACTACGATTTCACTACTTTTGGATAAACCCTCAGCAATAATTTTTTTTCACACAAAGTCGCAATAAAATACTCTTTCAATGCATATAAATCTAGTTTAATCCTGATTTTCATATTTGTGTATATCTGCACTTAAACACAGGGGAAGTTTCTTTTTTGGTTCAGTATATTTTCACTGTACCGACGTTCTTATAAATATCCTTGCCTCTGTGCCCGCCCTTACTTTTGAGTTCTAAAGTCTCTCGGTAACAGCATTAAAGTGTTGAGTTGTTTGATTTGAGACAGGTATAGCTAAGACTGTTGTTTTCTCGCGGTACGAAGTAAAGCGAGAAAAAGATGTCTTATCGATACTTGCTTGAAATAGATCTACATGTATTTCGGTTGTGCACGGGGCAAGCCGTGCGGTATGTGTGTATGTTAAAGTCATTCTACCAGAGACTCGCTTGCAGACAAGTTGTACTCAATTTCCCAACTTCTCGTTGAAAATCCGTTTATGTGTTTTGTTAAAATATGATATTTCTGCCAGTAGATCTACCTTGTTTTTATAGTAATTAGAAATTGTTTATACAAGTGCGGTCCGACACTTAGCTGTAGGACAGTTAGACAAACGGACACAGGTTTCCAGAGTATTTTCATTGAGCATGTTTTATCTCTGGTTTTTCCAGGGCGAGTCCACTGCATTTCAACGGTACAGACAACAGTGGTAGATCTCTGCATTACGTTTTGATTTCTTATACATTCCGAGTTTGAAGTAAAACTTTATGATTACTCTCGGCTCAAATAAAACGTCGTCCGACATTTTGAACCACTATGCAGTATATGACGTCATAAAAATGACGTCACACTTTACCTACTTGAATAAGACGACAATTGAAAGCTTAAGTCGGAACTTACCAGATAATTAGTGCTCATCTGTGCAATTTTTCATAGTCCTACGTGAAGTAGTTTTCAAAATAACGACGTGGTCAACGATCTTTATGATCACCCCACGTATATGTCATATATGTGTAAGCCTAATTTGTAATGAGATTCGATAAGTCTAAAAAATAGTCGGTAAACAAATGGTTTAAGGAATAGGTTTGATTGGTTTGTGGAACAAAGATGAAGGTATATGAGTTGAAATAAGGATGTCAATGAAATATAAATTATCTCAGTCAATTATTGAATCTATTTACCAATGATTTAACTCTCTACCAAGTAATTCCTACTTTTAAAGACCCTGTTGAAAAACGCTTTTGAAAACATTAAAGACCAAAAAAGGGAATGCAGGTAACCAGCAAATACAAATACAGCTTTTGACTCATATTTATTTTGGCTTCTGCAAATATTTTGACTTTGGACAAGTCCAACATTTTGTCGCGAAGGGTTGAAGCGTTGACGTAAAACATTCAACTCTTGTACTGGACTAATGACGTCATGAGCACGACGTAATTGATCATTTACCATTGACTGCCTTTGGTAAAAAGCTCACAACTTACTTTTTTATAGGAATTTTCATTCCATATTCACAGAATATGTTCTAGACATGTAGGCATATCCAAATGTGGAAAACAAACTGATTTTTTTACCATAAGATTCCTTTTCGTTCTATCAAACGTTTTATTCAAAATGACATTGGAGGATACTTTAACAATAACAAGCGTTGTTGAAGGTCGCGATGTATTTCCATGGCACCGACCAGTTCCAGAAAGTCACTTATATTATGAAATCAGCCCGTTTTATTTGAATTGGTCTAAAATGCCCGAATTCGTCGTTTTCAGCACTGTGAAGTCACGCAAAAACAAGTCTATTATTAGATTATGTGCACAATTCATAGTCATGGGGAGACCCTCCAATGTCCTCAGGCGGTAATAATAAAGAAAGCCATAAACAGGTAGATAGGTGCCAAAGATCTATAGCAGACCGTGATTAAGAGAGCGTGATATGGAGTAATCAAGAAATTATTACCGCCTGGACCCAGGCTAGTGTTGGCAATGCGTGAACAAAGTTTTGCGATCTATATCAAAGCGGACTTGTATGCAGCAGTGTACAAGAGTTCACTCTACGGTATTAGTCAGTTATAGAACTTGAAATTTGCTCCTATTTCCTTGGTGCATAACCTTACTGGGATTTTCAGTGACTGATACAGTATTCGAATTATAGAAAGAAAATCCAATATTTGAGGGAGCATCTGTCAAATCCATCTATTTAGAAGCTGGTCAAACAAGTCAGAGTCTCATATCACTTAAACAACTTTTTGTCGAATTTCCGTATTCAGTCTTCGTAATAAAAGACATGCTCTTCAAGTCACTGTACAGAATACAATATCGTAGATCTCAGGCGACTGTACAACAGCTTAACAAGTGACAGTACAAATTCCTTTTCTCGACATTCCATTTTAAACGAACGATAAGGAAGATTGTAGTCGACTTTGTTACAAAATCTTTACATATTTTCACAAAAACATGGATAAAGAAGCTGTCTGTACACTATCCGTTCAGCAAAAAGGCTTCTAATGATGATTAATTGAATAAAATACCTCATTGTTTAGGGACAAAATCATCTGTATTTTAGTATGGCCAAATGATCAAGGCATCCACATTGCTCTAGGAAAGATTCACCAAGCACATGCGTGTTCCTGATATGGTCTATAATTAACAAACAAATAACTGGATATGAAGATTGTATAATAGCTATAAAAGTAAATGAAAACTCACCGGCTTGAATTACCGTGTGAAGGAAATTTTCAACGTCCAAGTGACATTTCGCCACAGTACAGACTCCCAAGTGACATACAATCTCAAACACTGTACACTTCCGGTCCTACACTGTGGGAACTAGAACTACACCTCTACATTGTGAAATGAAAATGAACAGAATTTCCTAAGAGCACAGAGGCATGAAAAATTTTGGAGAAAACGTATTTTTTTTTCCCGATTTGCTCGGTTTCTGACTCATCCCCAAATCAGGAAGAAAAACTTGTTGAAAAGGGTATTTTTCGCCCGTTTCTAATCTAGGTTTTGCCTGTGTTCATATTACTATATAATGTCCATTTGATATTACTACAAAACAATTCAGCAGTTGGAAAAAGTGTCGTGAGTAGATAAAAGCTTAAAATACATTGTTTCTACCTTTTGGGCTTACTAGGCATCTTTTTGTACTCGTCTTCAATAAATTTCCCGAAAAGTTTGTTTCGGTTTCACTGTAATGGGATCTTTGAGGGTTCGGCAAAACACAAGCCCAGGTTACATACGAATATACCGGAAAAGTCTAAAATAGATGGGTAGGTGGGTGAACGTTTGGATCGATTTACGGGAGGACGGACGGACGAATGGATGGATGGACGAATGGATGGATGGATGGATGGTTCAGCATCAAAAAAAAAAAAGAAAAATCTTAAAAACTTGACTATCTTTGAAACTGTAATGCCGGGATAGAAAGTAAGCTGTTTTCATATCCCGATCTAGGCTCATTTTTTTGGCTCTCTGTTGGAAGAGTCAACACATGGATTTCTGGCCAAGGCATCACTAAAACTGTGCTTTTTGGTCAATGAGAGCAGTTTGGCTGTATTAAAAGTTAAAGTGTCTCTAATTATCTTTTGCATCCTGCAACTGTAGAAATATGTGCAGATGTGGGTATATCATAGTTAAGTTCACTCGCTACGAGCTTATCATCTGCCCATCAGTTGGATGAGTCATGCTTTGTGAAAATCGGGTTTAATGTATCTGCACCAAGTATGGACGCGTGTCAGCCTGCGCAGTTCGCGCAGGTTGATATGGGTCGAACTGCTATTTGTAGATTAATAATTTTCTGTGAAAAAGGACCAATCTACCTCATGGTTCAGCCGAATGTTCTACAAAATGGATTTTATGGATCTATTATTATTGGGTTGCAACACGCGAAAAGGGGCATTCGGACATTTGCGTAAAGTGTCGTCTCGGATCAGCCAGCGCAGTCCGCGCAGGCTAATCCGAGACGGCACTTTACGACTACATTAGATTTTGTGCTACAGTAGACTTGTGCAAAACAGAAAATTACATAAAAACGGAAAGTGTTGTTTCGGATTAGCCTGCGCGGACTGCGCAGGCTGATCCGAGACGACACTTTACGCAAATGTCCGAATGCCCCTTTTGCGCGTGCATAGCTC
The DNA here is from genome assembly GCA_946811185.2 of Hippopus hippopus. Classification (NCBI taxonomy): domain Eukaryota; kingdom Metazoa; phylum Mollusca; class Bivalvia; order Cardiida; family Cardiidae; genus Hippopus; species Hippopus hippopus. The sequence goes on along the minus strand of OX328106.1, from coordinate 56,163,718 downwards.
ATATACAATTATAATAGTAACATATACCATGCACTGCTCTTTTTATAAGTAAGCTATGCCGTCCTGCTGCCATACTCCTTTATGAGAAAAATCCCTAACATTAAACTTTCTTAAATAGGGCGATTCAACATGCATTCATAGAATTGTAGAAGTCCGAAAATATTGAAAGAAATTGGCATTTAAAGTGTCGTTTAACCAGATTTCATTTCCCATTTATGTGTACAGGTGTGTTGGTAACCCTTACATCATCTACGTGCAATGAAGGCTTTAACTATCAAACAACAAAATGTTAAACTTGTTCAAACTAAAAGCTTTTGTGAAGACAACAAATTATAGGTAGCTGAAATGATGATTTTTGTCTTTGATAGGATAGGAAATATCATGGAAAAGGAAAAATGAAAATGATTAACAGTATTTTTTTCTTTTCCTACAATGTTTTCACACGTCCTTCTACGTAGGGTCATAAAAACCTGGATTGTGTGGGAAAGGATTGAACCAGATACAAAGAAAGAAATATAGAACACACAAGAAATTACCGGGTTTTTTTTACATTGCCTGTTCTGTTGGTGGTAGAATAGTCGTTAGTTTATAACATGGGATACACACATTTTGAACAGGGAAGAACTCTTAACTCTTTACCAAACGTCAAAACTTTAGACCAGTCCAAATTGAAAGCATTTGCAGACAACAAAATAAATGTGACCCTAAAATTGGAATTTGTTTTGGAAGGTGTAGAAAATATTGTTGGAAAAGGACAAATGCTTCTTGACAGCATTTTCTCCTTTTCCTACTGCGTATTCAAAAGGCTCCTATCCCTTGGTCGTTAAAACCTAGTAGGCCAATTGTGTGGTAAAGGTTAAATTGCTCCGATAGCTCAAATCACTCTAGGGGAGACAACTTACTTTTCCTGTATCTTACAACCTATGCAACTGTCATTTTTGAAAAAATCAAAGGACTGAATGTACTGAAAAGCGGATTTGTTGTAAAGTTTTAAGCTATGAAAATTATTATTATTATTATTATTTTTTTTTTTTATCATATGCAAGACATTTTTAATATGTAAGTAATCAGTAGAGTAAGCCAGGGCAATGGGAGTCGAAGTTGCTCTACCAAGTGCGCTGCGCAGCAACTGTCATTTCACTACTTAATAGAGTAGTAATTTGATCCAACAATTTGATGGTTTTTTTATGCTAGTATTATATTTAGGACTGTAAACACCTAGATGGATTTATGTAAGTGAAAGTTATTTGACAAATATATAGAACACTTCAGTTGTTAATGAGTAAGAATAAAAAAAAACTATACAAAATAGAACAATGCTATATCAAGATATTTCTGTAAAAACAAAGTGTTAGGGTCTACAGCTGTCAATCAGTTTCAGCAATCATGAACAAACTGGATCAAAATGTACAATATATTGCTATTTACACATGTATGCAATATGAAATTTTTGTACCTTCTTGATGAACTCTTTACCAGAGGACAAAATGTTGACTCTCCCAAATTGAAACCAACTATTCAGATTTTCATACTCTCAACAAACTCAACAAGAAATATCTTTTAAAAAAGACAGACGGCGTAAGAGGCACTAGGATATGAATATTTAAATTCATTTGTAGTATAATATGAAGAGAAGTGATGAAAACAGTTCTGAAAGTAGCCTGTTTTGAATTGTTTTGCATATGGTTGAAAGCAGAATTTTCAATAAGATTTAAGAATGAGGAAGCTCTCGTAATGAGCGTTATTGAGCAATACATTAATTCTCATGTTTAACGTAAAATGAGAGTCGACATTCTGCCATGTTTCGGAATATATCGTTTGTTCTGTTTTTCATTAATGAATCATTTTTAAATAAAGGTCTGTTTAGACCATACGATGAAATCTTTAAAAAGAAAACAAAGCAGATTTGCATGTTTTTATACAAAAATGAAGCACCTTTCAAACATTGACTATTTCTCGTTATCAGAAGGCTGGGTTTTATCACCCCTCTCAATGCTTGACCACACCCACCTACTTTTATTAAGAGTAATTTAGTACAAACCCAGTTTCTTCGCTAACAACGCAATAAAATCGATTGTTTTCCCCTAGGTAGGCATAGTTATTCACGTTTCGAATTAAATCACCAAATTCAAGACATAACATCTTTTTTCCTTGTGACAAGAAACTAAATCAGTTGTTTCACAACCCGTTTTCGTGTAAGACAATAGAGCGCTAGCCTGCCGTCGCAATTCGTATTCAGTTTTACGCGAGGAAAAACGGGTACCAAATCTCTAACACTAACCAAAATAGAAAACTCGCCAATACTCATTGCTATTTGTTTATCCATATGATTTAGATTATGGATGTTTAGCTAGAGTTTAACATCTGCATGGCCAAAAAGTACATCTTTACTCAGGTAAATGTGAACATTACGTGATTTTCTAGTTATGAACACTTTTATCCAATGTCGGTAAATTTCTATTGTGACCTTTATTTTTTTGCGTAGTTAACCTATATTTGGCCAGTCACAAAATGTGTAACCATTCATTTCCTCCTAGTACTGAAAGTAGGTCAAAAGTGAATGGATATTTCCTTAAAGTAAAAATAAAGGCCAGACGTAAACAAAGTGGGTGTGATAAATGCATTTGAATTTATATCATACCATTTAAAAGTAGGGAAATTATTGTGAAGATAACAATTTGTCATTGTACAGTTGGTCCAATTGTTAGTCGCTGACAGAGAAATTAATTTCAAATCTAGGTTAAACCCTGCCAGATATCTGTGTCTTTTGTTCACTTTTTGCCTGATTTTAAAATTCTTTTTTCTGCCAGCAACTAACATATGGCCAGACCACACAATAACAGAATGTCATCTTCACAATATTTTCCATACTTTTAAATGGTATGATTTAAATTAAAATGTACTATTACACCTGCTTTGATATTTCAGCCTTTACTGGGCCTTTAATGGGCTACACAGCCTCTTTGGGTATTATTAGATTTCATGTCACAGTTTTGTAAAGCCTTGTGGGAAAGGTACTTAATCAATAACATGCACCGTCTACAAAGATTTATATTAAAATCAGTATCAAGATGTCCTATCTGGTGTAATAAAAATAAACAGAGTGACCTACTGCTTAGGTAGCCTACAATTCCATTATCAGATGTCCAAAATTGCATCATTTTACTGAATTTAACTTTACACTTAATATGATAAGAAATATATATCTGGTAGTATTTATTGGTCTTTTACAAAATAATTTGATTTGTGGCCTAAACACTAAATAGCTTCTTATTTAGAGCATTAACAAACATTTCAATAAATATGTAGTCCTCAGATTATGTGTTTTGTATTTGTAAAGGGTAGGAACAATTCTGAAAGAAAAAAGAAAAGAAATACAGATGTCTTGTTTTCCAACACTGTTTTTATAAGCCCTTTTACACAGGACTCATAAAACCTAGAATTTATTGTGTTTTAAAGGACTAAAAAAGAAAAATCCTCAAAAATTCACCCAATTTAACTTTGTATGACACAAAATTCAAGGGTCAAATATAGGCCATGTTTGGACAAACTGTAAGGTATTCTATATGCTGATTAGATGTATCTGTAACAGTTCTGTTAAATAGCCCCCAAAGGCTGGGATTGAACCCAGAACCTTTAGGTCCCAAGACAAACGCTCTACCACATTGTTACAAAAGCTAGCTCTATTGCAAGACAGTATAAGTGTCCCCTTGTACAAACACAAGCTATACATTTATATCAATGTGTTGTATAGACCAGTATACAATATATCCATGTCAAGTTTCCTTGGCATCTGACAACTGGATCTGGAGAAAATTTTGATTTGGGTTTATTTTAACACTTTACTGAACACTCATGTTAATAATCCTGAAAGAAATAGGCAAGTGAAAGCATCATGGGACATGGACAAAATTCTGGTAAACAGTATTTTCTCCTGTTCCAACAGTGTTTTCAATAATATGAGTAAACTTCAGCTCATTTGTATCAGTTTCTGAATTGCTGTCTGCAGATACATTTAAAGAGCCATAAACTTGTCATATGGGGAAGAAATGAATAACAAAATAGCATCCATTTGATAACCATTTTTGATTAAAAAAACAAACAGCAATTTATGCATAGATGGTGGACATAGACTGGTCTGAACAATCTTACAAAGATTAAATGTGGATCTGGAGTCCTGCATGACTTACCAGTAAAGTTTAGAACTTGTTACATGACGGCCTAGGTTCCAGCCTCACTGGAAGCACCATATTTTTCTGTGGGAGTGTCCTTAGGCAAGACACTTCAGAGCCCTAGCCTAGTACTGCAGAAACCCAGACATACATAAATAAGCTAGCTGTAGCAGTTATATGACTGAAATAATGTTGAAAGCAACATTAAACACCATTCAATTAATCTTTATCAGACATTTCTCTCAGCCTCACAAAATGTATCCCTTAAGTTTTTGAAAACATTGGTAGACAAACAGATTTTTTATTTTTTCATTCTTACTAAAGTCATTTTTTCCCCATTCCATAACACCATAAAGGATATAATGTGTTTTAACTTAAGTAGGTAAGAGTGGCTATATTATCCCATTTTGAAGGATGTTCAGAAAAACTTTTGAAACAACTTATCCAATTGGCTGAGCTTTATTTAGCTATACTAAAAATCAAGGGTTTTCAGAAGAACTAGTGAAGGCGGTTTTTGTCTGAGATTATGCTTTAAGTCAGATTGAAAATATTAACAGCTCACCCTAGGGTTTGTTAACATGTACGCTTTAATAAATACACTAAACATGATGACTGTATTTTTCTTTACCATAGCATTTTAAGCATTTCTAAAATCATTATATTCATCATTATGCAAGACTCTTTTAATATATTGAAACTTCTGTACTCAGATATCAAGGTCTTGATTTTTAAAACAGTATTTTACAAATCTAGTCAGACTATAAACATAACACTTTCTAAACTTCTATATAGTGGGTATAATCATGTATACTGCAAACAATTTAAATCTAAAATAGTGTGCCTATAGGTGTGGAATTTTACCATGTTAAGTGTCTGATCTTAATCTACTCTTGCTACAAAGCAAACAAACTGTCCTCATTCTGAAGTATAAAGCATGTATTGTTTTGAAACTAGTATAGTTTAGTTTAACCCCTTACTAAACAATCCCTACTTTTACCAACGCTGAGGAAGAAGGCTTTTAAAAAGAATTCGGGAATAAAAAAAATGCTGGTAACCAGCATTTTTCCTTTTCCTACTATGTTTTCTGACCTTCCAAAAATAAAATTCTTTTTTTGAGTCACATCGATTCTGTTATCAGCAAGTGCTTTCTATTTGGACAAGTCAAAAATTTTGTTGTGTGGTAAAGAGTTAAAAAAAAAACACTGGAGTCCTCCCAGGGAAATAGAGACAATGGCATTTTGTATGTAATTTCTTACTGAAAGCACATTGTCCTTTCCATGACTTTAACACCTAGGAATCCCTTCAAGGGTTCTTCCTAATTACTACACAACTTGAAACTATTGATTTCAATAAGAAATAGAAAAACAAACTAGAAACAACAATTTGATTGTTCAGATACAATGATTTCTTCTTTCTTTCGAAAAGAATGTTCTTGGTTTTACTTCTGAACTAAAAGATATTATGTAATAGTCTGAAAGGTGAAAACTAAATGGTGTGTTCAGTATTTTCTAAGATTTAGGCCATGACTGTGTAATTCATGAATATTGAATACACCTTCCTTCTGTTACATAAATGAAAATTCACTTTGTATCATTATAAAGACACAAGTCAAGAAAATAATGATTTCACAAAAGAAAAGTAAGGTTAACTCATGCACTGCCACAAAACATGAAACTGATTGTAACTGCCTTCAAGAGTAATTTGACGTTTGACTGATTTCTGGTGGTTACATTAGTTTCAACACTGTTTCAGTCCTACAGTGACAACAACTCAATTATTTGTGTACCGCTTGGGTTTTACTAGGGCTTGGCTGGTTCTCCGCAGTGTCTTGTCTATAGGCACTCCTACAAAATCCTGGCAACTAGGTGAGGATAAAACCCGGAATAACCCATCCTACACTTTCACCAATCAGCCACAGTCTTACAGAACCTCACTAAATAAATGAACAAGATATGTCCTTTCACTGCTCGTATATATTGGTGAAAATGAAAATATAAAAAAAAAACGTAGGCTGTATAGATTCAAGCTTAGACCTCATATTCTGTGCAGTCTGAACTTAGATTATCATACACAGTTTAAAAAAAAAAAACAACTGGTGTAATATTTAAATATAAAAATGGACTTATACATGTACTTCATAATTTCAAGTTCATTTTATGAGTATCACATAAAACATGAGAGACCTACATGTAATATGCAAACTCACATTCTTGGGTCTATTTCTATTCAGTCAAAAAATGCAGGTGTGAATAAGTACAATCTAAAAAGTGCACTTAAGTCTCAATTAATATTGAACGTTAAAGTGTGATGGGATTTTGAAATTTTGTCAGTGATTATGTAAGTTTTATTCATTTACATATAGATCTAGATTCCTTATTGAAGTTTTGAACCACGTCTTTGTGAAGTTGAGTTATACAACATAATTGAACCATTGCAGGGACAAGTGCCAAAAAAAAGACATGACGTAGCATTATGAGATACTTGAAATTCAATATTAACATGGTAAAAAGGCTGTTCATTACATCCAATGCAGTTTTGAGTGAATCCACTTTTATGGTCTAAAGAAAAGAATTAAAATCATCACTTATCACCTGGGAGAACATAGTCCAGAAATTATTTGTTTTTATATATCTATAAATCCCTGCCCTGGGTACAGCTGCAGGCACTATTTTAAAGCAGCCAGAATGGACCAAGATCACACTCAGTGTGACAAGTTGCCATGCAAAGTAAAAATTGACCTTTACATAACTGAAATGAAACTTTTAAGTCGATTGTACAAATCCAAATATTTCTATTTCAAAGTTATTTTTTTGGGGGGGAAAAATACCTCCTTACCGGTCAGTATAGATCAGAGATCAGACTGCACGTTTGGTGCAATCTGATCTTGATCTACACCGTCTGCAAAATGTCCTTGAGTAGCACTTAGCAGCCTTCGGTTTAAAGGAATTGGTCCCTCTATAAAACTTTAAAAACTATAGGCATACTTTCATTCTGAGGTTTGAATTACTTGCTGTTTACACGAAGCACAAAACTCTCCCTAATATGGGTTGAGCAGCAGTTCATCATAAATATGTACTTTATTAAATAAAGCACAAATATGTTCACTTTGCTCTGTGTACATGTACTTCAATCTCCAAGCATAAAAAATATATCAAAAAATATCTACATGTCTAAATAGTAAGACGTATAGATGCATTCCTGTGGACCCTTTATCATACATCTATCTTCAAATTCTGCATTCTTTGTTTTATTTTGCATGAAACGTGACAAAATTCAATCGTATTAGAAGGACTATGAATGGACTTTTACACCTTGAAGACAATTGAGTCTCTGAGGCTTAAAGTCCAGGACATTAGGTTAAGTTAGTGGATGTCTAGTTAACTGAGAAGGACACTGTTTCCCATCAAAAATCCACAGTATACATTCATGTCACGGGTTCATACTTGATCGGGGCCGTTTGTGAACGAAGGATTTCTTATGTCCCATCGATAACTGGAGAGAAATCTTGGAAGCAGTCTTGTACAAATCAAACGTCAAATAATTTTTTCGATCTTCATTTCTTTAAACGTTTCACAGAAATGTTTCAAACAATGCGGAAATTCATCGATAGTACTGTACGAAGGGCGGTACCTAATAATGTGCCGAATCGACTTTATGCGTTCTGTGTCGTGGATCTAAAACTCTATAGCGTTTAAGTGGTATCCGGTTAAAACGTCCCACAGTCAAAACGTCCCATTTTTCGGTTAAAACGTCCCCGTTTTCATTCTAAATTGGTTAAAACGTCCCCCTAAAACGTCCCCTTTAAACGCCCCCGTATATTTTATTCAAGTTATTATTTTGTTCTTGTTTGATTATTCCAGAAAACGTTCACATTTGATGTTTAACATTATGGTGTTGTCATTTATTGTTACAAGTCATTGAGTTTTAATCCATATCCTGCCGAACTTATAGTTTTTAAGAGGCCCAACATTAATTTTCGATAACTTTTTATGACATTCAGCTTTATTAAAACGACTTATATCATTATTCGATATCGTCACTGTGTACTTCAATACCAGACTACCCTCATGTGCGTATGGATTCTTTTTTACGATTTTAGCTAATTACAATCCAGTTTAATGTAGGCTATGCAGAATCAAGATTTCATATAATTTAGGCTAAGGGTTAAGGCCCATATTGTCTCCCTACATGAATGTTTATTCGACACGCTCAAACACCCCCTAGATTGGCTATTTAATGCCTCCAAGTCTACAGCGTTCTGATTTATTTGTGTGTACAGTTTCCTTATCTAAATAATTCGAAGTCTTAACGACCAAGAGAATGAAACATTTTCATAACACTGTAAGAAAAGGACAAAGCTAGTAAGCAGCATTTTAATCTTTTCCAACAGTGTTTCGCGAGAACCTGTATGTTTTTCTGTTGGGGGCAAATAAGGTAAAGAGCAATCACTGTTTAAGGGTCACTGACCAGTGTGTTTTACAAAAATGTTTCAATCTCTGCTCTTTTGCTTGCCGTAAAAACATGTATGTTAGTGGAATTGTATTAATTTTTTCGTCTTTTTTTTTTCCTGCATTGAAGGACAGTCCTAGACAAAAACCCATCACTTTAACACAAAAAATGGATTATTCCACGATTAAAGACATTTTAAAACAGAGCTCTGTTCTGTAAGTCAAATTCGCTTTTGAAAAGATAGAAAACTGCGGGAAATGGAGAACGAATAGGTATCTGGCAATATCTCCGGTGCCAATATGTTTTAAACTATCTTAGGTTTAGTTAAATTGAGATTGTTAGAGTGTAATTTAAGCAGTGTGTGATAAGGAGAACACACCAGTAACCGAGATATCTCCTCTAAAAGTAGGGTTGGTAAAGGGTAAAAAACACATACAGATGATAAATACAGTGTGGTTGGACAGATAATAGGATCCGAGTAAGAAAGTATAGAACACTTTCCGGTGAAAAAGGAGATGATACAAAGCCAAGGGATTTCTCTGTCTCTCTCTGTCTCTCACCAACATGTCTATAACCTATAGCATATATACAATAAACCATACGAAATGTCTTGCCATAAGTGTTCATTAAACTTCGACTCCACACCATAGCATACCGATCTCAACCCACACTACCTGCCATTGAAATTTAATTAAAAAAGTATGGTGTTTAACGCCATGTTTAACACTATTTCAATTATGTCGCGGCAGCCAGTGCACCTTCCCATGAAAGTATCGTGGATACTGATAAAAGTGTTAGTAACAAGAATTTTTTCTTGCAGTGTCTGAGACACAACACCCCGAGGTTTGATTTTTCGTCCACAAATGTTTCCAAAATGGACTAGTCTTACATTTCGTATTCTAGTAAAAAAGATACCCCACCCAAACTCACACACAAGTGCAAGGAAAAGGTATACGATAGTTACTGCAACTAAAAACTTCATGCTTTTTTACCATCTTTTTTTCCCCCTTGTGGTATGGCATTTGATTATTACGTCTAGCTCTTTACAAAACGACAAAATTTTGGACTAAACCAATTGAAAGCATTTGTAGGTCTACATAGACGACCAACTACATTTGCTCAAATGATGATTTTTTTTTTTTTTTTTGTCTTTGATATGGTAGAAACAATGTGGGAAAAAAGAAGCAAAGGCTGGTTACCAGATTTTTCTCATTGTCCAACAATGTTTTCAAAGGCCGTATCTTCCATAGTTATTAAAACTGTGGATCGTGAGGTTAAGGGTCAGTACATGTGATTTTTATCTGAGATGACCTATTAATTTGTTAATATGAATCTGTGTGGTACCAAAAGCATCTGCAAAATTCATAAATAAAATCTGTCTATCTTAAATTTCCTACTCAAAGCAATAAAAATATTGCATGTACACATCGATTGCAAAAACACTGGAGAGCATGCTGCGTTTCCTTTCTTACACACAACGTAGATATTCCATCTCAATCTGTGAATAAACTTCACGCAATATATCACAAATTGTAAAATTCAACAAACTTATTTTCAATGCATAGTCTTGTCTGTTCTTTTCATTTAAAATATATACTACTGAGTTTTCATCATTATTTGTAAAAAAAAAAAGATACTTGATAAACTACACGATAAATACTAATCGAAAGTCCCATACACTCCTCCAGTACAATTTCAAGATTGGGTAAGGCTGGACGAATGGTGATAATTATCTAAATGTTAGGAATAAACTTGTGTTCGAAATTCTGCTTTATCGGCAAAAAGGAACAATTCCAAAACTAGTTGATTGATATTATTCCGTCATTGTATGCCGACCAATTAACGAATTTTCCTTTGCACCTGTACCCGATTTATCACACTTGCAATTAAAATCAATAAAACCTGTTAGGAAATAATTGTATTCTTTATAATTCATGCCAAAATTGATTTAATTTATAAACCGCTACAACATTTATCAGTTGTTGATAAGAACTAAAAATTTCGAAGTGGGACGTTTTGACCGTTTTTTTTGGAACAGTGGGACGTTTTAACCAGATTAGGGGGACGTTTTAACCAAAAGTGGGACGTTTTGACAGTGGGACGTTTTGACAGTGGGACGTTTTGACTGTAAACCGTTTAAGTTGAAAGCATTCCAAAGCGTTTGAGTTAAAGTAGTTCCGGCATAAATTGTGCCGGAATATCCCGGCTGTATGCAGCTTGAAAATGGCTCCCCTGCACCGAAAGTCTTACAAGTTGAATATCATTCCTGTCAATAAACTTACACGCTTTGTAATTCGTTAATTTTATTGTTGATTATTTACCAAAACACTTTATAGTTACTTTAAGATACATTTTGTTATAGCGTACGCGAGCTCCTTGGAGTCTATATACCGGGACAGTGTACTCAAGCGCTTTGGAATTTTAGTTCAACCGTTCTGTGTATTCGTTATCGAAAGGGTTTTAGATTATGTACGGCTAAATTCTAGCTAGCTATCTGAACAGTTAGATATTTGATATAATGCAGAGTTGAAAAATGTAATCTCACTAAGAAAATTATTGCTTAATCTCCTTGTTTATTTCGGCAGCGGACGACACAGGTTGTGATAATATTTAATGAAAAAGAAAATAACGGACTTTGTTTAAGTATGTAAAGTATTTCAAACTGACAGTTTTTGTAGATTTGACGAAATTTTGATAAAGGAATCAAACATAGTTTGTATGAATTGTTCAGAGCTGAGTATCATTTGTAGATCTGCGTTGTTCGTCCCATCCACCTGCCATGCAAAACTGAAACTGAGCGCGCATGCGTCGTTATGCATGGTGTATTTGGTTCCGGTCAAAACGATCACAGTAAGCGGATTTGCTATATAGCAAATCCGCTAAAAACAGCCCCAACAGGCTTGGGTAATAACTCCAGTATAGGCCCAGACGCTTCTTGTTGATAGGTCTGGAAAAACCCTGCACGAATCCTGGTTTCCGTAAAGTCTATATTTAGAAAGTGTATTCAAAAATGTGCTGTAAAACAGTACTATTTGTAAAAACTCTTTCCCGTTTGAAATATGGAATTTTTTTTAGAAATTTGGAGCGAAAAAACAGGTTAGATTTTTCCTCAGAGGTATTTGTTTATAGCCATTTTCTCCATTGCTATTTTATGAGCGGCAAGTTTTAGTTTACACTTCGCGTATTAATATTTATCCTGTACAGGACAGTGATATTTCATAGCAGACAGGTCGAATCTTTGAAGAATATGAGATACGCAGACGACGTTGGGATCGGTACATATGCTACTAAAAACGGACAGAAATCTGCACGTCTTTTTTAAATGGCAGGTCAATCTTGTTTACTTTACATTCAGGACAGGTCACTCTCGTTTCCTGTGGTCTGAAGATTACGCAAATCAATAGGCAAATTGGATTTGTTGCTGCATATTGACTCATTTGCCAATCGATTTTTCGCCTATCACGTCTGATGCATGTGAGAAAGTAGTAAGTGACTTGGAAAGAAAGTTGCGTCAGCACTGGTATGAGAAAGCCAGGAAACACATGCGTAGGTGTACTGACTTCCTTCATATGACCTGTTAAAACGGCGTTAAACTCCAATTCAATATATCAATCATTTGCAGATTTTGATAACTCATAAAGTGCATGTATTCATTTACTTCTGTAACGTGTGACGATTTGGTTACTTATCAAGGTACAAACAATAACCCATGTTGCTTAACTCCTTTACCGATCGACAAAATATTAGACGAAAGATTAAATGTGACCAAGGAAAATGAGATTCCTCCTTTGAAGTGTAGAAAACCTTTCCTGGCCTGGTTAACAGCATTTTCTCCTTTTCACACTATGTTTGCAAAAGCCTTCTCTTCCAGTGTCGTAAAAACTGGGGATTGTTTGGTGAATGTTTAATTTTCACGGAGAGAAATATAGGTAATTTGAGGTTCATAGGGATCCCCTGAATTTTTAAATATCTTGAAAAGTCCAACGTCAATTTTTATGAAACTTTCCGGTCTTTTAAAATGAACTTACCAACTCTCACAGCGAAAATTAGAATTTTTCTTCCGCATGAAAGAGCATTTTGCCCATTCCAGTAATGTTAAATTTTTGTTCCGAAGCTTAACTTTCTCCGATGGTTTCGCACAGTGACCAGAACAGCAAACATAACTGGACAAGTGCATGACTTCTGTACCTCACTTTAATTAAATAATGAGGCCCTGGAATTTTTTTTTTGTACAAATAATATAGCTCTATACCTTACCTGCGATATTCTTTTCGTTACTTTCATACAAATCTTCAAAGTCTAAAATGATTTGTCCATTGTTCTCTTGTATGGTGTCTGTTCTCGACAATTTGGTCTCTATTTTATTTTCTGATGAGATATGTGTTCTCAAAACCACCTGACACTTAGACTCGAAGGTCTTTCATGGTTTGTTTGAATTGTTTTCGCTATGATTTTTTTCAGTTCACCCAAAATTAGATCAATTGTATTTTGGTCACAATCATAGGGCGGTAATCTTAAAGACACTGTGTCACTTTAACCGTAATCATTCATCTACAACAATACTTTGGAGCTTATTTAAGAACTTAGGCCTAACCAGTTCATACAATTCAACCATCTTCATTTTATTGTTGTATGCCATACCACATGATGTGAGCCAACGTTTGACTGGGTTTCAGGAAAGAGAACAAAGTGTAAACAAGTGCGTGCAAATCATTAAAATAAAAATAAAAATAAAACCCAAATAAAAAATGAGATAAGGGCCTCAAAAGTTGAAGTATTTGCTGTTCAAACATTAGACGACCACAGTTACAGTACTTGCATGAACAGGTAAACCCTTTACTCCGAATAGCCTTCAACCCTCCCACCGTTTTTAAGCTGTTTTGATCATACATTTTAACATTGCATTGAATACAAAAAATTCAAATTCAGCAATAAAAAATTCTGAAAATTTCACTCAGAGTTGGTATAGGTAGTATCATTAAATATGCAAATTTTCAGTAGAATAGCTAAAGCATTTTTTAAGATATTTCAAAATTAAGGACATGAACCTGAAACTATCTATACACTAATACGCTTCGCCGTAAAAGAGTAGCCCCAACAGCAAGGCAGGTTTTAAGTGCTTGTATATATCGTACCGAGTCTATCAAGAGTCCATACACATAACAATCTATCACGGCAAAATACAATATATAGAGACATTGCATTTGACAGCTAATCTAGCTTATCCAACGAAAACAATGGCCTGTACCAGTTGAATATATATCTGTAAATGTACAACAGGGATCTTTTTCTAAGACCAGCCCGCATAGCTCAGTTGGTAGAGCGTAGGACTCATGAATGTGATGTTTCGGTTCACTTGAGGGTGTGGGTTCGATGCCCACGGCTGGATATCTAAAATTACTAATAGTCTTTTGGATGAGACATTAAACTGAGGTCCCGTGTGACGGTGCTATACACCAAGCACGTTAAAGAACCAGGCGTAACTGGCTCGTTCTACGGTTTTTTGTTTTTTTTTTTGTATTTTTTGAAAAAAAAAAAAAAAAAAAAAATTATAAGTACCCGTTTTTCGGAGAAAAATTTTATAAAATGGATACTAAAAACCTATAAGTAGCACATGATCACATCGATTAGTAGAAACTGAAAGTGATGTTCATAAATAGGGATCAGAATGATCGGTCCCATCTAACATCATTTCTCTAACCAAGCTTTTGATACAGTTCAGTTGCACCCAGTAAGAAATAAACGGGAATCAAAGATTTAGTATTTGTGATTACTTCATATTATGAGCAGTAATCATCCCGGAACGAGTCGCTTCGTTATTGTTTAATATCACGATCTCATATATCTATACATGTGCTTTCATTAGCAAGCCTTAAACGACGTAATAGTTAGCATATTAGCACAGAATAAAAAATGGTGGGAAAATGGACCTTGTAAAATATGGATGCCCACCATACTTAAATTAGGGTTTAACGCACGGACATATGTGAAAATCGTGGAAAAAGGAGCAACTTGGAGCAGTATCGGGTGACTTTTTCATGATCGACTTGGCCTCAATAGTTTGAGTAGCACTATAAAAGAATCAGAATGATAAAAAAAGATAGATCTTACCTGTGCCACATGTCCGATGGCGTCATCGCTTGCTTGGGGTCACACTAAATTACGCCACAGAAGAATTATACCCCACAGATACGCCACAGGAGTAATGTATACGCCACAGCAAATATTTAGCTATAAAAGCGTGCTTTTTGTGTTTTATCTTGTAGAATATATTATTATCTATCATCTGTACAAAAATAATTTGGAAACATTTTATCATAACATAGAATATCCATCATAAAATCATGCATTCAAAGCTATTCATTTGCTCTGGCGTATCGCTTTGTCCTGTGGCGTATCTGTTGCGTTTAAATTACAGCTGTGGCGTATTTTATAAGATCGATTTACTGCATAAATATTTTTGTACAGATGATAGATAATAACATAATCTACAAGATCAAACACAAAAATCACGCTTTTATAGCCAAATATTTGCTATGGCGTATACATTACTCCTGTGGAGTATCTGTTGCGTATAATTCAGCTGTGGCGTATTTTATACAAGATCGATTTACTGCATAAATACAAAATATTTCTAAGTTATTTTTGTACAGATGATAGATAATAACATAATCTACAAGATAAAACACAAAAATCACGCTTTGATAGCTATAGATTTGCTGTGGCGTATACATTTCTCCTGTGGCGTATCTGTGGCGTATAATTCTTCTGTGGCGTATTTTAGTGTGACAGCTTGCTTGTCAGAACTTTAAGTTTTCACTATATAAGCCCTTGAAAAACTTGTGATCCCCAGGGCGTGGCCAATTTCGACCCCAGAGCTATGCTTCCAAGAGATTCAGTAGAGGTCCACTTGATGAAGCTGCATGCAAAATTTGGTAGCCCTAGACCATATGGTTACGGACAAGAAAATTTTCTAAGATTTCTAATATATTTCAGTTTTGTTGCAATGGCAAACAGAGTTTTTATAGAAATTAAATTCTTTCAAGAAATTCTGAAGAGGACCATGGCAGGATCATTTCTGTGAAGTTTGGTCAAAATCAGATGGGTAGTTTCAGTAAAGATAATGTTTGAAATAAAAGTTAACGCACAAGCACACACACACGGACGCACAACAGACTCAGGGCCATGACATAAGCTTGCTGGTCATCAGTCAGTGGAGCTAATTAAGAGCTAATTAAAACCCAAACAAAAAAAAAAAAGACAAAGAAAAACTACTACAAATATGTTGGACAAACGTTGAAATAGTTGAAAACGGGAGAAAACAGTTTTTAGCTCTAGAGAAAAATACGTAGGAATATGGAACTGTAGACATAGAACACCAGTCACCAAAATCATATACATGTAGTAAATACACCCGAGGGTAAACAATTTTGGCAAAATCGCAAGCACATTAGACCAACAAAATCTAAACCAGAGCTTGAGTCCTGTGAGGAAATAGATTTACATAAAGAAAATACCTCAGCCAGACAGATGCACAACCAACGTAATGAAGGCCAGCATTCTTCCAAATCCTGTTACAAGATCAGGGAGAATAATGAAACCTCCAGACAGATGTTCATACTGGGAGAAAAATCACGAGTGTCATAGCTTAATTCTTATTTAAAATGTGTTCAGTTTGGAAATAAGTTCTGGACTCTTTAAGCACCTTTCACTACTATAGTTGTCCTTGTGACCAGAGTAGATCAAGATCAGACTTAACAAAATGTGCAGTCTGATCTATGACCTACACTGTCCGCTTTGCTGAAACACTACAGACAAAAAATAATCACAAAATTACAATTATCTAGGACTTATTCTAGACTGAAAATGTCCTTTGGGTTTTTATCGGCACTTTCAGGGTTAAGATGTGATTAACCCAATGCTAAACAATCTCTGATTTTCCCGACATTGAGAAAGAAGTCTTTTGAAAACATTGCAGGAAAAGGAGAAAATGCTGGTAACCAGCATTTTTCTCCTTTTCCCACAATGTTTTCTACCCTTGCCAAAACAAACTTCCAACTTTTGAGTCGCATGAAATTTTTAATCTGGTAATGCTTTCGATTTGGATGGGTCTAAAATTTTGTTGTTTGGTAAGTTTCAAAAGTCCAAGTGTTAAATATAGGTGTAAAGGATTACCATCGGTGAAATGGGACAAAAGGATATTGAATAACTGATTCAAGTTAATGTATGCACTAAACTGAAATAAATTAGTTAATTCTTTACCAGTAGACAAAATTTAAAACTTGTCCAAATTGAAAGCATTTGCAGACGACAAAGTAATTTTTACTCAAAATTTGAAATTTGTGTTTGAAAGGGTACAAAACATTTTTGAAAAGGGTTACCAGCATTTTCTCCTTTTCCACAATGTTTTCAAAAGCCTTCTTCCTATGGGTCTTTAAAATGCGAGATTGTTTGGTATAGAGTAACAGTGGTTCCTAGTTAGACTGATTTATTGCCTCGGCCACCCATCAGGTTAGTTATCGTAATCACCTGAATTGCTGAGGGAAGAGGCAATTATGACTGATTATTGTACTATTACTGCTGTTATTGTATTAGTTTAATGATAAATCAAATTCATAGACAATTTCATTATTTTTTTTTTTTTCTTTAAAAGAAGGGTATGTAGAGTAGTGGCTTAACAGTTAACCTTAATAATGTTTATGCATGAGTTGCTATATTACAGGTACCCAAGTCTTGGAGCATTCTTCTATTGATAGTCATTCTTATAAGATATGAGCCGTGTTCTGTGAAAAGGGGGCTTAATGCATCTGCGAAAACTATCGACCCAGGTCAGCCTGCGCAATCCACGCAGGCTGACCTGTGCCGAAACTTTTCGCTATCCGTCAATATACTGTATATACAAGGACCACTTTACCTCATAATGCAGACGATTATTAGACAGAATGGACGTAATGGATCCATGATCACGTGATGACTCGCTTGGTAACATGCATCGCGGAGATGCATTAAGCCCCCTTTTGCCAGAGCACAGCTCATATAAATAAGCAGTGCTCTGGCAAAAGGGGGCTTAATGAATCTCTGTGATGCATAATACCTAGCAAGTGTTCACATACTTATGGATCCATGAAAGCCAGAACTTTTTAACAATCGACCTTATCGTGAAAGAGCCTGGGCCTTGGACATACAGAGCATTGACCAATAGCGAAAAGTTACGGCTCAGGCCGCACAGGCTGACCTGGGTCGAAACTTTTCGCAGATACATTAAGCCCTTTTTTCGCAGAGCGTGGCTCATATACAACTACAAAGTAAATAAAATTTGAGTGATTGATAAATACTGGATTGTTATTTCTTAACCCACATATAAGTACAGTACAATACGTAACAGCACACATCTACCATACCCACTTATGATACGAACTGTCATTGCCACATGGCTTGTTTAGAATCATAAAATAGTGTACTGTGCTCTAGTTTGAATGGCGACTTTCAAGAAAAGGCTCCAAAGTCAGGTTGAAACAGTTTGCTAAAGCAAAATTAGAAATTTATAAGAAAAAAATAAACATTTAAGAATGTAGATTTGGAGAAGGAACCCTTTTCTCTAACTGGCATCTTATTAAAATGGCACACCAGATGGTTTTGTATGGCCAGTCACTGTGTAAAAACCAGTGAAAGGGTATCATTACAAACAAACATTGATAAATCCAACATAAAAATGAAAAACAGCGCTGCATATAGGTGCCAACAGTTGTTCGATTTTCGATGAAAATTTGAAGTTGAAAAAGGGGCATAACTGTGTCAAAAGACTTTGATGGTTATCTGCCTATGTTGTATAGGTTCCTCTTTTGATAGTGATCAATTTGTCTGAGTTTGGAGTAAATATCTTCAGAAATAAGAAAAATATCTTCAGAAATAAGAAAGATATTATAAAATGTCTAAAGCTTTTCGAAGATTCTAAATAGAAAAAGGGGCATAACTGTGTCTAAATATTTTGATAGTTGCCTTCTCCTAATCAGTAGTAATGTATGGGTTTCCCTTTTATATAATTAACAACTTATCTGAGTTTGAAGTAAACATCTTAACGTAAATATATCTTAACGAAAATATTTGTAACAGATTTTATAAAATGTCAAAGCTTTTGGACGAAGACAACGATGATGACTATGCCAATGACAATGCCAGGGCTACATCAATACCTCAAAATTTTCTTCAAAAACAGCGGAGCTAATAATAAAAAAGTCTTTGGCAAAAAGCATTTTCCTTATCAGTTCATTAAAAACCCTGTAACTTGGGCTACATATTCACTTGTACACTATTGTTTATCAATATCGATAGATTTGAAGTTTTCTTTCCTAGTAAAGAGTTAAAATATATACCTTTACCATACAACCCCAACTTTTGACAACTCTGAAAGAGAATGCCTTTGAAAACATTGTGCGAAAAGGAGAAAATGCTAGTAACCAGCATTTTATCCTTTTCCCACAATTTTTCCAACCCAACCAAAGACAGCAATCATTAATTAAGCAACATTTGTCGTCTGCAAATGCTTTAAAATTGGTCAAGTCCAAAAATTTGTCATTTGGAAGATTGCATCATAGTATCTGATATAAAATATTGGAGAAAATTAAGGGCTTATCAAATTCAGTTACTAGCCTGCTGTTCAGGCTTTCTTTTTCTTCTGTTTCTTTTTCTATTTCCTACACTTCCACTAGATCTCCGGGGTTCCTCATGAAAATGCTCAGAACTGTCATTCAGTGTTTCAGCCTGGCCATTAAAATTTCCACATTGGTCCATGAATTTAAAATGGCTATCAAAACGAGGTCTTTGGTTATATCCTTTGCTAGAGAAAGGTTCATGTTCTGTACCAGGTCCTCTCTCTCGACTTTTATAGCCGTATCTATGTTCTCCGCCCAGTCGACCGCCATGGTCCATTTTAAATTGTGCTTCCTGATGATAATCACTAGGGTAGAGATTAAATGGTCTCTCCCACTGATTACCATGGCCGTAGTAAACTTGTCCCTGATGATGCCCATAGTCATTGTTATATGGCCTCCACTGATAACCGCCTCTCCACTGATGACCAACATGATCATTACCCTTTTGTCTTCCCTGATGAGGTCTACGACTGGAATCAATTTGTCTCCCCTGATGACTGTGGTGATTCGAGTTCAACTGTCTTTCCTGAATGCTGCTACTGTTTAGTTCAAATTGTCTCCCCTGATGTCTACCAGGACCAAAATTGCCTCTATGGCCCCCAAATCTATTGTAAGGTTTGTACTGTGGGTGCACCTGAGATGATCTGTCATCGTTCCACTGCTCTGGGCTACAAAATTGTTCTTGATTGACTGGGTTCACCTTATTTTGTTTAGCTGATGAAGTTTTCCTACAATGACAATAACGAGATGTTAAAGATACGTCTATACTCCTGTTCAGCCAGTTTTTAACCAATTTCATCTTTATTTTATCAGAATATGACCATTCTTGTATCTTTATGCTGCATATTGCCCCCGATGGTTGAAAAATTGCATGGATTACTACCAACAGAAAATGCAATTCATTTTATGGAGACAATCGAAGAAATCACTGATGTGACGATTCCAATTTTAATTAAGAGATTACACCATATACATGTATATTGGTTATATACATGTATATTGGTCAACACAACTAAATTCTGAACAACTCTACAGTCTATCAAACATTCACAGTGTCTTTTTCTCTCTGGCCGTAAGGATGTATCTTTAATATCAGCTAAGGTTCATGTGTAGAATAATCACCATTAAAAAATAACTTATTCCAATATCCTACAAGAGGTTTTATATTGCAAATTTCTATTACAAATTCCTTGTCTATTTTGGGCGAAATATTTCAGAAAATACTTAATAGTGTAGGTCAAAGGCTAAAGGTATGCTTGGTGCAAGTACCTCTTAACCCTTTTTTAAAAATTTTATCAAACCATAATCATTCTTGTATCTTTATGCAAAATGCTGCCCCTGAGGGTGCAAGGATGCATTGATTATGACTGTTGGAAAATATATTTCATTTTCTTGAGGCAATCAAAAAAATCACTGTTGTGATGTTTCCAGTTTTAAATTAAAGATATGTATTCATCCCTTACACAACATTTATTGGTAATTTATCAATGTTTATTCAGCTGACTAAATTTTGAACCATTCTACAGCCCATCAAATTTTTACAGTGTTTTTTCTCTCTGACTGTAAGGATGTATCTTTAAAGCACGAAAATGCTCCTTCAGAACTGCATCAACTCGAGGATAACACAAGCATATGATTAGCTGGCTTTCATTTCATCAAACAGTATGACCAACATTATTTAATTTTTTGTCTCAAAATGCCTTAAATTTTAATGAGCCTAAAATTGCAATACTTGGCAAAGATCATGGTATTTATATTATAGTGAAAAATCAGCAAATGATGTTTTTATCTTGCTAAATGTACACTGTTTTGTATAACAGCAGACCCCTTTTGCCATGCCAAATTACAATTGTGGCTATCGGTATATTGTTTGCTGACTTTTTTTTAGGTATGATTGCACACGGTTTTTGGTATAAATTGCGGACTCTAATTTCTATAACTTTTGCGGATAACTAATAATATTAACCTTTTCCGTCAGCCAGATTGAAGTTTATAATTGATAAAGGTAGGATTTTTTGAAGGATGATGTTTGTAGAGGATGAAATATCTGTTCACTATTTTAACACAGTACTGAATGGGTGCCCAATACTTTTTTTAAGATGAAATATGTGTTAGTTTTTTTTACTATCCATTTCTTTGTAAAGTTTCTTCAGTCCTTCTATTTTTTTCCAATTTTCTTCCAGTCAGTGTTTGCAGGTTGATTGAGGGTTCCTATTTTTCTTTAGTGTAGCTCCCTGTACCTTTTTTGAGACTACTAAGTTACCTGATTGAAATCTACCTGGATCTATGTGAGGCCTGTCAGTGTAATTAACACTTTCAGTAGATCCACAATCAATACCAACATTTTATTTGCAACCATAGGAATGAAAATGTAGCAAAAATCCGCAAATGTAATCTGCCCATTGCAGGTGCTTACCTTCCTCCTCTTCTTAGATCTTCAAGATAATTCTCTCTTTCAATATTGTATCCTCTGGCTTTACCATAAGCTGTGAAGATTACAGTAAAAATTAAGAATGCATGAAAATGCATTTCTTGGACAAAAACCTAGAAAGTTTCTACACAGTTTTTGTTACATGCTAATTCATCGCAGAAGTGTCAACATGGATCTACAGTCAGATATAATAATTGATTGCCTCCAGCATATTAAACCCATGACTTATTTTTGAAAATACACTTGTGTATTATCGTTTTTTGTTTATCGTTTTTTGGGTCCTGGTTCTGGTTTTTTTGTAGTTATGAGCATGTTATGCTGGCAAAACCAACTGCAGCACATACAGGAATTTGTACTACTGCAACATTTCGCAAAAAAATGACATCATTGTTGCAAAGATGTATATGTGTGAAAAAATACTATGATTTTCATGTTCGCGCTGTATGAAAATATCTGCTTTATCAGAATTCTACAGAATAACCCTTTGGGCAAAAACCACAAGAGTATGCTGCTTTTGCAAACAACACATAACATGTACATGTAGTCTGATCTTTTATTCTCATTTGAGAGATACTTTAACTCTTGCCTTACTGTTGATAACACAGGAAGCTTTTGTGGACAGTGTAGATCAAGATCAGACTGCACAAGACATGCAGTCTGATCTCTGATCTACACTGTCCACTCTTTTATTCTAGATAATAAATGAACTATATCTTCATCTTGCAGCAGAACTGTATTTGTTGCCATTAAAAAAGTAAAGGTTATTCATGCAGTACTGAAAGAGTTTACCTAATTAGATTTGAAATTTCAAAATCTGGTTCTTTAACTCTTTACCAGACAACAAAATTTTAGACTTGTCGAAATTGAAAGCATTTGCAGACAACAAAATAAACATGCCTCAAAAATTAAAACTTGACTGTTAAAGAGTAGGAAAACATTGTGGGAAAAGGAGAAAGTGCTGATTACCAGCATTTTCTCCTTTTCCCACAATGGTTTCAGAAGGCTTCCTCCTCAGGGTCGTTAAAACCTGGGATTGTTTGGTAAAGGGTTAACTCTTTACCAAACGACAAAATTTTGGACTAGTCAAAATTGAAAGCATTTTCAGATGACAAAATAAATGTGACTCAAATTGAAATTTGATTTAGGAAAGGTAGAAAACATTGTGGGGAAAAGGAGAAAATGCTGGTAACCAGCATTTTCTCCTTTTCCTACAATGTTTTCAAAAGCTTTCTTTCTCAGGGTCGTTAGGTCATTAAAAGTCGGGAATGTGTGGTAAAGGGTTAAGCAGATTCAAAATATCCAATTCATCTGAGCCATGCTCTGAGGAAAGGGGCTTGGTGCATCTGCAAAAAGTATTGATCCAGGTCAGCCTGCACAGTGAGCCCAGGCTAACCTGGGTTGATACAATTTGTTTGTGATTCTGTCAGTTGTTAGATAAAATGGACTTTATGGACCCATAGTTATGTGATGACTTGCTTAGTATCATGCATCATGAAGATGCATTAAACCCATCTCAGCTCATCTACTTCATGCTCCGAGGGATAGGAACACAGATTTTTTTGGTTTACAACATAAATTACCTTTTATTGCTTC
Organism: Hippopus hippopus; assembly: GCA_946811185.2. Classification (NCBI taxonomy): domain Eukaryota; kingdom Metazoa; phylum Mollusca; class Bivalvia; order Cardiida; family Cardiidae; genus Hippopus; species Hippopus hippopus. The sequence goes on along the minus strand of OX328106.1, from coordinate 56,140,421 downwards.
ATCAGGATCTATGTTAAGTTTTTCTATCATGTATCTAAAAAGAAAAATCAAAACAAGTCATGCAAACTCATTCAGCATTTTCAGCTGATTGATAAATTTTCGTTGCTAACTGATACTTTTTTATGATTATGACTGATGAAAAATATTTCATTTTAACCCTTTACCACACAAACCCGACTTTTAACGACCCTGAGACAGATGTCTCTTGAAAACATGATAATCAGCATTTTCTCATGTTCCCCATAATGTTTTCTACTTTTTTCAGACAAATTCCATCATTTAAATAACATTTGATTTGTTGTCTGCAAATGCTTTCAATACGGACCAGTCTATGATTTTGTAGTTTGGAAATGGGATAAACAGTCACAATTGCTGCTGTATTTAATTTCCATGGAAAAAAAAAAATCCTGTATGTGGAAACTAAGGAACTAATCAATAATTGCATCCATCCTTTAGAAACAAACATGCAATGAAGTTTGGAGTAATTTTCTTTAAATAAATAACGGTAACCAGCGTTTTCTCCTTTTCCCACTAAGTTTTCTGACCTTTCACAGACAAGTATCATCATTTGCTTCACACTTAAAGGCCCAGTAGTGGCCAAAAGTAAACAATGTGGGTGTTAAAATGTATTTAGATTCAATTCAAACTATTTCATAGTAACGAAACTATTGTGAAGATGATAATCTGTTATCTACAGTTGTCTAAGTGTTAATCATTGGCAGAGAAATGAATTTTAAAACCAAGTAAAGAGTGCAGAGAAGATAAAACGACCTAGCATTTTTGGAACTACTTTAAATTTCCTTTTTCTGCCAGCTACTAAGGCTTTAACCGACATTACAATAACAGAATGTCAAACTCACAATAACTCCCATACTTTGAGACAGTATGATTTAATTCTAAATGCATTTTACACATGCACTGTTTACATTTGGCTGCTATAAGGCCTTTATATTTGTTGTCTGCAAACGCTTTCAATTGGACAAGTCTAAATTTTTATGGTTTGGTAAAGAGTTTAAAGGTATGGATAGTGTGTGTATCACATGTTTGGGTACTCTTAGATTTAACTGTATCTGAATTTGTACTCGTACCTACAAACCATATATCCTGTTCTGTTAACACCATGTGTACAGTGAACTCCAACCAAACTATCTGTAAGTTAAAGTAAAATTTAAATAATATAAACTTGCTTGTTTGTTTCTTTGTTTGAATAGGGCTTTACGTTTCCAATGTTATTATAGTTATGTCATTCCTAAGGTGCACTTTTCCCAAGGACACTTACACACCCGCAGTTTACCACAGCCAACAGTACAAATTAATCCCAGGCTTCTTATTCACAAAGCATTCTTAGTTCCATTCTCAGTCTTACTCTCAAGAATTTTCTAAATTTAAATTCAATACAACCTCTGATTGGCTTTACAAAATGGTTCAGCCAATCAGAAGTTGTGTTACTTTCTACATCCAGAATAAGACTAACAAGAGGGCCATGATGGCCCTGTATCGCTCCACTGGCTAATACGTAAAATCCCTACATGCCAAACATTACAATACTTGGCCAATTGGTTTTGAACATAAGACCCCTGAGACAGGACTAAAATTGGTAGCCCTAGTTCATATGGTTAGTAACAACAAGATTTCTAAAGATTTCACTAAATAAGCTCATGTAAAACTTCTGACCCCTCGGGGTGGATCAAATTCCTCCCTAGGGCTTAATTTACGCACTCTTGGTGAAGCCCTCTAGATATAGCTACATGCAAAATTTGGTAGCCCTACACTTTATGAATAAGTGCAGGGAGATTTCTTAAGTTTTCTCCAAATAAACCCATGTAAAACTTGTGACCCCCGTGGCAGGGCCAATTTTGACCCCAGGGCTATAATTTGGGCACTCTTGATAGAGGCCCACTAGATAAAGCCACATGCAAAATTTGGTAGCCCTAGGCCTTATGGCTAGGTACAGGGAGATTTCTAAAGTTTTCCCTAAATAAGCCCATGTAAAACTTGTGACCCCCGGGGTGGGGTCAAATTTGACCCAAGGGCTATTATTTGGGCACTCTTGGTAGAGGCCCACTAGATAAAGCCACATGCAAAATTTGGTAGCCCTAGGCCTTATGGCTAGGTACAGGGAGATTTCTAAAGTTTTCCCTATATAAGCCCATGTAAAACTTGTGACCCCGGGGGCGGGGTCAAATTTGACCCCAGGGCTATAATTTGAAGAAACTTGATAGAGGCCCACTAGACGAAGCTTTATGCCAAATTTGGTAGCCCTAGGCCTTATGGTTTCTGACAAGAAGATTTTCAAAGATTTCCAATATTTTTAAGTTTTGTTGCCATGGCAACCAGAGTTTTTGAAGTAATCAAATTCTTTCAAGAAATTCTGAAGAGGCCCATGGCAGGATCATTTCTGTGAAGTTTCATCAAAATTGGATGGGTAGTTTCAGAGAAGAAGATGTTTAAAATAAAAGTTAACACACGGACGGACGGACGGACGCACGACAGACAACGGGCCATGACATAAGCCCGCTGGCCTTTGGCCAGTGGAGCTAAAAATGGAACTAAGAATGGTTGGTGAATACAGGCCAAGGATTTACTGAACAGAAATCCCAAACCCTAAGTGCCAGTCACAGATGACCCCAATTCAAACATGTGTTTAAATGACAGCTTATTAAACATTTTTCTTGAGCAGCCACCTCTCAAAGTCTGTCCTTAAATTTCAGATTATTCACGTGAGCACTGACAACTATAATAGAACTGTTCTGTATGACTGTTCCCAGTCTTGTTACTTTACACATTATGGGCATGAAGACTGTCAACCTGGCACCACATTCATCAACCAGTATTCATTCGTTCAAAATGTAACTTAAAAGGTAAGACTTCTAAATGGCCAAGACAGCCCGTCCCAGCCAACCAGATAGTATTAATTTACAAGACATTAGTGTTGATAAAGAAAAACAAGGCCCCAGATAACTAAATGCACCAGTTCTACTCAATAGTTTTCTTTCCACAGGGAAAAAAAATACAAATGTTGCCCTTTGAAAGCTGAATTTGACTGAATATCTGCACTTGGAAGACACTTCAACACAGTGCAGATCCAATCTCTAAATGTGATCTTGATCTACACTGTCAACACAGTGTAGATCAAATTTCTGAATGACATCTAAATCTACACTGTCTGGGTAAAATAATAGTCTGTGCTGTAAAACTATAAAAATATCTTCAGACTTCACGAAATACCGTTGGTCAGCCGGTCATGTAAGGTAAAACTGATAGCGGACCGATAAATAAGCACCAGAATACAGGACCGATTGACCGACAAAATTTAGCCGTACGCTTAACATGAAATGACATACCGTAAAAAGTAAACAAAAACAGTTTTTCCCGTTTTAAAACCGAAAGTTCTTCGTGGAAAATTCCCAACTTTATAATCGCAGTATTTCAGATATACATAGGCAATATATCGGTTATGTGAACTAATGTACATCACGGAACAATCCGAATGACCACTTTTATTTTCGCGCTTCCGGGAATTATTCTATTCCGTGATTGGCTATCGTAAATCTGGGTTGCATATCATTAAAATTTGATCCCCGCTTGGTATTTTGTATGCCCGATACAGAGAAATAGGCCTAAAACCATCTCGGAAAATTAATCATTTTTTGTTGTTTTATGTTGTCATATTTTCGGTCCGGTAAAATTTGGTTTGGTCTGGTAAAAATTTGAAGTTTACCAGACCCATTGTCCTGTGAAAAATTTGAGTATTTCGTGAAGTCTGTATCTTAGATTTTCTGTTACTGAAAGAAGCTGTACAATAATATAGAATCAAGGCTTACCACCATTCTCCTCTAAAAATGAGTCTATGGTATACCTGAAGCTGTAAGAAGATGAAAAAAGGAGAAAATAAGTCTTCTTACGAACAAGGAAGTCCGCAACAAATGCATAGCTGAAATACAAACTGCCTCTGGCTGGATTCGAACCCACAGCGGACAAGATCCTCGTTTTTCGAGGTTTAAAAGACCAATACCTCAACCACTGAGCTCAAGAGATATCTCCCCAATGTAGCTGTTAGGTATTGTATTTAAATTGGGACGAAGCTATGCATGAAGGAGTGGTCTCCCGTAACAGTCTAAAGTTTTGTTGTGTGGTAAAGAGCCAAACCTTTGTTTTTAATTTTCTCACTAAAACTTAAAGTGCCAGTAATCAGACTGCCACAATGCTGATTATGTTTAACTCTTTCCCAAACGGCAAAATAATGAACTCCACCAAATTGAAACCACATTCAGACGACAAATTAATAATGATTTCTTTCTTGGATTGGGTAAAAAACATAGTGGGAAAAAGAGAAAATGCTGGTTACCAGCATTTTCTCCTTTTCCCACTAAGTTTTCAAAAGTCCTCTCCCTGAGGATCGTCAAAAGTTGGGATGGTGTGGTTAAGGTTACAGGCGAAAGTTTTCTGATCATGAATAACTGTGCTGCTCATGAGCATTCAAAACTTTCGCTTTACTTTTGTTTATCATTATTCTTTTTTTCAATATCATTAAGTTCTGCAAATATATATATTTTCAAGAAAATAATATCAGATGATAGAATCTTTGCCAATTCACTTCATCTTACCACTGATGATTGTGATTGCGACAGACAGGTGTTGCAGTATTTTGTCCAATTATCAGAGACTTAACATGGAAACTGTGTGAGGACTCATTCCTCTCGCACATCACTGATCATTGTTTCAACTATTGTTATGTGGGAAAGCAGCCAGTGGCTTGGGAAAGAATAATGTGCCAAGTACTGATAACAGAAACTCCAGGAAAGCACGGATAGGTGCACTGGCCGCCGCGATAAAACTAAAATAATGCTGAAAACCATGTTAACCCTTTACCATATAATACCAAGTTTTAACAATCTTGAAGAATAAAACTTTTGAAAACATTGTGGGAAAAGGAGAAAATGCTGGTAACCAGCATTTTCTCCTTTTCCCACAATGTTATCTACTCTTCAGACACAAATTCCATGAGACACAAATCCCCACACTGAAGCCATATTTAATATGTTGTCTGCAAATCCCTTCAATTTTGACCAGTGTACTATTTTGTTGTTTGGTAAAGGGTTAAACACCATACGACCAATCACTCAACTTCATCTTACCGTTCAAATATGTCGTCTGCTGGTACAACATGGCCGGGCACAAATATTTTTTCATACATGACCTCATACTTCTCAAACTCTGTCCTGTCATAATATCGTGTTGTGTTTGTCAAATCAACCAACAGTCCGAGTTTAAGCTTCTTTTCCCACAATGTTTGTAAAAGTATTTTGGGTGTGAACCTGTGAATAATCATAGCATAAAACTAATTTTGTTGCTGAGATAATGGGGGCCTGTATTCACCAACCATTCTTAGTTTCATTTGTAGTCTTATCCCAGATTTGGAAAGTAACACAACTTTTGATGGCTAAACCAAATTTTTAGCCAATCAAAAGTTGTGTTACTTTCAAATTAAAAATTTCTTGAGAATAAGACCAAGAATGTTCATAAGAATGGTTGGTGAATACAGACCCAGTTTAAGAATGTGTTATTTTGGAATATGCATATCCGGGGTTAATTTATTCTAAATTCTGTTTCTAAATTCAAGACTTGCCATCTAACTGGCTGAAACAATCTGAGGCATGGAACATTCTCAATCAGAATTTTTCAAAATTGGAAAACCTTATGAGAGAATATAAAAATACTTTGATCACTGTAAATGTTAGCTAAAAAGAAGATATTTATTCATTTTTAACCTTTTTACAAGATAAAACTATTAGCAACACCTAAATGAAAGCAAAAAGTTATTTTAGATGTCAAAGGATTCATCAATGAAAAGGTAGGAAATATTGTTGAAAATGGAGAAAATGCTTGTTTTCACCACTTTAAAATTTGTTTTGGAAGATTAGAAAACATTGTTTTAGTTACAAGCATTTTCTCTTTTTTCCTCAATGTTTTCAAAAGCCTTCTTTTTCAGGGTCTATAAAACTCAGGATTGTGTGGTAAACGGTTAATAGATGCGAGTCTATGTGAAAATACCAAAATGAGACACTTATTCAATCTTGTGAAGATAAATTCCTCCTTTTGCCACACTGTCTTCCAAACTGTTACAGACCTAGACAAAAGGAAGCAAAAAAGGGGGTGGGGAATTATCTGAAGGAGAAACAAGTCAAACAACTTTCTGTAAATACTTACTTCAGGTCTTCTGGAACAGATATTGTCTGTAAAGTAGACAATAAAATCATATAAGTATTAAAATGTTGACACTATCATTCTAAACATTATCCTTTTTATCATTTTAGCTCTTTGTTAAATGACAAAATTTAAGTCACATCCATTTAACACTTTACCACATGACAAAAATTTGGACTGGACCAAATTGAAAGCATTTGCAGATGACAATGCAGCTCAAATAATGATTTTTGTCTTTTAGTGGGAAGAAAACATTGTAGGAAAAGGAGAAAATGCTGGTTACCAGCATATTCTCTTTTTCTCTCAATGTTTTCAAAAAGCTTCATTCTCAGGGTCGTTAAAACTTGGGATTGTGTTGTAAAGGGTTAAAAGCATTTTGTAGACAACATACAAAGATCTGATCATGTGAGTAAGATGTTAAAACAAATTGTGATTTTCCAACAATATTTTCCAAAGCTGTCCTCCATAGGACTGTTAAAACTGCAGATTGTGTTATAAGTTAGAAGATGTTACAAACTAAAAGTAAGCAAACTGATGCATGATGGACACATCACCATGACAAATAGTTTTTGTCATGGCCCTGTATCCATAGTGAATCAGTGTAGACTATTAGTATTATCAGACTTGATGTTCTGTGCAAACACTTTTTGTTCTGTATTACTCGATAGAAGCACCAAATTAAGTGCAGCAAGCAAAGAAAAGAATTAAGCAAGAGCAATGCAGGCAGGTGCCACTACTTGGGTGCACTTGCTTTTGATGAAAATTTAAACTATAAAAAGGGCCATCACTGTGTCAATTTTATTTTGATGGTCATCTGCCCCTGTAAGTGTTGTATGGTATTCCCTTTCCTTAAATAAAAACAAGAGGGCCATGATGGCCCTGTATCGCTCCCCTGGCTTTTAAACCCTTTGCCACACAAATCGAAGTGCTAATGACCCTGAAAGAGAAGGCTTTCAAAAACATCGTGAGAAAAGGACATGTTGTCAGCCAGTATTTTCTCCTTTTTCCACGTTTCCTAACCTATCAAAGACAGAAATAGTCATTTAAGCTACCTTCAATTTGTCCTTTTGCAATGGTTTTAAACTTGGTACAGTAAAAAAAAATTGTAAAAAGAGTAAAATTAACGTATCATGCGCTTAATTGGCATTGACAGAGACATACAGCATAAAAAGTCTGTATGGTAATAAACTTACTTTGAAAACATAATCTCCACCCTCCCGCCAAACAAAAACAGTCATATCTTTTTAAATGCAAAGATATGTCAGTGAATACAAGCAGGTTTGTTCATTAGCATGAAAGGTAAAGTTCTGAAAAAATTTGAGTGATAGAAACCTTACTATAAATTAAACATTGCATTCATGTGAGCATAACCATTAGCATCAAAATAAATCACTCTCCCTTAAAACAGAACACTTCCTCTCCAAAAAAACTTGAATACCAAACTCCAATAATGTGTAAGTAGAGTTTGATAATCAAGGGAGGTAAATAGTAACAAACTTTATCTTGTATAACAGGAGTTATTTCCCTTGATTACTATTTAAATTACAGTCACTATATAATATATAAGCCCATGTTAAACTTGTGATCTCTGGGGCAAAGCCAATTTTAACCCCAGGGCTATAATATGAAGGCATTTGATAGAGGTCTATTAGATAAAGCTACATACCAAATTTGGTAGCCCTGGGCGTTATGGTTTCACACAAGAAGATTTTCAAAGATGTTCAATATTTTTCAGTTTTGTTGCCATGGCAACCAGAGTTTTTGAAGGAATCAAATTCTTTCAAGAAATTCTAAAGAGGACCATGGCAGGATCATTTCTGTGAAGTTTCATCAAATTTGGATGGGTAGTTTCAGAGAAGAAGAAGTTTGAAAAAAAAGTTAACGCACAGACGGATGGACGCACGATGGACACCTTCGGCCAGTGGAGCTAACTAGTTTAAGTTTGAAGTAAAGTATCTCCAGTAAAAACAAAGAAATTATCAAAAGTCTAAATTCTGCAATGTGGTGATGACCACGACGACACCAGCCTGGGCTATGAATAATGACAATACCTAGAAGCTAAGAATGTCTATTTGTTTAGCTACTATGTGGGCTGGCCATCTGCCAGAGGAACTATTTAACCCTTTACCACATGATCCCAAGTTTTCATGACCCTGAAGAAACAGCCCTTTGAAAACATTGTGTGAAACAGAGAAAATACTGGTAACAGCATTTCTCCTTTGCCCACAACATTTTCCACCCATTCAAAGACAAATTCCATCATTTTAGTCATATTTAACTTGTCATCTGCAAATGGTTTCAATTTGGACATTTCTAAGACAGTGTTGTGGTAAAGTATTAAAAGTTTCAATTATTTCTAACAAAACTGTTGCACATAAATGAGTCATGCTCTGTGAAAAAGGGGCCTAATGCATCTGCAAAAAGTATCGACCCATGTCAGCCTACGCCTACTGGGCAGGCTGACATTAGTCGACACTTTTTGATATTGGTTGATTTCCTGCATGTCTAAAGACCATTCCACCCAGGGCTTCAGCCTGATGTTAGACAAAATATATTTCATGGATCCATGATTATGTGATGACTTGCATGGTACTATAATGCATTGCAGAGATGCATTAAGCCCCCTTTTGCCACAGCATGACTCGTTAATATTATGGGAAAATGCCATCTGCTGTGCTTGCTCTGAATATTACTTACTTCCTTCAAAGGTACTTTAAATGTTATAAACTGTGTTCCTTCTATGACTTCGCCTATGTTGGAATAATCCATCCACCTAGCAGAAGTGTAAAATTATACAAAGTAGAAAAGTGGAAAAACAAAACACAGTAAAACGCTCAATGGAATGAAAGTATCTAGCTTAAAGTTAGACAGTGAAGGGCGGAGAGTGGGCCATCTTGTCTTAAAGTGTTAGCTCTGGAACAAGTGTTACAGAAGAAGGTATTAGACATTCATGCAAAGAAAGAAGACTAGAATGAAAAAAAAAAAAGCTTAAATGGATATGACCTTTACTTTCTCCCTTTTCCACAATGTTCTAAGGTATGAAAGACAAATCTAGTCATTCTAGCAACATTTAAATTGTCAACTGCAAATTATTTTTCTTCAACTATGAAAGAGTCTGAAATATGTTGTTTGGTAAACAGTTAAAAGATTGTTTGTGTCCATTTATTGATAATGATGAATTGCATACTAGGGCTGCAAGCTAAAATTCATTTTGGCCTAAAAAAAAATATCTGTGTTTAGGGTTTCCCTACCCTACCTAGAAAATGCTGCAGACCCTAAACTTTCAACGCTACGACAGAAAGAAAAGAAAAAAAAAACCAAGAGGGCCATGATGGCCCTGGATCGCTGACCTGAGTCAATAGGCGAAATTTCACTCCACATGCATAATTCAATTTCTGACCAATTGTCAGGTCAATTGAGCTTAAAATGTGGCCTCTAGAGCACCCACAAGTAATTTTCGTAAGCTGACCTAGTGACTTATTCTATCATCCCACATGACCCAATTTAGAACTCATCAGACAATTTATCAAGACAACATTCTGAACAGTTTTCAAGTTAATTGAGCAATAAATGTGGCCTCTAGAGTGCCCATAAGGTATTTCCTTAATTTGACTAAGTGACCTAGTTTATGACCCCAGGTGACCTGATTTCAAACTCATCTGATATTTCATCAAGACAAACATTCTGACCAATTTTCAAGTCAATTGAGCAAGAAATGTGGCCTCTAGAGTGCCCTAAAGGTATTTCTTTAATCTTACCTAGTGACTTAGATTATGACCCCAGGTGACCCAATTTTGAACTCATCTTAGATTTTATCAAGAGAAACATTTTAACCAATTTTCAAATCAATTGAACAATAAATGTGGCCTCTAGAGTGCCCACAAGGTATTTCTTTAATTTGATCTAATGACCTAGTTTATGACCCCAGTTAACCCCAATTCAGATTCATATGAGATTTTATCAAGACAATCATTCTGACCTATTTTCAAGTCAATTGAGCAAAAAATGTGGCCTCTAGAGTGCCCACAAGGTATTTCTTTAATTTGACCTAGTGACCTAGTTTATGATCCCAGGTGACCCAAATGCAAACTCATCCGAGATTTCATCAAGACAAACATTATGACCAAATTTCAGGTCATTTGAGCAATAAATGTGGCCTCTGGAGTGCCCACAAGGTATTTCTTTAATTTGACCTAGTGACCTAGTTTATGACCCCAGGTGACCCAATTTCAAACTCACTGAACACATTGTGCTCAGGTGGGCTAACAAACTTAGAACAGGTTCACTACATACCAAATATCAAAGTTCTACACCTTCCAGTTTCAGCAAAGAAGAATTTTAAAGTTTTCCTTCTTTGTTCCTATGTTTGAACTTGTGACCCCCGGGGCTGGGCCAGTTTTGATCCCAGGGGCATCATTTGAACAAACTTGGTAGAGGTCCACTAGGAGATTCTACATACCAAATGTCAAAGCTCTACACCTTCCAGTTTTAGAGAAGAAGAATTTAAAAGTTTTCCTTCTTTGTTTCTATTTTAGAACTTGTGACCCCCAGGGCTGGGCCAGTTTTGACCCAAGAAGCATCATATGAACGGAAACGGGTCAACTCGGCCTGGTGGCAACTCGGCCCCTGAGTCAACTCTGCCTCGGGTCAACTCCACCGGGTCAACTCAGCCCATATACATTCCATTAGGCAAAATGGAGTATTAGATATGTAAATACATGTAATTTAAATTTGTATGTTTTAGGTATCAGTAAGTGATTTTGAGATGGTATAATGTTTAAGTACTTGTCAGAATATGGCAAAAAGAGCATTCAGTTACAAATGGATAAAGTGTAGTGTTCAGCAAATATTCATGAACATTTCATGTCATTCTTATCAGTATTCTTTCACAGGCATACATGTACTTAATCAAGTTGATTAAAGACATTGGCTAATCTCTGTAAGTAGAGTTTTCACACTTGAAAAAACAATGCGACAATTAAAGAATTATCAGTCATTGTTGTTTGTTGTTCAATAGAGAAAGAGCGTAATGCAGAATGTTTAAAATTAATTGCAGCAGTAATAAATGATTAAAGACGCTGCATGTTAATCCCTCAGGCTCAATATCAAGAATGAAAGACAAAAACAGATGAACATTTCTGGTGAAAATAATGCGAATATAACACAAATAAGTATTCTTCCTATTTCAACCATCTTTCTGTATAGACTTGCTACCAACACATGCCCAGATACCTTTTAATGTAAAAGGCCAAGTTGACCCGGCTGAGTTGACTCTGGCCGATTTGACCCGACGCCGACTTGACCCGGATTCATATGAACAAACTTGGTAGAGGTCCACTAGGAGATGCTACATACCAAATAGTGACCTAGTTTATGACCCCAGGTGACCCAATTTCAAACTCACTGAACACATTGTGCTCAGGTGGGCTAACAAACTTAGAACAGGTTCACTACATAACAAATATCAAAGCTCTACACCTTCCAGTTTCAGCAAAGAAGAATTTTAAAATTTTCCTTCTTTGTTCATATGTTCAAACTTGTGACCCCCGGGGAGGGGAAAGTTTTGACCACTGGGGCATCGTATGAACAAACTTGGTAGAGGTCCACTAGGAGATGCTACATACCAAATATCAAAGCTCTATGCCATCTAGTTTCAGATGAGAAGAATTTTTAAGTTTTCCTTCTTTGCTCCTATGTTTGAATTTGTGACCCCCCTAGGTGGGGCCAGTTTTGACCCCAGGGGCATCATTTGAACAAACTTGGTAGAGGTCCACTAGGAGATGCTACATACCAAATATCAAAGCTCTATGCCTTCTACTTTCCGAGAAGAAGATTTTCAAAGACTTTGCTATTTTTTTCCTTTTTGTTGCCATGGCAACCAGAGTTATGGTTGGAATTTAATCTCTTGAACAACTTTGGTAGACCTTCACCCAAGGAACATCCCTGCCAAGTTTCATCAAGATTGGCCCAGTGGTTTAGGAGGAGAAGATGTTTAAAGAAATTGTGGACGACAAACACTGGGTGATCTTAAAAGCTCACCTTGAGCACTTCGTGCTCAGGTGAGCTAAAAAAAACAGTAATTTAATTTACCAGTACTGTAATTTCAGTAAATGGTCCAAGTAAAAAGTTTCTGGATTAAAACAAGAGGGCCATGATGGCCCTGTATCGCTCCACTGGCTAATACGTAAAATCACTACATGCCAAACATTACAATACTTGGCCAATTGGTTTTGAACATAAGACCCCTGAAACAGGACTAAAATTGGTAGCCCTAGTTCATATGGTTAGTAACAAGAAGATTTCTAAAGATTTCACTATATAAGCCCATGTAAAACTTCTGACCCCTCGGGGTGAATCAAATTCCCCCCTAGGGCTATAATTTACGCACTCTTGGTGAAGGGCCTTTACATATAGCTACATGCGAAATTTGGTAGCCCTACGCTTTATGAATAAGTACAGGGAGATTTCTTAAGTTTTCTCTACATAAGCCCATGTAAAACTTGTGACCCCCGGGGCAGGGCCAATTTTGACCCCAGGGCTATAATTTAAGCACTCTTGGTAGAGACCCAATAGATAAAGCCACATGCAAAATTTGGTAGCCCTAGGCCTTACGGCTAGGTACAGGGAGATTTCTAAAGTTTTCCCTAAATAAGCCCATGTAAAACTTGTGACCCCCGGGGTGGGGTCAAATTTGACCCAAGGGCTATAATTTGGGCACTCTTGGTAGAGGCCCACTAGATAAAGCCACATGCAAAATTTGGTAGCCCTAGGCCCCATGGCTAGGTCAAAGAAGAATTTTAAAGTTCTCCCTATATAAGCCCATGTAAAACTTGTTACCCCCGGGCAGGGCCTAATTTGACCCCAGGGCTATAATTTGAACAATCTTGGCAGAGGTCCACTAGATAAAGCTACATGCCAAATTTGGTAGCTCTAGGCCCTATGGCTAGGTAGAAGAGGAATTTTAAAGTTCTCCCTAAATAAGCCCATGTAAAACTTGTGACCCCCGGGGCGGGGCCAATTTTGACCCCAGGGCTATAAATTGAAGAAACTTGGTAGAGGTCCACTAGATAAAGCTACATGCCAAATTTGGTAGCCCTTGGCCTTACGGTTTCAGACAAGAAGATTTTCAAAGATTTTCAAAATTTTTCAGTTTTGTTGCCATGGCAACCAGAGTTTTTGAAGGAATTAAATTCTTTCAAGAAATTCTGAAGAGGACCATGGCAGGATCATTTCTGTGAAGTTTCATCAAAATTGGATGGGTAATTTCAGAGAAGAAGACGTTTAAAAAAAAAGTTAACGCACGGACGGACGGACGGACGACGGACAACAGGCCATGACATAAGCCCGCTGGCCTTCGGCCAGTGGAGCTAAAAAATAAATCTCTACCCACCCTACCTACAGCACCCCAGACCGACATCCTAAGCGCAGATATTTTTTTGTTAGGCCTTATTCACTTCATTCTAAGTCTATAAATCTACATAAAATGAGGTTTTTTTTTTTCTTGTTTGATTTCTTTCCATAGGTATGGAGCATAATTTGAAAAACTGTGTTTATTTCACACTTCATCCCTATCTCTCCATAATAATCAAGTAATTTTGACCCTTGGACATTTCTCTTTCAGTTTGATTCTTCGAAATTCCATTTTGACTCTTGAAAATTTTGGTCCAAGAGTCAATGACTCTTTGGATTCTGGACCTAGTGAGAACCCTGCATCAATATTCAAAATACAGTCCATTTTGACTTCATAGGGAATTCGGTCTTCATGAATTTCATCAATCTGCATGTCTAGGTTGTGACCAGTTTCATGTCTGGCACTGCGATACCTTAAGTTCATCTGTTGTCTGAGGCTGGACTGTAGCCCATACTACATGAGAGATATTAGGCTGCTTGAAGGGATTCAGATATATGCAACCAGTTTAGTGCTCGAACTGAAGAATTTAAATACAAAGGCCCAAGGCTCTGAAATGTGTTCATTGAAGGGATGGAGGTTAAGAGGAGACCTCATACATACATACATACATACAAACATATACTGGTGTAATCAAATTTCGCCAACACAAGGGAAACTGCTCTTGCGGATTGCACAACACAATAGTAATTTTCTTTATGGTTAAATATCTATGCAATTGTAGACCTATTCAAATACTTTTGTAAAAATAATTTTTACCACTTAAACATCTAAATCCATCTGTCAAAACATCGTTATAAGTGAGACAGTACAAAGTCGCCATCTATAAAAAGAGTAAGCCAATTTCGACAACTCTGGTTTTCCAAAAATTAGAGGCCCCAGAGAGGGTAAAATGAAATAAAAAATTCACAGCATCATTTCAGCAATATTCACTGCCTCCTTTGGATATTAACTCTACATTTACTTCCTATATGAGCAAACCTGAAGGACGTAAAACAAAACACAGCTCTCAGAAAACAAAACCGACAGTTATGTGATTTTTCGTGTAATTATTTCTGCTGTGGCACTGAAAAATTACAATCTAACTCAGGATGACAGTGTTGGGGATAAAAAGGCTGTAAATCTAAAAAAGATAACCTTTTGTAGCTCACAGAAAGAGTTATTTTCTTGTCTTTGTAGTGATTTTTGTACCCGATTCAGTCTATTTTCTTAGGAAAAAAAAGAATAAGGACCCCTCTGTCATTCATATGGATATATTTCCCTTTAGTGCCCTATATGAAACTTCGACTATTAAAGTTCAAAAGATAACCTGTCAAACCGAAAATTGACCACACAAAAAAGTTTTAAGCTAAAAGTATCTTTTAAAATCTGCATATAAAGGAGACACCTGAAAAGTGATAATAAAATGGCTGGGAAAAGCATGTGAGAGGTCGCTTATGAACTTTTTTCCTATTGATAGGTATTTTTCTGTCATTAGATTCAAATGACAGTTCAAAACACCTTTGCTGCTAATATATCAATCATTTCCGTGAATGGATGGTGTCACAGATACAAAAATATTGCCCGAAAACATAGTTGGCGAAATTCGATTACTAGTGAAATTTGCTTACACTCCTATACAAATTGTTCCACTCGAAATCAAAACAATAAACCCGTACAAGTGATTTCTATACGCTTAAAATCAAACACGAGGCCAGTCTATGAAAGTTTATAAACCTACTCTCTAGACAAGTTTGTTATTTTGTTAAGATTTTTTTTCCAATTAGTGTGATAAACAAGTGGTTTGAGCCTCTTAAATGGTCTTCGGGGGACGATTTCTCCAGGGGATGATTTGTCATGCTTCCCTTGGGAACAAGGCAGTTCCCCGACACAGGTTTTCGAGACTGTTCCCCGACTGATTTGGAGACAATTCCCCGACACTTTTGAAGACAGTTCCCAGACACTTTTTGTCTATTTCAAACTACAGTTATCGCAGATAAAAATTGCTGATGAAGGATTTTACAAATAAATGATCTTTTTTGTAACTGATTGAAGTGTTTGGACCTGTGATTGACGTGTACATTTGGTCACCGTGAGATTGTGTTTAATTTTCAATACTAGCCCTGTGAAATGTCTGTAATTTTCTACTACTCAGCTTTGTTTGACGGCCTTTGGTCACAAAATCTCAATCGATATCGAAATATACTACATTTTCCCAAATGGTACATACAATATACATTATTTGTTAAATATTAGGATTTTTGGCCGAGTGTTCTAGGTAAAAGAAGTAGTATTTCACTCATGTTAATCTCCCTCTCTCTCTCGTTTGCTCTAAAGTATTTCTCTAAAACGTACAGGAATACACACAACTAACATACAAATTATTAAAACAGGTTAAAGAATTAACTCTAAACCTATCTTTGATCAACTTTCATGCTTGCTAAAAGTCTCTTTAAAATTCTTTTACTTGCATGACGATCGTGAATTCAGTCATGAGAGAATAAGTAGATCTACCCGTCAATGTGTATAGAATTCTTCCTCACAAGGTACGAATAACCCGATCACATCATTAATTATCTAAGAATATTTCGTGATTATCAATCATTATTTTCAATAAAGGGTTATTTGACACAAAACAAAAGTGTCGGGGAACTGTCTCCAAAACTGTCGGGGAACTGTCTTCAAATCTGTCGGGGAACTGTCTCGAAAACTTGTGTCCGGAACTGTCTTGTCGGTGAACTAACTTGATACCCTTCCCTTTACCACCGTTTTGATTCCAATCTCAAATCTATAAAACAATCCAGCGGTTGGAAAAAAAGTGCCGTAAATACATATAAGCTTAACGTTTAATTTGTACCTGTCGGGGATTTTAGACTTTGATTTCGGCATCTTTTTGTACTCGTCATCAGTAAATTCCCAAAGTAGCAACAACCGCGCATGTGCGGACTAAATTATTGCGCAATCAGAGTTGGGTCATACTATTTTGCGGACGCTACTTGCGGACAATATGCACAAAGAAGGATTTTGCGGACAATATAGAACAAAGAGGGATTTTGCGGACGCATTGAATATAGAGTAATTATTGCAATTAAGGCGACAGACATGTTATTTTCACCTTTAAAGGAGGTTTTTATACTGATTGTTTATACTTTTTATATGAATTTATAACGAAAATTGCTTTTAGAGAGTTGAATGTAATTTATAACAATTATGTATATTATTAATATTAGTTTATTTTTTTCATTTGTAATTACAAGTCATAAGTCTAACTCTTCGTAACATTTATACTTTTATAGAATCCTTTGATGTTTTGAAAACGAGGGTCTTAACCACGCAAAACAAGTATGCACGTATATTGCCGACAATAAAGAATAAAGAAGGAATTCGCGGTCGCATTGAATATAGAGTAGTTTTACCAGAAATCATATATTAACGCCGTAGTTTTCAAGTATCCATGTTTAAATTACAATTCGAAGTATATTATAATTCTTCTTTGAAACTTATGTAATGGGCTTATTTACAAATTAATTGTAGTATTGAGGAAAAATTACGGACACGTGTAACTTATAAAGTATGGTAGGAAACGTGCGGATGGTACGTGCGGACACTGTACACAACAGGGGCGTAGCCAGGATATTTGTAATGTTGAAGCCAACGCCATAGGCACTGGGCGAGTGAGCACTCTCATAGGGGGGCTTCGAATTCTTGTATTCTTGTATTCTTTTGAAAATTTGGCGCGATTTGGTGGCATCTGGTGATATCTGAACGGGCGTGTTGCTATCAAAATTTTGAAGATTTTTAGATAATTATTTTGTGAAAACTGGAGGAGAAATTGATCAGGCCAGTAAATACTTGAATTCATGTATTAAGAAACGCAATCATGGTCACGGTTCATTCGCAGTTTATACCAAGCATGTCATATTCTGAATAAAAAGGCAAGACGCCTGGGCTTTCTATCCGCAAACACGTTTATCACCTCTTGTGCATCTATTTGCACATGTTTATACACATGCATCAGAACTAGTGAAGAGAGCCTGTCCGTTTTCATTGTCGCGCGTAAATAAGTTTTCACTCTCCGCATCACGCTGAACAGGGATCTTATATACATGTGTATATACGATCCCTGCGCTGAAGGACCTTTCAGCTGTCGCAGTTGCAACTGGCATAGTTACAAGAATAGCCAGACATACAAAGACGTTGGGGTACAGCGTTTGGTTCGTGGCTTTTAAGGTGTCAGCAAGAGTTCCCGGTTTGGGATTGACAGCTATGGCCCATCTTGATTTCCAACAACCAACTTCAGTTTGAAAAACCCCGAAGTTGTCTGCAGGCAAGTCATCTGAGTATATGTGTCGTAGACATGTCTTAGCATCTGGTCTGTCAGTCCATCGAGTTGGGTTGGTATCAGTCGCTCGGCAAGGAATCTGTCTTCATTATTTAGTATTGCCTCAAAGTTTCCCTCACCTTTTCCATGTCCTCTGATAGCAATATTTTCTCTTGCCACAAACGATTAAAGCGTCAATAATGCACTCCAGAATATATCGATTCCGACTGACGGTTTCCGCATGCGACTTCGACATGGACATACAAATGTCGGGCTTTTCCCCCTCCTGACCCTAACAAACTCCTCTGCTGATTGCACGTTTTGGTGACGGACTGATCCTTGGAGCGTGTGCCTTTTTACATCTCGTCCAGTATTTGACCAATCTGACTGGGGAGAGTGGAGTCCGAATGTCTTTTCTTTACTCTCTCTGCTTCCGAAGAGAACGCAGGGTGCACAATAAACGGCGTCTCTTGATTCTGAATATCGCAGCCAGTGTGTTGAAGAGGGATTGGTGACGTGTGTATTCAAAATAACCTCTTACTGTGATAGTCGCCGTGTAATACATCATTATCTGCTCCGGTTATCAATAAAACCATCCACTAAAATCAAAGTACTGAAAGTACTAATAGAAGGTGATAGTAGAAATATGCTAGCTAATAGGTTTTAACACCGGATCACTTCTTTAAAAATTTCATTCAACAGATGGTTGATAAGATCTTTTTCTCAGATTTGTGCAATTTTTTTTGAGTCTGCTCAACAGCAATAACCAGTATAAATGTTGATTTTTAACTTTATTGATCACAGGTCTACATATGGTTTGGGGACTGTATAAAACGCTGGCAATATAGAACGGTTTACAGTCAAAACGTCCCACAGTCAAAACGTCCCACTGTCAAAACGTCCCACTTTTGGTTAAAACGTCCCCCTAATTTGGTTAAAACGTCCCACTGTTCCAAAAAAATGGTCAAAACGTCCCACTTCGAAATTTTTAATTCTTATCAACAACTGATAAATGTTGTAGCGGTTTATAAATTAAATCAATTTTGGCATGAATTATAAAGAATACAATTATTTCTTAACAGGTTTTATTGATTTTAATTGCAAGTGTGATAAATCGGGTACAGGTGCACAGGAAAATTCGTTAATTGGTCGGCATACAATGACGGAATAATATCAATCAACTAGTTTTGGAATTGTTCCTTTTTGCCGATAAAGCAGAATTTCGAACACAAGTTTATTCCTAACATTTAGATAATTATCACCATTCGTCCAGCCTTACCCAATCTTGAAATTGTACTGGAGGAGTGTATGGGACTTTTGATTAGTATTTATCGTGTATTTTATCAAGTATTTTTTTTTTACAAATAATGATGAAAACTCAGTAGTATATAATTTAAATGAAAAGAACAGATAAGACTATGCATTGAAAATAAGTTTGTTGAATTTTACAGTTTGTGATATATTGCGTGAAGTTTATTCACAGATTGAGATGAAATATCTGTACGTTGTGTGTAAGAAAGGAAACGCAGCATGCTCTCCAGTGTTTTTGCAATCGATGTGTACATGCAATATTATTATATTATTATTGCTTTGAGTAGGAAATTTAAGATGGACAGATTTTATTTATGAATTTTGCAGATGCTTTTGGTACCACACAGATTCATATTAACAAATTAATAGGTCATCTCAGATAAAAATCACATGTACTGACCCTTAACCTCACGATCCACAGTTTTAATAACTATGGAAGATACGGCCTTTGAAAACATTGTTGGACAATGAGAAAAATCTGGTAACCAGCCTTTGCTTCTTTTTTCCCACATTGTTTCTACCATATCAAAGACAGAAAAAAAAAAAATCATCATTTGAGCAAATGTAGTTGGTCGTCTATGTAGACCTACAAATCCTTTCAATTGGTTTAGTCCAAAATTTTGTCGTTTTGTAAAGAGCTAGATGTAATAATCAAATGCCATACCACAAGGGGGAAAAAAGATGGTAAAAAAGCATGAAGTTTTTACTTGCAGTAACTATCGTATACCTTTTCCTTGCACTTGTTTGTGAGTTTGGGTGGGGTATCTTTTTTACTAGAATACGAAATGTAAGACTAGTCCATTTTGGAAACATTTGTGGACGAAAAATCAAACCTCGGGGTGTTGTGTCTCGGACACTGCAAGAAAAAATTCTTGTTACCAACACTTTTATCAGTATCCACGATACTTTCATGGGAAGGTGCACTGGCTGCCGCGACATAATTGAAACAGTGTTAAACACGGCGTTAAACACCATACTTTTTTAATTAAATTTCAATGGCGGGTAGTGTGGGTTGAGATCGGTATGCTATGGTGTGGAGTCGAAGTTTAATGAACACTTACGGCAAGACATTTCGTATGGTTTATTGTAAAAATGCTATAGGTTATAGACATGTTGGTGAGAGACAGAGAGAGACAGAGAAATCCCTTGGCTTTGTTTCATCTCCTTTTTCACCGGAATGTGTTCTATACTTTCTTACTCGGATCCTATTATCTGTCCAACCACACTGTATTTATCATCTGCATGTGTTTTTTACCCTTTACCAACCCTACTTTTAGAGGAGATATCTCGGTTACTGGTGTGTTCTCCTTATCACACACTGCTTTTACACTCTAACAATCTCAATTTAACTAAACCTAAGATAGTTTAAAACATATTGGCACCGGAGATATTGCCAGATACCTATTCGTTCTCCATTTCCCGCAGTTTTCTATCTTTTCAAAAGCGAATTTGACTTACAGAACAGAGCTCTGTTTTAAAATGTCTTTAATCGTGGAATAATCCATTTTTTGTGTTAAAGTGATGGGTTTTTGTCTAGGACTGTCCTTCAATGCAGGAAAAAAAAAGACGAAAAAATTAATACAATTCCACTAACATATATGTTTTTACGGCAAGCAAAAGAGCAGAGATTGAAACATTTTTGTAAAACACACTGGTCAGTGACCCTTAAACAGTGATGCTCTTTACCTTATTTGCCCCCAACAGAAAAACATACAGGTTCTCGCGAAACACTGTTGGAAAAGATTAAAATGCTGCTTACTAGCTTTGTCCTTTTCTTACAGTGTTATGAAATGTTTCATTCTCTTGGTCGTTAAGACTTCGAATTGTTTAGATAAGGAAACTGTACACACAAATAAATCAGAACACTGTAGACTGGGAAGCATTAAATAGCCAATCTAGGAGGTGTTTGAGCGTGTCGAATAAACATTCATGTAGGGAGACAATATGGGCCTTAACCCTTAGCCTAAATTATATAAAATCTTGATTCTGCTTAGCCTACATTAAACTTGATTGTAATTAGCTAAAATCGTAAAAAAGAATCCATACGCACATGAGGGTAGTCTGGTATTGAAGTACACAGTGACGATATCGAATAATGATATAAGTCGTATTAATAAAGCTGAATGTCATAAAAAAATATCGAAAATTAATGTTGGGCCTCTTAAAAACTATAAGTTCGGCAGGATATGGATTAAAATTCAATGACTTGTAACAATAAATGACAACACCATAATGTTAAACATCAAATGTGAACGTTTTCTGAAATAATCAAACAAGAACAAAATAATAACTTTAATAAAATATATGGGGGCGTTTAAAGGGGACGTTTTAGGGGGACGTTTTAACCAATTTGGAATGAAAACGGGGACGTTTTAACCAAAAGTGGGACGTTTTGACTGTGGGACGTTTTAACCGGATACCTATAGAACATAGAGTTAAGCAGACAAAATACACAAAAAAGGGTAATGGAACAGGTGATAAAACACAGACAATATAGTCAAAGATGGGCTATACAAATCATAAAAATTGATTAATTATACTGTATGATATACAGGTGAAGCTTTTAAAAATATGTACCTGTTTCATCATTTTGCCTCAATCAAAGCAATGAAAAAATGGGAGGGGGGGGGGCAGTTTGAAATAAGTTTAAAGAAATCTTGTGCACCAGTATATCTAAAGAACTAAGTGGTTTGGGTTTTATTTTTTAATTTTCACAGGCTTGTTTACATTTCTTAGTCCAAACCCATAGATTTTTGCCTTTCAACAAATATGTCAAGGGTTCAATTACTGTAGACAAATTTGGAGTGAATTTTCTGTAATACTTGACAATACCAAGTCAAGACTACAACGCTTTTTTGTTTTAGGTCCAGGAACTTGCATTATGGCTTCCACCCTCCTTTTGGAAGGCTAAATGCCATCCTTATTTACCCTAAAAACAAAATATTCAACTTCATCTTGAAGTAAACCAAAAAACACTTTTCTTTCCTAATTCAATTCAGTATTTACTTGGGCTTGTCTTTTCAACACTGACTCATCATCATCATTTTGACTTGTAATAGTGATATCATCTAATATGCAACCCACAGAATCCAATATTTTCAGCACCATGACCATAGTTTGTTAGAATATTGCCGATGAACTTGAAAGTCTACATGGAAGCTTAAGATACTGTGTACATGGATATATATATACATGTCGTAGTCCAAACTGGAATCTAGGCAGATCTGGAATCTGCCTAGACCAAACTGGAAGTCTGCCTAGAACAAAATAGGGTTCCAGTTTGGCTAGGCAGCTCCACAATCTGCCTAGACCAAATTGGAATATTTTCTCGTTTAATATGGTGCAACTACATATGAACCATCTTATTTAACTTAAACACCAACATAAAAGTTTTAATCAAAAATTCTGAGTAAGATTAAACGGTGCAATCTCAGTTGTAAAAACATGTGGATTAATATGATTAAAAAAATTTGGAAAAGAATCTATTTTGTTCTACACAAAATTATAATTCTAATTTGGTCTAGGCAGATTCTGGATCTGCCTGGGCAGATTCCTGATCTGCCTAGATTCCGATCTGGCCTACGACATATACATGTGTCAAAAAAAATGTGAACAAGATATCTGTTTGTAAAACAGTCATGCCCCCCTACTGCCACACTGATACAAGAAGTGGCACAGTTCATAAACTGATATCAAAAGAATTGATTGGGAAATATCGACGTCATCTTTTTGATTTATAGCCCATTTCAATTGTTAAACGTGATAATCTGTCAACAGTTCGCATAATTATACACACCGCTGTGTGTATACATACAAGATTG
Source organism: Hippopus hippopus (assembly GCA_946811185.2). Classification (NCBI taxonomy): domain Eukaryota; kingdom Metazoa; phylum Mollusca; class Bivalvia; order Cardiida; family Cardiidae; genus Hippopus; species Hippopus hippopus. The sequence continues at coordinate 56,117,374 of OX328106.1, read as the reverse complement.
TAAACAGTCGCCAATACATAGACTGGGTTATCGATTTTCTTTTCGGCACGGATTAACCTTAAAATCGATAGGGATCATTTACACTCCAAGATGAATATCTGTACAGAATTTGAAGGACCTAGGTCAATTCTGTGTCTAGTTATCATCTGGACAAGGTTAGGTCTAAATATCATTAAGTTGAAGGCCACTGTGACCTTGAACTTTGATGGATTAATCTCAAAATTGATAGGGATCATCTGCACTCCGAGACGAATGTCTGTGCCAAATTTGACGAACCTAGGTCAATTCTGTGTCTAGTTATCATCCAGACAAGGTTTAGTCTATATATCAACATGTTGACGGTCACTGTGACCTTGACCTTTGACCAATTGATCTCAAAATCAATAGGGATCATCTACACTCCGAGACACATGTCTGTGCCAAATTTGATGAACCTAGGTCAATTCTGTGTCTAGTTATCATCAGGACAAGGTTTGGTCTATATATCAACATGTTGACGGTCACTGTGACCTTGAACTTTGACCGATTGACCTCAAAATCAATAGGGATCATCTACACTCCGAGATGCATGTCTGTGCCAAATTTGACGAACCTAGGTCAATTCTGTGTCTAGTTATCATCCGGACAAGGTTTGGTCTATATATCAACATGTTGACAGTCACTGTGACCTTGACCTTTGACCGATTGACCTCAAAATCAATAGGGATCATCTGCACTCCGAGACGCATGTCTGTGCCAATTTTGACGAACCTAGGTCAATTCTGTGTCTAGTTATCATCCGGACAAGGTTTGGTCTATATATCAACATGTTGACGGTCACTGTGACCTTGACCTTTGACCGATTGACCTCAAAATCAATAGGGATCATCTGCACTCCGAGACGAATGTCTGTGCCAAATTTGACGAACCTAGGTCAATTCTGTGTCTAGTTATCATCCGGACAAGGTTTGGTCTATATATCAACATGTTGACGGTCACTGTGACCTTGAACTTTGACCGATTGACCTCAAAATCAATAGGGATCATCTACACTCCAAGACGCATGTCTGTGCCAAATTTGACGAACCTAGGTCAATTCTGTGTCTAGTTATCATCCAGACAAGGTTTGGTCTATATATCAACATGTTGACGGTCACTGTGACCTTGACCTTTGACCGATTGATCTCAAAATCAATAGGGATCATCTACACTCCGAGACAAATGTCTGTGCCAAATTTGACGAACCTAGGTCAATTCTGTGTCTAGTTATCATCAGGACAAGGTTTGGTCTATATATCAACATGTTGACGGTCACTGTGACCTTGACCTTTGACCAATTGACCTCAAAATCAATAGGGACCATCTACACTCCGAGACGAATGTCTGTGCCAAATTTGACGAACCTAGGTCAATTCCGTGTCTAGTTATCATCCGGACAAGGTAAGGTCTACCGACCGACCGACAGACCGACCGACCGACATTAGCAAAGCAATATACCCCCACTTCGTTGAAGGGGGCATAATTACTGATTATGGAAATGTTTGTGATTTCAAAACACTTTTTGTTTGTTGGTATATTTGTGGTAAAACACGCAAACAGAAAATTGTGCAAATTTTTCAAATTCGCAAAATCACAGAAATTTCCACATCACAATAATTTCCACTTACACGTTATCAGTAATGACCCATATATTGTGAATTTGTCACATATTCGTGCGACTGTTCATTTAATCATACATGTAAGTACACATGACACATGTCAATTTCTTTAAAGTTTTGTCCCCAACCTAATTTTATGAACACATCTTCCGCTGTTGGTAATGGATAATCTGCTGTATCAAATACAGGGTTAAACATGAATGTGAAATCTCCTTAAATTCTAAGTGTATTGTCAGGTTTTAATACTCAGGTCTCTGCCAACTCTCAGAATTAGAGGAGAAGCTACTTCTCCCTAGCCTGAGAATTACGAGAAGTTTTTCAAAATGGGGAGAAGTGGTCAGACTTTGAGAAGTTTAGACAGACATTAAAAACAGGATGTGAGCTGAGTTATAAAAGGAAATAGTAATATTTTAACAATTTAATAGTTTAATGAAATAGAAAACCATGTCAATACATGAAATTATATAATACTTTCTATCTTTTTAATCAATATCCTTATTCCTATAAACAACTATTTAAATCTTTGCAACACAGCAAAGTTTTAGACCAGTCCAAATTGAAAGCATTTGCAGATGACAAATAAAATGGGGCACAAATGACAGTATCTGTCTTTAACTCTTTACCAAACCACAAAATTTTAGACAGGTCCAAACTGAAAGCACTTGCAGATGTCAAATTAAACGTAACTCAAAAATTGAAATTTGTTTCTAGCAGGGTACTTCAGTTTTTACAGAACCTGCAACCTTTCACAGGGCTGGTCAATACACTCTCTATCAACTTTGACAACTTTTAGTTTACTACTTAGTTTACGCAAAGAGCCCTTCAACCACTCAGCTAGAGACAACGAAGAAAAGCTTGTACGGGTCAATTTTGGAGTTGCCCATTCAAAGTCTGGACTTTTTCCACTATCAACTAGTCTTTCTAATTCTGTTTTAATTCTGTTCTCTAGTGCAACCCATACAGGTCTTGGTTTCCAAAATTTTGACGGTGATCTAAGTGTGAAAATTGGCCATTCTCCCTCACTTTAATTTTCAGACTCCGAAAGTTTGATGTTCATTCAGTAAGTGAATTTTGGATATTCTTTTATTTCTCTTGTCCGGTCTGGCCATAGGCTGTGATTTTCTGTTGGTCTTTTATAGCCTTTTTGGAGACATCTTGCTTATATGACCTGACCTTTACAGCTATGACACTTGGCATTCTTGTAAAAACAATTCTGTAATGATTAGCTTTACCACCCCTAAACCACTGTGTGAACACTTTATCATGGACCCTTAGTTTTTTGTGCTTCAATCTCCACCAATTCCATACTTACAGCGGTTCCGGGACGTTTCGCCCCAAAACCATTTCCCCCCCTAGTCATTTCGCCCCCAAGTCGTTTCCCCCCTGGTCGTTTCACCCCTACTGGTCGTTTCGCCCCTCTTGTTGTTTTCCCCCTAGTCATTTCGCCCCCTATACAATGTAAAACTGAATTGCACCTTAGAACTTTTATAAATTCTTATAGCAGGATAATGGTGATATGTGGAAAAAAATCAGAATATGGTTATGTCTATTTTTTCAAACTTTAAACAGGTAAGTAAACATAGTTCGCAATTTCTTTTTTGGCATTTGCATAATTATGACAATGAGACCCTTATCAAAAATCAAATTCTTATTCGTATGGTAAAAAGTTAAAAGTTATTACATTTAAAAGAAAGCAAAAAGATTCTATCAATGAAAGAAACTTATCACCCTAGCTTTACAACGACCAGTTTTTCGGTTAACAGACAAAAAACAAGAAAGTATAAAAAAAATGCTCAAATTATGATGTTAGTGTCTGAATGGTCGAGCACTATGAAAAGAGGGATAAATACTGGCAACCAGTATTTACTCTGTAGTAAAACTGCTGCCTATGATTATTGTATGCTATTGGAGACAAACCTAATCTCAGTCTTACCCCATACTGCACCTCTCTCTCCCCCCCCCCCCCCCCCCTAGAAGTGCACCCACGTTTCAGGAAAAATGCAAAATCTGGATCAAAGTTCACAACTTTTCTGTCTGATCATATCAATCGACCCTTTTTCCAATGAACCTCAGGAGTATAAATGATAAATCAAGACAGTATATCTCTTTACACATTTGTATTTCTACATAAAGATATATAAACGCATCTATGCCTTTTGATAAAAATTGGTGCAGACATCAATGGTTTGTTAAAAAAAGAAAATGGTATGTATCCTCAAAATACTGAAAGTAATGCATAATGTGACAAAGGGTTGCGTAATCAATTACGTGACTTCACAGTAGCAAAGTCAAAATGACATAGATTGCATAATACGTAATCAACGAGTTGATAATCGGGCCTAATAGGATTATGACGGCACGTGATCTAAAGCCTTTTGACCAGCAACACAGTGGACTTTTTTAACCAGAGAACAATTTTGGATGACATTAATCCTTTAAAAGATAACCTTGAAGGTGAAAGAGAGGTATAGACCGAGATCAGATCGGCATCATGTGTTGTATCAACTTTATCTACTATAGATGATCAGCATCGTGACAAAATGAGATACAGTTATAAACCAAATAAACAAGGTGATCAACAGTATCGATCAAAAACCGTAATACTTCAGTTTATTATATTAAAAGACTACAAAGGACACTGACATCGGTAAACATATATATATATTTTCTTTCTTCATTTTAGAAAACTGTAATTAAAATTATTGTAATAATTCTTAATATACACTGTCATTCAAGATTATTTGAACCATTATTCTCTAGAGGTGCTCATTCTCTCTCTCTCTCGCTCTTAAATTGTTTGGGGGGGCGAAACGACTAGGGGAGGAAATGGTTTGGGGGCGAAACGACATGGGTTCGGGGGCGAAACGACTAGGAGTGAAAAATAGAGGCGAAACGACCAGGGGGGAAACGACCAGGGCGGAAACGTCTTGGGGGCAAAATGTCCTGTTACCCTTACAGCCACATCAACTGCCTTTTTCAAAGTCAGTTCTTCTTCTCAAAATAACGTTCTCTTGTAACGTGCAACGACCTGGTCACCCATCCAGGTACTAACCTAGAGCACGTTGCTTAACTATCACGGAGAGAAATACACCAAACCGCATCGCTGTAAAAGCTAGCTCAACAGCAAGGCAGGTTTCAAGTGCTTATATATCTAACCTCTCTCCCTGACATTACTTCCCCCTTCGACAAGTCTCGACCTCGAGACTTATATACAAACATGTATATATAAATAAACCAGGGGAATATGCATGGGTAAGGCAACTCCAGTCCGGCAGTTGTCATTATCCCACCGCTGCCACCAAATGTAACGTGCAACGACCTGGTCACCCATCCAGGTACAAGCCTAGAGCATGTTGCTTAACTATCACGGAGAGAAATACACCAAACCGCATCGCTGTAAAAGCTAGCTCAACAGCAAGGCAGGTTTCAAGTGCTTATATATCTAACCTCTCTCCGTGACACTCTGAATAACAATGTTCTGTTACCCTCGGACAAAAAAATCGCTCAACACATATAAAAATGTCCCAAATTCATGTGATTCACTTAACAACACTGGTTCTACCAACTACTGGGTTAGTTTCATTTTCACTTAGCATCTTACAATGAAACATAATCGTTCTGCCACGATGAAAGTTTTGGTTTACAGGTTATTTTAAATAATGGGTCGAAAGTCTTACCATTAACCTTTTTGAGGTGCAACAAAATTACAGAGCAGGCTGGAAGTCTTAGATCCACATGGAGATATAAAAGAATCAGCTGTCATCATCATCGATGCTATTCGCTACAGAAAACCTCTCTAGAACTTAGATTAGCGTATTCCTTGTTCTCTACCCAGCTGTCAATGTACGGTCGAAATTGCTGTATTTTACCCAGCGTTTCATATTTCAGGTTATGTTTACTGTATACGGAGGGGATAAAATATCCTTGTCGCCACTGTTTTAGGGTCCGAACAACAGCAATAATCTGCATTCGATTTTTAACTTTATTGATTACAATCGTTATCTACTTTCGGTTTCTATCCCAGAACGCGAACGCAACTACAAATAATCAAAGCACATTAAATACTTCGACCTAAAGTGGATCAAAGACCTAATAAATTTGATAGCAAAAATTCATGGCTGATTTCCACAAAATCGTGTATCTAAGCGTTTCGCATGCAGTTTTAGATGTTAGAAAAGTTGTTTGAGGTGTAATGACATTAGTTTTGGGTAATTTTCGAGTGGTTTTGGGTGTTTTGGGGCGTTTCTTTTACTGATTCACGTGAGGCGTACTTTATAAACTAGGTCAGGTCAAAGATGCGGAACGAGACAATTTTTCAAATTTAGAGCGAGTTCTTGGTCATTAACTCTGAAATACCTTGTTTGTGTAAATGTCATACACTGATTTTTAATCCCTATATTATTTGTACATATCAATTGACACAGACGCGTCTGTACATTGATCTATGAGGACCTACTTTTCTTGAAACTGGGGTGTAATGCGTCATCTTGGAAAAAAAAGTCTGTCGGTTGGCATAAGAAGGTGATGATGGCGTCATTACCTTCTAATTACACGTAAGCCCAGTGAAGGCGGTTATGACATCACTGTGCCCACCTTCCATGATCGACACATTTAACTAATATATTATAATAAGATCCAAATCAAACCTTGAAGGAAACTTGTACTTTGATGAGTCCCAGGACTCTGTGACGAGCTTGTATTTAAGATCATCATGGCCTAGCTCAGTCGTCTCGAGTCGTCCAATGTCGGGGTAGGGCGGCCCATGTTCTACAGTTTTCGTCTCAACAGACACTTCATTCGATTCAGTGTTTGGTGTTTCGGGGACAGAAACCCTTGGTTCACATTCAACCGCTAATTCTGCAGGCTTCATGTACCGGAACAATGTTGTCTGGCGATACGCCATTCTTGTTATCTCTGTTTTGTACTGAAAAAGAAAGATCATAACAAAATAATAATTAGCATGACCAAAGTATCAACAGAGAGACATACTGAAAAATGTATTTTTTTCACGTTGATAAATGTTGTATTTTCACGTGTTTTGTACGTAAAACATTCATTTTAATGGTAATGAAATAAAAACATCAAAACCATTTCCAAAAACTTGATTGAAATGCGCGTCGAAAATCAATCTAAAAGTAATGCGCCTACAGCACTAATATGTCCAAGTCATATTTCTCCTTGGCATCACTGTGCTTCCATACTTTTAAAATCCGAGCGTATTTTTATTAATGAAATGCACTTTTCTATTTTTTTTTTTCTTTGCTCTCTTTGATTTGGTTATACTTCATTACTTGGACTAATTAGAAAGTTCTGCATCGAATTACAGTGCAATATATATACAAATATGATGCTTAAATAAAAATTCCTCGTAATGAAAAACAGATACAGAACATTCGTCACAAACAAAACATGGAGGCCAAACTGACACATGATGCCTTCACTTACTAGTAGACCAGCTTGATGGTTACATTCACACCATCAAAACAACCCCTGATTTGGAAGTGGTAGTTGGAAATAAGGAATTAATGGACGAATTAAATAGACTTCTGCAACTGAAAGACACAAAGATAGACTTATATTATGATACAACATTTAATTTGGGAGATTTTTACGTTTCAGCGCTTGTTTTCAGACATAAAATGTTTAACAACAAACCTATCATTCCAGTTGCATTTATGATTCATGAAAGAAAGTTTCAAAAATGCCACGAAGAATTCATAGAAATATTGAAAGCTAAAATCCCAAAATTGCAAGAAAAGCATATTTGTGTTATTACCGACCGTGAAACAGGAATAATGAATGCATATGAAAGTCGTCTGCAAAACTGTCAACTACTGGTTTGTTGGAATCACATTTTAAACGATGTTAAGTTTTGGCTAAATAAACATGGAGGTAAAAGTGACGACAAGCTGGTGTACGATTCTCAAATTCGTCAGCTCCTGCATTGTTCGTCGTAGTTGGAATTTGAAAAATTGTGCACCCAATTCAGAGTTCTTTGGAGTTCAGCATTTGTTACATACTTTGAAGAAAACATTTATCACACTATTATGAAATACTCTGGTCGCTGGATTTTAGAAAAAAATTCTATATATTGTGGATATTCAGGAGTGACAAATAATGTAGCTGAAAGTTTAAACGCAAAACTGAAAAGGCTTATAGATTACACGGAAAAGTCAATAGATGATTGATTGATTGATTGAATAGTGTTTAACGCCGTTTTCAACATTATTTCAGTTATATCGCGGCGGCCAGTGCACCTATCCATGCTTTCCTGGAGTCTCTTTTACCAGTACTCCGCACAATTTTTCTTTCCAAGCCACTGGCTGCTTTCCCACATAATCATCGTCGAGACAATGGTCAGCGGTGGGAGAGGAATGAATCCTGTCGCAGTGTCAATAGATGACATAGTTTTGTACTTCAATTATATGCAGGGGAATTATTTATGTGATTTAATGAAAGCATTTTGTTGCGATAGTGAATGGACACTAAAGGATGAGTATCTATTTGCAGCAAGAGATTCTGATACTGTTGTTATGCCAAAAAATGTCTGTCATCCAGCCAAAATGATTGATCTGATCAAGTCTGAAACATCCTCACTAATGCAATCAAAAAGTCTAAAAATTACTGAAAGTAGAAATGACAAAATAGAAGAGTCAGACTCTGAAACAGAGAAATTTACTGAAAAAACAAAAAGCAAAGCACCTTTAACGCAAAGATCTTTAGCAGGCCACACTATCGAACAAAATGAAATTGTTTTAGTACCACAAATGGGCGCTTTCATGGTCAGTGGACGCAATGGGCAGAAATATTCAGTGACCATATTTCCGAAAGAGAGTTGCTCCTGTCCAGCCACCTCAAGGTGCTACCATATAATAGTGGCAATGCTTGCGATAGGTATGGATATTCCGGATGAGAGGAAAGTCTATAACCTATCTCAGCTTCACAGAAACTGCAGACCCAAACATTCAAAAAAATGCGGAACTAAGAAAGGACACAATGGAGACACTGACTATGAAATTGTCCCAGCACCTGATTCAGTAGCAAAATTAAACTGTGTTAATGTTGTCCAAACTCCGGATACAAAGAATTTAAATCTGACTGCTACGTCATGTAAAAAAGTTAAAAAGTCTTTAGAATTTGAAATGTCCACTCCAGAAACACCTAAGTTGGGAGTCAAGCGAAAATGTTTTGAAAACATTGAATCTTATAAAATTCCAAAAGTCGAACCTGATTTGTCAATTATAGAGGAAAATGAAATAGAAATGTTAGAACTGAGTAATAGGGATGTTGACGAGGTGCTTATTGATGAAAGAGCAATGTGGAATGAATTTCTAGGATTAACCACTGATGATTATGATTTAAAGGGTGAGGGGAAACTTAAATCAAATCACATGGAAGCTGTTAATATATTGTTAAAAAGGCAAGTACCTAAATGATAGTATACAGGGTTTGCAGCTAACGGAAAAGGTTCCGATTTATTGTCCAAAAGAAAAACGTTGGAAAAATAAATTGCCAATGGAACCGGTCTCGTCTCCAGCATGTCAAATTCATCACAACCATAACTACCATTGGGTATGCTCAATATCTCACGATAATGATGTCTACCTTCTGGATAGTTTAGGTTGTGATATACCGATAGATAGAATTCTACCAAATGGCCTCAAAATACAACTGTCACAAATATATGGTCGGGATAAAGAGTCTGTTAAAATCAAAATACCATCTATAATGAAACAAAACAACAGCACTGACTGTGGTTTGTATGCTGTTGCTTTTGTCACATCATATTGCTTGAGGAAAAAACTGTGTTTCAAACTGATCTTTAACAGTAAACTATTGAGGACTCATTTGATAGAATGCTTTCAAAAGCTGAAGATGACTGAATTTCCGCTGACAAATAAGACACTAGTAGTATATAATTTACCCTATCTGGCTTATTTTTTAAAAAATGAAGTAATTGTGTGGTTTAAGGAGGAAGTAATTGTGTGGTTGAAGGTTTGGTTGATATGTTGGAAAAGGGGAAGGGAGAATGTGGTTTTATGAGGTAGGGAAGGATACAATCCCTTCCTCCTTCATTTGTTAAGTTACATATACATTTTCTCATAAAGCATATATATAACTTCGTCTTAGACTTGTTAAATAACTTCGTTAGAATAACCTTTATACTACACTCCCGCCAACTTCGTTTCAAATTTTAATATTAACCCACATCCCACATCCATAATAAATCCACATTCAAAATATGGATTAATTATGCGTTGGTTAAACGGTTAAACGATTAGTCAATGCGTTATTTAACCATTTAATCATTTTGTTATTTTGTTGTTTTGTTATTGATTGGAAAAATTTTTTGATTTTTTATTTAAAACTTAACATATAAATAAAAAAAGAGATGAGTTTATATTATAAAAGTAGTGTGCTTAAAAAACTTACCAGTAGTGAATATCATAAACTAAATGATAATTTAAAAGATAAATGCAATATAATAACTACTTATTATTTTACTGATAAATTTTATCAATTAAATCTAGAACAATATCATAATTATGAAGCTTTAGAACAAAATAAAGATATACTTATTTTTAAAAAAATAACTTCATTTGTTTATTACTTACTTAGTAAAGAAAGGTATGAATCCCCAGAGTCTAATATTACAACAACTGTCTTTATATATGTACCAAACCCATTTAATGAACCTGGTAGTCCTTATTACCATCCGAATGATGGTTTTCCTCATGTTATTCAAATACCATTTTCTCAATGTGATAATTTCTTTAGTGGTTATCAAAATCTTTTGTTTGATTTAATTGATAATGAATATAGATGTTCTGTTATTGATAACTGCGAATTATATCCAATTGTATCATTTAATTTTAATAGTTATGAAATAGAAAGTAAATGTTTTGTTGCACTTGGGACCAGTGATTTTTTCTTTACTGTAAGAAGAATTCTAAAAATAAATGATGAAAATAATTTAGGGTTTTATCTTATACCATCTAATAACTATTTACATAATGACCCAGATACACTTGAAGATAGAATGGATAAAATTCTAGAAACCCAAACATTCTATGAGGAGTCATGTATAATATGTAATGAAAATAAACCTAATGTATTATTTTGTGATTGTGGTCATATATCTATATGTGACTCATGTGATAAAGATGATTTATATAAATGCGTCATATGTAGAAAGGAAACACATGTTAAACGATATCTTCATTAAAAGAAAAATAAACTTATAAATATAACTTCTCATTGAGAAAGGAGTTATATTTATTTAGTGTAATTATAAATCTAATTCTATTAGTAGTGTCATTTGTATAAAAAATCACCTTCAACTCCGTTTTCCAATATTTAACACTTTACAAGTCTAATTCTATCAAAATAGATATGTAAGCGTGTGTTACATTACGAGTGTCTGTTCTCGAGATAAAGTTTACGATGTCGCATTGTTTTACCTCCAACGCCACAGGAAAAACTGTACAACTACAAGTTTCGTCCGCTTCTTTTTTAATAATAGAGTAATCAAGCGGCTCCGCTCCGTTTATCACTATACCAACATCTATCTCTTCTCCCCGTGCATTAGGGTTATCTTTAACGACCATTAAACTTCCTCTTATGATTCTACCTGGAGCACTCATACAATAACCCCCTAAACCATGCTTTCTACCTGAATTACCATTACCGAATGAAAACTCATAATTACCGGAACCTAATGGTCCGTTTTCTTCAGCCCACACGGTTATAATGGGTTTAGGACCTATGAGAGAAGGAAGGGATACTTTTCTATCCACGTAGGATTTTGTCGCTAAATCTCTCTCTTCTACCGGGGTTGCCGCGTTTTTAAAAGAAAAACCTTGGAGATTTACGTTAGCCACCGCTGTGAAACTCCCATCCGGATTTTTTATAATAGCTCCACCGTTATCAACATAATTTTTATTGACAGCGGAGTCACGGGATACAGGATTAGGTAAACCAGTAATCGGGTTATCATTCATATCTATTTCACCATCTATTGAATAGGAACCATCTTGTTTTTTTGTTAAAGCTTTTTCACCCGCAGTAGCTGCCTCAATGGAGGTATCTACGTAAAACTTATTAGAGGCTTGGTCGTGTCTCGTAGGGATTCCGAGATTGTTAATTACTCGTCCTCCCATTGAGATTGCATCTTCGGCTACATACCACCTTCCGTCTTTATAAGCGAAGGCTCGATTAACATTATCCACATAATTTTTAGTAGCAGCTTCGTTAGGTTCTATTGGGTCCTTAACATTTCTTATCGGATTAAAACCCATATTTAAATATCCAGTAACGTGGTATCCACCGTTTTCTTCCAACAACCCTGAGTTGTTGTCAACATATTCCCTAGTTGCCACGTCATGAGGATTTACCGGATTACTAACCCTCATTAATGTATTACCATTCATGTTTATAGAACCAGTAACAACAGTTGTTCCATCTTTACGTAAAAAATTATTATTTATGTAAGCGAGTGACACACCATCACCGCTTGTTTCAGCATCTTCCATTCTTCCAAATTTGTTAACAGGCATTTTTTATATTACTAAAAAAGTTTATTTAAAACATTTTGGAATTTATTACCCAAACCCAACTCTTTTAGAATGTACAAACATAAATGACCGCAAAATACTTGCCCAGCTTGTTGTAATTGCTCAGTATTGTACTGTATTGGGCTTTTTATATAATCTCGAATTTCAATAGGTGGTTGTATGCCATAACTATCAAAATAAATTTTAGTTTTACCATTTTTATACCAAGCGACCCAATGTGTACCAGGTCCACCACTTTTATCAAAGTTTACTATACCACATTCTTTTTTACTCGGTTTTCTCGGTAATGTATCTAGCAAAAAAAAACCCTCTAAAATAAGGAATCTTTAATCTTTTTGCGGCACCCTCTAATTCGAAATTGTTCAACGGTTTATTCGGTAAAATTACGTTTTCAATCGAAATATTTTCCATTTTTTTTATAGTTTAAATATTTCTAATGTCTTTATTGTCAACCCATGAATTAAATTCATCAGGATAACCTTTCCACTTTACGAGAGATTTCTTTTTTCCTTTTTTAATAACCTTTTCTATTCTATACAACTCTTGACTGGTTTTCTGCAGTTCAGGTTCATAAAAGGTACCTTGTATTTCTTCTCCATTAAAATCTTTAATTTTATATGTTACAGGTGATGTAAGTTTTACTTCAGAAACTGTAAAAACCTCCTCAGTCCATCTTGTTGTATAACCTTTCTCAAAAGTCTTTTTCTTTTTAGTTATCCTTACTTTATCTCCAACGGAAAACTTAGGATTTATATCTTTTATTTCGAGATTATCGGGGTAAAGATTTCTCCAAACTCTCGTTTCATTTTCTTTTTTACTAGCATCTACCGGAGTCATCTTAATAGATGAATGCCTCGTGTTATTATATTTTTTAACCAAATCCGGTAGCACATTGATGTAAACGTTTGTAGAGTTAGCGGAAAAATACTTCCACATTTTTTCTTTCATTGTTCTAATCCATCTCTCAACCACACTAGATTTTTCCTCATTTTCGGTAGAATATAATTCAACCAAGTCTTTTACATCTTTGTTATAAAACTCTTTACCCTTATCCACCCACATTTTTTCAGGTTTTCTCTCCTTAAAAATACTTTTTAATGCTATAGCAACAGATTTTCCTGTTTTGTCTTTTAATGGGACCAGATATCCATATTTAGAAAAGATGTCAATAACAGCGAGAAGGTATTTAACACCACGATTAAACTTAGAAAATGCTTGCATGTCTACTAAATCCGCAGCCCATATCCTATCTATACCGTTTACTCTAACTCTCCTTTTCTTAAAATTTCTTTTTACAGGTTTATGTAATTCTTCCGCTAAAATTTTTAAAGTGTCAAAATTTTTTTTTTTATTCCCATTCCAAATTTCATCTTCGTTCCAATGAGTTTACTTACCAAACCCTTTTCCATTTTTTCTCTAATACTAGGATTGTAAATACCTTCTAACTCTGTTAACATATCTTTATCACATATTTCATTCCTAGTTTTTGTATCATCATGTTTAAGATAGCAAACATCATGATGATAAGCAGCTTTATCAACGCGGTTTATAGGTTTACTCCATTCCTTCGGTGTTAAATCAGGATTTAACCTCTCATCTAGTTTGGTACCTGGCCCCGTAAAATTGTGACCGGGAAGATGCATTTCAACAGGTAAATTATTTATAAATTTGTTTAAGATGCTACCGCCATTAGTAGTTTTTTTTTTCTCCTTTTATAAATTGTGTTTTAGTTATTCCACAAACCACACATTTACCCCGCATCATATTTCTTCCATTTTTAGAAACGGTATACCCGATATTGTTTGTATCAGTATGTTTTTTACATTTAACGCAATACATTTTATATATAAAAATTAAAAAAAGTTATATAAAATGGATATTATAAACTTATCATGGAATGAAGTAGTATCAAAGAGATTTAATCACTCCCTTTTACCAAAAAGTATTAGGGGTTTAATTATAGGAAAATCAGGATGTGGTAAAACTACTTTATTGTTAAACCTTTTACTCAGACCAGGTTGGCTTGACTACAACGATTTGAGTGTTTTCGGAAAAAGCCTTTTTCAACCGGAATACCGAATACTAAAAAAGGCTTTTGAAGAAAAACTACCAAAAGAATGTATCTTAAGATTGTTTAACATGCGTGATGACATACAAGAACTAAACATTGCACCAACAGCTTTAGTTGAAGAATGGATTAAGATGATTAAAAACAAATCGGATATAAATTGCAACTTCTTTGAAAATGCTAGTGATGTACCTGACCCGAGAGAGTTAAACTCAGAAAATAAAAATTTAATAATTTTCGATGATTTACTTTTAGAAAAGCAAAATAAATGTGAGTGTTACTACATTCGAGGAAGGCATAGTAATGTTGACTGCTTTTACCTCTCACAGAATTATTTTAGACTACCAAGACAAACTATTAGAGAAAACGCTAATTTTATTTGTCTTTTCAAACAAGATTTAAAAAACATTAATCATATTTATAGCGACCACGTAGGTGAAGATATGCCTAAGGACGAGTTTAGAAAGTTTTGTCAAAAGGCATGGGAAAGACCACATGGTTTCGCTATTATTGACTTAACCAGTAAAAAACATGATGGGAAGTATAGAAACGGTTTTGACAATTTTTACATACCTAAGTCGGTATAAAAAATATTTAAATATTATAAAATGGAAGAACTTTTAGAACAAATTGTAAAAAATACAAACCATAAAACATCATTTCAAATCATAGTAAGCGACAACAAAACACGTTTTAGAACAAGGTTTAATCCTCCAATTCAACTGGAAAAGGATAAAGTATATGAAATAGCTTTAGTAAACCTTGAAACTTACTACTCTTTTCCAAACATTGATGAAACGAACAACACATTCGTTTATTCTCCAGACAATGGTACCTCATGGATTAAAATAAAAATACCTGAAGGAAGTTATGACCTTGTTAGCATTAATGATACCGTTCACCAGGAAATGAGAAAAAATGGTCATTACGATAGAGTTAATGAAGAGTATTATATTAACATTTCTGCAAACACCAATACTCTAAAGTCTATTATTACCTTAGAAGATGGTTATCAAGTAGATTTTAATCAACCAAACACCATTGCCAAAGTATTAGGATTTACTCACGCTAAGTATACACAAGGATTTTACGAGTCAGAGAATGTAGTGAACATTCTTAGTATAAATAGTTTACTCGTTAACATAGATATTATTTCAGGAAGTTATGTTAATGGTTCAACAAAAAACACTATTTACTCCTTTTTCCCAGATGTTGCACCTGGATATAAGATAATTGAGTCACCAATTAATTTAGTATACTTACCAATAACATTAAATGAAATACATAACCTAGAGGTAAATATTACTGACCAAAATGACAATTTACTAAATCTTAGAGGTGAAAATTTAACAATTAGGTTTCATATTAGAGAAGCTAGATAAATAAAAAAATATTTGTATATAAAATGATGAGTTACACTAATGTTAAAGTAAATATATCAGAAGGACAAAAGGAAAAGCTTCAACATGCTGTTAAAGCTGGTTGTCCAGTAAGTATTCGTTTAGGTCATGAAGATTTACATGGTAATGATGTTTTAGCAATTACCGATTCACAAGCGAGGAAAATAGCTAAAGCCTATGAGGATGGTAAGGGTATAACTATTAAAATGACTGCAAAACAACTTAAATATAACACGAAAATAGAGGGAGGTTTTCTCGGAATGTTGGCTGGGTTAGCTGCCAGAGCTTTACCGATGCTTGCAAAAACCGTTTTACCAGCTTTAGGTGTTGGTGCTCTTTCTGGATTAGCTCAAACATGTGTATCGAAAGCAATGGGGTCAGGTCTTTATCTTAAAAAAGGAGGATGTGTTTGTCAAGTTGAAACTGATGGATGTGGATTATACTTAAAACCATACAAAGGTAAAGGATTAGCTTCCGTTGGTGATGGTTTGTATTTAAAGCAAGGAGGAAAAATGTATGATGGAAAAGAACTTTTACTCGGGCCTAATAGTCCATTTGCTAATATCCCTATCCTAGGAGCTATATTGTAATATTTAAATATTATTTACAACAAATAAAAATGGATATACATAAATTTGGTATAAAACCTAATATTACTACCCAAAATAAAACTATATTTTGGAAACCTCATTTACATGGAGTAAGATATCCTCCCTTAAAACAAGATTCTCTAAAATGGAAAATATACTCACAAGTAACTATCAAGATTCCTCCTCATGATGGTATAAGACTTTCGCTAGGATTTGGTTATATAACTACACGAGGAGTTGTAGTGATATCTATTAGTAATAAATGGAAAGATAGTTTAACCATTTTTAATGGTACACATCTTGATAATGACGTTAATGATATCTTAGTCTACATTTATAATTTCTCACAAAAACCAATCGAAATACCTGAGGGAGAGTTATTCTGCTATCTAAAATATTTGACATAAAAAAATTATTATATTAATAAAATGACAGATACAAATCAGGAACACCCTAATAAAATATATCCTCCATTACCCAAAGAACAAAGTACCGCAAGCGCTCCACCTATTGAAATGCATGCAATGGGAGATGACAAAGGTCATTCCTATCGTTTACAAAAGATTTCGGAGATACAACAATTCCTTGAGAAAGAAGTTCAAACTAGAGACGTTCTAGCAAAAAAGTATTTACGTGCTTCAAGAATTATAAGCAATGTTGATGTTGTTTTAGCTACAACAGCTTTAGGTGCAGGTGCAGGAGGAATTGGACTGCTATCTACAGTAGTAGCGATTCCCGTTGTTGTTGCCTTAGAAGGAGTTGCCTTAGGAGTTGGTCTTCTAAGCGTAGTTGGTAATTTTGTTGTAAGAAATACTAGAAGCAAAGCAGAAAAGCATATGAAGATTAGAATGCTTGCAGATGCAAAATTAGATACTCTTACAACACATATTTCCAAGGCTTTGGTGGATGGTTTTATATCTGATGATGAATTTAAACTCATCATGGAAGAAGTAGAGAAGTATAAGGTTATGAAGGAAGAAATACGTACCAATATCAAGAAAAAGATTTCTACTGAAAACGAAGAATCTTTGATAGAAAAAGGAAGACAAGAAGCTCGTGAGTCCTTTCGGAGGCTCGTTGAAAAGAATCACACCATCAATTAGGAGACTTAAATTACGTTTTCCTAAAATTAGGTATAGGTGTAAGTGTATGTGTGAAATTGATAATTCCTCAGACATGTAATATATAATGTTCTTATATATTAAAATTGTTAAAAAAATTGTTAAAAAACTATTACAAAATCTACGTTAAAAAAATATGTTGCTAATTAAAAAATGTCATTTCTAAAAATAACTGACCCTGCAAAAAGAGACTTAATTGTAAAAGAGTATCTCGAAACGAGAAAGAAGATTCGGGATAATCTACTAGCAGAGAGAACAGGTGAACAACAACTTCAAACCGATTTTGTCAAAGTTTTTTAAACCTGTTATCGAAACGCAAAAAGCTACAGCAAAGGAGATTACAAAAGAACTTAAACCTATTAAAGAAGGTGTAGAAAAATTACCAGAAGCTATTACTTTTCCAGCATTTCCATCTATCACAGCTTATGAAAAATCAGAAGGAATGACAGATGAAGAAGTTGCTGAGCTTTTACGGCTTATAGATGAAATGAAAGAAGAAGAAGAAGAAGAAGAAGAAGAGACCTATCCACTTTTTATTGGACCACTCGCGGAGAAGTACCTAAGAAAGTTTGCTACTAAGTCTGAAGCTGATACAACGTATGGGTTATATGACAAAAATGGTAAATTTTATATTGGCAACACACCAGTTGAAATTTCAGATAATAATATTATAGTTGGTGATGATTTTTATGAAGGTACACCTGGTTTATGGGAATTAATCGTGTCTAAAATACCAGACAAAAGTATTTATAATAATGAGGATTTTAAAGATTACAAGGAGATAATGATAAACACCAATACCCTCTATCGTAATAATGACCCAAAATCTAAATCTCCAAAAAGTGGTAAATCATATAAATGGAAAAAAATTCTTTCCAACGTTTGGAGTGATGCAAAATTCCTCGGAAATGGAATTGTTATCCCATCTGACCCTAACGCATTACTAGAAAAACTAGACCTGTTGATGGCAAGTAAAGAAGCAGGTAATACAGGTGTAAGAAATGAGGTAGTAAGCATTTGTGATGAATTAAAAAGACAAGGTGTTTTAAATTCACACGTTTATAAAAATTTAATGTCTATACTATAAAAAGATGATAATCACTAAAAAACACGGATTTAAAAAAAGGTATTCATACGGAATCTTTGATAGTATTGCTAACTTTTTAGCGAGGCTTTTTACTAGTAGTGCAGCTGAACAAATTGCGTCTTCTGCCCTTGATGTAGGAAAGAGTGTAGCTAAGGAAGGTGCAAAGAAAGCTTTAGAGGTTGGAAAAAGTGCAGCTGTAGATGTAGGAAAAAAATTAGTTACGAAAGCTTTGACACCAAAATCGAGGGAAATTTTACAAAAATATAACACAACACCAAAACCCAATGATACTCCTAAAACACAAAACATTAGCACATTAATAGATGGAAGTGCCATTGCTATTCAAGACTTAGTTAAAAGATTAAACAGTGGAGCGGGTATTAAAACAGTATGAAGAAAAAAAAAAAAAAAAAAAAAAAATAAGTTAAAGAAATTATATTACTTATAAAAAAAGATAATGCCAGAATTAAAATTTAATCGTGTATTTTATGAAAAATATAATACTAGTTGTATTACTATAGTAGGTGCATCTTTAAACATAGAAGATTGTGAAATCCTTGAAATTAATAAAACGAAATATGGTTATAAAAAAGTTGTTGTGAAGTTATCTCCTGAAAAAGTAATCAAGATGAAAGAGATTGAGGAAAAGGTGAATGAATGTTTACAAAAGTGGGGGATACCTCAAATAACACTTGTATATGGTAATAGAGTTTATCCTAAAACTAAACTGGATATCACAAAAAGCATTAAACTTCAAGGTGTGTTTGTTAATGATAAAAATAAGTCTTTTCCCCAGCTTTGGTTAGAAATTTAAGTAACACAATTATAATTTTTATCTCATTTAAAATTATAATTGTTATTATAAAATGAACATTTTAAAAATCACCGAACCAATTTTAAAAGATGATAGTATTGATGAGTATGAACACCATGAGTATGAACCAATCACCGGTACCAATCTCAACAACTCAGGAGGAGAAATTAGGATTAACATTGAGACTCAAGATATTTTTACTCATCCTAGCGAGAGTTATTTACTTATTGAAGGGCAATTAGTAAGAAGTGATGATGGAGCAGAGTACGCTGCTAACACTAATATTTCTTTAACAAACAATGGTCTCATGTATCTTTTTAAAAATATTAAGTATCAACTTTCAGGTATGGAGATTGAATCCGTATTGAATCCTGGCCATGCTACTACAATGCTCGGTTTGTTAAAATATCCGGATGATTTTTCTAAATCACAAGGGCTAAACCAATGTTGGTATAAGGACACCAACACCGCTGCTGCTTCTAATCCTGGTGATATTGGTACCTATAACTTGGGTTTTGTTGTAAGAAGAAATTATATTATTAGTAATCCTGACCCAAGAGGTACCTTTAGCTTTAGAGTCCCATTAAAACATATATTTGGTTTTTGTGATGATTATGATAAGATAGTGTATGGAATGAAGCAAACTCTCACATTGACAAGAAATGATGATAATGATGCAATCTTTAGAGCTGCCGCTGCTCCTGCTGATGGTAGAATTAATTTACTTAAAATATCTTGGTTTATGCCACACGTGCTACCTGAACTTGGAGAGAAGATGGAGCTTTATAAAATTATCGGGAAAAAAGAAAAAATACCAGTTGGATATAGAATGAGACAGTGCGACTCTATCGCGGTTCCCGAGTCAACATCATTTACTTGGAGACTTTCTGTTAAATTATCACCTGAAGTGCCACGTTTTATCATTGTTGGCTTTCAGACTGGTAAAAGTGGTAATCAACAACAAAATCCAGCCATATTTGACCATAGAAACGTTAAAAACATTTATGTTACGTTAAATTCTACTAGATATCCCGCTGTTGATTATAATCTTTCATTCACTGCAAACCAATTTAGTAGAGTGTATGGTGACGCTGGTTTATTTAGGTCTAAGTTTTATAACATGGATGAAATGGTGTCAAACCCTAACATTACTCCCTCAGATTATAAAACCCTTTATCCTTTGTTTTTGTTTGATGTTTCCAAACAGAGTGAGAGATTAAAATACTCTGTCACCGATATCCAAATCAAAGCACATTTTACTGAAAATGTGCTTGCGAACACAGAGGCATATGCTGTCATTATTAGTGATAGGTTAATTAACTTCCAGTCTGATGGAAATAAAATGAGTGTAGTGTATTAAGGTTTTTCTTTCCTATATAAAAATGATAAAGGTTACAGATTTAAAAAAAATTCTTAAAGAAAATAATATAAATTTCTACTCATACTGGGATAAAAAGCGTTTAGTTGAGTTGGTGAAAGAACATGGATTGTTCCCAAATGAATCACCTAAAAAAGAAAAAAGCAAAGACCCTAAGTTTGATAGATTAAAAACTATTATGTATAATCCTAAGAAAGTTAGTTTAGAGGATGTTGAAACTGGAGAAATAAAAACCTTTCCATCGATTTATAAGGCAGGTCAATTTATAGACCGCTGCCCACAAACGATTGAGAATTGGAATGGAAGGGTTTGGAAAGATAAATATAGGATTAACATTCAGTAATTTTATTATATTTATACGCAGATATAATAAAATTTTTGATAGATAGGTTAAGAAAATTATATTTACTTTATAAAATGAGTTGGCTTAATAGAATTTCAAATATAGCTAGACAAGCTGCATCAGGTGTTAGAAGAGTTATAGCAAATGTTATACCTGAACCGGTTCAACGAAGAATCAATAATTTTAGTAATTGGTTAACTAATAATGTAGCTGAAGAACAGCTACCACAAGTTTTCGATGAAATTGTTGAACATGTTAGAGAGATTTACCCTCCAAGGCAGCCGTTTGAAATTAGAGGTAGACGGTCCGCATTTAGAGGATATACCACTCAATATGTAATAGATGGTAGAGAAAATTATAACCCACAAAGATTTTTCGCAGAAACGTGGATGCCTCTTATAAATACTCTTCAAAATAATTTACAAACAAAGGTAAAACTTGTATTTAGGTGTATATTTCACTTACCTACAAACCCTGATTCGGAGAATGAATTTGCTTTTCACTCTAAACAATTATTAAACTTGAATGCGGGAGGAGTAGAGGAGTTATTACAAGAAATGATAGATGAAGTTTTAGAAAAGATAGCTAAGTTTCAAAGAAGAGGTAGTGGTTGGACATTTAAAAGTATAGTGCGGTTAGAACTACATACAGTTGCTTATGTTCCTTTACGTGCTGAAGGTTGGTTACCTTTGCCAAAGTGGATTGTTAACAAAAAAGCAGTTATCAATATGAAAAATAAAGATGACAAATGCTTTTTATGGTGTGTTTTAAGAGCGTTAAACTCTAAAGAGCACAATGAAGAGATAGTTGACAAGGCTTTGCAAAAGAAGGAAAGTAGTGTAAACATGGAGAGAATAGAGTATCCTGTTTCGTTTAAAGATATCGATAAGTTTGAAAAACAAAATCCTGAAATTAGTGTAAACGTATATGGGTATCAGGAAATAAAGGAATATATTTATCCTCTTAGGCTTACAAAATGTGAAAAAAGTAAACATGTTGACCTTCTTTTTATTAAAAATGAGGAAAACATGCACTACGCTCTCATAAAAAAATTTAATAGTTTAATGAGAAAACAAGTAAGTGACAATGGTGGTATAGAATATTGCAAACAATGTCTAAATCATTTTGGTAGTATAGAACTTTTGGAAAAACATAAAAAATACTGTAACGAACACGAACCTATTACTTTAGAGATGCCAAAACCAGATACCATGTTAGCTTTTGAAAACCATGCTAGAAAACTTGAGGTTCCCTTTGTTGTATACGCTGATTTTGAAAGTGTTTTGGAACCAATACACACATGCCAACCAAACCCAGAAAAAAGTTATACTATACAACGTCAAAAGCATGTACCTTGTAGTTTTTACTATATTATAAAATGCTTTGACGATGCTGTGTGTGCTCCTATAAAAAGAAGTTATGTTGGAGAAAATGCTGAGGAAGTTTTTATAAACCAGTTAAAAGATGATATAGAAGAAATTCATCAACAATATCACCAAAATCCAAAACCTATTGAAATTACAATAGAGGAAAAAATAAAACATACACAACAAACACATTGTTGGATTTGTGGTAATAAGTTTACAAAAGATAATCTTAGAGTAAAAGACCATTGTCATTTTACAGGTAAATATAGAGGCGCCGCGCATAATGAATGTAACCTAAAAGCTAAAAATCCTAACTTCACACCTGTATACCTTCATAATCTTAGTGGATATGATGCTCATCTTTTTATTAAATGTCTTGGTAAATCTGATGGGAAGATTAAGTGTATTCCAAATAATGAAGAGAAATATATTAGTTTTAGTAAAGACATTTGGGTAGGAAAAAATATAAACCATAAAATTAGATTCCTTGATAGTTTTAAGTTTATGAGTTCTAGTTTAGATAAACTTTCAAGCAACTTAGAGGAAAGTCAATTAAAAATTTTATCAAAATATTTCACTAAAGAACAGCTACCATTGGTTAGGAGAAAAGGAGTTTTTCCTTATGAGTACCTAGATTCATTTGATAAACTTAAAGAAGAGAAATTACCACCCAAAGAAGCATTTTACTCGAGTTTGAACAAAGAAGGAATTACACATGAAGATTATGCTCATGCTCAAAAGGTTTGGAAAACTTTTAATATGAAAACGTTGAAGGATTACTTAGAACTTTACAATAAAATAGATGTATTGCTTTTAGCGGATGTTTTCGAAAACTTTAGAGATGTTTGTCGTGAAAACTATGACTTAGACCCTAGTTGGTATTATACTGCTCCTGGTTTAGCTTGGGATGCAGCATTAAAAATAACAGGAGTAAACCTAGAGCTTTTATTTGATGTTGATATGCTTTTAATGGTTGAAAAGGGTATCAGAGGTGGTGTTAGTATGTGTAGTAAAAGATATGCAAAAGCAAATAATGAGGATATGGGTGAATTATATGATTCTAGTAAACCATCAAAATATTTATTATATATAGATGCAAACAACCTTTACCCTTGGGCAATGAGTTGCCCTCTTCCTACACATGGTTTTAAATGGATGACGGGTAAAGAATTAGAAATTTGGCAAAAAATACCGTGTATATTAGAAGTAGATTTAGAATATCCTGAAGAATTACACGATTTACACAATGACTTTCCTTTAGCACCTGAACGTTTAAAAATAGAAAAAGTAGAAAAACTTATTCCAAACTTAAATAATAAAAAAAATTATATTATTCATCATAAAGCTTTAAAAACATGCGTTGATTTAGGTTTAAAGATTACTAAAATACATCGAGGAATTAAGTTTGAGGAAAGCCCATGGCTTAAATCATATATTGATACAAACATTACACTAAGAAAAGCGGCTAAAAATAATTTCGAGAAAGATTTTTTTAAGTTGATGAATAATTCAGTCTTTGGTAAGACTATGGAAAACCTTAGAAATAGAGTAAAGATATACTTGGTTTCTAGTGAAGAACGTTATAAGAAATTAGTAGCAAAACCAAACTATAACCACACAACAATATTCGATGAAAACCTAACAGCGGTACACATGAAAAAAACTGTTTTAAAATATGATAAACCTATTTACTCAGGATTAAGCATCTTAGACATCAGTAAAACGCATATGCAAAAAACTTATTATAACTACTTTAAAGCTAAGTATGGTGAAAAGGTTAGAATGTGTTATACTGATACAGATAGTTTTATCCTTGAAATAGAAACTAAAAATTTGTATAAGGATATGGAGAAAGATGTGTTTGAAATGTTTGATACAAGCAATTATCCTAAATATCATTTCTTAAAAAATGATTGTAATGCGAGAGTAGTTGGAAAGTTTAAAGATGAGTTAGGTGGTAAGATTATGACTGAGTTTGTTGGTCTAGGAGCAAAAATGTATGCTTATAAAACTTTAGATTGTAATGAAGAGAAAAGGTGTAAAGGTGTTAAAAAAGCGGTTATTAAGAAAGAGATAAATTTTAATAATTACAAAGAGTGTTTGCTTACAGAAAAGGACCAGTATAGAAAGATTACTGTTTTAAGAAGTAGGGGTCATAATATGTATACTGAAGAGTTAAACAAAAAAGCGTTAGGGTCAAGTGATGATAAAAGGTTTGTTTTGGAGAGCAAGATTGACACATTAGCTTGGGGGCATCATAAAATATAATTTAATTTTATAAATTAAATTATATTTATAAAAAACCTTCCTCAGTCTTTTTTAATATTTGCTTTTTTATATTATTTGATAATTTTATAGGTTTTTTTCTCATTTTTTTAAAAACATCTGATGAAAATCCATTATAATCACTAAAATCATCAAAAATATGCATTACAATTTTGTATATCAATTGGTTTCTAGTTAATTTTTTATCTAATTTAATTCCTAAATTGGTTTTACATATATATAATGTTTCTTTTTTTGAATTGTTTCTATAATTATAAATGTCGTCCCAAAATTTAATCTTATAACTATTATTTAGTCTAAACATAGGGTTTAAAGAATCTAAAATACTATTTGTATAATTAGCTAGAAGTACAGCAAATTTTGCTGAAATTTCTTTGTCTGAAATTAAGTTTTTAAATTTATTTTTAGCTATATCCATGTTTATCAAATTCTCTTCCATGTTATCTATAGCCTTCATTAAACCCTCATCTTTATCTAAGTTTAATTCTTTTATAAAATCTTTTAATGACTCCATCTTATATTAATTATATATTTTTCTCTATAAAAAATCAAAAAATTTTTCCAATCAATAACAAAACAACAAAATAACAAAATGATTAAATGGTTAAATAACGCATTGACTAATCGTTTAACAGTTTAACCAACGCATAATTAATCCATATTTTGAATGTGGATTTATTATGGATGTGGGATGTGGGTTAATATTAAAATTTGAAACGAAGTTGGCGGGAGTGTAGTATAAAGGTTATTCTAACGAAGTTATTTAACAAGTCTAAGACAAAGTTATATATATGCTTTATGAGAAAATGTATATGTAACTTAACAAATGAAGGAGGAAGGGATTGTATCCTTCCCTACCTCATAAAACCACATTCTCCCTTCCCCTTTTCCAACATATCAACCAAACCTTCAACCACACAATTACTTCCTCCTTAAACCACACAATTACTTCATTTTTTAAAAAATAAGCCAGATAGGGTAAATTATATACTACTGACACTGAGTATAAGACGTAAAACGAAAGTAATAGAATTCAATTTAGAACAATACTGTATATGCAATTTCCCTGCTTGTTATGATTCCACTATGGTGGAATGCGATTTATGCGGAACTTGGTATCACAGGTCATGTATTAATGCACCTTTGGACATTTCAAGAAGAGAGGAAGAATTTAAATGCGGATTATGTTAATTAACCTTTCATCAAACAATAATGACCTTAAAAGAAGTATTTTATAAATAATATGGAAAATGGAGAAATTTCTTGTAACCGCATTTTCTCCTGTTTCCACAATGCTTTCTACCCTTTCAAAGACATATATAAGATTTTTTTTGGTTACACCGAATTTGTCGTCTGCAACGGTTTTCAGTTTTGTAGTCTAAGATTTTGTCGACTGGTAATGGGTTAAGTATTACATTTAAACTACATTGAATCTGATTTTCTTTTTAATTGTCGTCTGCAAATGTGGAAAAATATAGAATATTTGTAATTTTGTAACGGCTTAAAATGCACAAAATACTGTCAGAAACTTTTGAGTTATGCTGTTTTATGTATATGTGTATATGTGTGTGTTCGCTACTACATTCTGTTTTAATTTGTAATTCAAAATATGATGTACTTAACAGTATTTTTATGAATATATTTGTTATACAATAAATAATAGATTTTTATTTTCATGCGACTCATTTATGATTTCATGTACAAAAAATATTCCATTATCAATGTAATTCCCTCCATATTCTATATGTCCCGCAATTTCCTTGGACCAGGGATCTTATATACGATCCATGCTTGGACCAGTCTACATTTCTTTGGTGTGGTCAAGGTTTAACTAAAGGAATTCCAGTATTGGGAAAAAAGAATTAAATTTATCTTTCTACCGCTGCCAATGTTTATGGTGTCTGCAAGTAGCAGCCGACAAATATATGCTTGAAAATCATGTGAAAGCTACTCTATAATCAATCCCTACGCAATTTCCTTCAATATTCTATATCATCTGCAAAGTCCCTGTTTGTTTAAAGTGGCCGCAAGTAGCATCCGACAAATATATGTTTTCATGTAAGAACTACTCTATATTCAATCCGTCCGCAATTTCCCTCTATATTATCCACAATTTCCTTCTATGTTTATAGTGTCCGCAAGTAGCATCTGGCAAATATATACTGAACCAAAAAAGAAACTTCCCCTGTGTTTAAGTGCAGATATACACAAATGTGAAAATCAGGATTAAACTAGATTTATATGCATTGAAAGAATATTTTATTGCGACTTTGTGTGAAAAAAATTATTGCTGTGGGTTTATCCAAAAGTAGTGAAATGGTAGTGAAAATGCGGAAGGGGTCGCTCACCAAAATCACAAATTAATACCGGGTATGACCACCCTCAACATGAAGCACTGCCTGGCATTGTTGGTGCATAGAACGGATAAATGTATTGATTTTGGCTTGTGGAATGTTGTTCCATTCCTGAATTAAGGCTTGTCTTAGCTGAATGACGTTTGACGGTGGAATAGGGCGATGTGTAACACGCTGGTCCAAATTATCCCAAAGGTGTTCAATGGGATTCAGATCAGGGCTTTTGGCAGGCCAGTCATTAATAAATGCAATGTTATTCCCTCAAGGAAATTCACATTGTCCCTAGCTGTATGGCTTGTGGCATTATCATGCTGAAAAAGAGTGATATTGGCATTATTTTTAAACAGTGGGATAACGTGCCTCGCAAGAATTTCATCTCGGTAGCGTTGGGCATTTAAATTCCCTTCGATAACGCCGAGATTAGTGCGAAAGCCATATGCACTGCCCGCCCAGACCAAGACAGAACCCCCACCCCCAAAACGATATTGTTCAAGTATGCAACAGTCGGCATACCGTTCATTTCTCCTACGGTATACTCGAACCCTGCCATCACCTCGATGAATGGAAAACCTCGACTCGTCAGAGAATAGAACGCTATTCCATTGTTGTCTAAGCCAGCATTGGTGTGTACGTGCCCAATTAACACGATTTACGCGGTGACGTCGCGTCAAAACACAACCAACGTATGGACGACGTGCACGTAGCCCACCCTCGCGCAAGCGATTGCGCACAGTTTGGGCAGATATACGGTTGTTATGTGTACCAGGGGTGTTAGCAGCAGTGGCTGTGGCAGTTTGGAAGCGATTGCGCAGGTGGGTGTTCCGAATATAGCAGTCTTGGCAGTGCGTCGTGACGCGAGGACATCCACTATGTAGTCAATCTTCCGTACGCCCTGTTGCTTGAAAACATTGCCTAAGGTGTCGAATAGCATGAGGAGAACATCCAATATTCATAGCAACAGCATTCATCGTCATACCAGCATTAAGCATGCCAATGGCACGTTCGCGTAAATTTTGCGGAATTCTAGGCATATCAAAAATAAAGAAAACTAAAAAGAATTTAATTTTTTTCAACGTCTTTTTCTTATTGACATGAAAGTCTATAAAATTAGACTGAAAGGTTTCAAGAAATATACACGAATTATACTGGTCTGTGCATGCACGTGAAAATCGCTTTCAGCGGGTTTCTTCTGCAAAATGCTTTCAATCGAGTTAAAATTTGTTTTATCGGACACATAATCGTTCGCCCGAATATATGTAGGTCATCTGACATTTTGATTTTTTTTAATAACATTGCATTTGCACTTAAACACAGGGGAAGTTTCTTTTTTGGTTAAGTATATGTTTTCATGTAAGAACTACTCTATATTCAATCCGTTCCAAATTTTCTTCAGTATTCTATATTGAAATATAGTCATATTAAGGTTACGAATATTACAACTTATGACTACGAGTGATTTCAAATGGTAAAAATGATATACTGTATATTTATTCAACACTAAATGTAATTATCAGAACAGAACAGAACAGAAGTTTTATTTTGACACATAAGCATATAAGCTCAATGGTCATAACAATTAATTACAAAGCATGCAATATATATAACATATTTCAATATACAAATATGGAAGAAAATGAATTATTTCAGTGATTATTTCAGTGATTAAGTGGACATTCTTTTTCAGGTATCTTAAAATGTGAGAGTGATTTAAAAACTATTAATCTTTTCCTGCAATGTTTTGTATCATAAATCGAATTAAATTTAGTTAAGAGCTTTCGACAAGTTTTGACAGGATTGAACGCTGTGTTAAAGACTAAAATTGTATTATAACTAATACTCATATTCCATGGTAGTACTATGACAAAAATTAAAACACTGCACTTCAGATTGATTTGACATTACAGATTAATATACCCGTTCCTATGAACATATGACATTTTGTTTTTGAAAGATTAAGGCTTTTGAAAACATTGTGGCTAATTACATCAATTTATAAAAGATAAACAAAGAAATGTATTAACAACCATAATACATATTTACAACACATAACTGTACAAATACATCTTTCTTTTGTTGTAACTCATACTTTTGAAAACATTGTGACACAAATTAATACTATGTATAAGCCTAAAAACAAAATTAAATTAAATAGCTTACAGACAATAATGTGTGGGCGTTTTATTAACCCATTACTACACAGATACGACCTTTTTGTTTTAGCGACTTTGGGGCTGCTGAAAACATTGTGGCAAATTTTATCGATTTATAAAAAGTAAACAAAGAAATGTAACAGGCAATCGTGGTAGATTTTTCATACCAGCTAATTGTACTAATAAACTTTTCGATATAAGTTCATATAAATGTATATAATTAAGGCTATCAAACCCTTGCAAAGGTGCGAATAACATGTCTGTCTCCTTAAATGCGATAATTACTCTATATTCAATGCGTCCGCAAAATCCCTCTTGTTCTATACTGTCCGCAAAATCCTTCTTTGTGTATATTGTCCGCAATGACCAGGCCACATAGCTCAATAGGTAGAGCGTAGGACTCGTGAACATGATGTTTCGAGTCCCTTGAGGGTGTGGGTTCGTCCGCAAAATCCCTCTTTACTCTATATTGTCCGCAAATTCCTTCTGTATGTATAGTGTCCGCACGTAGCATCCGCAGTTTCCAACCATACCATATAATTTACGTGAGTTTCCGTTACTACTGTAACTATCTTCTTAATGTGTCCATAATACAATACTTTTAAAGCAGACTCCGCAAATTCTCTCTTTACTCTATATATTGTCCGCAAATTCCTTCTTTATGTATAGCGTCTGCACGTAGTGCTCATCCGCACGTTTCTTACCATTCTATATACTTTACATGCGTTTCCAAGATATAATACTTTCAAAGCAGACATAAAATGTTTCGAAATGTTATAAACATAAATAATTGAATGCTACGACGAAAAAAATATATATTTTTCATCTAAAAAACTACTCTATAAATACTCAATGCGTCCGCAAATTCCCGCGATTTCTTCTATGAAACTACAATAAATCGTTCCTATCATGAATGACACAAATGTATATACATGCATACTTGTTTTGCGTGGTTAGAACCCTCGTTTTCAAAACATCAAAGACCGATTCTATTCCATCTTAAGTTATTTAGGTTTATCAGATACAAAGAGGTTGAAATCATTCATTTTCTAGAAAACTCAATTTCAAAATATAACAAAAGTATACATGTTACGAAGAGCAAGACTTATGGCTTGTAATTTCAAATAACAAAAGAAAAAAAAAGATAATAATAATATACATAATTGTTATAAATTACATTCAACTCTCTAAAAGCAATTTTTGTTATACTGGTTACCATTATAAGTTCATATAAAAAGTATAAACAATCAGTATAAAAACCTCCTTTAAAGGAGAAAATAACATGTCCGACGCCTTAATTGCAATAATTACTCTATATTCAATGCATCCGCAAAATCCCTCTTTGTTCTATATTGTCCGCAAAATCCTTCTTTATGTATATTGTCCGCAAGTAGCGTCCGAAAAATAGTATGACCCATCGGAGCATGTGCCTTTTTACAGCTCGTCCAGTATTTGACCAATCTGACTGGGGAGAGTGGAGTCCGAATGTCTTTTCTTTACTCTCTCTGCTTCCTAAGAGAACGCAGGGTGCACAATAAACGGCGTCTCTTGATTCTGAATATCGCAGCCAGTGGTGGTTCATAAGCCACCTTGCATTCAGCGATCTATTTTTCCCTCGAATGAGTCTGAAAATACACAACAAGAGGGCCATGATGGTCCTGTATCGCTCCACTGGTTTTTTAACCCTTTACCACACAAATCAAAGTGTTAATGACCTTTAAAGAGAAAGCTTTTGAAAACATTGTGGGAAAAGGCCAACATGTTGTTAGCCAGTATTTTCTCCTTTTCCAACAATGATTCCTACCCTATCAAAGACAGAAATAATCATTTAAGCTACATTCAATTTGTCTTTTGCAATGGCTTTAAACTTGGTCCAGTCAAAAAATTTGTCCTTTTTTTAAGAGTAAAATTAACCCATCATGCACTTAAATGGCATTGCACAGACATACAGCATAAAAAGTCTGTATGGTAGTAAACTTACTTGGAAAACATAACCTCCCCCTGCCCAACAAAAAAAAAAGTCATGTCTTCCTAAGTGCAAAGATTATGTCAGTGAATACAAGCAGGTTTATTCACTGGCACGAAAGGTAACGTTTCTGGAAAGAAAACTGAATGACAGAAACCTTACTTTAATATTCCATTGATGTGAGCATAACTACTAGCATAAAAATAAATCACTCTCCCTGACAACAGAACATGTCCTATCCTAAAAACTTGAATATCAACATCAATCATGTGTCATTGCAGTTTGATAATCAAGGGAGGTAAATAGTAACAAACTTTATCTCATAACAGGAGTTATTTCCCTTGATTACTATTTAAATTAAAATCACTATATATAAGCCCACGCTAAACTTGTGATCCCTGGCACGGAGCTAATTTTGACCCCAGGGCTATAATATGAAGAAACTTCATAGAGGTCCATTAGATAAAGGTACATGCCAAATTTAGTAGCCCTGGGCCTTATGGTTTCAGACAAGATTTTCAAAGATTTTCATTATTTTTCGATTTTGTTGCCGTGGCAACCAGAGTTTTTGAAGGAATCAAATTCTTTCAAGAAATTCTGAAGAAGACCAGGGCAGGATATTTGCCAACTAACCTGTTGAAGTTCTTTTAACTGCATGTTAATTATACAGTCAAACCTGTGTATACAGACCACCCATGTGAACAGAAAATTGTAGTCTTTAAGTATCATTAATTTTGTAATGAATGATCCAAGTTAAAATTACTGGTATTTGCAGACAGATTTTGTATTGGTTGTCTTTATCTGCAGGTCGTCTGCACGCAAGCCCAGGTTTGACTGAACTAAACTAATTTTGTCGAAAGTGCTTGTTAGAAATTAACAAAACTGTTAAAGCCACTAATATTGTTTTATTCTATGACTTAACCCTTTACCAGAGAAGCCTTGTTTTTAATATCCCTATGACAGAAAGCTTTTGAAAATATTGTGGAAAAATGAGAAAATTCTCATGACAAGCATTTTCTTCTTTCCTCACAATGTTTTCTACCCTTCCAGACACAAATTGCATCAATTGAGTTCAGAGCTCCAGATAAGAGGGAGTAATGGTATTCTATATCCATCATTTCTCTTCCAAACCCTATGTTGTGGGTACTCATTAGATTCGTCTTGATGAGACGATTCTAATGAGTACCCGTAACACAGGGTTAAGTGGAGAATAATTAATATTTTCAATTGTGAAATAAAAATCTCTTCCTCCATCTGGAGCTCTGATTTGAGTTAATTTGTTGTCTACAAATGCTTTCAGCTTAGATCAGACCAAAACTGAATCATCTGGTAGAGAGTTATCATGGTTAAAAAGCTTTTTTTTTTTACATGTATTTGGTACTATGTTGGTAACATTGTAAAAGTGAGTGGGTGGGGTAATTTGATACGAATTACGGACGTTTCGTACCAGTCACTTCGTACCATAATTTGACCATTTTGTACCATAGGTTAAACCATTTCGTACCATAATTTTACCACTTCATACCATAGTCATACCATTTCGTACCATATTTTTGGGGCCTATGACAAAGTTTTGACTATGAAAAACGTCCATTATGACGATTTTGAAAGAAGAAAAACAAAATCAAAAATGCTATTTATTCAAGTTAAATTTATATTAAAGTGAAGCAATATGTAATAAATATGCAATAACACTTTCTGATTATCTTTTTTCCCCATAATGTTTTCAAAGTAGTTTCTCAGGGAGTCATAAAAACGAATTGCTTTTGTAAGGTGTGTAGTTTTAGCAAATGAATATTGTGGAAAATGATGTTTTTACAAGAAATAAAATTGTCACATTGACCATGACGATTGACATTGTCCTTGTCTCAGCATCATGTTTAAAATAATAATAATAAAGCAGATCGAAATGGAATGAATGACAGATGGGGGTATATAAGATCCCTGATCTATGCAATCAAGGGTAATCAAACAATTATAATTCTTTGATTCAATGTTCAATTTAATGTTATCAGTTTGATCCCTGTTAAAATTACTCGACCTACAACAAACACTACAAACAGACTAATTACCTATTTTCTCGGTCGCAATTGATTTAATTGATATATGATAATCCCGTAAATTTGATTACCAAAGCATTAGTTTATGCTAAGTAAATATGTTAAATGTCTCTTTTTGTCACATTTATTGAAACTTTTGGTCATGGTACGAGATGGTATTATCATGGTAAGAAGTGGTAACGGCGTAACGCTATGGTATGAAATGGTAAAGTAATGTTACGAAGTGGTAAATCTCTGGTACGAAATGGTTATGGTACGAAGTGACTGCATACCATTTGATACCACTCAAACTAACAATTTTGAAAATATAAGTCCATGTTATGTAACCTTATTAGAAATTTAAATGCTTTTCGTACTTCTACACATAACTGACACAAAACATCTTTTAATTGACATCTAAGTACTGAAACAAACTTAAAATATGCTTTTCTGGTCTATTTTAATGTAATTTCGTTGTGGGGTGGCTTATTTTGAGTCATCATAGTGGTGGAATGACTGATTGGAAGTTCAAGTTGAAGGCTTAAAACAAGTCAGTGATGTCTATAGAACTAGTCTGAAGTTCCTAATATGCTAAAAAAATTTTATAACATGGTGTAATAAAGTGAGGTCACTTTTTTTTGAAAAATTAAAAAAAGTACTTTTTTGCGACTGCATTTTTCAGTGTTTTTGGGCTGTTTGATTTTTAAGTTACTGACATAACATATTAAAAGTATATATTTTTGTGAATGTTTAGGTCATATCTACCAGAAAATATAAGAATTTACATGCTTTTTAACATTTTTCAAAATCTGTGGTTGTTGCTACCCATAGAGTTTGTTTCGATTTCATGGTAATTGGTTTTCGAGGGATTGGTAAAATACAAGCACAAAGTTATATATGAATATACCGGAAACAGTCTAATAATTTACTAATCCCTATTTAAAATGGATGAGTGGGTGGATGGATGTAAGGCTTGATTGATGGGCAGACGAACAGATGATGGATGGGTGGATGGATGGATATGTAACCAGGTGAAAAAATTTATGCAGCCAGACCGGGGCTCGAACCCGGGACCCCTCGCATACAGGGCGAGTGCTCTACTGACCAAGCTACCGGGCCGCTACACAAATCACTCACCGATATGGGTTCTTAAACCATTACACTATAGGCCGTTACATACTCCCCTGCCAATTTGGAATTCGTCCCCGAATTCACAGGAAAAAGAACAAATTGCTATGTTCTTGACAAACCCAAGGGCAGTTATACATGGGAGAACTAATTAACTGACCAAGCAATCATCGCAACGGCCCCACGTTGGGCGCCAAATGTAACCAGGTGAGAAAATTTATTCAGCCAGACCGGGGCTCGAACCCAGGACCCCTCGCTTACAGGGCGAGTGCTCTACCAACCGAGCTACCGGGCCGCCTGTAGACACAATTAAATCACTCACCGATATGGGTTCTTAAACCGTTACATTATAGGCCGTTACAGATAAAAAAAGAAATGACAGTCTTTGAAACTGTAACAATGGAATTGAAACTGTTTTCATTCTCTGATCTAGACTCATGTGTTTGGCCCTCTGTTGGAAGCGTCATCCCATGGATTTCTGGCCAAGGGTCACCCTTAAATTTTGCTTTCGGGACAATGAGAGCAGTTTGGTTGTATTATAGTCTCTCTGATCGTCTCTTGCATCCCAAACCTGTTTGCTGAAATGGGTCAAAAGTGTTTGCTATTTGTAAATTTTCTGCGTGTCAGATGACCATTGTACCTCAGTCTGTTGTCAGACAAAATGGATTTTATGGATCCGTGATTATATGATGACTTGCTTGGTATATTTTATCACAGAGATGCATCAGGGGGCAGCAGCATTAAGCCTCCTTTTACCAGTGGAGAGCTCATATATGGTCTGCAACATGCAAAAAGGGGCTTTCGGACATTTGCGTAAAGTGTCGTCTCAGATCAGCCTGAGCAGTCTGCGCAGGCTCATCCAAGATGGCACTTTACGTCAACATCACATTTTGTCACACAGTATACTTTGTGAAATAAAAAGTCACAAACGATCGGAAAGTGTTATCTCAGATCAACCTGTGCAGACTGCGCAGGCTGATCCGAGACGACGCTTTAAGCAAAGGCTTGAATGCCCCTTTTCGTGTGTTGCAAGCCATATACATTTGCCATGTCAAATTCTTGTAATAAGTACACCACTGCTGTCCTACTGACAAAATCCTTTCTAGAAAAATCCCTAATATGAAACTTTCTTTAATAGAGATACAACATGGATTAAGCTTTTAATAATAAAAATGTAGATATTAAATGATATACGTAAATGGCATCAACCCTTTCCCAGACAAGCCCTGGTTTTTACGGCTCTTTTACAGCTGAAGTTGAAGGCATTTGAAAACACTGTGGAAAAAGGAGAAAATACTCATGAGCATTTCCTCCATTTTCCACAGTGTTTTCTTCCCTTACAGATAAATATACGACCTTTTTAGCCACTTTAAATTTCAGCAGACCAAAATTATGTCATCTGGTAAAGAGTTAAAAGTGTCATTCAACTAGATTTTGTTTCCCACATATCTTTTTTCTTTTTATGTAATTAAGGTGTACGGCCCCTAATTTATCAGTAAACATTGACCATTGACGTTTTCGTAAAGGTTATTCGGCCAATCTCAGCAGCTTCCATCTTTTAATATGAGAGTTAGGGCTGTAGACCTTAATTAACATCATTTGCATACAGTGATGGCTTTAACTCTAGAAAATACCCAATGACAGAATTTTGAATTTGTCCAACCTAAAGGTTTGTTCAGACAACAAGTTATCTCCGATGATGATCTCTGTCTTTGATAGGGTAGAAAACATTGTGGGAAAAGGACAAAATGCTGGTTATCATTTTCTCCTTTTCCAACAATGTTTTCATAAGCTTTTATACTCAAGGTCATTAAAAATTCGGGATTGTGTGGGAAAGGGCGAAGCCAAATATATAGAAAGAAATATAGGAGTGAGGGAAATTGCAAACCTATTTTTGGATTTGTTTTTGCCTGTAAAATTGCCTGTTCCGTTGGTGATGGAATTGCCATTATGGTTCATAACAAGGGATACACACATTTTGAACAGGCAAAAACACAGACCACTTTTAAAACTCTTTACCAAATGACAAAACTTTAGACCAGTCCAAATTGAAAGCATTTGCAGACGACATAATAAATGTGACCCCAAAATTGAAATTGTTTTGGAAAGTGAGTGTAGAAAGCATAGCAGGTAGAGGAATAAATACTGGTTACCAGCATTTTCTCCTTTTCCTACAATGTTTTCAAGAGGCTCCTATCTCTGGGTTGTTAAAACCCAGAATTGTGTGGTAAAGATTTAATTACCTTGATAGCTCAAATCACTCCAGGGGAAATAACTTTTTTTTTGCAGTATCTTAATTTTCCAAAAAAATTTTAGAGTAAACGGCAATGCCCCCCCCCCCCAACTTTTCTCTGTCAATGGATCCGTTTTCTTTTTTTTCCCCCACCCCAGCTTCCTTTCCGTCCCATCAAAAGTGAGAATGGAGCTTTATGTCCCTTTAAATACAATTTTAGAATTTAGAAAGCCAGTAGTTAAACTGAGAGGCTATTATCGATCTTCATATGGGAGGTTTACGGGAGATAAAACGGTACCAGTTTTGCTAGCAGTAATTCCGTTGGACCGGGTTGATTGATTGAATTTGCGTTTATTTATCGTCGCCATCGGTTGCCCATATGGGCGACGCCCCCCGAAGGCTGTTAGTATTGTGACGGGGGATAGTGCAGATACAGTACGAAACCCATCTTAAGTTACGCCTGGTTCTTTTACGTGCTCGGTGTATAGCACCGTCACACGGGACCTCGGTTTAACGTCTCATCCGAAAGACTACTAGTAATTTTAGATGGCCAGCCGTGGGGATCGAACCCACATCCTCAAGTGACTCGAAACATCACGTTCACGAGTCCTACGCTCTACCTATTGAGCTATGCGGGCTGGTCAAGTTGGACCGGGTCATTTTGGGAAGGGTTGTGTCCTTTATCAGGGGAGGTAACTAATTAACTGGTACCCGTTGTGTCTCACTGAACCTAGCGATAGATTGATACGAAGAATCAAAGCAGGTTACCAGTTAACATTCCTAGAATATTTGGCTACTCCATGATTGGCTAACACAACGCCGATATTCAATTTTATGTTTGAATTCTTGAGATAAATGGGAGAAATTTACTATTATTGATGTATTGAATGTCTACCATATTTTTTTTCTAAATGTACAAATTAGGTCTAGGACTAAAAGTATAAAACAACAATGTAAAAAACTCGTTTATCTTCACATTTAAAGGGTTAAATCAAGGAAATTCAAAAGCGGAAGTAAATATTAGTCACAACACGGTTAAAAACAGTAACCTATTGTCGGATGTTCCAAGGTATAAAAACCTTACAATTTTCTTTACAAACGTCTTTTTTGTCTGAAATTATCTCTTTTACACGGAACTTTTTAGATAGATATTAGAAATTTGTTACTATTGTAAACTTATTTGCTAATCAATATCTGGCAGACTGTGTATAATGATGGGAGTTGTTGAATGAAAGGGTCCTATAACAGACCGGCTGTTACCTTCAGTCTGAAGGTCTGCTCCGATGCTATTTTTGTTACTGGTCTTCGTCTAGCGGAGAAACAATCACAAAAATGACATCGGAGCTAGACCCCGAATCGGGAGTAACCGGCTGTGAGT
The DNA here is from genome assembly GCA_946811185.2 of Hippopus hippopus. Taxonomy (NCBI): domain Eukaryota; kingdom Metazoa; phylum Mollusca; class Bivalvia; order Cardiida; family Cardiidae; genus Hippopus; species Hippopus hippopus. Next base: position 56,079,461 of record OX328106.1, on the reverse strand, counting down.
GTCAGTACTGTGATCTTTTCTAAATTCTGAAGAGAGATTTATCGAATTTTGTTGCTGAAGGAACCATTGATAAACATTTCTTTTAAAATAAAAAGTTTTACTCTTTCTTGACCATAGATCCCTAGATAGGGTCAAAACGGCCCACTTCCAAAATGGCCCAGTCCAAAACGGCCCACTTTACCAAAACGGCCCAATGTTATGGGTACCAAAATGGCCCACTTTTGAACTACGATTTACTGTTTTATTTCCACCAATTTTGACAGAGTGAATTTTATACCTTTCTTTACTTTTATCTATTTTCAAATAATGGATTTTATTTATTGAGCTTGAGCCTTGATTCTCCATACTTGTGTGGGTTGTACCAGAGACATGGATAGATATGTATTGTATGTCTCTGGTTGTACTCTGCATTCCTATCTAATGTTATAATGTGAGTTCATTTGTCTTTATCCCCCCCCTTTTCTCATGATCAAATGGAATTCTTCGTAAAAATGTATACGTTGATGTTAGCTTTCCTACACTCAGTTATGCACAAATTACTTATGTCGAAAACGACAGCTCCAAACTTTCTAGAAAGGATACATCTCTGTACATGTTTCAATAAATTCATAGCAGGAGACCATCTTGCTCGATTCACATGATCAAAATTCAGGTTATAAGTAAATTTTATAAAACTAAATAAGTGAATTTTAAAAAAGTAACTGTGTGATCCAAATGATGGTTCTTCAATGGGTTTTAATTAATGACAAAAAAGTGGGCCGTTTTGGTACCAGGCTGTTTCGGCACTGGGCCGTTTTGGTACCGGGCCGTTTTGTAAGTGGGCCGTTTTGACCCCAATCCGATCCCGAACAACTGTGTTGATTTTAAATTCAGTGCAAAGTCACAAAGTGGGGTGCGGTTTCCGTTTGTAATTCTGTGGGCATCATGATTATAGGATTGTAACGGTTTTTCTTGGAAAACTTTTCAGCAGAATACTGTTTTGGATTCATCTTGATTGAAAGCACATATAGACAATAACTTGGATGAGGCTCAGAAAACAGACTTTTTATGTAGAAAGGGTAGAAAACACTGGGGGAAATCGAGAAAATACAGGATACTAAAATTTTTCTCTTTATTTCACTAGCTTTTCAAAAGCCTAATCTATTTTTACAAACATGAAAGTTTGCAACAAATGCATAGCTCAAATACAAACTGCACCTGGCAGGATTCGAACCTGTACAGAAAAGATCCGCGTTTTTCGAGGTTGAAAAGACCAACATGTGAACCACTGAGCTAAAGAGAATTCTCCCAAGGCAGTTGTCTGATATTGATTTTAAACAGGATGAAGCTATGCAGTAAGGAAGGAGTGATCTCTCAAAACACACCCCCTTAAATGTCATCATTTTGATGACAGAAAGCCTTACTAGGAAGTAATTTTATTTTTTTAAGACAAAAAATGGGTCAATGGCCAATCCCAGACGAGCCCCCATTGTACAAAACTGTGCTGAACAGCTGAAAAGATCCTCAGTTTTTGAGGTTTAAAGGACCAACCCTTTAACCACTGAGCTAAAGCGAATTCGCCTCAATGCAGTTGTTAAGTATTGATTTTATACATGAGGAAGCTATACAGTAGGGAAGGAGTGATCTCCCGTAACACTATCCACTTCAAGTATTACACCCTAATCGGTATTTTTACAAATCTGTTCCAGGAGATTTTGAGTGAATTAAAGTACCCTTTCCAGATGGATTTAAGCCCACCACCTGTGATGGGATCCCTGCATATTAAGTGGGATCCTAAAAATCTGGAGATTCGAACCAAAACAGTGGAAAAGACTTTGGAACCTTTAGTTACCCAGGTAATGAAACAAAAGACAAACTGTTCTGTTTATTAGTTAACCTTTTACTACTCAATCCAGAGTTTGAACATCCCTTTCATGAAAAGGACTTTTGAAAACATTGTGGGAAAAGGAGAAAATGCTGATAACCAGCATTTTCTTCTTTTCCCACAGTATTTTTTCCCTTTCAAAGACAAAGTTCATAATTTGTGCAACATTTAATTTTAGTTGCTTTTTCTGATACAGGAAATCAAGATCAGACCCTACAAAATGTATCATCTGATCATTCATCTGCATATTACTCGTTTTTTTGCAGATATTTTGGCAAAACAGACTTTTTATTATACCCCCGCAAAACGAATGTTTTTGGGGGTATACTGGAATCAGTCTGTCTGTCCATCGGTTTGTCCATCCGTGTGTCCGTCTGTGTACAAATAACTGCCTGTTTCTGTCAAAGCGCTGGCGCTGGCAGATATTAGCTGATTTTTGGTGTGTAAGTCAACCACCATGAGTTACAGATCAAGTTTGAGTTTCGTTCCGGTCCACTGATTTTTGACGAAATTACGGGCCTTGGACTTAGAAATTTTCAAGGAAAAAACAGTTTTCCGGACTTTTTTTCTAAACGCTGGCAGATATTGAGCTGATTTTTGGTGTGTAAGTCAACCACCATTAGTTACAGATCAAGTTCAAGTTACATTACGGTCCACTGATTTTTCACGAAATTACGGGCCTTAGACTTGGAAATTTTCACGGAATAAACAGTTTTCTGTTTTTTTTTTCCTTAACGCTGGTAGATATTGAGCTGCTTTTTGGTGTGCAAGTCAACAACCATGAGTTACAGATCAAGTTTGAGTTTCGTTCCAGTCCACTGATTTTTGACTAAATTACAGGCCTTGGACTTAGAAATTTTCACAGAAAAAACAGTTTTCCGGACTTTTTTTCTTAATGCTGGCAGATATTGAGCTGATTTTTGTGGTGTAAGTCATCCACTATGAGTTACATATCAAGTTAGAGTTTCATTCTGGTCCACTGATTTTTGACAAAATTACGGGCCTTGGACTTGGAAATTTTCACCCAAAAGAACAGTTTTCCAGACTTTTTTCTAAACGCTGGCAGATATTGACCTGATTTTCTCAAACTCCCCCCTACAGTTTTGCTGCTATTGTGTTGAAAGTTTGTTGATACATTGATCGTATACTGAAGTTGTGCAAGATGCAGTTTTCAATCATCTACTCCCAATGATTCAAGGGTAATCTGATTATCTCCCCATGAACTTAGAAAATTTTTTGTTAAATTGCCTGTTTCTGTCAAAGCCCTGGCGGGGGTATTAAGTCACATTCAGTGACAGCTCTAGTTTTTTACATGTTGCCAAAAAGTATGACATTTCAATTCCGTTTTTTAGCACACTTTACCAAAAGGTTAAATGATTTGATTTGTACATAATAGGACAAATTTTACAACCAAGAAGAAAAATTCTTTACAACTAACAAGAGCAGGCATTTGACTTTCTATCAATACAGTCATGTACATAAATATGTTTCAGTGTGTAAATTTTATTACTTTTATCCACATATTACTGTAGGAAATGAATTTGTCAGATATTCACTTTATGAAGGAAAATACTCCTTTGCAGGCCTTAAACTTGCCACCTTGGTGTTTTCAAAAATTGTTCAACTGCTTCTATAGGACAGGAGCCGGTGAAGGGGAGGGAGAGATAGACAGATAAACAGAGACAAGACAACAGAGAGAACTTGTATTGGTTTATTAGGTGCAAAAAAGTGGTATATTCTTTTTTCTGCTCATTTTACAGTAATTCTTTTTTCATTTTACTTTTTATTAAGGTCACAACACTGGTGAATCAAAAAGGTCCCTCCAACAAAAAGAAAGGAAGATCTAAGAAGGGCCATGTTCTAGCAGCAGCTGTTCAGAAAGCCACAGAAAATTTCATAGTTCAAGGTGAAGATATTGCCAATGAAAACCCTGATGTGAAACAAGACATGTTGGCAGCTGTTGATGAAGTCAGGAAAACAGGTTTGTGTGACTGAACTTTTCATTAGGCGGCAATGTTTTGGACATGTCCACATGAGTTGTGCTCCAGCAAAAGGGTGCTTAACGCTTTACCAAACAACAAAATTTTAGAAAGGTCCAAATTGAAAGCATTTGCAGACGACAAAATAAATGTGACTCAAAAATTTAAATTTGTTTTGGAAAGGGTAGAAAACATTGTGGGAAAAGAAGAAAATGCTGGTTACCAGTATTTTCTCCTTTTCCCACAATGTTTTCAAATGCCTTCTGTCAAAGCGTCGTCAAAAGTACGGATTGTGTGATAAAGGGTTAATGAGTGATATGATGTCAAGTTGTCAAATAATCATGGATCAATTAAGTCCATTTTGTCTAAAATATTGTTGGAACGGAGGCAAATTGTTTGTTACAAGTAGTTGCTCTTTTCTCTCATGCCAGATGTCTAGATAAATGGGGTCATTGAATTCTAGATACATTACCTGTACGTGTATTTCTTTTCTTAAACCAGTATTGGGGGTACTCGCCAAGACACTGCTGATGAGTGACAGAGTACCAACAACAAAAGTGTTTGTGAAGAATTCATTTAAACATTTTAACTGTTTAAAACACAATGCAGAGTTTTAACAACACTGAAAGAGAAGGCTTTTGAAAACATGGAGGGAAAAGGAGTAAATGCTGGTAAACAGCATTTTATCCTTTTCCAACAATGTTTTCTACCCTTGCCAAAGATAGGAATCACTTGAGCAACATTTACTGTATAAAGTCGCCTATGAGACACATCTTTTGTCTCAAGGAGAGCTTTGGGATCATGCTGTGTTGCGTGTCGTCAGTCGTCCAGGCGTCAACAATTACCATGTGTGCACTCTAGAGGCCACATTTACAGTTGAATACTCTTGAAAATTGTAAAGAATGTTTGTCTTGATCACATCTCAGATATGTTTGAAATTGGGTCACATTGGGTCAAAAAGTAGGTCACTTGGCTAAGTCCTAGAAAAACATTGTGTGCACACTAGTTTCCATATACTATTTTGGACTTGAAGTATGGTAAGGATCGTATAAGTACATAATCAAGGTACCTTGTGAAATTCCATCGGATGATCAACACAAAGAGATACTATCACCTCCTGATGTAGACATGCTGATGCAAAGCTTTAACCCTTTACCACACAGTGCCGACTTTTAATATCTCCGGGAAAGAAGCCTTTTGAAAAACATTGTTGTAAAAGGAGAAAGTGCTTGTAACCAGCATTTTCTCCTTTTTTCCCACAATGTTTTTACCCTATGAAAGAAAGATTGGACCATTTGAGCCACACTGAAATTGTCATCTGGAAATGTTTTCAATTTGGAAAAGGCTAAAATTTTGTCGTCTGGTAGAGAGTTAAGTGACTCAGTAATACATGTATTTTTTTTTAACCTCAGCGTAAAAGTTTGTCGTTTGTTTAAAAAATCAAGAAACTTTTCAGGTTTTGAAACTCTCCAATTTTTTTTTTTTTTTATTTTGATTACAGGAGACACGATGAAAGTGGCTTCGGAAGACTTTGCAGCTGATCCTTGCTCATCGATGAAGCGAGGAGCAATGGTTAGAGCTGCACGAGCTTTGTTATCCGCTGTGACCAGGCTTCTTATTCTAGCAGATATGGTTGACGTCCATTTGCTGCTGAAATCTTTGAGAGTGGTATGTAATGATGTGAAAATGAATTTGTTCAATCCTTCACCAAACAAACCCATACCGTATTTTGAATGCCTGATGAAAGAAGGCTTTTGAAAACATTGTGGGAAAAGAAGAAATGGCAGCAATGCTGGTAGCCAGCATTTTCTCCTTTTCCCACAATGCCGTCATAGATGAATCTCATCATTTTAGTCGCATTTGATGTGTTACCAGCATTTTTTCTTCTTTTTCCACAGTTTTTTCGAAAGCTTTATGCCTCAGGGTTGTTTAAAGTTGAGATTGTTTGGTAAAGATTATTTTTTGGATTTAGTATTTGGACCAGTCTTTAGATTTTTTTGACGGCTGATAAAGACTTCTGCACCACTCAGCCCTGCTTCTAGAGGCAAGTCCTCCACCTGAAGGCTAGAGTTTGCTATTATTCTTAATATCATGTACAGTGTTTCAGCCAGGATGCGCCCTTGCGGGATTCCCACAAATAAATTAGGATTCCCGCACATTTCCAAACGTGGCACGCCAGATCTGGCGCATAAAAATCATATTTGGCCCCCAAAAATCGATTTGCCCGTATACGGCTGCGCCAAGGTACGAAAATTAATGGAACGAAATCGTGACTGACTTATTGTATTTTAACCCTTTAGTACCACATAAACTATCGAATGCGCAAAACCAGTCATAATTTTTTTGCACTGGTTCCTTGCCTTTTACATCAAACATTGGTAAATTTAGAAAAAGCTACAAAGAGCGGGTAATCTGTAGCAGAGAAATGTTTTCAATACGAACTGCGAAACAACCGGCAGAAAAATGAAAAGAAGAATATCCGACTTTTTCACACGCCCAAATGAAAGTGAAGAGGCAGGGCCGTCAAATACTGGAAAAATAGCAAAAGTAACACCATCACAGTCAGACTTAAGGTGATCGAAAGCCTGATTAAGCTGGCGATGTATCAAAAGTCCCAACGACAAAAGAAACCTGATTTTGAGTTGTTTGACTGTGGCAAAGCTGTACAGAAATTGACAAACTTGAAAGAAAGGAGAATCTTTAGTTCCTAAGGTATTTTAAAAAATGTTATAGACATGTATTTAGTCTAATATTGAAAGAGTACACTCCTTTCCCCACCCCACCCCCTTGCTAATGATGATTGGCCCCTGTTTAGGACTTCAGGGGGCCGACTGGCCCTCAGGGGGCCAACTGGCCCCTTTTTTATTAAAGCTAGCTGAAACACTGCATGTGGAAAACATGACATGTAGAAAAATCATCAAGAGCAAAAAGTTTCAACTCTGGTCAGACCACACAAACTGACCTAGGAGGGTACTGTAGATGAGGTAAACTGGTACTTTGAGATGCAAAAAATTGATCAATAGCAACAAGTAACGAGCCATGTCCTCCTGCACAAAACTGCGCTGACATGGATCGATACTTTCTGTACATGCATTAATCTCGCTTTACACAGAGCATGACACAATTATAATGATCTTGCAGGTGGAGAATGATTTGGACAGAATCCGAAATGCCTCCAGTCATCAAGAGTTGATGGACAGTTTTAAAGAGTTTGGCAAAAGTGTCGTAGAACTGTCAGAGAGAGCTGCCCAGAGACAGGCTGTAAGTGATCAGAGCTCCAGATAAGAGGGAGTGATGGTATTCTAAATCCATTATTTCTCTTCCAAACCCTATGTTGTGGGTACTCATTAGAATCGTCTCGATGAGACGATTCTAATGGGTACCCACAACATAGGATTAAGGGGAGAATAATTTATACTTTCAATTTTGAAATTAAAATCACTCCCTCTTTCTGGAGCTCTGAGTGATCTATTTTTTTTTGCTATGTTTATCCTTAATGCTTAGTATATGTAAATGAAAATCTAAATAGTTACCACACGACAAAACTTTAGACCTGACCAAGCTGAAAGCATTGCCAGATGGCAAGGTAAATGTATCTCAAAAGTGACGTCTGTCTTTGATAGGGTAGAAAACATTTTTGAAAAAGTAGTTCAAAAGATGATGTCTGTCTTTGATCGGGTAGAAAACATTGTGAGAAAAAGAGAAAATGCTGGTTACCAGCATTTTCTCCTTTTGCCACAGTGTTTTCAAAAGCCTTTTTCTTCAGGGTCATTAAAACTTGGAATTATGTAGTAAAGACTCAGTTGATGTGAAAGAAAATTTATTGCAATTCCAAAGGTATTTTTGTCGAGTATCTAACAAAATTTTTAACAGGATAAATCCAAGGTAAGACTATATGTGCAGTTTGGTCCTGATTTGCAGGGTAATAGCAACTAAATTTGCACTTGGTACCATCAGTGATGACATGGGGATGCAGCTTGAAGGTTATTACTTAACTCTTTGGCAAACTATATAATTTTAGACAAGTCCAAATTCAGAGAATTTACAGACGACAAAATAAATGTGACTCAAAAAATGAACTTTGTTTTAGAAGGGTTTGAAAACATTGTAGGAACAGAAAAAAAAAATGCTTGTTAGCAGCATTTTCTCATATTCCAAATGTTTTTAATAGGCTTTGCTATAGGATCATTAAAAGTCAGTATTGTTTGGCCAAGTGTTAACTCTGTATAAGACAACAAAAGTTTTATCAGTCAGTACTAGAAAGGATATGTAGACTACAAATAAAATGTGACTGAAATGACAAGACTTTTTGTTTGAAAGGATGGAAACATATGTGCTGGAAAAATGAGAAAATGCTTGTTTCTGTTGCTGGTTTTGTTGGCAAAGAAAGCTTTTAATATAAAGAAGTTTAAAATTAATTACCAGGACTAAGAGCTAGTACAAATGCATTTTATATTACCAGGACTTAAAGCTGTACATATGCATTTTATATTACCAGGACTTAAAGCTGTACACATGCATTTTATATTACCAGGACTTAAAGCTGTACACATGCATTTTATATTACCAGGACTTAAAGCTGTACACATGCATTTTATATTACCAGGACTTAAAGCTGTACACATGCATTTTATATTACCAGGACTTAAAGCTAGTACACATGCTTTTTATATTACCAGGACCTAAAGGATCCCAGACGCAGAGATGATTTGGCTGCCTCCAGGGCAACTTTGAAAAAGAGCAGCATGATGCTTCTTACAGCATCAAAGGTGAGTTTAGACTTGTCTTGTATTAAGTTAAAGTATGTGACAACATCGGGGGTGTGGGTTTTCAAAAAGCATGGGGACAAATAAAGAAATTTCAACAAGATCTTTTAACAGGAATTTAATACTTATTATTGCCAGTCTGATAGAGTTATATCCCTTTGACCATTCTTTGGCAAATTTGGTATGAATATAAACAAGTGTCAGAGGTAGTGCTATATTATTAGGTCATAATTACAGGTCCTGTTAGGTAGACAGAACATTAACCAACTCATAACAAGAATAAGAAATTCAGATATTTACCTCAAACAAATTATTTATTATCAAAAGGGGAACCCATGCAACAAGGGAAGGTAATCATCATCAAAATATTTTTGACACAGTTATGCCATTTTTTTGCACTTAAACCTTTACCAAACAGTTCCTGATTTTAACGACCTTGAGAAAGAAGCCTTTTAAAAACATTGTGGGAAAAGGAGAAAATGCTGGTAACCAGCATTTTCTCCTTTTCCCACAATGTTGTCTACCCTTCCCAAACCAAATTTCAGTTTTTTAGCTCCATTGGCTGAAGGCCAGCGGGCTTATGTCTTGGCCCGTTGTCCATCGTGCATCTGTTCGTCCGTCCGTGTGTCCTTGCATTAACTTTTATTATGCCCCCCTTCAACGAAGTGGGGGTATATTGCTTTGCTAATGTGGGTCGGTCCGTTGGTCGGTTTGTACACCTTACCTTGTCCGGATGATAACTAGACACAGAATTGACTTAGGTTCGTCAAATGTGGCACAGACATGCGTTTCGGAGTGTAGATGATCCCTATTGATTTTGAGGTCAATCGGTCAAAGGTCAAGGTCACAGTGACCATAAACATGTTGATATATAGACCACACCTTGTCTGGATGATAATTAGACACAGAATTGACCTAGGTTTGTCAAATTTGGCACAGACATGCGTCTCGGAGTGTAGATGATCCCTATTGATTTTGAGGTCAATCGGTCAAAGGTCAAGGTCACTGTGACCGTCAACATGTTGATATAAAGACCAAAACTTGTCCGGATGATAACTAGACACAGAATTGACCTAGGTACGTCAAATTTGGCACAGACATTTGTCTCGGAGTTCAGATGATCCCTATCGATTTTGAGGTCAATCGGTCAAATGTCAAGGTCACAGTGACCGTCAACATGTTGATATATAAACCAAACCTTGTCCGGGTGATAACTAGACACAGAATTGACCTAGGTTCGTCAAATTTGGCACAGACATGCGTCTCGGAGTGCAGATGATTCCTATTGATTTTGAGGTCAAAGGTCAAGGTCACAGTGACCATCAACATGTTGATATATAGACCAAACCTTGTCCGGATGATAACTAGACACAGAATTGACCTAGGTTCTTCAAATTATGTACATATATTCATCTCGGAGTGTAAATGATCCCTATCGATTTTGAGATTAATCCATCAAAGGTCAAGGTCACAGTGGCCTTCAACTTAATGATATATAAACCAAACCTTGTCCAGATGATAACTACACACAGAATTGACCTAGGTCCTTCAAATTCTGTACAGATATTCATCTTGGAGTTTAAATGATCCCTATCGATTTTAAGGTTAATCCGTGAAAGGTCAATGTCACAGTGACCACCAGATGATTCAGAGCCCGCGCTGCCGGTCGCCCTTTGAGCCATTTGCTAAAAAAAAATTAAAGTGTCTCAAAAATCATATCATATGTGGCTCAACTTGTGGCTCCAACATTTTATTCGCGTTATTATTGGGGACGTAGTAAGCATCGAAGTCGACTGGGAAAAAGCGGAAGTCGAACGCGTGTGCCGAAAAGAAAATCTGTGTATCGGCGACTGTTTACAATCTTGTATGTATGCACACGAGGGTGTGTATAATTATGCGAACTGTTGACAGATTATCACGTTTAACAATTGAAGTGGGCTATAAATCAAAAAGATGACATCGATATTTCCCAATCAATTCTTTTGATATCAGTTTATAAACTGTGCCACTTCCTGTATCAATGTGGCAGTAGGGGGGCATGACTGTTTTACAAACAGACATCTTATTTAAACATCTTCTTCTCTGAAACTACCCTGCCAATTTTGATGAAACTTCACAGAAATGATCCTGCCATGGTCCTCTTCAGGATTTATTGAAAGAATATAATTCCTTCAAAAACTCTGGTTGCCATGGCAACAAAACTTAGAAATATTGGAAATCTTTGAAAACCTTCTTGTCTGAAACCATTAGGCCTAGGGCTACCAAATTTGGCATGTAGCTTTATCTAGTAGACCTCTATCAAGTATCTTCAAATTATAGGCCTGGGGTCAAATTTGACCCCACCCCGGGGGTCACAAGTTTTACATAGGCTTATATAGAGAAAACTTTAGAAATCTTCCTGTACCTAGCCATGAGGCCTAGGGTTACCAAATTTTGCATGTGGCTTTATCTAGTGGGCCTCTACCAAGAGTGCCCCACTTATAGCTCCGGGGTCAAATTTGACCCCACCCCAGGGGGCGGGGTCACAAGTTTTACATAGACTTATATAGAGAAAACTTTAGAAATCTCCCTGCACCTAGCCATAAGGCCTAGCGCTACCAAATTTTGCATGTGGCTTTATCTAGTGGGCCTCTAACAAGACTGCCCAACTTATAGCCCTGGGGTCAACATTGGCCCCGCCCCAGGGGTCACAATTTTTATATGGGCTTATATAGACAAAACTTTAGAAATCTTCCTGTACTCAGTCATAAGGCCTAGGGTTACCAAATTTTGCATGTGGCTTTATCTAGTGGGCCTCTACCAAGAGTACTCAAATTATAGCCGTAGGGTCGAATTTGACCCCACCCCAAGGGTCAGAAGTTTTACATGGGCTTATGTAGTGAAATCTTTAGAAATTTTCTTGTTACTTACCATTAGAACTTGGGCTACCAATTTTAGTCCTCTCTCAGGGGTTTTATGTTCAAAACCAAATGGCCAAGTATTGTAATGTTTGGCATGTAGGGATTTTACGTATTAGCCAGTGGAGCGATACAGGGCCATCATGGCCCTCTTGTCAGTAACATTTATTTTGTTGTGTGCAAATGCCTTCAATTTGGACGGGTCTATAATTTTGTTGTCTGGTAAAGAATTACAAATCAAGCAACTGCAGCCAAGCGTTGGCGCATGCATAAACTCTGTGGAAAAAGGAAAATTAAAAATTGATAGTACTGTATTATCATTTTTATCTTATTACAGGCCTATGTTAGGCATCCAGAACTTGCTGCTGCAAAAGCCAACAGAGACTGGGCCTATGAACAGTTATGTAATGCTGTGAACACAATCTCTGGTGTTGCCCAGGCCACAGGTCCGTCCAGTGCACATCCATATGAGGGTGCAGGTGAACTGGCTGCTGCTCTTGATGAACTGATGGTAGGGTTTAAGATTTGCCTTACCTTCATAATATCTTTAGTTCATGCAGGTTTTACATTGGATTTTTATGGGTCTACTTAAGTTGGTAGAGCAAAGAGTAAATATGCCATATGCTTTTGATAAGAAGAAAGGCCATGTTAAATATTTATCCTTTACCAAACAACAAAATTTTAGACTTGTCCAAAATATAAAGCAATTGAAGGTGACAAAATAAATGTAATTCAAAAATTAAAATTTAGATTTTGGAAGTGTAGAAACATTATGGAAAAAGGGTTTACAAGCATTTTTTCCTTTTTTCCTTTTCCTACAATGTTTTCAAAAGCCATGTTTCTCAAGTTTGTTAAAACTAAGGAATGTGAAGTAAAGGATCAAACAATCTTCATACAACCACGAATAAGAAATTTGCATGAGCAATCAGAACTGTTAAGTTTTTTCCATTTACATGCTTCAGTGTCAACTGATATATTCCAATCTCTGTGCTTTGTACCATTCAAGGTTGAACCATACTCATCAATATTCCTTTCTTTCCAGCAAAAAGTGATTATGGATCCACTGACATATAATGAAGTTAGAACACGTCCATCATTGGAGGAGCGACTTGAAAGTATCATAAGTGGGGCTGCCTTGATGGCCGACTCTGCTTGTACACGAGACGATAGACGAGAAAGAATTGTTCTGGAATGTAACGCTGTCAGACAGGCCTTGCAAGATTTGTTGACAGAGTATATGAACAATGTAAGAATCTTTTTGATTTTTTATTCTCTTTGCATAGTGTTATAAAATGATAGCTGTGTATGGCTTGACTTTAAAACAGACCTGAAAAAACAGACCTGAAAAATGAAATAAAAGTGCATGTAGCATGCAAATAAAAGTTTCTCTTCATTGGTGGGAAAACACAATTGAGCCATGCTGTGTGAAAAGGGTTTGATTCATATGAAAAAAGTACCGATCCAGGTCAGCCTGCACAGTCCGTGCAGGCTAATTTAGGTAGAAACTTTTTGCTTTTGGTAAATTTTTTTGTGTTGAAGGACCATTCTACCTTAGGTTTCAGCTGGTTGTTAGACACAATAGTTTTTATAGATCCATAATTATATGATGACTTGCTTGGTATAATGCATCACAGAGTTGCAAATAAACCCCTTTTGCCAGAGTGCTGCTCAAATACATAACTACCAAATATTTACTATTTCTTATTTGCATTGTTATCAGTATTTATTAGTATGTCCATAGATCTGATAATGGGTTGATGGATTTTTTTGTAAATATAGGGATTCGTTGTTTAAAAAATAGGTATTATTATTTATGTCCATTATTAGCTGTTTCTCCTTTGCTTTCCAAAGCTTTCACCTGTAGGGATAGGAAAGTAATATTAGTTAACTCTAGGCTAACTGTTCATTGCACATGTTTATAGGCAGGTCGCAGTGAGCCCAGTGAAGAACTAGATAGAGCCATTGACAACATGATGAAGAAGACTAAAGATTTAAGAAGACAGGTAAAATATGATTTGATTTTCTCAGTTGATCACAGTTGATGAATTAATCTGATATTGTAAAATGATAGTAATGTGTACATCAAACATATTTCTAACAGACAAAAGAAATACTATGCAGATATTTCGCCCTTTTTTTTGCAAAGTTTGCCTATTGTTTTTCCAAATTAATTTTGGTTCTATGAAATTCATAATTATTATAGGGAGCATAAAAGGTTCGCTGTCAGAAGTTTGATTTACAATTTAATTTAGAATGTTTTCTGATGTTAGATTTGCAAGTTGTGATACATTGAACATGAAAGACATAATACTATTACAGTTACGTAAAGCAGTGGTGGACCACGTGTCTGACTCTTTCCTTGAGACTAATGTTCCCTTGTTAGTTTTGATTGAAGCGGCCAAGGCTGGAGATGAGAAAGGTGTGGAAGAATATGCAGTTGTGTTTGCTGATCATGCTAATAAACTGGTAGAGGTGGGTTCGAATCTTGTTTAGTTACAAAGTTGTCAAAGTTGCATTTGGACTCTACAGCTATAGCTGATACCTGTTGATGGCTTTTTAAGCCTTTACCACACAATCCTGAGTTTTAACGATGAAGAAGAAGGCTTGTGAAAACATTGTGGGAAAAGGAGAAAATGCTGGTAACCAGCATTTTCTCCTTTTCCCACAATGTTTTCTATCCTGTCAAAGACATACATCATCATTTTATCTACATTTGTTTTGTTGTTTTCAAATGCTTACAATTTGGTCTTGTCCAAAATTTTGTCGCTATGTAAAAAGTTGAAACAATTTGAGATGTGGATATGAACAATTTGCTCCTTTGTCTCAAAAGTTTTCTTGAATTGATCCATCTTTATGGCCAAAATAGATATACAATACACATGTATTATTGCTTCATTTCATCTCCATCCATAATCAAATGGCAGTTTTTCTCTCCAAAACTGTGTCATTGCTTTTACTCGTGTTAACTCTTTACCACACAATCCCGACTTTTAATGACCCTGAGAAAAAAGCCTATAGAAAATGGTGTGGGAAAAGAAGAGAAAATGCTTGTAACCAGCATTTTCTTCTTTTCCCACAATATTTTCTACCCTATCAAAGTCAGAAATCATCATATTAACAACATTTAATTTGTTGTCTGCAGATGCTTTAAATTTGGTCCAGTCCAAAAATTTGTCTTTTGGTAAGGAGTTAAAGCTTCTTTTGGCAAGCAGTGGTAGTGCAGTCAATAGCATACAGGACTTTAGAACAGAGGGTTGATGGTTTGAATCCCCAGCTCAGCCAATTTCATTCCAAGGATTGATGATAGTCATTGCAACAGGAATTCATTTCTTTCGCAATGCTGATCATTGTTTTTACAATGGTTACATGGGAAAGCAGCGAGTAGCTAATGGATGAATATTGTGCAAAGTGCTGATAAAAGCAAAACCAAAGAAACCATGGATAGTCGCTCTGGCCACCTCAATAAAAATATTACTGTTGAAAATAGTCTTAAGTCTGCAAACCTTTTTGCTATTAGTCAATTTTCTGCATGATAAAGGACCAGTCTACCCCATGATTCAGCTTATTGTAAGACAAAGTGGATTTAATGGATCCCTAATTTTGTGAAATCTTGCTTGTTACAATGCATCAAGGAGATGCATTAAGCTCCATTTTCACAGAGCATGGCTCATTTTGAAATAATGGGGATTTTACTGTTTTATCAAACATTGTAGGTGGCAAACCTGGCTTGTTCCATGTCCAGTAATGAGGAAGGTGTAAAGATGGTGAGAATGGCAGCCACTGATTTGGAAAATTTGTGCCCACAGGTAAAGTTAATTCTTCAACCCTTTACCACACAATTGTGAGTTTTTAGCAAGGCTTTTTTTGAAGAAAACATCAAGGTACTGTCATCGCCCTAGCATCATCTATGTTGTTGTGGTGCAAAACTTTGACATTTTATCGTATCTCTGTCATTACTGAAGATACTTACTTCAAACTTGACTAGTTGTTAACTAGTTAGTGACCAGCATTTTATCAATTTCCCATAATGTTTACTGTCTTTCAAAAGATTTGTTTCATAATTTGACAACGAGCAATATCTCCTTTGGCCAGGTTTTCTGAGATGTTCATATATCAAATATAACTCATATTGACAATCAGTGTAAATGTTTTCATCCTTTACCATATAATCCCTGTTTTTATGACCTTAAGTTTTAACCAAATGACAAAATTTTAGACTGGTCAAAATTGAAAGCATTTGCAGACAAAATTAATGTGACTCAAATATTGAAATTTGTTCTGGGACAGTAGAAAACATTATGGGAAAAAGGAGAAAATGCTGGTTACCAGCATTTTCTCCTTTTCCCACAATGTTTTCAAAAGGCTTATTTCTCAGAGTCTTGAAAACCCGGGATTGTTTGGGAAAGAGTTAAAGGCAAATCTTTTGAAAAAACCAGCATTTTCTCTTTTCCCACAGCATTTGCTACCTATTGAAACACAACTGTCACCATTACTTTGTCTTCTCTGCAAACGCTTTGAATTTGGATGTGTCTAAAATTTTATCATTTAGTAAAGAGTTAACCTTCCTTTTACCACACAACCTAGAATTTTATGACACTGCAAATGAAAGGCTTTTGAAAACGTTATGGAAAAAGGAGAAAATGCTAGTAACCAGCACTTTCTCACACAATGGTTTCTAACTTATCAAAGACAGGAGTCATTTTTTGATCTACAACTAATTTGTCATCTTGTCTGCAAATGCTTTAATTTAGTCTTGTCCAAAATTTATGTAGTTTGGAAAATAAGTGATCATCAGGTCTGTTAAAGGAAGGTAAAAGTTGAATTATTCTATTGTAGGTTATCAATGCTGCTAGAGTTCTGGCTGCTAGACCCAGGTCAAAGGTTACATTAGAGAATATGGATGCTTTCAAAGATGCCTGGGAGACTCAAGTGAGATTACTGACAGATGCAGTGGATGATATCACAACCATTGACGATTTCTTGGCCGTCTCAGGTCAGTTTACCGGTTATACTAATATAACCATTAAACTTCAACAGTTGAAAGCTACGGAAAAATTATGAGAAAGAAAGTACTCCTTTTCCAACCAATCTCAGAGGCGGTGCTCTTGTCACTTACATTCCTGCCTCCAAAGCAGCAGGTGGTTGGTTCAAGCTTGATTGAAAGAAAAGCAACAGGTAGTATGTCTTAAGCCCGGCTGTCTTGAAGAGAACATTGACATATTGTCATAGCCCTGTCATTGTTTGCATGTGTCTGGTCAATTTGGACAAGTCTAAAATTCTGTCTGGTTATAGGTTTATGTACAAACACCAATGTGGTCAATCCTGTGTTTGTTTTTTGCATCAAAGTGTTACAGTCAAATTCTCACATTTCAAATTTGACAATAGGTCAACACTTACCCCTTTAACATATGCTAAATTACCATGCCGGCAGAATTTTAAAGCAACAGAAAAACACACTTATACACTATCATCTGTCTTTATACACAGTTAATACCACATTGTAATATTTTATTTCACAGAAAGCCATATCCTTGAAGACGTCAACAAATGTGTGTTTGCCCTACAAGAAGGGGATGCAGATACATTAGATAGGACAGCTGGAGCAATACGGGGCAGATCTGCAAGAGTGTGTAATGTGGTCTCCGCAGAGATGGATAATTATGAACCTGGTCCATACACAGACAGAGTGATGGAAGCAGTGGTTCTTTTGAGGGACCAAGGTGAGAAAAACTAGAACATCTCTATGAAAAATGAACTCTTATCTTTTTACCAAACAAACTCTTGATTTAATTCTTAACCCTTTACTGCACAATGCAGACTTTTAACGACCCTAGGAAAGAAGCCTTTTGAAAACATTATGGGCAAAGGAGAAAATGCTGGTAACCAGCATTTTCTCCTTTCCCCACAATGTTTTCTACCCTATCAAAGAAAGATGGCAATATTTGTGCCACATTGAAATTATCATGTGCAAATGCTTCCAATTTGGACAAGGCTAAAATTTTGTCGTTTGGTAAAAGGTTAAGCTGCTAAATACGTGAACTGAAACTTTCAAGCTAATTGTTTAAAAACTTAAATTCATCCATTTCAAAGGCTTTTTTTTTGTTTAAAAATACCTTATCAGACAGTATAGGAGTGCAAGTTCTGTGCAGTCTGATCTTGATGTACAATGTCAGCAAAAGGTCCTTGAGTTGCGATTAGCAGCCGAAGGGTTAATGACCCATGAGATAGAAGGCTTTTGAAAACACTGAAAAGAGGAAAAAGCTGGTAACCAGGATTTTCACCTATTGAGTTGATACTTTTTGCAATCGCATTAAGTGACGCTATTAAAGAGCATTGCTCATTTATTTAGCAGTGCTAGGATCAATAAGTGTTTGAATTTTGATAATTTTGCCCATTACATTCTGTACCTGTTTTCCTGTAGTGATGCCTAACTTTGCCGAGAAGGTAGAATTAGCTGTGGATGCCTTATCACAGAATCTCCCAGACAGAATAGATGAGAATGAGTTTATTGATGCTAGTAGACTGGTCTATGATGGTGTGAGAGACATTAGACAAGCAGTACTAATGAATAGGGTATGTATTTACTGTCAGAGACTGTTGTTAAAATGCTGTATATTGTCCTTAAAGGCCCAACAGTGGCAAAAGAACTATGCGGGTATTGAAAAATATGTAGATTTTAACCATATCACTTAAAATTATGAAAAATATTTTGAAGATGACATTCTGTTATTGTGTGGTACGTCCAAGTGTTAGTGGCCAGGAGAAAAATTGAATTTCAAAACCAGGCAAAAAGTAAGCTAAATATAAAGTGACCTGGCAACTTTTAACATAGTTTTGAAATTAATTTCTCTGCCAGTGACTAACTCCTGAACCTACATTACAATATAGATTATCATCTTCACAACAATGTCGCTACTTTAAATGGTATGCATATATTCCTTTTTAAAATCATTAGTTTTTCACGAAAACTAGGGATGAGACAGAATATTGAAATGTTTGAATATGAATGAGAATTCTCAGAGCAAAGACTTAAGTGCTACCCACAAATTGGATTTTGATAGAAGGATAATAACTATTGCAATTCAAATTTCCATAATGTTCAGTCCCAGAGCTCCAGATAAGAGGGAGTGATGGTATGCTAAATCCATTATTTCTCTTCCAAACTCTATGTTGTGGGTACTCATTAGAATCGTCTCAATGAGATATTCTAATGAGTACCCATAACATAGGGTTTAATGGAGAATTATTAACATTTCAATTTTGAAATCAAAATCACTCCCTTTATCTGGAGCTCTGGTTCAGCCCTTACATTGGTAAAGTTGAAATATAATGGTATTCTTGTAGGCACCAGAAGAGCTTGACACCGACACAGACTTGGAGGATGAGGCTGATCATTATGATACAAGAAGTAGATGTATGTGAATTTTTCTTTCCTGGCTTGGCTGTGTTTGAAGCCATGTTGTTGACTATGTCATCTATAGTACAGTAGCCGCGAATCTTCACATCACGCGCAAATTTTTAAATTTTTCCACGCATATTTTCCGTGAAATTTGCGGGGAATTAACGTGATCCGCGCACGAGATAGAAAGTTTGTTATGCGAACTTTCGCGTGAGAATTCAGATACACCACGCAAAGTTTCACGCACAGAGTTTTATACATCGTGCAACAAATTCGTTGGCCTCCACGCTAGAATTGTACATGTGTACTTCGCGCAACACCAAGAGCGTAAGCTTACACAAGGGAATTAAAAAGATTTAATTGTCTAATTCAAAGGACTCTCATCTTATCACGCAATGTTGATAATTATTGATAATTATCGTGGGAAAGGTGTGAATATTATAAAGATATGTTTGTTAAACAGGCAATTATTGATCTAATGGAGATGGTACAGGTTAAATGCATAAAAAATTATGCATAAAAGCTTATCCAGTTTCGGCATGTTTTCAAGTTGAAATACATGTTTTAAATACGTTCTTACCTGTTTTGCCCCACAAGAAGTCGCTTTCTGATACAAGTTGAGTCATAGTTAAACAGTGGATAGTGTAGATCCAAGGTCAGACTGCACGTTCTGCTATGTCTGATGTGTGCTCACACCGTCCTCCATCTTGCCATCGGCAGAGTAATTTTGAACAACCAAAAATGTAAAACAATCCATCGTCAACAAGATTTCACGCCTGTCACGGGTACACAAGTGTTTGTAGTTAACCCTTCAATACACAATCCCAAGTTTTAACGACCATAATGAAAAGGCCTCTAGAAAACATTGTGAAAAAGGAGAAAATGCTGGTAACCTGCTTTTTTTCCTTTTCTAACAATATTTACTACTCTTTTACTACTCTATTTACTATCGAAGACAATAGTCTCATTTGAACTTCATGTAAATTGTCGTCAGCAATATTTTTTCAATTTAGACCAATCCATTTTTTTTTTTTTTTTTTTTTTTTTGTCTTTTTTCGAAAGAGCTAAAATAGGACGGGGGTACGACGTAACGTGCGAATCATTCGAAGCGAGAAGGTTGTAGTGCAAGTGTTTGTTGTCCATACTTACAACTGTTATGCTCCAAATTAAAAAAAAAAATTATACCCTGCTACAAGCAGACTGCCAGTCAACACAAAATAATCACACAATAAGCTAGTATCGTGCCTGCCTTATATTAGCTGATAATGTTTTGAAGCATTTAGGAATGGTTGTTTCTTGAACACCTGGGCAGACGTGTCACATGTTTTGTGTAGTCGGCAGAAAAAAAAAGTTTGGCTGTTTTCTGAAAGAATTTCCTTGCGGCCAAAATTTAAAAAAGAGGAGTTGCATACGATAATGAATGCATTTTTCATAAATTCTTTAATTGATCTAGAGGGATAACACAGTTACAGTTTAAACCATTTCCCTCACAGTCACAGGTATGATTTTTCATGCTTCTGCGGAAGGCGACTTTTACTTACCTAAGTTCAAGGTCTTCCTAGTACGTTGCAAACTAGCTCTCGTGAGAAACGTCTAGCCGAGTTTTCGGAATTTTCTTTAAGTCTGTGTTTATTTTATTCTTGTTACATAATGCTCGCCCATTTGGCAAAAACAATACAACAATAACATAGGGGAGATGTAAAGCTCAAGGATGAGACTGCAAATACGGTAATGTGCTGTTACTTAACTCTTTACCACACAATCCCAAATTTTAACGACCCTGAGAAAGAAAGCTTTTGAAAACATTGTGGGAAAAGGAGAAAATGCCGGTCATCAGCATTTTCTCCTTTTCCCACAATGTTTTCCACCCTTCCCAAATCAAATTTCAATTTTTGATTCACTTTGATTTTGTCGTCTGCAACTGCTTTGAATTTGGACTAGTCCAAAATTTTGTCGTTTGGTAAAGAGTTAATCCGTGCTGTTAACCCCTCTTACATGTAGCCCTATACCAAACAAGAAATTTAGACTCATCAAAACTGATGGTAGTTGCAAATGACAAACAAGTGTTGCTTACATTGTAAGTGAAATCGAGTCAGTGTGAGAATCAGGGAAATATTTGCTACCAGCAATTCCTTGTTCTCCCAACTGGTTTCATGCACCTCTTTCTAAGGGTTATTTTAAGGGTTGTTTGTTTAAGGAAAACAAACATTTTCTTTATCCCTGTACCAAAAATATCATGTTTTACTGGCATTGAAGACTTCGGCTTCAGGAATCATTGAAAGAAAGGAAATTCTTCTTGTTTTTCAAGGACTTTAAATTGTAGCGTATGAAATCTTCCATCATTTGTAGCCTGCAAATGCTTCCAACAGAGACATGTTTATTAACCCTTTACCACACAACGCCTATCTGACAAGATTAAGAAAACAAACGGATATCTGATCAAACAATGGGCTATCGTTCAATACAGAAAGTGAGTTGGCTTACTAGGGTAAGAATCGAACCCAGTCGACCAATATACATGTAGAACCTTCGTTGAGCAGTTAAAAACGGACGAACTCTCTTTTCTTTGAAAAAAAATATTTGTACACGCATCACTCGCGAACTTTGTCTGTATGCATCGTATTTTTCGCTAACTTGCAACTATTTCCACTGTTCACGCGCGAACATCTTGCTGTTCACGCATGGACATTTAACTGTGTTTGTGCGAGTAGTTTACTCTTCGTGCGTGATGCGGGGAGCTTTCATGGAACTTGCGAGTGTTTTGCGGGGGATTTGCGCGGACATTTTATCCTTTCCGTGCATTTTCCCGCATCATGTGTGAGCGCAGATTCTCGAAGATTTTCGGCGACTGTACTGTACATGCAAAAATTTTACATTTTACAATATATCTCTGTTGTTACTAAAGATATTTACTTAAAACTTAGACAAGTTATTCACTGCCATGAGTGGAACCTATACAACAAGGGCAGGCCACCATCAAAGTATTTGACGGTTATGCCCCCTTTTCGACCTATAATGTTCACTGAAGATCAAGCAACTGCAGCCAAGTGTAGGCACCAACATTTAATGCTCTTGTTACTATAACCTATGATTTAATATTTGAGCCATGCTCTGACAAAAGAGGGTTTAATGTATCTCTGTGGCATAACGTTTCAACCCATGTCAACCTGCGAGGCTGACAAATGTTGATACTTTTTGCAGATGCATTAAGCCCCCATTTTATAATGCATGGCTCATTTCTACTTTTTGACTATTAGTATATGGCTTGCAACACGTGAAAAGGGGCATTCGGACATTTGCGTAAAGTGTCGTCTCGGATCAGCCCACGCAGTCCGCACAGGCCAATCCGAGAAGGCACTTTACAACTACATAAGATTTTGTCCTTCAGTAAATGTGCGCAAAACAGAAAATTGCATAAAAACGGAAAGTGTCGTCTTGGATCAGCCTGCGTGGATTGCGCAGGCTGATCCGAGAAGACACTTTACACAAATGTCCAAATGCCCCTTTTGGCGTGTTGCAGGCCATATATTGTTTTTACTTTACAGCAAGTTACCAGACAGATGTGGATGACCTACACGGTAAATCTGACAGAGCACTGATGAGGGAACTGCCCCAGGAAGAGAAGGAGAAAATTCAGGTGAAAATAAAATTGGATTTATTTCACAAAGGTTGTTTAGCTGATTAGTTGATTATTAGGGAAACTAGTCTGCCTGTTCCATGATTTGACCATGTGTCCTGTCGAATGGACTCCTTCCAGTGCTCTTTAGTTTTATTTATTTATTTGAATTTATGATAAATAAACATTCTTTAAATTTAGTAGGAACTTAATGAGATCTATTCAGAGGTATGGTTATTGTTGAAGATTACTTTTCATGCATTTATGATTAAGCATCACAGACTTACCTGCCTTGGAAATGTGGCTAATACCAAGCTGTCTTTTCTATCAAATTATTGTTCAGTTGTTTAACTTTATACCAAATGACAAAATTTTAGACTTGTCAAAATTGAAAGCATTTGCAGATGACAAAATAAATGTGACTCAAAAATTGAAATTTGACTTTAGAAACATTGTGGGAAAAGGAGAAAATGCTAGTTACCAGCATTTTCTCCTTTTCCCACAATGTTTTCAGAAGGCTTCTGCCTCTGGGTCGTAAAAACCAGGGATTGTTTGGTAAAGAGTTAAAGTAACTTTCTTTGAATATTTTGTAAACCTACTACTACAGAGGCTAGCCTCATTTAAAATGGCAAAAAAAAAAAACCCTGGAAACAATCGTTCACAGGAATGGAAGGACTGTTTTAGGATGGCTTTAAAGTAGATTTTGAAAGGAGCAGTGTCTTCGAAGCCAGTGAACAATGTACAGGTTAGAAATATCAAATTATTAATCTTGAAGACATGTATAGAGTGTAAATATAAGATTACACAGGGTTTACATCGATATCATTTTAGGGTTTTTATTTATTCTAGGCCCAGTTTGAAATGTTCCGTCAAGAGAAGGCCAAACTGGACATGGAGGTAGCTAAGTGGGATGACAGCGGAAACGATATCATTGTGACGGCCAAACAGATGTGCATGATCATGATGGAAATGACAGACTTTACAAGGTAGGGGATTCAACCCTATACCACACAATTCAGAATCATAATGACTACGAAGAAGAAGGCTTTTGAAAACATTGTGGGAAAAGGAGAAAATGCTGGTAACCAGCATTTTCTCCTTTTCCCACAATATTTTCTACCCTGTCAAAGACAGAAATCATCATTTGAGCTAAATTGAATGTGTCGTCAGGAAATGCTTTTAATTTGGAGCAGTCTAAAATTTTGTCAATTGGCGCTTGAATTAATCAATTAATACATTGTAGTTCCTCAGATTTGACAACATTGTGCCCAAAGAAATGCTGCTTGTAAAAGGCAATATGTTTGAGCTTGGCTGTTTTGGAAATAAATGTTGAGATATTGTCATAGCCCTTGCATCATCTGCATAATTGTTCAAAAGCTTTGACATTTTCAAAAATTTTGACATTTTAGGATACCTCTGTCATTACTGAAGATAGTTACTTCAAACTTGGACTAATTGTAAACTATCCATACAAGGAGGGTAGGTAGTCATCAAAGTATTTTTGACATGGTTATGCCCTTTTTTGACTCAAAATTTTCAATGAAAATCAAGCAACTACAGCAGAGCATTTTACCCAAATGCAGTGCTCTTTTTTATACGCCAGTATATTATGTTATGGCCCCAGTAGTCTTTCCGTCCGTCCGTCTGTCTGTTAGCAATTTCTTGTGTGTGCAACACCTCTTACAGTTTCCATTTGAATAAGTTCAAACTTACCACAATGAATTTCAATGATGTATTGTTGTGCATGTGACTCTTAAAATTTGGATCTCTTTAGGCATTCTAGATTTTAACCCATTTCACTGACAAGTGCCTTCGGGCGTATGTATGCCACTCTGCGAAACTCTTGTTTTTTTCTGCAATGTTTTAAATAAATGTCTACAGAAGGAACTTATTGAATCCCCTTTGTTTTGGACTATTGGGCTGTATTTACATTTTTAGAGGACGAGGTCCATTGAAAAGTACAATGGATGTCATTAATGCGGCGAAGAAAATCTCAGAAGCTGGTACCAAATTGGATGCTCTTGCCAACAAAATTGCTGAACAGGTAAAGTTTTGAAGTGTCTGTATTCACTAACCATTCATGAGAATATAATTGGACTCATTCTAGATGTAGAAAGTAACGCAACTTCTGATTGGCTAAACCATTTTCTGTAGTTAAACCAAATGGTTTATCCAATCAGAAGTTGTGTTACTTTCAAATTTAGAAAATTCTTGAGAATAAGACTAAGATTGTTCTTAAGAATGCTTGAATACAATTTTTGGTCTTGTTCTATCTCATAATTTGTGTCATGCATGTTGTAACTGGCTGAAAATATTACCAATCTTATCCAACTCACTCTTCTTATGGCAGACCATTTCCTAAATAATTGTGGTGAAAGATAATTTTAGTTAGCATATCTTCCTTTTGTGACAAAGTTTATTCATGTAGTCATGCATTATATCTCTTTCCATTTTGATTCTCGCTATTTTACAAAGATATTTAACACTAAACTATAATACAGAAGTTTGATCATGCTGTAATTCAACAAAAAGGGGGAGAAAAATGAATGATTCAATGATTGTTACTGTTTTGAGTGGGCTTCTTGGTCCTTTCATTTTCCAAGTCATGTTTCATCTTTTTAGTTTTGATTTTTTAAACAAGTTAAAATATTTTCAAGATCATAAGCAAACATGAAAGACAATTATATGCATATTTTCAACATCTACTACTAATCATGCTGAATAATCCACTTCTTATTTTCTTACTAGAAATAAGATTGTTATAATTGCAATGCAAATTTTGTTATTGTCCACAATGCATCAGCAAAGCAGACAATGCATATTTTGTGCTGTCTGATCTTGATCTACACTGGCCACAATAGCAACTATAGTTTAGAAAGGAGCTTTACAGGTTAACTTTGATTTCAGTGTCCAGATTCCTCATCAAAGAAAGATCTGGTTGCCTACCTACAGAGAATTGCTCTGTACTGTCATCAATTAAACATCACCAGCAAGGTCAAGGCTGATGTACAGAGTGTCGGAGGAGAACTTATTGTATCTGGGGTAATGTTTATGTTCTGAACATTTTTAGCTCTACTGTTTTTAGCTCTACTGGCTGAAAGCCAGCAGAGCTTATGTCATGGCGTGGTTTCCGTCGTCCGTCCGTCCGTCTGTCCGTCCGTCCATCTGTCCGTCTGTTTGTCTTTTTCTTGTTTACGCGATAAAGTCTGCATTTGTTGTCAGATTTTCATGAAACTTGCACAGTTTGTTTATCCCATCAATAGCTTCAACCCTATTGATTTTGAAAAAAATTCAACAAACAGTATGGGAAAAGTAGCCTTTTCAAGTTGAAAATTTCTGTTTCTTGTTTACGCGATAAAGTCTGCATTTGTTGTCAGATTTTCGTGAAACTTGCACAGTTTGTTTATCCCATCAATAGCTTCAACCCTATTGATTTTGAAAAAAATTCAACAAACAGTATGGGAAAAGTAGCCTTTTCAAGTTGAAAATTTAAATTTCTTGTTTACGTGATAAAGTCTGCATTTGTGGTCAGATTTTCGTGAAACTTACACAGTTTGTTTATACCATCAATAGCTTCAACCCTATTGATTTTGAAAAAAAAAATCCAACAAACAGTATGGGAAAAGTAGCCATTTCAAGTTGAAAATTTCTATTTCTTGTTTACGCGATAAAATCTGCATTTGTGGTCAGATTTCCGTGAAACTTGCACAGTTTGTTTATCTTATCAATAGCTCCAACCCTATTGATTTTGAAAAAAATCCAACAAACAATGCGGGAAAAGTAGCCATTTCAAGTTGAAAATTTCTATTTCTTGTTTACATGATAAAGTCTGCATTTGTGGTCAGATTTCCGTGAAACTTGCACAGTTTGTTTATCCCATCAATAGCTTCAACCCTATTGATTTTGAAAAAAAATCCAACAAACAGTATGGGAAAAGTAGCCATTTCAAGTTGAAAATTTCTATTTCTTGTTTACGCGATGAAATCTGCATTTGTGGTCAGATTTCCGTGAAACTTGCATAGTTTGTTTATCTTATCAATAACATCAGCCCTGTTGATTTTGAAAATAATCCAACAAACAATACAGGAAAAGTAGCCATTTTAAGTTGAAAATTTCCATTTCTTGCTTACATGATTAAGTCTGCATTTGTAATCAGATTTTTGTGAAACTTGCACAGTTGCTTTGTATCATAAACAGCTTGAACCCTATTGATTTTGAAAAAAAATCTGACAATCAGTGTGGGAAAAGTAGCCATTTAAAGTTGAAAAGTTCCATTTCTAGGCAATAAAGTCCACAGTGTTGATCCAATTTTTTTAAAAAAGATCATTTGGTTCATCAAGGGATTGAACTTTATTAAAAGTGAAGAAAATTTAGTAAACCATTCAGTAAAAGCAGCCATTTGATGACTTAGTATCGTTTACTCAACAAAGTCCACATTATCAGTCACATTTCTTTGGCTGGATTCCAAACAATTATTTTTGAGAGTTGCACTTCCTTTTTGTTCACTGTTAGTTCAATTCACTATGCCTACTCATGCTGTCTAAGTGGGTTCGAGCCCAGTTGCAAGAACACATTTTTGTGGGTTTTTTTTTTTTTTTTTTTGTATTTTGTTTTTTCTTTTTGGATCATGAATTCATAATGTATGCAAGCAAAAAAGCAAAATTACTGCCAGTAGAGCGATTTCAGGCCCTCAAGGGCCTCTAGTTTGAAGATTGAGGTATTGTTATAGCCCTGTTGTTGTCTGCGTAGATGTCATCTGTGTCGTTGTGCAAATCTAAGACATTGTATAACATCTCTTTCATTACTGAATATTTTTACTTCAAATTTGGACTGGTTGATAACTTTCAAAAGGTGACCAAAATAACAGGGACAGGTTACTATCAAAAGATTTTTGACATAGTTATGCCCTTTCTTGAGCTAAAATTTTCACAGAAAATCAATCTATATCCAAAGGCTACTGCAGCTGAGCATTTGCACCCGCTTGCCCTTGTTGTCTTGTAAATTAGAAAAACCTTATGGGAAAGCCCATACCTTAATTGATATACCATCTTAATCAAGGCACTAAGTAGGGACATAGTGACTTATGGATGCATTTCTGGGTTGAGTTAACCAAGACATTTTGTTTAGATCTACTAGCCAAGAACTGAAGGACGTTTTATTTCATTTATGATTTTCAGTGTTTAGACTACTTTTATCACCAGTTTCATCCTGCATGCTTGAACACTAAAATGCACATGAACATAGAGAGTTAAAGGTTCATGAATAATATTAATTTTTTATTTCATGCTTTCCGATAGGATATCGAGAAATAGCAGTGAAAATATTTTTCGATATTCACGGGTGGCGCAGCACTCGTGAAAATATTACCGACGGTGTTCACTCGATGAAATAAATTTCGATCTTTCACTGAAAAAAACAAATATCCTGTATTTCTTTATCTGTTTGACAGCTTGACAGTGCAACTTCCCTGATCACAGCTGCCAAGAATCTCATGAATGCTGTGGTACTGACAGTGAAGGCTTGTTATGTAGCATCTACCAAGGTAAATTTAACCTGTAACCTTTTGCCACACAATCCCAAATTTTAACGACCCTGAAAAAGAGTTGTTTTAAAAACATTTTGGAAAAGAAGAAAATACTGGTAACCAGTACATGTATTTAAAACCGTCAGAAAATAACCTTTTAAAAAATTGTGTGAAAAGAAGAAAATGCTGGTAATCAGCATTACCTCCTTTTCCCACAATGTTTTCTGCCCTTTCAATGACCACTACTATCATTTGGAGTATGTTTACGTTATTATCTGCGTATGTTTTCAATCTGGACACTTGTTTAATCTGTTGTTTGGTAAAGAGGTTAGGATTTAATATGTATATGCTAATACATACTGGCAAAACTTAGGAAGGTCATTGAAAAGTGAGCTGTCACCATTATACATGTGATCCTGCTGGGATCAAGGCTTGGAAAAAGAGTGACAGGTGGAAAATCAGCCTTGATGAACAACTGTCCCTCTGACTATAAAGTTGTTATGTTGATCTTCATATCCAGATATCACAATAATATCCATCTTTACAATAATTTTCATGCTTTTAAATAGTATGTTTTAAATTTCAATGCATTTTAGCACCTGCATTATTTACTTAAAGCTGCCACTGAGCCTTTAATTTTCTTTCCTTTTTCTTTTCAGTACAAACAAACAGGAAAGTCTGTAAGTACCAAGTTTGATTTTTCTTTGTTCATACTTCTTTTTGAAATTATTTAACCCTTAGGCTGCTAAGTGCTGCTCTATGACCTTTTGCGGACAGTGTAGATCAAAATCAGACTGCACAAAACTTGCAGTCTGATCTTTGATCTACACTGTCCGATAAGGGCATATTTCCCCCCCAAAAATGACTTTTAAATAACAAAATTTGGCCTTTTACTATCAGCTTAAAAGTTTCATTTCTTGTTTTTAAGGGTTAAATAAGGGTTAAATCTCAGTAATCTGTGGTGTGATGATAGAAACTTAGAGAAGAATCAACTCTTTCTTACTCCTAAACGCTGAACTGACTTCTTTTATATGAGCTAGCAGCTATTGGCATGAAAAGAGAGTGATGCTTGATGGAAAGAAACAAAAGGAAAGCATAAGCAACATTTCGTTAAGTTTTGATACAAGATAAACCTGCTTACTCTGACATTTGCAGGGCCAGTGTTCACCAGCCATTCTTAAGAACATTCTGAGTCTTATTCTAGATTAAGAAAGTAACATAATTATTGATTGGCAATACCATTTGGTTTAGTTAAATGGTTTAGCCAATCAGAAGTAGTATTACTTTCAGATACAAAAAAATGGTCAGTAAATACCAACACTGGTCTTGATCTACAATGCCACATACTGTATAAGTAGATTTTTTTTGCAACGTGGAAATTTTTGCGATTTCGCGAATTTGAAAATTTCAGAAACTTTCTGTTTGTGTATTTAACAAGAAGTATAACAACAAATATTGAGTGTCTTGAATTCGCAAACATTTCCTAAAGCAAGAATGTCCATAATCGCTAATTCGCAAGTTTTTCGACACACGTATATATCCACGTATACAGTAGATAAAAACTTATTGATACATGTACCTGTAAAGATGGTCAATGTAAAGTCCCCGTATCGCTATAATAGCTAGATCTGTCACTAGCATTGATGAATATCAGACTATACAGAATATGCAGTCTGTTTTTAGAGCTATACTGTACCCTGATATAGCAGTATCTAGTTTGTTTTTAGAGGCTGAAAATAAACCTTTTGTAAAAAGTTTAACCCGTATCCTGCTAAATAACTAAATTGAAATGTTCAATTCGATTGTAAAAACCAAAATATTGCTATTTCAATGTTATGTTTTTGGGAATAATATCTCCTTATCGGACAGTGTAGACCCAAGATCAGACTGCATGTTCTGTGCAGTCTGATCTTGATCTACATTGTCCGCAAAAGGTCAGTGAGTTGAGCTTAGCAGCCTAAGGATTAATTTACCTTTTAATTTCAATTTGAGACATACTCTGGTAGAAGGGGGTTTAATGTTTCTGTGTGATGCATGATACCTAGCAAATCATCACATAATTAAGAATCCATAAAACTCACTGTCTTAGGACCAGCTGAACTATGAGATAGATTGGTCCTTGGAAATGCAGAAAATTGAACAAAAGCAAAAAGTATAGACACAGGTCAGCCTGTGCTTACTAATGCATTAAGCCCCCTTTTCACAGAGCATGACTTATTTATTTTGCAGACAATTGTAGCTTGGAAGATGAAGCCTCCAGAGAAGAAACCTTTGGTCCGAAGGGAGGACCGTGTTGGACGTATAAGTAAGAGTGCTGCTAGAAAGAAGATCGAACCAATCAAAGCTTTGAATGAATTCCAGGAAATAGGACCAGATAGCTTCTGTTAATGTCTCAGCAAATAACAGCAAAGACTCTTTATCATGTATTTTTAAATGTTATCTGTAGAAAGACCAACATTTTCTCCTTTTATCACCTTTTTCTACACAGTCAAAGAACTTAGGTTCATTTGTAATACTTTTGAATTTATCAACTGCAGATGCTTTGAGTTTGGAAGAGTCTAAAACTTGACCTTTAGTTTAAACGTTAAGAGAAGCATCACATTCAAAATTTTCATCTGCATGCAGTGTGTATCTTTAAAAAAGCAAAACATGTATATAAAAAAAAAAAGAAAAAAGCAAACTACATGAGAAATAGATAGTGCTTATAAATTCCAATGGTTTAATACATAAAAAGAATTTTTAAATACAAACATTTGTAAATGGATATGTAAAAAGTATTGTAGAGGGGGATGGGGTTTAAAATATTAGTTTGCCTACTAGGTGTTAAAACTTGTAGGACCTTTGTTGTGCAGCAGTGTGTAATTTGAATGCTGCTATGTGGAACTTGGGGTGATTTTCTAATAGTGTAGATCCGAATATCAGACCTTGCAGAAGATCCAGTCTGATCTTTGATCTACCCTGTAATATTTTTTGTATTATATTTTTTCTAGAACTCATTTTTCATTTTATAATGATTAGATTGTACTGTTTGAAACTAAACATATCATTTATTGGGCAGCCCGAGGATGCACACAAATTGAATGTGAAATATTTAGTTCTGTAGTTTAGATATGCGCAGGCTCTTAACTCTTTACCAAACGATAAAATTTTAGACCTGTCCGAATTGAAAGCTTTTGCAGACAACAGAAAAGAATTGACTCAAAAATTAAGATTTATATTTGAAAGGTTAGAAAACATTGTGGGAAAAGGAGGAAATGCTGGTTACCAGCATTTCTTCCTTTTCCCACAATGTTTTCAAAAGACTTACTTCTCAGGGTCGTGAAAAGTTGGGATTATGTGGTGAAGGGTTAAACTGATTGTCATAAAACAGAGTTTTGTCCACAACGTTTTTTTTTTTGCCAAAAAAAAAAAATGGGTTTCTAGAAATTTATACAGAAAAGAGACACAACTAGAGAGTGAATTTCACACCTTACTTTAGCTATGTGCTGACATGAATGATATCCATATAAAGTTTTCAAACTTTAGTGTTTTTCCTGCTTTCCAAGGATTGATGGTTGTCACTGTGGCAGGATTCATTCTTCTCTCAGCACAGATCATTGTAAATAATTGTACATTGACACACATCTACACTTTTTCAGTACTATATATGAGTGGCACTCTGGCAAAAGGGGTTTTCATGCATTTTCTTGATGCATTATACCAAGCAAGTCATCACATAATTGTGGATTCATAAAATTCAATTTGTGTAACAACCAACTGTAGCCTGAGGTAGAAAGTTCTTGGGCATACAGAAAATTTTACAAATAACAAAAAGTCAGGCTGACCTTAGTTGATACTTTATGCAGATGTCTCAGACTTCCTTTTCACAGAGCATGGCTAATGGGCTATACATTGTGAAGAGTAGGTTTAATGCACCTGCAAAAAGTATAGACCTAGGTTAGCTTGCGCAGGCTTACCTTGATTGACCATTCTATCAGGTGATTCATTTGGTTTTAAAATGGATTTTTATGGATCCATAATTATGTGATGACTTGCTTGGTATTACAGATCATAGAGATGCATTAAGCCCCCTTTTGCCAGAGGGCTGCCCCAATGATTTTGTTGTTATTTTCTGAATGGTTCATTATTGTATAAGAGAATCATTTTTTTGTGCTGCATTTGTATGTCATTGCTAGTAAAATACTTATCATGCTCTCAAGTTTCCCATTAAAATGTTTTTGTACTATTTCCATGATAAACTTGAATTTCGCTTTTGTCTGCTATAGATTCATAAATTTGATGTTCTGTTGTTTGTGCAGCCTAACTTCATTATTCCATTAAAGATACATATATGCTCCTTTTCAGGCAGTTTTTGTATCCATTTCATTATAAAGCTATAATCATTATGTCTCCCTCCGTCAGGGTCGGGAGACATATTGCTTTTCCCCGTGCGTCTGTCTGTCCGTCACAAATCGTGTCCGCTCTATAACTCGAAAACCTTTTAAGATATTTTGATAAAACTTCACACATTTGTTAAGCACCATGAGACGAAGTGTCATGCACAAGAACCATAACTCTGGCTTGTATATTTTTCAAGTTATTCCCCTTTGATTATTTTCCGTCACAAATCATGTCCGCTCTATAACTCGAAAACCTTTTAAGATATTTTGATAAAACTTCACATATTTGTAAAGCACCATGAGACGAAGTGTCATGCATAAGAACCATAACTCTGGTTTGTATATTTTTCGAGTTATTCCCCTTTCATAATTTTCCGTTGCAAATCGTGTCCACTCTTATAACTCGAAAACCTTTTAAGATATTTTGATAAAACTTCACACATTTGTAAAGCACCATGAGATGAAGTGTCATGCACAAGAACCATAATACTGGCTTGTATATTTTTTGAGTTATTTGCCTTTGATTATTTTCCGTCACAAATCGTGTCCGCTCTATAACTCGAAAACCTTCTAAGATATTTTGATAAAACTTCACACATTTGTAAAGCATCTTGAAATGAAGTGTCATGCACAAGAACCATAACTCTGGCTTGTATATTTTTTGAGTTATTTCCCTTTCATAATTTTCCATCACAAATCGTGTCCACTCTTATAACTCAAAAACCTTTTAAGATATTTTTATAAAACTTCACACGTTTGTAAAGCATCATGAGATGAAGTGTCATGCACAAGAACCATAACTCTGGCTTGTATATTTTTCTAGTTATTCCCCTTTGATTATTTTCCGTCACAAATCATGTCCGCTCTGTAACTCGAAAACCTTTTAAGATATTTTGCTAAAACTTTACACATTTGTAAAGAACCATTAGACGAAGTGTTATGCACAAGAACCATAACTCTGGCTTGTATATTTTTCGAGTTATTTCCCTTTGATTATTTTCCTCACTCATTTTACGTACAATTTCGTGTCTGCTCTATAACTCAAAAACCGTTGGAGAAAAATGACCATTATTTCAGTTTGAAATTGCCTTGGTCACATATCAATCCTTCTGACACCAAAAAGGGGGGAGACATCTGTTTTTTTGTAGAAAAACAAGTTCTAGTTCTTGTATGTTCATGCCAAATGTCAACCTTGACACTCGCAAGGTTGAACAAATTATAACGGACAGAAAGTGCATTTCATTTTCTGGAGGCCTTCAAAGAAATCACTGTGGTCATTTCCTGTTCTAAATGGGGGCCAATTCCTTGAGTTTCTGTATCCCTTATACCATATATATTGGTGATTTATCTATGTTTACACAGCTGACCGAATTTTGAGCCATTCTACACACTACATGTATCAAGTTTTAACAGCGTTTATTCTCTGTAGCTGTAAGGATGTATCTTTAATGTTTTATTAAGAAGTGAGTGTCATATAGATTTAAACATATCAGATGTATTGGAGTTGTGAATATATAAGAAGTATTATTCTTGCATGATAGTGTGTTTATATTTATTTTTCAAAATCATCCAACCTTGTACACATAGTTATTCATATTCATCTTTACACAATTGAGGTCTTTGTGTGTGACTTAAACTGTTGTTCATGTACTGTCAGAGTTTTTTAATTAAATTTCTTTTCAAATATGAGTAACATTCTTGTATTTGGAGTTAAAAACATTTGACCCATGCTGTGTGAAAAGGGGGCTAAGTGCATATGCAAAAACAATCGACACATGTCAGCCAGTGCTGTCTGAGCAGGCTGACCTGGATCAAAACTTTTTACTATCTTTAAATTTTCTCCATTTCAAAGGATTATTCTACCTCCAGATTCAACTGATAGATAGACAAAATGAATTTTATGGATCCATGATTATATGATGGCTTGCCTGGTATAATGCATCATGGAGATGCCATAAGCTCCCTCTTGCTAGAGCATGGCTCAGTTACATATTCCAATGTCACAATATATACAATTACAGATGTGAAAAGATTAATAAAATACATGAGCCATGCTTTGGCCCAAGGGAGTTTCAAGCATCTCTAAAATGCACTATACCAAGCCAGTCATCTTATAATTATAAATCTATAAAATCCATTTTGTCCAACAACCAACTGATCCCTTAGGTAGAATGATCCTTGGACATACAGAAAATTTACCAAAAGGAAAAAGTTTCGACCCAGGTCAGCCTGTGCAGCTGATCAGGGTGGATACTTTTCACAAATGCATTAAACCCCCATTTTACAGAGGATGGCTCGCATATATTGGGAAAGAAGCAATAGCCATGACCTGCTAAGTTGTGAAATATTTGTAATTTTCTAACTCTTTATGATAAATTAGTACACTGAACAAAGGGGCAAGTCTCCATCTAACCATAATACTGGACATGCAAATTTACCATTTTTTTAAAATGACAGAATTTAAATTTACCATATTTGTTTGATTTTTCTTTGAAAAACATTATTTAATCATTTGCATGTATTTTAATTGAATTATTTTTGTAGATTTTTTTTTTTTCTCTACCAAATCTGTGCAAAAATAAACTTGGATAGAAAATGAGTATTTTGTTTTGTATGAATATACCATCACACAAATGATCTTTGCTTCAATGTGTATCTGTCTGTCATAGTAGAAAATTAGATATTGATCAAGGCTGAGTTACAAAAGCGATACATGTCTTACATGACTTACAGTGATCGATTGAATTGCATTTATCTTCACCAACAGTTGCCCATATGGGCGATACCCCCGATGGCTGTTACTTCTGTTACAGGGGACAGTGCAGATACAGGACGAAAGCCATCCTAACTTACACCTTGTTCTTTAACATGCTTGGTGTATAGCGCTGTCACACTGGACCTTGGTTTAACGTCTCATCCAAGAGACCACTAGTAATTTTAGATGGCCAGCCATGGGAATCAAACCGGCACCCTCAAGTAACCGGAAACTTGACCTTTACGAGTCCAATGCTCTACCACCTGAGCTATTCGGGCTGTTCAAAGAGTTACACTGAGTTAGGTACTTGATATTTACCTGTTTGCAACATGACAAAAATTTAGCTTGGTCCTAATTGAAAGCATTTGCAGACAACAAATTATATGTTCAAAACATAAAATTCGGCTTACACAGAGTAGAAAACATGGTGGGAAAAGGAGAGAATGCTAGTTACCAGCATTTTCTCCTTTTTCCACAATGTTTCCAAAAGCTGGCTTTGTCAGGGTCGTTAAAAGTCGGGATGGTGAGGTAAAGGGTTAATTTTTTACCAGGCAACAAAATTTTAGAATTGTTCATTTTGAAGCATCTTTAACTCTTTACCACACAATCCCGACTTTTAACGACCCTGAGGAGGAGCCCTTTTGAAAACATTGTGGGAAAAGGAGAAAATGCTGGTAACCAGCATTTTCTCCTTTTCTCACAGTGTTTTCTACCCTATCATTGACAAATTCCATCATTTGAGCTCTGCAAATGCTTTCAATTTGGACAGGTCTAAAATTTTGTCGTTTGGTAAAGAGTTAAGAGACAAATCATATGCTGAAGTAATGGCATTTGTCCTTGAAATGGTTGATAATGTGGAAAAAGAAGAAAATTCCGTTTACCAGCCATTCTCCTTTTTCCCCCAATGTTTACAAAGGGTATCTTCAGCAGGGCCATCACAACATTGGATTATTTGGTAAACAATCTTTATACCTTGGACACCTCCTGTATCAAACATCCTCTGAGGTATGGATTTTAAATATGACTTAGGTGTAATAATACTTTTGAAAACATTGTGGCAAAAGAAGATATAACTTTGGAAACAACAAAGTTGACCATGGACTAAAGTTTTACAAAACGGGCCCAAAAATGTCCAAGAAAATGTCATGTGAAATGCCAAAGAAGAGTTTAAATTTTCATATTCAAATGCTTTGTATTCCATTCATGATTTTTAGAGATATTTCTTGTTTCAATTTTTTTTTTCAAATGAAAATAAGTTCTTGGCGAAAACGAAAGCAGATGCAGTTGTGAAATAAGAAAAGAGGTAAATAAATCAATAGCTATACAAATAGATACTTGTAATTTAATGGTCTAAGGGAGAAAACTTGTAGAACCTTTAAAAAAGATTTATGAAGAGTGATCTCCCTTTTTTATGGACCCTCCCCCCATTTTCACCTTGACAAGGCGCTGTCGATACTATAGTATAATAGATATCTGTAGAGCACATACCACATAATTCTGGCAAATATTACTCATGGAATTCCGCGTTTAGGTGTATGATACAAATTTGCTTTCACATGGATTGTTATTTGAAATGCATCCTATTTTTTTTTTTTTTTTTAAGATCCGGTGACCTTGGGATTGTCGAGAAAGATTTAGTAAAAGAATCAAAGGCTTTGAATACATGAGGATCTTATTATCTTCACATCTTTAGATTCTATTGATCGTAAATTTTGTGTTGATTTTTCAAAGACAATAGCACAGCTTTTTTTGACAAAGCTGATCGATTTCTACAGGGATCGTATATATGTGTGTAGACGAACCTTGATTTCCCTAAATAACGCTTCATTGACTAGATCTACGTTTTTTTTTTTTTTATATTGCGATCAGTATTTTAATCTATGGCATATGTTTATCAAACGTTTCATTACCTAGCTTTATTCTGATTTAGGGTGAAATCTTACTTTGATAATCAGAGTTTTATCCGAACTTTAAATTTTAGCGGTTAGGAATATGTTTACAAATGTGATGAAAAACAAGGGAGACTACTGTCTTAGTACAAAATTTTGTTCGTGTCTTTACCTTTTTTTTTAAACTATTGTCTTGATAATATTTGGAATTTTACATAACAATTCTCGTATAATGTTTTCACAGAATCATATTAAAATCTATAACAGATAGATGAAAAGTCGTCGTTATACCGATCGTCTTAATAGAGTTGTAACACAATGTTTTCGTGTTCGGTTTTATGCTGTTTATATCTTCGAGGGATGTAACTCTGGTACAAGTAAAGTCCCAATTTCGTACGAGTTTCTTCCCTTTGACCATTATTTTTGTCGGAACTCTCGCTTTCTTCGATTACACGATTTTCTATTATTATCCCATGCCATTCGGTTTCGAGTGAAAAGGAAAGCAGAGGCATTCGTAGAATAAGAAAAGGGCGAGCAAATCAGTAAATACTTGTAAACAAATAAATAAAAGGAGGTTTTATATAGTAAGCAGTCGATGGTTATTCTTCGTATACGTTATTACGTTATACTTCGTTCGGTTGAATTAATTCTTTCAGCACCAAATATTTAATTCCAACCTCTTTCAAATTCTAGAAATACAATCCTCTGCAAATCAGAGGTTTTTTTTTTTTTTCATTCCCCAGAAAAACAGGTCACAGAAGCAGAAATAGTGCAAACAAACAGAACAATATACGACTTCAATCATAGTCGTTACCCGTGCATCAACCAAGCAGGTGTCAGGAGAAATCGTCCTCTGGAGAAATCGTCCCCTGGAGAAATCGTCCCCAAACTGCTTGGGGACGATATCTCTGGAGAAATCGTCCCCTGGGGACGAATTCTCTGGAGATATCGTCCCCAAATTAAATTTTGGAGATATCGTCCCCATCCCCATATTCAAAATTCATATAATCATATTGTTGTAAAAGTTGTCTTTGATAAACATTTTTTAAGTTTTTTTTTTTTTGCTTCAGTATTTACTTTGTGTAACGATTTTCTTCAGTTAAGAGCTATTTGATTACACTGTCATTGTTTAAACAGCAATTTTCACACTTACAAGTTGTTGTTAAAACCTGTCACGCCTTCCACAGGTAGCTTTACACCTGAAAGATTTTTAATTGTTCCTGTTTGTTTGAATTGGATTTTAAACCAAAGCGATTACGAAATATATATGTTCATAAAATAGTAGTCATGGGTCATTAATTGGAATCAATATCTCTCTCCCTCCCTCTCTCTTTCTCTCAATCGGCATGGGTCTTTCACGTATTATAATGGGTGTCAGTCGGTAGAATTCACTCTCCGTATGTCTCTGTGTCCGTATCTCTTCTCTCTCTCTCTCTCTCTCGCTCTCTTCTGCCATCACTTGGCAAGGAATATTAATTTTTGTTTTATTTATTATACGACCGTAGATCTGTCTTTATCTTTGTAGATTTCCTCTTCCTGTCTCTCAATCATTCAACATGTGGGTGTTAATTTGTTTTGAATATTTTTTTTTTTTTTTCGTCTCTCTCTCTCTCTCTCTCTCTTTCTCTCTCTCTCTCTGCATGGGCTACTAATTTTTTTTATTGAGTTCTTTTTTTAAATAGCTCGGATTTATGTTTTACAGTTTTTGGTTCATTTCGGCCTTTCAATCGTGAACGTTTTCATTGACTTAATCACCGTAAGAGTGTTTATTGACTCTGATTTCTATATTCTGTACAAGTAAACATTTTCTAAACGATTCCTTGTTATAGAAAATATTAACTGAAAGGCTGATTACTTGCAGTCTACACAAAACTTTCCTGCCCTTGTAAACGTAAAAATTCCAGACAGTGCTTTACAGAAATTTCGAAAACGTCCCTGAAAAGTAGGAAATACATTTAACCAGCTCTAGGACTTCCTTCTTGCCGTGCATTTTTCCCCGTGTACTGTTTATGTATGAGGTGATTTTTTTTATTCAAGGACCATTGATATCTTTATAAGCAGTGTTCCCACAAGCTTTTTATCTCAAGGGTACACTTACCCCCTGAGCTGTAAATCTGGGGGTAAGATTTCATATTAGAGGGTATGACAATAATGGTTTTCAACTAGAGGTAAAGCAATCAATATGGATGATTTGCAACACAAAAGTCTGTTATACTAAGATATCTGTGGA
Source organism: Hippopus hippopus (assembly GCA_946811185.2). Classification (NCBI taxonomy): domain Eukaryota; kingdom Metazoa; phylum Mollusca; class Bivalvia; order Cardiida; family Cardiidae; genus Hippopus; species Hippopus hippopus. Next base: position 56,040,163 of record OX328106.1, on the reverse strand, counting down.
AATTTACTGCTTAAAGTCATTAAAAAGCTGAAATGACGGTCTGAAATGACTCTGGTCGGACAAGGTCAAAAGGATCATTTTGTTGTGTCATAGGTTTCCGTGTTTTTTGCACCAAGCATTTTTTCATGTGTGTTAATTTATGGACAGGCATTTCCGCGTGATTTGACAATAATTTATGATACGGGTAGCAATTAACTATAAATCCTGTCAATTTACACAAGCAGATAATGCCTTTTTTTTTAAACGTTTTTTTTTTTTCGTGAGGTCTCGCATGTAACCAAAATTTGTTACGTGAATTTCAATTCTATAACGTGGTTTACGCAATAAATTGCGTGAGTGGGAACACTGATAAGCCTTTCATTAATAGGGAAATAACTTATGTACTTAGTTCTTCGATGAGAGGATGAACCTCTGTAACAGTCACTAAAATCAAATAAGCATAATCAATTTCTCTTGCCGACTGATGAGAGAGACAGAGAGGAAGAGAGACAGAGAAACAGTCAGACAGACAGGTGTTTGGACAGGAACCCATATGCATTACATAAATTTATCCTTGCCGAATGAGGGAGAGGTAGAGGGAGATGCAGACTCACAATTTTAGTATAAAAATACATTTAAAGACCGAAAAACTACTGTTTTAAGAACATAAATACCTTTAAATTGTTTTAAAATCAAAATCAGCTGGTAGAACTTTTTAAAAATCTTTCGGATGTAAAGCTGTGACAGGTGTGAACAACAACTTGTGTGAAAATTGCCGTATAAACAATGACAGTGTAAGCAAATAGTTTTTGACTGAAGAAAATCGTCTCACAAAGTAAATACTGAAGCAAAAAAAAAAACATTTAAAAATGTTTTTCAAAGACAAATAAAACAACAATGTATTTGAATTTTGAAGATGGGAACGATATCGCCAAAATTTAATTTGGGGACGATATCTCCAGAGAAATCGTCCCCAAGCAATTTGGGGACGAACTCTCCAGGGGACGATTTCTCCAGCATTCATCAAGCAGAGTGGCATTTTCGTACCCGACTAATTCGCTCTTTAGGACCACGGATGTCATCTCAGGAATCTTGAGCACCTTAGCAAGTGTGAAATGCGAGTGCTGTTCTCTGTTAAAACAAGTATATATTGTAACATTTATCAGTATTCCATAACCATCGTATATCACAGGAAATATATGGGAAGTTAGGCTGATCATTCCAGAGGTCACTCCATTCCGATTCGCACCGTATCTGATTCGATCCTTTTATTATTAGATATGTCCAATAAAATTTCTTTATTCTAAAGTTTTGAAGAAAGGCTGAATGACTTAATTCAATAATAGTCCATCTTGGCCTGCTTTGACTCGCAACAAAAGAGTCTGTAATGAAACCATTTGTTCACAACTGGATTTTTATAAAAGCTTCGAAATTCGATAAATTCAAGGAACCGATCTGCATAATTCTCACTCCCGATTCGGGGTCTAGCTCCGATGTTATTTTTGTGATTGTTTCTCCACTAGAGGAGAAACAATCACAAAAATAACATCGGAGCTAGACCCCGAATCGGGAGTACATAATTCTATACTTGAAGACAGAATTTAGAGTTGTCCAGATTTAATGCATTAGACAACAAACTTAATTTGACTTCAATATTGAGATGTCCAGGACAGGGTGGAAACATGGAAAAGGGCGAAAAAAATGCTTGTTCCCACAATTTTTCTTAAGCCTTCTTACCTGAGATTTGTTAAAACTGGAGATTGTATGGTAAAGGTTATTTATAACAGCTGAATTTTTTTCTTTATTTCACATTTCATTTCTTCACCCATTACCACACAATGCCGACTTTTAGCGACCCTGGAAAAGGAGCCTTTTGAAAACATTGTGGGAAAAGGAGAAAATGCTGGTAACCAGCATTTTCTCCTTTTCTCACAGTGTTTTCTACCCTATCAAAGAAAAATTGTACCATTTGAGCAGTATTGAAATTGTTGTCTGCAAATGCTTTCAGTTTGGACAAGGCTAAAATTTTGTTGTCTGGTAAAGGGTTAAATACTTCACTGGCCAAAAAGATAGGAGCCAGGTATCAAATTCTAAGACCATTATAACTTCATTTAAACCTGTTTTGTGTGTACTCATTTGAATTTGTCCTTGAAACCACTGGCATAAAAAACCCACAATACAGGCTTTAGTATCTAACTTTAGAGATATTCCATGTACACTGGTCCTAGTCTCTGTAGCCTACACTTTAGCTACTAGGGGTGTAACGATACATCAGACTATCGATGGATCGCGATGGTGAGCGAGTCGATGCCACTGCATCGATTGTTATGTTGAAAATCGATAACTATCGCCGATAGTTACCTCAAATATCGATAGTTTCGATAGTTTCACTGACAAGAAAGAGAGCGAAAATACTGCAATTCGCTAATGTATTCGGACACCCTAAAAGTTCGGACACGTTTAATTATTTACAAAAATAATTTATTTTTTAATTCTTTCTCTGAACACTTCCAAAAGCAAGTTTTCTTAAATATTCGGACATTCCGTAACGTTAATTTCCCAAAATATTTGACGGGTGATTTTTTGGAATATGTTTTCAATAAGGCCGATGATATTTACCCGACAGTCGTGTACACACTGAAGAAAATTCATACTGCGAGGCCGACTGTCGTGTACTCAATGAAGGAAAACTCGTTGGGTGCCCGACGGTCGTGCCCGGACTGATGAAATTTCGTCTTGGGGGCACGATTACGTGCCCGCTATTTCCGATTTCTTCATTCAGTACACGACGCGGTCGTGTACGCACTGAAGAATTGGACTCTTACGTACACGTGTAAATGGGTTGGGCCAAAACGCAGACTCTTACGTGAATCGGCACGGCGTAGACTGTCTCACTGGAGCACACGGCAGTAGTCATTTATACAGCGTGTTACAGAACAAATGCACAAGCGTAGCTGGCATCCTTTTTATACGTCGGAAGGCTCGTATTACCTTATACTGTACACCCGGTCGTCCGTGCGTCCGTTTGGAATTTCTTGTGTGCGCAACTCCTCCTATACAGTTTTAATCGGAATTAGATCTATTTGAAATTTGCCACAATGGTATCCAGTCGTTTCGGGACCCAGTCATTTCTACACAGTCAGTTCGAAACTTTTTGGTCGTATCGACCCATATTTTGGTCAATTCGACCCACATTTTTTTTTGTTTTGGCAACAAATGGTCATCTTGATACATACAGCGGTGGAATTGTATTTGCGGATATTGGTAATTGAAGAAGATAGAAATGTATTATTATGTGTTCTAAGAACAGAATCTCTATGTACTTTTATGTTTTTTCTTGTTGCTTGAATAAATTCTAATTATGAAGCAAAACGTCTGTTATTTGGAATTAATTGTTTCTTTTGATTTGTTTGAATTTCATAATTGTATTTCGCAAATTATACCCACTGATAGATTGTTTGCTTCAATTTGTATACCGTTGTCAACAGTTTCTTTAAAAAATGTAATTTATTTAAAAACAGTTAAAAATTACTGCTAATTCATTTGAGTAGGCCTACATGTATTCAAAGAGTTATCTAGATAGGGGTATCCCAAAAAGTATTTAAAGCAGATGCAATTGAAATTCAGCTACATATACTATATGTGCTGTTGGAAATAACTATATAGACTACTTAAATTTGCAGTGACAAGAATATGTTAATAGTTGTTTTGTGTGTGTTTGTTTTTGGAGTTTAATGAATAATTTGGAGTTTTTAAAGGAAGTAGGGGTGTGGTCGGGAGGAGAAAACAGGCGGTTTCGTGCCATACATGTATGAGATGGCAGCATCCAACATGTGACACAGGTCGATCAAAAATTACTTTATATAATTTTTTATTTTTTCCCTCCCCTGAAATAAACTACAGAAATCAATATCTGACTACACGAACCATACCGTCCGATCTTTCATCTACTGCACAATTAATCTCCCTTACCCTTTACCACACAATCCCAAGTTGTAATGACCTTCAGTTACAAGCCTTTTGTACATATTGTAAAAAAAACCCACACACATTTTATCCTTTTCACACAATGATTTTAACCATATGATCAAAGAAAAACTCCATCACATTGAGTCACATTGAATTTGTTGCCTGCAAATGATTTCAAGTAGTACACGCACACGTCGTCAAATGTTGTGATCGAGTCAGCATTCTTGTCCTTTGTTGTGTACTCTTAGACAATCAACCACCTTCATAGTTTCAGTGGAAAAGCTTGGCTTACCATTAATTGTACTTATCGAGTTTACCCCGTATCCCGCTAAATAATTGATATGTAAATTCAAAACCAAAGGTAAAATCCTAACGTTTGATATTTCAAAGGTATTTTTGGGGAAAAGATATTTCTCTATCGGTAAAAGTGAATCCAATATCATACCTCACGTTTGTGCAGTCCGACCTTCATTTACATGAAAAAGTGTCAAACTGACTGGGTGTAGAAATGACCGGGTGCCGAAACGACTGGATACCTTTGTGACAAATTTCAAATAGATCTAATTCCGATGGAAAATGTAGGAGGAGTTGCGCACATAAGAAATTGCAAACAGACGGACGACCGGGTTTACAGTATAAGGTAACACGAGCTTTCTGGCATATAAAAAGGATGCCAGCTACGCTTGGCGGAGCACTGGTAAAAGGATGACTAGAAAGGCATGGACAGGTGCACTGGTGCAGCAAGCATGGATACAGAAAGTAGAACATTGATAAACACAACAGTTAAACTGTCTAGGAAAGCACTGATCGGTTGTCGAAACGACCAAATTTTGCAAAAAAAAAAAAAAATTCTCCTGCGGTCGAAGCGACCTAAAAGTGTCAAAATTACCGGGTGTCGAAATGACCGGTAGTCGAAATGACTCATTCACCACAATGAATCTTTATGATGTCTAGTTGTGTATGTGACTCTCAAAATTTGGGTCGCTGTTTGCGTTCTAAAATTATCTGCACTTGATTTCTGAAATAGCCAACTTTTCACTTTGAATTTTTGTTCAAGCCGTAACTTCCAAGCAGTTAAAGGTATCAACTAGACACTACATGTATATACTCTGATAGAAAAAAATATGGAAAAGTGTGGTGCATATGAACCATAACTCTACTACTCTTTTTTGAGTTATTGCCCTTTGTTAATTTCATGTTTGAATGCCCAGGCCATAACTTACTAACTAAAAAAGCTATTAATTATTAATAGATTACCTTTGAAAGCTTAGTAATGGTGAAAATTCCTAACACATCATCCACCACGCCACTCTCAGGACTATCAGTCCTTTGATTTTGATAGCTTGGAAGTTATGGCCTGAACAGAAATTCAAGTGAAAAGTTAGCTATTTCAGAAGTCAAGGGTAGATAATTTCAGAATACAAACAGCGATCCAAATTTTGAGTCACATGCACAACTAGACATCATGGGGATTCATTGTGGCAAGTTTGAAGTAGATTTAATCCAGTTGGAAATTGTAGGAGGAGTTGCGCACACAAATAATTGCTAACAGACGGACGGACGACCGGGTGTATAACATAATACGACCCTTCGGGCATGACACCCTGTATAGATGACTATTGCTCCACTGAGACGGTTTACGCCGTGCCGGTTCACATACCAGTCTGCGTTTTGGTCCAACCCATTAACACGTGTACATAAGATCCCGTTTCTTCAGTGCGTACACGACCGCGTCGTGTACTGAATGAAGAAATCGGAAATAGCGGGCACGTAATCGTGCCCCCAAGACGAAATTTCATCAGTCCGGGCACGACCGTCGGGCACCCAACGAGTTTTCCTTCATTGAGTACACGACTGTCGGGCACCCAAGAAGGTTTCCTTCATTGAGTACACGACAGTCGTCCTCGCAATATGAAATTTCTTCAGTGCGTACACGACGGTCGGGTAAATAGTCACTTTCTTTCAATAATGATCGGCTGCATAATATTCATTTCTGCATAGCAATGTTCATCGTTACGAAAACGAATCCTTCGAGAGCTGATTAACTCAGCGGTAATTTTAAGTCATGAAATTAGACCAAAATAATTGCAACACTAAGGGTGTTTTTGTTAAAAACTTCTCACCAAAGCGAAAAGTGTGGATTTAGATCAAAGATCAGACCAAACAGTCTGCCTACAGTCTAATCTTAATCTACACAGGCCGCCAAAACCATAACCATGCGTGTTGTCCCTCCATAAGCAATAAATAAATCTACTATGAAAAATGAATACTAAACCTCGTTCTTTCTTTTCTTTATTTATCAGTAATCCATTTCAAATGCATTCCTTTTATTTCGGCTGCAAGGAATTAGATTAATTTTTAGAAAACAGCCGCACTTTTTTATGCTGACTACACAAAACGTGACACGACTGGCGTGTTCTTGAAACAGCTATATTACTAAATGCAAAAAGGCTTTATCAGCTGGTATACATGTAAATCGTGCATGAAATAGGCTTATTGCATGGTCACTTTGAATTGATTGGAGGTTGACCTGCAGCTGGATACAAGTTTCTTCGAGCAGACCAGTTTAAGTGTGTAAATTAAACAGGTGCGTTACAACTCAGTCGCTTCGAATGATTTGCGTGTTACGTCATACCCCTTATCCAAATTTTACTGCAAACATTTGCGTACCCACGACAGGCCGACAGGCATCTTGTAGACATGGCTTTTAATATAGATCTACATTATGGTCGTTCTGATTTACTCTGCTGATGGCAAGATGGCGATTTTCAAAGTTGGCGGATGCTGTAGATAGACATCAGACTAAACAGAACACGCTGTCTGATCTTGGATCTATACCATCCACTTCTGTACTATGACTTAACTCGTATTAGAAAGCTACTTCTTTCTCGGGCTAAAAAAGGTAAGATAATGTTTAACAGTGTTCCCACTCGCGCAAATTATTGCGTAAATCACATTATAGAATTGAAATTCACGTAACAAATTCTGGTTACACCCGAGACTTCGCGTAAGAAAATGCATGGACAAAAAATGCCATTATACGCTTTTCTTGTGAATAATGACAGGTTTTGAAGTTACTTGTTACCCTCATTGACAATCTTTTTGTCAAATCGTGTGGAAATACCTAGCCAGAAATTAAGAGACATGAAAAACTGATCGGAGTAAAAAATACGGAAACCCATGACACAACAAAATGTCTCTTTGACATTGTCCGATCAGAGTCACTTCAGATCGTCTTTTCAGCTTTTTAATGACTATAAACAGTAAATTTATACAAATATCTTAATATAACACACTTTTTGGATACACATACAACAAGGTAAAACCTATTATTTCGGCCACCCCCTTTTTTTCAGAATGATAATTTCCTAAAGATTTGGAGACTAAACAAAAGTAATTATTTTTTCTGTCTGAATATATTGGCCAATTATGGGTAAAATTAGATAAATTCTATTATCTCAAAAAAACCTTAAGGGCTCACATTTAAAAGATGATTTCTTTAAAAGTTTAAAGTTGCTTTATAATTACTTTTTATTAGGTGTGTTTATGAACCACCAGCATTTGTCAGCATTTTGTGCTTTGCATGCTGTATATCAATCAGACTTAAAAGTTGACTTCAAAAGTTAAGAGTAATTAGGTATGTTAAAATTTTTGTGAGCCATCTGCATTTAGAAAAAATTGTCATTGAAATTTATTGAGCATCTTGCATTTAACTCTATTTTTCCGTTTATTTGCTATTCAAAACTATACTCAAGTAGAATTTAAACTACTCGGAGAAAGTATTAGTCTAAAACATGGTTTCAAGATGTAATTTGGTGAAATTCATCTCTTGCAATTCATCCAATAGTATTGCAATAGTAACAGGCAATATCAATACTATTGCAATAGTATTTTTTCAAATGTCAATACTATCGCAATAGTAGATTTTGGCCTCAATAGTCAACCCTATTAGCTACTACATTCTAAAAAAAGGAATTGCTTTTTTTGTAGGAGCAGTGATTACAGCAAGCATTTTAGGGTAAGTTCATCCAGTTGTATAAATTCTTACCGACTTGTAAGAAACAAATCGAAGGCTTGTCTTGGATTGAGTCATTTATATGTAATAAAAATCCTTTATGTAACAATTCTGACAAGTAGCCTTCCAAGATGGGGATTGAACCCAGGACCTCTTGGTCCCAAGGCAAATGCTCTACCATGTTGCTACAAAAGCTAGCTCTATAGCAAGGCAGTATAAGTTTCCCCTTATACAAACACAAGCTATACATTTACATCTATCTGTGGGATAGACCAGTGGACTACTGTCACGGAGAGAGGTTAGATATATAAGCACTTTAAACCTACCTTGCTGTTGAGCTAGCTTTTACAGTGATGCGGTTTGGTGTATTTCTCTCCGTGGAAGTTATGCAATGTGCATTAGGTTAGTGCCTGGATGGGTGACCAGGTCGTTGCATGTTACACTACATTCTCCCCAACCATATGAAGATTCGTCTACGAATCCTTTAATTACCACACTCAATCTTTCAAATAAGTGGGGTTTTTTTTACGTTGGGCGGCAATGTAACAGTTCTGACAAATACCCTTCAGAGGTCGGGATTGAACCCAGGATCTCCAAGTTCCAAGGCGAACGCTCTACCACGTTGCTACAAAAGCTAGCTCTATAGCAAGCCAGCATAATTGTCCCCTTAACAAACACAAGCTATACATTTACATCTATCTGTGGGATAGACCAGTATACTACATTTATGAGACAACAAAATGTTGAATCTTGAAGGTAAATATTTACCCTTTACTGCCACAGTCTTTAGTTTTAATGACCTGGATAAAAAAGACTTCTGAAAACATTTTGGAAAAGGAGAAAATGCTAGTAAAACAAGCCTTTTCTCCTATCTCACAATGATTTTTTTTTTAAAGACACATCCTATCATTTTAGCCCAATTTAATTTTTTTGCCTGCAGTTGCTTTCAATCCAGACCAATCTAAAATTTTAATGTTTATTAGAGTTTTTTCTTTACCAAAAGAACAATTTAGACTCATCCAAACTGAAAGCATTTGCAGATGACAAATAAATTATGAATCCTTCAGAGGAATTTATCAACGAATGAGTAGAAAATATTGTGGGAAAAGGAGAAAATGCTGGTTACCAGCATTTTCTCCTTTTCCCACAATGTTTTCAAAAGGCTTCAAAAGTCTTCATTCTTCAGGGTCATATAAATTCAGGATTGTGTGGTAGACAGTTGTGGAGAAAATGCTGGTAACCACTGTCTTCTTGTTTCAGATTTTATTTCATGCAAGATGAGACACAGAAATTGTACAAGAGCATACTTACGAAGGAAGTAGCATCAGATAGAAGTGATGAATTTTTGTACATAGACAATCAAGTTACATTCAATCTCACAAGCATTTGTAAGTATATTGATTGAATTTGCATTTATTTATTGTGACCACTGGTTGCCCATATGGACGACACCTCCTGAGGGCTATTAGTTATGTTACGATGGATAGTGCAAGAAACAGGGCAAAACTCATCCTTAATTATGGCGGTTTTTTTTAACGTGCTCAGTGTATAGCACCATCACACAGGACTTTGGTTTAACGTCTTATCCCAAAGAGTTTTAGTCATTTTAGATGACCAGCCATGGGGCTCGAACTCACATCCCAATTGGCCTGAAATTTGATGTTCAAGAGTCCTACGCTCTTGTAAGTATACCGTTTGGTCTGTTGATTTATAGTACATGTTGTTAAATTGGCTTGTTGATTTGACTCTGCGAAAAAACAAAATTTTAGACTAGCCCAAATTGAAAATATTTGCAGTCGACAAATTAAATGCAACTCTAGTGATAGATTTGTCTATGATAGGGTGTAAAACACGATGTTTTCAAATTGTCTCTTTCATAGAGTCATTAGTTAAAACTTGGGATTGTGTGGTTACAGACAGCAAGCAATGCAGATGGTCTATGTAAGACATGTTTAACCCTTTACCAAACAATCCCTGGTTTTAACTAACCTGAGGAACAAGCCTTCTGGTAACCAGCATTTTCTCCTTTTCCCACAATGTTTTCTACTCTTCCAAAGTCAAGTTTCAATTTTTGAGTCACGTTTATTTTGTCGTCTGCAAATGCTTTCAATTTGGACAAGTCTAAAATTTTGGCATTTGGTAAAGATTTAATTTGTTATCAAATGAAAAATTTAAAAAGAAATGTAAGGTAGGAATATTTGTTATCCTAACCTATTACCACACAATCCCAAATTTTAACGTCCCTGTGAAATTAGTGTTTTGAAAACATTGTGGGGAAATGAAAAAATGCTAGTAACGTTTTTCCCACATGTTTTCTAACCTTTCAGAAGCAAATCCAATCATTTGAGCCACAATTTATTTGTTGTCTGCAAATGCTTTAAATTTGGACCAGTCTAAACCTTTAACTCTCTACCAGATGACAAAAAATTAGACGTGTCCTTTTGCAAACATTTGTAGATATAAAACTGAATTTGGCTCAAATTATTGTCTTTGTCTGTTAACCCTTTACCACACCATAAAATTTGAGACTGGTCTGAACTGAATTATTTTTAGATGGCTGATAAAATGTAATGATATCTATAGAATTTGTTTTTTAAAAGGGAAAAGGAGAAAATGCTGGTTACCAATGACTGAAACTGCTTTGTTTGCTAAAAGTTTGTTGTCTGGTAAAGAGTTAAATACACATATCAACCAAAAGATGGGATTTCTTTTTAAAGGGTAGAAAATATTGTAGGAAAAGTAGAAAATGTTGGTCTCCAGGATTTTTTTCTTTTTCTCACAATATTTTTGAAAGTCTTTTGCCCGGCCTGGTGGCTCAGTGGTTAGCATATCTGATTTATGACCTGGTGTTTGCCAGTTTGATACCCAGTTAAGTCAAACTTTCTTTTCAACAATTTTTCGCCTCTCATCTCCTGATTCATGTGAGAAAAGTAGCCAGTGACTTGGAAAGAAAGCTGTGTCAGTACTGGTATTAGAAAGCCAGGAAACACGTGTGTAGGTGCACTGACCACTGTAATTTGACCCAAGCTGTTAAAACTTTGTTTAACTCCAATACAAATAAACAAACAAATGGAAAGTTTTTTTAGTATAGTGTTGTTAACTCTTTACCTAATGACAATATTTAAGACTGGTCCAAATTGAAAGCATTTGCAGATGACAAATTCATAGTAGCTCAAATGATGATTTCTTTCTTTGATAGGGTAGAAAACATTGTGGTTACCATCATTTTCTCCTTTTCCCACAATGTTTTCAGTAGCCTTCTACTTCAGGGTTGCTAAAACTTGTGATTGATTGGTAAAGAGTTAAAACTTGGTATTGTTTGGTAATAGGTGTAGAGAGATGAATGAATCAGAAATGCAGTTTATTTTTTTCATGTATTTAACAGACAACATTGACCTGAGTTTGTTTCCAAGTTACGGGGATCCATTTAAACTTCTAAGTCTTGCGGAGTCAACTGATCCGACTGCAAGAAGAAAAGCCCTGAGACTTTTGACAGAGAAACCAGGTTTAAAAGGTGAGTGATTGACAGTGAGATGCAAATTGACATTGTCATAATTAGGATTGTGTAAGTGACCCTGGTCCATATTCAACAAACATTCTTAGTCTTATTCTGAGAATGAGACTAAGAATATTTTTAAGAATGGTTGTTAAACACTGACTAAAGGTCATGTACATAACCCAAATCATGACAAATTCCTAAACTTGAAAGGAACACGACCTCTGATTAGATAAAACCAAATTGTTTAGTCAATTAGAAGTTATGATACTTTCTTAAATCTAGAATTAGCCTCAGAATGAAAATAAGAGTGATTGGTGAGCACGCACCCTAGGTCCGGTTTTACATAAAAACTTAAGTCTCTCATTTTACTCAAATCCACAATGCATTCATTTTCCGATTTAAGTTTACTTCTTTATTTGAGATAAATTTCACCAATATTGACAGACCTTAGTAATGTTTCAAAATACTGAGTTGACACAAGTTTCCAGACTCAACTCAGCAAGATAAATAGACTTTACTCAGTTAACAGACATAAGTCTTTTATTTTGCTGAGTTTAGTCTCGAACGTTGTGGTATCTCACAGTTTTAGAATGTTACTGAAGTCTGTTAATGTTAGTAAAGTACATCTCAATAACAAACTAAACATAAGTCAGAAAATGAGTCGTTGGTACAACTGAGCAAAAGAAGTTTTTTGTGAAACCAGGCCCTAGCCACTCTGCCAATAGACTTGGTATATGTCTGTGAAGATGCCAGCTTCGTGCCCTATTCTGGATGTATATTTTCCTTTCCATGAAATATAGGGCCATTTAATATGGTGTTATATGTAACTAGTAACTAACCCTTCACATTTCCTTGTCATCTTCATGGATCTCTAAAGTTAAAATGTAAAACTATTTTGAGTGGGGAAAGCTGGAATTATAAAAAAAAAAAAAAAGAAAGAAAGTCTTGATTTTTATTTTTTGTCCCAAAGTATGTGATATTGCTAATCGATAACCGAACATTCGTTCAAGTACTTAGTTATACTAGTACTTGTTAAAATCTTGTTACAATTTTTGCTCATGAGGCCACCAGGACAAAAAAGATTCAATTTTCATTTTCAGAATACCAGTATCATCAAATAGCCCAGTCCTGTTCCTACAAAACTATTGCAAGTTTGGCCAGAATCAAAGATGTAGATGTCAGGCTTTTTACACCTGTGCCTAAACTTGCTACAGCAAAAGTGAGTGCCTTGTAATGGCTTAGTTTATAATGAATCTTGTGAAGGGGATCATTTGTTAAAACACTACCTTGATTAACCCTTTACCACATGGCAAAATTTTAGACTTGTCCAAATTGAAAACATTTGCAGACGACAATTTCATTGTGGCTCAAATGGTGCAATTTTGCTTTTAAAAGTTAGAAAACATTGTGGGAAAAGGAGAAAATGCTGGTTACCAGCATTTTCTCCTTTTCCCACAATGTTTTCAAAAGGCCTCTTCTACAGGGTCGTGAAAACCTGGGATTGTTTGGTAAAGGGTTAACCTTTAGGCTGCTAGCATGACTCAGTGTTCTTTTGCAGACAGTGTTGATCAAGATCAGACTGCACAGAACGTGGTCTGATCTTGGATCTACATTGTCTGATACGGTGAGTTGTTTTCCAGCAACAAGGTCTTTGTAGTCACTATGTTTCGATGTATACAACTGGCTGGAAATCTTCACTCTGTGCATTTAGTAGTTAAGAGTTAATTTTCTGTAAACTCTTTTTATATGCATGTTGAACCCTTGCTATTTTGTGCTAATTATCAACTTATTTGCTTTTTTAACTATGTTATCATGCTCTCTTGCTCTGGTTCTCTCTCTCTGTCCCTCCCTCTCTCTCCTCCTCTCTCTCTGTGTCTCTGTCCCTCCCTCCCTCCCTCTCTCTCTCTCCCTCTCTCTCTCTCTCTCTCTCTCTATCTCTCTCTCTATCTCTCTCTCTCTCTCTCTCTAATTTTTGTTCATTTATTCATTCCTGCACAAAGATCAAGATAGTCTAATTTCAAAGGTTTGGTTGGAATATCTCACAAAATATTGTGCAGTGTATATCCAGGATCAGTCCCTCTCTTCTGTACAGTCTGATCTTGACCTGCACTACTTACAAGCAAATGAAATTACTGTTAACCCTTTACCACACTATTTTAAGAACCCTGAGAATGAAGAGATTTGTAAACATTGTGGAAAAAGGAGAAAATGCTGGTAACCAGCATTTTCTCCTTTTCCCACAATGTTTTCTATTTGACAAAAAACTAATTATCTGCAAATGCTTTCAATTATCATCTGGTAAAGCATTAAAGGTAAGTGAGCAGAAAAGAACTGGATTTTAATTATGTTCTCTTTTTGAAGATTGAAAATCCAATTGAAAGGGAAGAACTTTTTGATGAAGAATTGGAAGAACCAAAGGAAAAGTTATCAGAGTATGATCAGTGCAAGAAAAGTCTTCAACATTTGACTGTAGATACTTTGGTATGTACATATAGCTGTGCCACACATTAACTCCAAAACCAAAAGAAACCAAATTTACAGCAGACATTTTGAAAAGCATGCCTGTACATTATACGTCATAAACATAAAATAAGAGATCTTACATGAGTGTTTATGTATTATCATCATTATCAAACGAGTTGACTTAAATTATGTGATGTGAGCCTTTGTAAATATTCATCAATATCACTGTTCAGTGATTGATTTATTGATTGAATGTATGGTGTTTAACACAGTTTTCAACATTATTTTCAGTTAGATTGCGGTGGCCAGTGCACCTACCTACACTTTCCAGGAGTTTCTTCTACCAGTACTCTGCACAATATTCTTTCCAAGCCACTTGCTGCTTTCCCACATAACAATTTTTGAAACAATGGTCAGCGGTGAGAGAGGAATGAATCCTGTTGCAATGACTATCATCAATCCTTGGAGAGAAATTGGCCAAGCCGGAAATCATACCAGCTACCTCCTGTTCTCAAGTCCTGTACGCTACTAACTCAGCTACCATGGCTTGGCATCTCTGTTCACATATAAGCACACTTCCCTCATGAATTATTGAAAGTTTTTGTCATGTATCTGTGTGATGTAAAACACTTACATACAGGGTCAACCAAAGACGTTTATGTTCTGATTTTTTTTCTTTCAGTTGGAAGAAGAATCTGACGAATTCATTGCTGGGAATGGTTTAGCCTTCTTACAACATGTTTTAACAAAATACCCAGATGAAGTGGAATTGCACAGATATATAGCTTTTATCTTGGCCAATCTATCACAGAGAGAGGAATTTCATTCCAATATAATACATAAAGGTAAAGCATACTTGAACCATGCTCTGTGAAAAGAGGGCTTGATGCATTTGCGAACAGTATCGACCCATGTCAGCCTGCGCAGTCCGCGCAGGCTGACATGGGCCGAAACTTTTCGCTATGTTTAATTTTAAACATGTTGAAGGACCATTCTACCTCGTGATTCAGTTGGTTGTCTGACAATATGGATTTTATGGATCCATAATAAGGTGATGTCTTCCTTGGAATAATGCATCATAGAGATGCATTACGCCCCCTTTTGCCAGAGCATGGTTTACTTAGTTATAAAAGAATTAGCATGAGAGTTTGTGAGCTGTGAGAATCTGCGCTCAACTCCCATTTTTGGGGTTAGTGGTTGAGAGTTTTTAACAAATTTGTCGGTTGTTCTGTCCATCTATCTATCCATCCATCCGTCCATCCATCCATCCATCCATCCAACCATCCATCCAACCATCCATCCATCCTTCCTTCTTTCTCGCGCTTTCTTTCTTATCTGTCTCTTTAGCTTTTCTGTGTATTTGTCAGTCTCTCTAATTGTCTTATAGGGAATTCTTTTTTCAATCCCTCTTTCCTGCAGCATTTGTTGCCACTCCATTTCTCTTTTAGGGAATGTGCTTATTTGTGACATAGCTTCCGTTATTTTGATGTGTAGTCATACTAGCCAGACCTTCACCAAAGTTTGCTCTTAATGATTACCAAAAATAACGGAAACAGACTGCACCAAATACTTTACACATTAGTATGCTCTGTATCACGTTTCTCTTTTCAACTTCTTGTACTAGACAATCAAATACAGACGGTGCTGACCAAGGTCAGCCTGCATGTTTTGTGCATTCTGATCATGGTATACATAATCTTCTAAAGCATATAATGATTCCCTATGCATGCAAAATATTCAACAAAATTGTAGACTTCTTCGTATTGAAAGCAGTTGCAGATGACCCATTAGATTAGGCTAAAATGATTGGACTTGACTTAATTTGAAATGATGGAAAATATTGTTGGAAAAGCAGAAAATGCTGGTTACCAGCATTTCTCCTTTGCCCACAATGTTTTCAAAAGCCTTCATCCTTAGGGGTTGTGAAAACATGGAAATGGGTTAAAGGGTTAACTCTTTGGCCTTTACCACACAAGCAAGATACAGACTTGTCCAAGTTGAAAGCATTTGCAGACAGCATTTTAAAGGTGGTTCAAATGATAGAGTTTGTCCTTGATAGGGTGGAAAACATTGTGGGAAAAGGAGAAAATGCTGGTTATCAGCATTTTCTCCTTTTCCCACAATTTTTTAAAAAAATTCCAGGGTCGTTAAATGTCAGAGTTATGAAGTAAAGGGTTAATGATTTCTCAGGAGGCTTTTCATTTATGTACTAGGTTGGGCTTTAGTTCTCCACCAATGGATGCAAGCAGATGATATCAAGCTATTTTTCCAAGCCAATCGAGCATTGGCAAACCTAGACAGAGATTGGGAGACCGACATAAATGTCCCCGCTTTGTATGAGGAAGGAATTTATCTTAGTCATCCTATTTATAGAAGCAGGTAAACAGCTGTTCTGGTCATATTTGAAAACAAACTTAATTATAGCCAAATCTGTGTACAGCAGCCACTGAAGGGAAGTTCTAAAAATGGCTGTTGTTCACAGATTAGCTGCTGTCTACAATGTGCACTTCTTGCACTATATTGTGTTGTGAATATAATGGTTTCAATAGATAAAGGTTTGTATGCAATGAACTTTCAATCTCTTTCTATTTAAAAAAAAAAAAGACTAAAATAAAACACAGAAATAAAACATGAATTTTAAACATTTACAATCAAATATGTGCAAGCAGTCACACATGAACAGCAGTCAATTTGTGAACAAAGGGAAGTCGAGTTGTAATTATCAATTTTTTCAAAGTAAGCACTATGTGATAGATGGTTGCATGTGATAAAGGCGGCTGTTGTGTAGGTGAAATAAACAGAAAAAATTACACCAATTAAGATGACCTCTGGTTGCATTTAGCAGATTAATGCTATGCACAGGGTAATTAAAGAAGAAATATGCATGTGCGGACACTGGTTACTGTCTAAAACAAACAGTTGCATACAAGTGTGAAAGCAACAGGAATTCATCCCCGTCTCAAACAGAGTGTTGAAAAGGTATTATCTCTTTTTGGCTGAAAGAAAATATCCATTTTATTTATGTGGCAAGCTAAGGTTTAAATCTCCTCAAATTTTGTGTTGCTGCACAGAAGTATAGACTGGGTCTCGGAATGGCAGAGAAACGTTCATTGACCTGTATTATAAATGCTATACTTACACAAATCTTTGCCAAGCACAACTTTTGTCATAACCTTTTGGAATAGCTCATTTCAAGGTCACACTGCACAAAATTGTTTGGTAACAAATAGGGATGGCAACGGTTAGTAAAATTACTAACCGGTTAACCGTTCAGTCTTTCGATCGGTTAACCGAACGACCATGTATAAATCATTTTAAGATGAAGGTACCTGCCATTTGCTAGATATGTCAACATTGATAACCGGTGCGTGAGAAATGCATACCCGTGACGTTTACTATTTCTGTACTTTGGCTCAGAAGACAGCCAATCTCTCTCTCTCTCTCTCTCTCTCTCTCTCTCTCTCTCTCTCTTCTCTTCTCTCTCTCTCTGTCTCTCTCTTGGCAAAATAATCAATTTTCCACAATGTTTTCTTTAGAGGAATAGAAATTATCAGGCTATTTACAACTTCACAGAATCAACTTACTGGATCATGCAGATGTTTCTATGGTTATTGGTTGTCATACGAAGGGGCCATCGCTAAGTGAATTGGGTGTTAACCTTCTCCCAAACGACAAATTTAAATTTTAGACGCTTCCAAATTCAAAGCCTCTGCAGAAAACAATTTTATTGTTGATACAAATGATTCTTACTTCTTTGAAAAGGTAGAAAACATTGTAGGAAAAGAAGAAATTGCTGGTTATGAGCAATTTCTCCTTTTCTCACAATGTTTTCATAGATTTTCAACCTCAAGGTCGTGAAAACAAGGATAGTGTGGGAAAGGGTTAAGATAACTGATATTTGGTTGAAAACTGCTAAATACAAATGAATGTTCAGTGATGGTATATTTCAATTTTCGAGGATACTTATTGAACTGATAATGAACGAAGAGTAATTGCTGTGCGTGCTTGACCAGAGATCAATTAACATGTTAATTTCAATCCCTCTTACGCTGATTGGTCAGTCCATGCATATATTTGATTGGGAGCGGGCACTTAATGAAATAATCCAAGCTAATCAATTACGATTAACTGTACAAGCGAGTGCCTTTGATTAGAAGGGGACAACTGTTTTTGATTGTTTATAATCGGAGACTGGGGAAGAATTAGCAGATTTACAATGTTTATTGCACAGACATGTCAAACTGTTTATCACACCTTCGCCGCATCTTGGCGACATGGATGCGCGTATAATGCAGTTATGGTTGTCAGAACCAACAAAGTTAATTTTGTAGACATATTTTTTACTATTTTGGTAAAATTTTGGTAATATATATATATATATATTTTTTTTTTTCTGGTTAACCGGTTTCCGATTTCCTAACCGGTTAATCGGTCATTCGGTTGGTTAACCGGTTAACCGTTGCCATCCATAGTAACAAAACACAGAGTTGTTCTGTAAAGGGTGAATTAGGGTCTATGGCCCCTAACTCTCATATTAAAAGGTGGAAGCTGCTGAGATTGGCCGATTAGCCTTTACGAAAACGTTGATCATGCACGACATTTACTGATGAGTTAGTGAGTCTACGGCCCCTAACTCTCATTTTAAAAGACAGAGGCTGCAGAGATTGGCTGAATAGCTTTACGAAAATGTCGATGTTTACCGATGAGTTAGGGGCCGTAGACCTTAAATCTAAATTCTTGTTGAGTAACCCTCGTTACGAGGATTCTTTTGAAATCATCTATAAGTTTGGTTCAGAAGGTAGCAGTTTAGCCTATTACCAAACAACAAAACTCTGGACCTTTCTAAATCCAAAGTCTTTGCAGACAACAAATCAAAAGTGGCTCAAATGGTGGAAATTGTCTTGGAAAGGGTAGAAAATTTTGTGGGAAAAGGAGAAAATGCTGGTTACCAGCATTTTTTCCTTTTCCCACAATTTTTTCAAAAGCCTTCTTCCTCAAGCTTGTTAAAAGTTGGGATTGTGTGGTAAAGGGTTAATGCACACATATAACATGAGCCTCAATTGTCATAGCTCAGGCAACTAACCAGCCCAAATGGCTCAAGTGGTAGAGCAAAGTACTTCTTTAACGACAAGTCTCGGGCCACCTGAGGCTGTGGGTTTGAGCCCCATGGCTGGCCACCTAAACTAACTAGTATTCTTTTGGATGAGTCTTTAAACAAAGGTCCCATTTCACCATGCTATACACGGAGCACATTAAAGAACCAGGCATAACTTAAAATGGGTTTCGTCCTGAATCTTGCCTCATAACCAACAGCCTCTAGGGGGTGTCGCCCGTATAGGCAAATGGTGGCTTCAATGAACAAACAGAAAAATCTTAGCTCTGACAACTGTTTTGTCTTGTTTTAGAACTGACAATGAGAAGATAGCAGCAGATTTTGTGTTTATACATGGTCTACAGGGTGGACCTTTTAAAACATGGAGACAGAGAGACAGAGTTAGTGTTGAAGATAGGAAAAATGGCTTAAAACACACAAAATTCTGGCCTAAGGTAATTGCTGTCACTTTCTTGGATTTAGTTTAGTTTCAACGATTTTCAAATGTCTGTAAGCTGTGATCCTGTGTTTGCCATGTATTTATCGCTTTATTATTCTGTGTGTTAACTTTTATTTCAAACATCTTCTACTCATGAAACTTGATCAGAATGTTTGTCATGATGGTATCATGGGCAATTTCAATATTGGGTCATGTCTGGTTAAAAAAGTAGGTCACTGAAACAAATCTTAGAATAAACCTTGTGTGCATTTTAGCAGCCACATTTTCAGTCTGAGACTCATGAAATTTGATCAGAACGTTTGTTTTGATAATATCTTGAACAAGTTTGAAACTGGGTCATGTTGGATAAAAAAGAAGGTCACTAACAATCCTGTGTTAACATCATAATAACCAGGATGCCTTCAATTTTATCAATTCTTGATGACTTTACTCAGAAGAGCTTTTTAGGGCCAATGGCCCTCTTGTCTATTAGCTCACCTGTGGAAGAAATGCTCAAGTTGAGCTTTAACCCTTTACCACACAATCCCGACTTTCAACGACCCTGAGGAAGAAGCCTTTTGAAAACATTGTGGGAAAAGGAGAAAATGCTGGTAAACAGCATTTTCTCCGTTTCCCACAATGTTTTCTACTTTGTTAAAAACAATTGTCATCATTTGAGTCATGTTACATTTTCTCATACATACACTTTCAATATTGACAAGTCTCACGTTTCATCGTGTGGTAAAGGGTTAATGAAAGTGCTGTGTCAAAAATATGTCTGTTTTGTTAATCATCAGCTTTCACCTAATGTACATTTTAGAGGCTGAATTTTCAGTTCAAGACCCATGGATCTTTTTCTTTGATAGGGTAGAAAACATTGTGGGAAAAGGAGAAAATGCTGGTAACCAGCATTTTCTTCTTTTCCCACAATGTTTTCAAAAGCCTTCTCTATCAGGGGTGTTAAAAGTCGTCATTGTGTGGTAAAGGGTTAAATCTGTAAAAAACCTTATAGCGCTCTGGAAGCCATGTTTACCATCCAATACTTGTTGTGAGGATATCTTCAGACTTGAAAATGGCTTACCTCTGGTCAAAAACTAGGTCACCTGGTCAAGGAGAAAATGCTTTTTACCAGGATTTTCTCCATTTCCCACAATGTTATCAAAAGGTCCCTTCCTCAGGGTCGTTTTAAAAGGGCCAAGGAACAAAGATTCTGAAAACATGTGAAAACATTATGGGATAAGGAGAAAATGCCTGTGACAAGTATTTTCTCTTTCTTACAATGACTTCCAATATTTCGAGGATCAAACCCATCACTTGAAACACATTCAGGTTGTCGTCTACAAATCTTTTGAATGTGGGTGAGTCTAAAAATGTTATATTCTTTTAAAACCTTCACTGCACAATCCTGAGTTTTAATAACCCTAAGGAAGAAGCCTTTCATAAACATAGTGTGAAAAGGAGAAAATGCTGGTAACCAGCATTCTCTCCTTTTCCCACAATGTTTCCTGTCCTTTCAAAGACAAATTCAGTCATTTGAGACACATTCATTTTATGTCTGCAAATGCTTTCAATTCTGACAAGTCTAATATTTTGTCCTTTGCTGAGTTAAAGAGCTTACTAATCTTTGTGGAAATGGGTAACCAGATAGAATTATATTGTAGGACTGGCTGGTGCCTGACCTAGGTGAAAGTGTGCGAGTCATCAATGTTGGATTTAATGTAGCATCTAGCAGCTGGTCTGCACCAAGTAATGAAAATGGGAAAAAGTAAGATAATTTTGATACTGTATGTGTAGACATCTTTCTTCTTTATCTGACAGCTTTCAAAGTACAAAACGTATTTTTTTTTTTCTCTTTAAGTCTTTACCACACATCAAAATTTTAGACAGATCCAAATTGGAAGCATTTCCAAAGGACATATTAAATGTAGCAAAAGTAATGGAATTTGTCCATAAAAGAAAAGAAAACATTGTGGGAAAAGAAGAAAATGCTGGTTACCAGCATTTTCTTCTTCTTCCACAATGTTTTCAAAAGCTTTCTTTCTCAGGGTCGTTAAAACTAGGGATTGTGTGGTAAAGGGTTAAGTCTTTACCACACGAACCTATGTTTGATGACCCTGAGGAAGAAGGCCGTAAAAATATTATGGGAAAAGGAGAAAGTGCTGGTTACCAGTATTTTCTCCTTTTTTCATACTGTTTTCTACCTTTCAAATATAATTTCTTGTTCTTAAACCACATTAAATTTGTCATCTGTGAATGCTTTGGAAAAGTCCAAAATTTTGTTGTTTGGTAAAGAGATAAGGAATTGAAATGTGCAATAAAACATGAATAGTGGTCTACTAGCTCTTTACCAGATGACAAAAATTTAATTTTTACCAAATTTAAAGCATTAGCAGACAACTCAGGTTTCTTTTTCAGCATGGGTTGTGTCGTATAGGGCTAAATCATGTGGTCCTGGGAAGTTATAAAAAAAAGACAGGTTGTAAGTTGGAACCAGTGCTGATTAGAAATTCTTCTATGAGTTGATCAAGGTCATAGGGACAAAATACATTTCTGACTTGTCACTGGCCATCAAACCAACTTTGCATATGTGATTAAGCAGCCAGCCGCTTTCAAAGAGTATTTTGCATACTGCTGATAAGGAAACTGCAAATTTGCTTGAATATGTGACTGGCTGCTGTAATAAATTTAGTTATACTTCCATGTACTGTTGGATTACACTGTTTGTTGGCACGAAATGTTAATAAAGCAGATAATCTTACATAGAGTCAAGAAAGACATGCGTTTTCCTTAACCAATAGTCTTCTTAAATCACCCTTTCAAGATAGCTAAGGTACACTGCTGTATCTCTAAGACTGGAGTAATTAGAATGATAACAATCAACAATAAAGTGAACTCAACTTGACATAAATGATTCTGAGATTAAAATGCTCCTTTAAGTCTTTACTGCACCATTCTGAGTCTTAATGACCCTATGGAAAGAGACTTTTGAAAACATTTTGGGAAAAGGAGAAAATGCTGATAACCAGCATTTTCTCCTTTTCCCACAATGTTTTCTACCCTTTCAGAGATGAATCCCATCTATTGTGTCACATTTAATTTGTCTTCTCCAAGTGCTTTCAATATAAATGAGTCTAAAACTTTGCCATGTGGTAAAAATAATCATTAAGAAGATAAGAGTTAAAAACATTATATTGCTATTGCTTTACAGCCAGACACTGAAACAGCTAAGTTCAGTTCTTATAAACAAGCTGAGACTGGCAGATGTTGGAAATAGACCAGTCATCTGGGTCGGCCATTCAATGGGAGGTATGGAAATCATTTATATGAGTCATGCCCTGTGAAAAGGGGGTTTAGTACATCTGCATAAAATATTGATCAATGTCAGCCTTTGCAGTCCATGCAGGCTGACAATGGGTCGAAACCTTTTGCTACTTGTAAGTTTTTCTGCATGTCCAAGGACCATTCTAATTCATGATTTAGTTAGTAGTTAGACAAGATGGATTTTATAGATTCATATTTATATGATGACTTGCTTTGTATAATGCATCACAGAGATGCCTCCTTTTGCCAAAGCACAGCTCATTGTGTTTAACTCTTCACCAGATGATAGAATTTAGACTTACCGATCTTGAAAACAGTTTCAGACAAAGAAATAAATCCGACTCAAGTAATCAGACTTGTTCAGGGTACAGAGTATTGTAGGAAAGGGAAGAAATGATGTTCACTGGTATTTTCTCATTTTCCCACAGTGTTTTCAAAGGCTTTTTACCCAAGGGTGGATAAGACATTGAATTGTTGTACAGGTTTCATTCTTTACCATACAGTCCCATGTTTTCATGACCCTGACAAAGAGACCTTTTGAAAACGTTGTGGGGAAAGGAGATAATGCTGGTAACCAGCATTTTCTGATTTTCCCAAAATGTTTTCTACCCTGTCAAAGACTGTAAGTTTATTTGTACCACCTTCAAATTCATCGTTTGCAGATGATCTCAAATTTGGACAAGTCCAAAATTTGTTGCTTGGAAAGGGGTTAAAAAAACTGAGGAAGGTGACTTAAAAAAACAGCATCTTAAAAGGGATTGTCAGCATGAATTAAGGTTTAATTATGTGAGCACAAACGAATACATTCATCTGTTTCCAACGTATGGACCATGCTCTGTGAAAAGGGGGCTTAATGCATCTGCGAAAAGTATCGACCGGAAACTTTTCGCTAGTGGTCAATTTTCTCAATGTATAAGGACTAGTCTTCCTCGTGAATAAGTCGGTTGTTAAAAGAAGTGGCTATGATGGATCCATAATTATGTGATAGCTTGCTTGATACCATAGATCACAGAGATGCATTTAGTCCCCTTTTGCCAGAGCATGGCTCATATATTTAGTGAAGCTATCTGCTACAAGAGAGAAAAGTCTTCTCCCATAGGTGATGAATTTGCTCTTTACCAAATAGCAAACTTTAATACTAATC
Source organism: Hippopus hippopus (assembly GCA_946811185.2). Classification (NCBI taxonomy): domain Eukaryota; kingdom Metazoa; phylum Mollusca; class Bivalvia; order Cardiida; family Cardiidae; genus Hippopus; species Hippopus hippopus. The sequence goes on along the minus strand of OX328106.1, from coordinate 56,016,242 downwards.
CAAATTGAAAGCATCTGCAGATGACATTTAGATTTGACTGAAATGATACGATCGAAAACATTGTAGGAAAAACATAAATTTGACACAATTTATGTGATTTGCTTTTGAAAGGATAGAAACACTGGTAGAAGGTTTCCTGCATTTTCTCCGTTTTCCATGGCGTTCTTTATCTGGGTCGTTAGAAATGCGGATTGTTTGTTAAAGGGTTTACTAGGGATACATGACTGTTTGGTCCATTCTTATTACTAGGGTCCTTCATGGCTCAGTGATAAAGTTGTATGATTCTTACTCAGTAGGCCAAGTTCAATCCTCACTCACTGTGTGGGGTTTTTTTAGCTCACCTGAGCACAAAGTGCTCATGGGGAGCTATTGTGATCGTGCTGTGTCTGGTGTCCGTCGTCCGTCGTCAACTTTTCACCTTGTGTACGCTCTAAAGGCCACATTTTCAGTCCGATACTCATGAAACTTGGTCAGAATGTTTGTCTCAATAAAATCTCGGACGAGTTTGAAAATGGGTCATGTCGGGTCAAAAACTAGGTCACTAGGTCAAATCTTAGAAAAACCTTGTGTACGCTCTAGAGGCCACATTTTCTGTCCAATACTCCTGAAAATTGGTCAGAATGTTTGCCTTGATGATATCTTGGACGAGTTCGAGAATGGGTCATGTCGGGTCAAAAACTAGGTCAGTAGGTCAAATCTTAGAAAAACCTTGTGTATGCTCTAGAGGCCACATTTTCTGTCCAACACTCCTGAAAGTTGGTCAGAATGTTTGTCTTGATGATATCTTGGATGAGTTCGAAAATGGGTCATGTCGGGTCAAAAACTAGGTCACTAGGTCAAATCTCAGAAAAACCTTGTGTACGCTCTAGAGGCCACATTTTCAGTCCAACACTCTTGGAAGTTGGTCAGAATGTTTGTCTTGATGATATCTCGGACGAATTTGAAAATGGGTCATGTCGGGTCAAAAACTAGGTTAGTAGGTCAAATCTTAGGAAAACCTTGTGTACGCTCTGGAGGCCACATTTTCAGTCTAAAATTCTTGAAAGTTGGTCAGAATGTTTGTCTGGATGATATCTCAGATGAGTTCAAAAATAGGTTATGTGGGGTCAAAAACTAGGTCATTAGGTCAAATCTTAGAAAAACCTTGTGTACGCTCTGGAGGCCACATTTTCAGTCCAACACTCTTGGAAGTTGGTCAGTATGTTTGTCTTGATGATATCTCAAACGAGTTTGAAAATGGGTCATGTAGGGTCAAAAACTAGGTCACTAGGTCAAATCTAAGAAAAACCTTGTGTACGCTCTAGAGGCCACATTTTTAGTCCGATACTCATGAAACTTGGTCAGAATGTTTGCCTTGGTGATATCTCGGACGAGTTCGAAAACGGGTCATGTCAGGTCAAAAACTAGGTCACTAGGTTAAATCTTAGAAAAACCTTGTATACACTCTAGAGGCTACATTTTCTGTCCAATACTCCTGAAAGTTGGTCAGAATGTTTGTCTTGATGATATCTCAGACAAGTTCGAAAACGGGCCATGTGGGATCAAAAACTAGGTCACCAGGTCAAATCTTAGAAAAACTTTGTGTACGCTCTAGAGGCCACATTTTTAGTCCAATACTCATGAAAGTGGGTCAGAATGTTTGTCTTGGTGATATCTCGGACGATTTTGAAAATGGGCCATGTCAGGTCAAAAACTAGGTCACCAGGTCAAATCTTAGAAAAACCTTGTGTACGCTCTAGAGGCCACATTTTCAGTCCAATACTCTTGAAAGTTGGTCAGAATGTTTGTCTTGATGATATCTCAGACTAGTGAAAAAATGGGCCATGTCAGATCCAAAACAAGGTCACCAGGTCAGATCTTAGAAAAACCTTGTGTACACTCTAGAGGCCACATTTTCAGTCCAAAACTCTTGAAAGTGGGTAAGAATGTTTGTCTTGATGATATATCTGACAAATTTGAAAACGGTCCATGTTGGGTCAAAAACTAGGTCACTACGTCATATCTTAGAAAAACTTTGTGTATGCTCCAGAAGCCACATGTTCTGTCCAATACTCTTGAAATTTGGTCAGAATGTTTGTCTTGAGAATATCACAGACAAGTTCCAAAGTGGGCCATGTAGGGTCCAAAACTAGGTCACTAGGTCAAATCTTTTAAAATCTTGTGTACTCTCCAGAAGCCACATTTTCAGTCCAATGCTCTGTAAAGTTGGTCAGAATGTTTGTCATGATGATAGCTTGGATGAGTTTGAAAATGGGTCATGTCAGGTCAAAAACTAGGTCACCAGGTCAAATCTTAGAAAAACCTTATGTAAGAGGCCACGTTTTCAGTCCAATAATCTTGATATTCGGTCAGAATGTTTGTCTTGATAATTTCTTAGACTAGTATGAAAATGGGTCATGTTGGATAAAAAACTAGGTCACAAGGTCAACTCTCGGAAAAACCTTTTGTACTATAATTACAGTCCAGTATTCTTTAAACTTTTGTTAGAATGTTTGTCGTGATGATATCTTGCATGAGTTTGAAAATGGGTCACATGGAATAAAAACTAGGTCACCAAGTTTCATCCTTGAAAAACCGTGTGTACGCTCTAGAGGCCACATTTTCAGTCCAATAATCTTGAAATTTACTTTGAATGTTTGTCTTGATAATATCTTAGACTAGTATGAATATGGGTCATGTTGGATAAAAAAACTAGGTCACTAGGTCAAATCTCGGAAAAACCTTTTATACACCCTACAGGCCACATTTTCTCTCAAATACTCATGAAAGTTTGTCAGAATGTATGTCTGGATAATTTCTACATGTCAAGTAGGCAGCTGAGACAAGTTCTAGAAAAAGCTTGTGTGCACTCTAGAGGCCATATTTGTAAGCCCAGTACTAATGAGTGTTTGTCTTAATATCTCTGAAGAGATTGGAAATGTTTGATCAAAAGGCTCAGGTGAGCGACTTCAGGGCCATCATGGCCCTCTTGTAGTAAGAGTGTCCTTGGACAAGACACTTCAAAGCCATTACCTAGTGCTTGTGAAAACCCACACATGAATAAGAAAGCTGTTACCATGATCTTTCAGAGAGGATGTTTAAACCTTTCTCAAACAACAAATTTTAGTCTCTGCCAAATGCAGAGCACCTCCAGGGGACAAATCTGAAAGTGGCACTAATGTACTGAGGCTCTTTGACAGGGTATAAAACATTGTGGAAAAAGGAGAAAATGCTACCAGCATTTTCTCCTTTTCCCACAATGTTTTCAAAAGGCCTGTTCCTCAGGGTAGTGAAGACATGAGAATGTTTGGTATAGGGTTAAAACAGCACATAACACCATTCATTCATCCTTATTACAGGTCTGGTTATCAAAGAGATATTGTTCACAGCTGAAAGAGACCCAATGTATAAGCAGTTTAGCAAGAACACAGTGGGTGTGATATTTTGTAGTACTCCACACCGAGGGTCCATAATAGCTAGCTATGCTACACGCTTACTTCCTCTACGAGCCACACTAGCTGTAAAGGATCTAGTATATGGTATTGCAGTATAATATATATATATTATAGTTTTTACTATCAGTAAATATTCCGGCCCAAATACATACGTAACTAGCGGATAAAATAACATACACAACAGAAAAAAAATCTGTATCGAATTACTGTCAAATACTTTTTCAAATATAGTATAATGACTAAACTCGCACATAGATGAAGCATGCATTGATTTGTGATTTGTTTAGTCAAAATGCTATGCTGTAATACTCCATCCACCATTCATAAAAACCAGAGTTACTAACCTCCAAACCATAAATTGTCTCATTTTGTTTACCATGATTTTCAAATAAAATGTCAATAATTGCAAAATTTTTTGACGAAAGATGTAGGTATGTGATAAAAGGACTATCATGTTGTAATAACTTTCCAGGTGCTCATATTTGCTTCTCACTGCGTAAAAAAATTTGGACATCTGGCTGGATCTTCGGTCTCGCGCGATACCAAATTTTCTAACACTGCCTGAATTCAATGCAAGCAAGAAGAAAGTTACTGCAACATAATTATATGTATATACCAGAGTTTATTCAAACTTATTTTCATCAATTCCGTGTTTATTGCAGGAAATGAATATCTGACTGAACTCCACCAGGTTTTCACCTATTTAGTACTGAAGAATGAAATTCCATGTCTCAGTTTTGGCGAGAGCGAAACAACCTACTTGGGTTTTGGCAAGCTGTATCATAAAATTGTTGAATCAGAATCTGCAGGTGTTGCTATTTTTGTTTCATCCCTTTTACCACGAAATGCAACATATGAATTAAGATGAGCCATGCTATGGCAAAAGGGTGCATTTCCATGATGCACCATACTAAACAAGTCATCATATAATTATTGATCATTGAAATCCATTTTGTCTAAAAAGCAACTAAATCTTGAGGTACATTGGTCCTTTGACAAGCAGAAAATTGACCAAAAGCAAAAATTTTGACACAGGTCAGCTTGCGCGAACTGCGGAGGCTGACCTGTGTCAAACCTTTTGTTGATGCATTAAGTCCCCTTTTCACAGAGCATGGCTTAGATACTTTTGTCTTCGCCAAACCTGGTAGCTTTGTTGGGCCAGAAATCCAGGGGTGGTGAGTTTGAGTCCCAATTCTGTCAAACATTTTTCCAGGATTGATAATAGTCATAATGACATGATTCATTCCTTCAAAACATCTGAATATTGCAATTTACCAGTGGCTTGGGAAGGGTGTAGTGCAAATTACTTGGAAAAGAAACACTAGAAGAACATGGATGAGTGCACTGGCACTGTAATAATTATGACTAAAACAAGAGTGTTCCCAGATGGGATGCCAATGCAGGGCTGAGGTTTCTTTTCAGTGAAACTTCCAATTTGTAAAAGGGACATTACTGCACCAAAAAGGTTTTGAAAGCAACCTGCCCTTCTGGTACAGGTCCTCTTTTTGATAGTTTACAATTGGCCCAAATTTGATGTAAATGGGTGCAATAATAACAGAGATATGAAGAGATGTCAAAGTTTCCGCATGACGACATAGACATTAACTTTATACCAAACAACAAAATTTTAGAGACTATTTGCAGGTGACAAATTAAATGCAACTCAGTTGATGGGAACTGTCTTGGAAAGGGCTGAAAACATATGTGGGAAAAGGAGAAAATGCTGATAACTGGCATTTTCTCGTTTTCCAACATATGTTTTCAAAAGGATTCTTCCTGTCGGTCTTTAAAATTTGGGATTGTTAACAGTTCTATGACAATATGTCAATGATTTTTTCAAAAAACTGTCGAGCTAATGATTTTGAAAGTGACATTAACCACCATACAAACAGTTTCTACTGTTTTAATGAAAAGTTTTCAAATAAAAGAACCGGATGTGAATTGATAGTCAAAACTCATCATATGTGCCACACCCTCTATTCTGAAATTCTTTCAGATTCCTTATCAAGATATTTGTTTGTACATTACAGATCCAGGAGTGGGGGAGTTTCACGAAATTTCCTGTAGCCATATTGATACGTGTAAACCTGAAAGTAAAGACGACTTTCTCTACAGACATACACTGTCTTTCATACGCAAATGTATCCACGATTTCAAAAACAGCGATCTCTCTCAGGATGATGATGCAAAGTTACGTTTAGAAGCGTATCTGTCAGTTTTAGCTTCATTTTATTGTTAACTCTTTCAGCGCCAAATGTACATACTTGTACTTGTCCTCTTTTAACAGCTGCCGAGCCCCGGTAGCTCAGTCGGTAGCGTGCAGGACTTGAGAACAGGGGGTCATGGGTTCGATCCCTGGCTCGGCCAATTTCTTTCCGAGGATTGATGATAGTCATTGCGACAGGATTCATTCCTCTCCCACCACTGACCATTGTTTCGATGATGGTTATGTGGGAAAGCAGCCAGTGGCTTGGAAAGAATATTGTGCGGAGTGCTGGTAACAGGGACTCCAGGAAAGCATGGATAGGTGCACTGGCTGCCGCGATATAACTGAAATAATGTTGAAAACGGCGTTAAACACCATACAGTCAATCAATCAACCTCTTTTAACAGCTGAAAATACAATCCACTAAAACATAGAATGCTTGATTTAACTCTGTACCAAACTACAAAATTTTATGCTGGTCGAAATTGAAAGCATTTGCAGACGACAAATTAAATGTGACTTAAAAACTAAAATTTGGTTTTGGGAGAAGAAAACATTATGGGAAAAGGAGAAGATGCTGATCTTGATATATGCGGTTAGCAAAAAAGGTCTTCTTTTTGTCTCTGGTGCTGAAAGGGTCAACTACATTTTGTATGTAAACTCTGAAAAATTTTTTAGGAGAAATTTTGATCACCTAAACAATGGTTTAACACAAATATGCAGGCGAAAATATTGCAGCAAAAGGAGAAATTACGCATTATTAATTTTTCTTTTACACAATATTCTGAAAGTTGGTTTACTGTACGTCACAGAAAGTCATCTGCTTGAGGAAATGTGTTCTTTAATCCTTTACCACACAGTCCTGATTTGAATGAACCTGACAGCCATGGGTTTTGAAAACATTGTGGGAAAAGGAGAAAATGCTGGTAAGAGACAAATTCCTTCATTTTACCTTCACCTAAATTGTCTTCAGCATATGCTTTCAATTAAACAAGTCTGAAATTTTATCGTCTGGTAAAGAGTTAACACTAATTTATAGGTAAAGATATTGTGGTGAATTGAGCCAAAATTACTCACTGTTGGCTGTTTTCTTTTTGCCACAATATTTTCAAAGCTGGTCTACTAGAAGACAGAGTAAATCAGTAGGCGATGTGTTACTCAATTATCACATTTGGGAGTTATAAGCTGGTAACATTTACCGAGGCTCTATTGACCTCTAGAATTTTCATCTGGGTCCTTATTCACCAACCATTTCTAAGAGCATTCTTGGTCTAATTATGGATTTTGAAAGTAACACAACTTCTGATTGGCTAAACCATTTGGTTTAGCCAATCAGAAGGTGTGTTACTTTCAAATTTAGAAAATTTTTGAGAATAAGATTAAGAACGTTCTCATGAATGGTTGGTGAATACATACCCTGGACGGAGACCTGTAATCTTGGCATTTCTGCATATACTATACAGGCCGAATGCAGGTGTGTCATTAACTGTTACATATCACAAATGGTAAGAAAAATTCAACCCTTAGCAAACCAATTTTAAGTTATAGCAACCCTGGAAAAGAGGGGTTGTGAAAGCATTGTGGAAAAAGGATAAAAGGCTGGTAACCAGCATTTTTCCATTTTCACATAGTGTTTTCTGTCCTATCTTAAACAGTGTACTTGTTTTGAGCCTTATTTATATTTGTTGTCTGTGATTGATGTCAATTTGGACAAGTCTAAAATTTTGGTGTTTGGTAAAGAGTTTGTTTGTTTTTTTTCCAGTTTTAAACCGTTTTTATTTGACATTGATTTGTTATAGATTACAATATTTAATTATAGACAATACTTTTATTATTAAATTAATATTATTGTGTAAATTGAGTTTTTGCTTTTTGCTGTATATATAGTCACAGCATGTAGATTTTACGGTGCATTTTGCTTCACGGTAATTGGTATTTTTTCCGCCATGATAAACATTGACACTGTCTAGCCGCTTGTCTAGGCTCTGTTTTGAGTGTAAATGCCTTGACTCAGACTTTGCTCTTGCTAAGTCGACATTAATTTCAAAGAAACAAGTTTTGAAAGGAAAAAAAGTATGATGGAAGTGGAAACAATGCAATCGGCACCCACATGCTTAGCACCATGTACCTCGCCATTTAAAATCCTTTATTATGCACAGTTTTACATACAAACAGAGCTGATGACATATCTAAATCATCTGCTAGATCATGTGGCAATGTTTAAGTTCATGTAATAACAAAGTAGCTCCGACTATTTCAAGTTGCAGTGACTTTTTGACAATTACCAGTGAAGTCACATGATTCAATTTCAAAATGGCTGCAGGATAGTGGTGACAATCAAGGTCTGTTTTCCGAGTCCTTTTCCCACAATATTTTCAACCCATTCAAAAGCAAATATTATCATTTGAAACTCATTTAATTAATTAGAAGATACTTTCAAAAAGGACAGATCTAAAATTCTGTCATCTGAAATTTTGCCATCTCATGAAGAGTAAGACATATTTTTCTGAAGTGATGTTGGCAACATTAGTTTCAACATATATATTTTACATCAATTGAAAAACAAGTTCTTACAATTTATACATATACTAATCTCTCTTGATTCTGCTTCCTGGGAACTACATCTTCCTGGGAATGATTCGGCCAATGAAAAATCCCAAAGGTGACACCTGCTCCAGTATCTGACTCGGGACCTTGTGATTATGAGGTCGATGCTCTACCTCACAACCATGGAAACCACACAACGTTACTACATCAACGTCGTATCATGCTCTGTATGGTTGCCATACAACAAAGTAAGCAGTCTAAAATGTTGCTAGGTAAAGTTGAAAACCGTTTACAAAGCCATGGTACTCATAGTTTTACTTCTAGCACATATGTGGAGTTTTTACATGTGACCCTACTCCCCAGTACCTGTAAACAGTTATTGCACTGTTTAATAGAGCTGACCTGAACACTAGTTAACCCTTTACCACACAATCCTGACTATTAACGACCCTGAGAAAGATACTGTAGAAAGCATGGTGGGAAAAGGAGAAAATGCTGGTAACCAGCATTTTCTCCTTTTCCCACCATGTTTTCTACTTTTCCCGAAACAGATTTCAATTTTTCAGTCACTTTTATTTTGTCATCTGTGAATGTTTTCAAGTTGGACTGGTCTAACATTTTGTTGTTTGGTAAACAGTTGATCTACTGTGATTGCTTATCATCCATCCCTCTATCAGTCTGTCAACAGATAAAAACAATTTTGAAAGTAGAAACCATGAGTCAAACCAGACGCATTATTATATGCAATTTCCCAAGTTAGCTCAGCTGTTTTCTAGGAAAACGTTTTGCTTTTGTCACACCTCTGGCTTTGTCTAGGTCATTGCTGTGCAAAAACTTTGACATTTTAATATGCTTCTGTCATTACTGAAGATATTTACTTTAAACAACTATCAATGGGGGAACCCATACTACAGGGGCAGGTGGCCATCAAAATATTTTTGACACAGTTATACCCCAATTTTTAGCTCACCTGAGCACGAAGTGCTCAAGGTGAGCTTTTGTGATTGTGCAGTGTCCGGCTTCCGACTTTTGTCCTTCTTGTGTGTGGTGCAGTGGTCAACTTTTAGCTTGTGTACTCTATAGAGGCCACAAATTTAGTCAGATACTCATGAAACTTGGTCAGAATGTTTATCTTGATGATATCTTGGACAACTTCGAAATTGGACCATGTCTGGTCATAAAGTAAGTCACTGGGCTGAAATTAAGAAAAACCTTGTGTGCACTCTCTTAAAGGCCACATTTTCAGTCTGATACTCTTGAAACTTCGTCAGAATGTTTTTCTCGATGATGTCTTGGACAAGCTTGAAATTGGGTCATGTCGGGTCAAAGAGTAGGTCACTAGGCCAAATCTTAGAAACTCAACTTAACCACTGGTGTGACAGATTTGAGGCAAATTTTCTTTCCGGCAATTTTCCTTTCTCATCTGATGCATGTGAGAAAAGTAGTAAGTGGCTGAGAAAAAAAAAGTTGTAGTGTGAGAAGGCCAGGAAACACATTCGTAGATGAACTTACCGCCGTAATAAGACCTAAGGTGTGAAAAACGGGGCTAAACTCCAATATAAAATTCCAAAGTTGTTAAAATATTTGATAGCCTAGGTAAACAATATAGCGTCATCATTGCCCTCTTGTTGTGTTTTTTTCCCCCCATATTTGTATATTGTATAATGAAGTAGCCTTTCATACGAGTCTCTACTCATTATAGCGAGAAATAATTCTCTTCTAATAACTACAAATGTCAATCAAACCCCATCTTTTTTTCTGAGCTGAAGATCTGTCGATGGTTATAAGAATCTCAGGCGGTTTTTGATTAACCCTTTACCACACACTCCCGGATCAGCCTATGCAGTTACCAAAAACCTGCTTTTGGTAGATTTTGTGCATGTCCAAGGACCAGTCTACGCCAGGATTCAGTTGATTAGTTAGACAAAATGGTTTTTATGGATCCATAATTAGGTGATGACTTATTTGGTAAAATGCATCATGGAGATGTATTATACCACCTTTTACCAGAATGTCACTCTTTTTTATTGTGAATTTAGGCTTATTGCTTGAATACATGATACTGAAAGTAATGTTAGATCTACCAGGGATCAAATATACACACTATATATACAATCCCTGGATCTACAGACAATTGGTGAATGCTCTCGGTTGGAGTATTTCTCCTTTTATCACAATGTGTAACAATTTTTGTTGCTAGATGAAAAATTTTTATCCTAAACAACTTGAGTTAATCTTGAAATGACGGAGAATACTATTGTTGATTTTGCAGGCAGAGTAGATCTAGATCAGACTGCTTTATCCTGGACAAAAATTACGAGGTTTTAACCCCGTGATCCATTGTACCAAGCAAGTTGTTACATAATTATGGATCCTTAAAATCCATAAAATTTTATTTAACAATTGGCTAAATAATAGGGTTACGCGATACTTTGACACGCAAAAAATCAACCAATAGCAAAAAGTTTCGACCTGCGCAGGCTGACCTGGGTTGATACTTTTTGCAGATGCATTAAACCCCCTCTTCACAGAGCATGGCTCATAAGTAATCTAGAAAAATATGCGATCATTCTTTTTTGTTACAGAAAATCTCAATATTTTGCCTTTATCACCTCCTATTGGAAAAATTCGTGATACTACTATGCAAAAGTGTTTGGGGGAAATTGATAATGTCCTCTTACATCAATACCTCTCATTTCATTTAATTAGAAATAATGAGAGTCCATTAGATAATACTGTAAGTCCGTGACTATTTTCCTAATCTCCTGTGATTATCCGTAAAATATTAACCATTTGGGTGAAAACTCCAATTTTGGTTGCTTTCGCAGACAATGTAGACCAGCTTTAGGCTACATATACAGTGCCCCATTCAGTGCTTTGGTGCTCAGTTTTGTAATGATTGATTAATTGTGTGGTGTTAAACGCCGTTTTCAACATAATTTCAGTTACATTGCGCCGGCCAGTGCACCAATCCATGCTTTCCTGGAGTCTCTTTTTACCAGTACTCCGCACAATATTCTTTCCAATCCACTGGCTGCTATCCCACATAACCGTCATCGAAGCAATGGTCAGCGGTGGGAGAAGAATGAATCCTGTCTCAATGACTATCATCAATCCTCGGAAGGAAATTGGCCAAGCCAGGGATTGAACCCTTGACCCCCTGTTCTCAAGTCCTGCACGCTACCGACTGAGCTACCGGGGCTTGGCCCCTCCTATTGGAAATATCCGTGATAGGCCTTTGCAAAAGTGTATAGATAAAATTGATATTATTATACTGCAAAGAAATTTCTCGTGATCTGATTTGATAATATGCCCCGAACATATATATCATGTACACTGCAAAAAATCAACGTAAAAGCAGTTTCCCTTTCGGGAGCCCTGTATACATGACTACACTTTCAACACGACATCCAAAATGGCGGTGTTGATCAAGATTAACATCAAGATTATGCACCAAACTGCACGTTTTACCAAGGTTTCAGTGACGTCAGTTCCCAGTGACGTCATTTTTCATTGAATTGGGGCACTCAGAAGGGAAATTCTACTCCGTCAGCGTACTCAATTTTTGAAACTAAAAAAAAACAGGTAAATTTCGCTTTACACACGTTGGAATGGTAAAACTTTGCAGTATAATAAATTCGTTGTACGGTCAGGTGGCAGGGGACTAGTTTCCAAGTCCCCTGCCACCTGACCGTACAACTAATATTATTATACTGCAAAGAAATTTCTCGTGATCTGATTGGATAATCTGCCCTGAACATATATATCATGTACACTGGTAAAACCAACGTAAAAGCAGTTTCCCTTTCGGGAGCTCCGTATACATGACTACACTTTCAACACAACATCCAAAATGGCGGCGTCGATCAAGATTAACATCAAGATCATGCACCAAACTGCACGTTTCACCAAGGTTTCAGTGACGTCAATTCCCAGTGACGTCAGTTTTCATTGAATTGGAGCACTCAGAAGGGAAATTCTACTTCGTCAGCGTACTCAATTTTTGAAACCAAAAAACAGGTAAAATTTGCTTAATACACATTGGAATGGTAAAACTTTGCAGTATAATAAATTCGTTGTACGGTCCGGTGACAGGGGACTTGGAAACTTGTTCACGGCTGTGGTGAATCATGTCGCCACCTCGCCTTCGGCTCGGGACGACATGATTCACCACAGCCGTGAACAAGTTTCCAAGTCCCCTGCCACCGGACCCTACAACTAATATCATTATACTGCAAAGAAATTTCTCGCGATCTGATTGGATAATATGCCCCGAACATATATATCATGTACACTGGCAAAACCAACATAAAAGCAGTTTCCCTTTCGGGAGCCCCGTGTACATGACTACACCTTCAACACAGCATCCAAAATGGCAGAGTCGGTCAAGATTAACATCAAGATTATGCGCCAAAGTGCACGTTTTAGCACGTTTTACTCATAGGGGTCCGTAGTTTGACTCCTGTCACCCGTAGACTATATACTGTAAACAAGGGATTTAACTGTATGCAGTCCGTTACTCGCCCCCGGTTACAAAAAACAACGTATCTTTTCTACCCCATCAGTTATTCTCATATTTTTTTCTACAGCTGAGAGCTAAAACATTTTTCTACCAGAAAAAACACAACTGTTTGTCAGTGGCTAATGCAGTCTGGCTGATACATTCGCTCGAACTTGTAAACTGCGCCATTGACACGGGTTCGTATATCCGTTTTCAAGATATAAAATGCACTTTAGATCCAATGAAACGCAGTATCAGCGGCACCCACCCTTTAAACATGTTTAAAAATACTACTGACCTATAGTCTTTATCTTCAATAACGACGAAACGCCTCGAAATTCGTTGAATTTGTGATCCACGTTCTTATTTCAAACAGCTGCAGCCATCTTCTGTCATGTGACATTGTTTGGAACGAGAAATTTCATTGGTTGATATGTACTAACAGTCGTGAATTCAGCCAATGAAATTTCGTACAGCTGCTCACACCTTTTTTGTCACGTGACAGTACGGTGACACTGTTTGGAACGAGAAATTTCATTGGTTTATATGCGCGAACGTCAGTATCGAATGTACGAACCCGAGTCAATGGCGAAGATTTTTGAGCGAGTTTACAAGTTCGAGTGAATGTATCAGCCAGACTGCATTAGCCACTGACAAACAGTTGTGTTTTTCTGGTAGAAAAATGTTTTGGCTCTCAGCTGTAGAAAAAATTATGAGAATAACTGATGGGATAGAAAAGATACGTTGTTTTTTTGTAACCGGGGGCGAGTAACGGGCTGCATACAGTTAAATCCCTTGTTTTAGTCTATGGGTGACAGGAGTCAAACTACGGACCCCTATGGTTTTACCAAGGTTTCAGTGACGTCATTTCCCAGTGACGTCAGTTTTCATTGAATTGGGGCACTCAGAAGGGAATTCCTACTTCGTCAGCATACTCAATTTTTGAAACCAAAAAACAGGTTAAATTCGCTTAACACACGTTGGAATGGTAAAACTTTGCAGTATAATAAATTCGTTGTACGGTCAGGTGGCAGGGGACTTGGAAACTTGTTCACGGCTGTGGTGAATCATGTCCCCTGCCACCTGACCGTTACGATCAAGGTTACGAGGGAGAAGTGCAGTATACAAGAACCATAACTCTATCCCCACCATTTTTAGAGTTATTGCCCTTTGTAAATTTTAACTTTGGATTTTTGTCCGGGGCATAACTTCAAAAGTATAAAACCTAGTAACTTCAAATTTCATATACATATAGATCACATTAATGAGAAGTGCAGTGTACAAGAACCATAACTCTATTCCCACTATTTTTAGTGAAATTCCCCTTGGTAAATTTTAACTTTGGATTTTTGTCCGGGGCATAACTTCAAAAGTATAGAAGCTAGTAGCTTCAAACTTCACACACAGACAGATCACATTAAGGAGAAGTGCAGTGTACAAGAACCATAACTCTATTTCCACTATTTTTACAGTTATTGCCCTTTGGAAATTTTAACTGGATTTTTATCTGGGGCATAACTTGCAAAGTACAAAAGCTAGTAACTTGAAACTTCATATACAATTAGATCACCGTAAAGCAAAGTGCACTGAGTTATTGCCCTTCGTAAATTTTATCTTTGGATTTTTGTCTGGGACATAACTTCCAAAGTATAAAAGCTAGTGACTTTAAACTTCATATACAGATAAATCACATTAACGAGAAGTGCAGTGTACAAGAACCATAACTCTATTCCCACTAGTTTTTTTTTTTCCAATTTTTACTTTTGTACTAAACCATTCTGCATTCAGTGACAAAGAGCTGTTTTGTGACAAGGAGCTGGTGGGGGTATGATCGCGTTTAGTGATAGCTCTAGTTTTTCTCACTGATTAAGTCCGTTTCATTAAATAAATCTTTTTCGTCCCCAATTTTGAAAATATTGTGGTAAAAGGAGAAATGCTGGTTAAAAGCGATTTCTCCTATTGCCGCCATGTTGTTTACAGTATCAAAGACTGTAATCCTATCGTTGTCTGCGCATGTCATATTCTTCGAAGATTCGACCTGTCTGCTATGACGCATCACCCATCCCCGTATACCTGGGAAAAGTAGGGCTTATACCGAAGCTATTAGCCTATTACCCAAGCATGTAGGGGCTGTTTTAATAAATGGCCGGTGCATAGGTTACATGCTAGCCGATCATAGCTGAATGAATCGCACCAGGTAGCGTTTTATTGAGTAAACGTTTATTTTATTTTGAAATTCAAAGTAACGGCTGTTTTTTTGAAAAGTAGTCCGGTTCTGTACCCAGAATGCCCAAATTAGATAGATGTGTATTTGTAGAATGCCATCTAGCGGGAGATAACGGTAATCCTATTAATTGAACCACATATTGTTCATTGTTAAATGCACTTCCACTCGGTCCCGAGTTAAAACGACCCTGAGGAAGAACCTTTTGAAAACATAGTGGGAAAAGGAGAAACTGCTGGTAACCAGCATTTTCTCCTTTTCTCATGTTGTTTTCTATCACATCAAAGAAAAAATCCATCTTTTGATCAACATTTAATTATCGTCTGTAAATACTTTCAATCTGGACAAGTCAACAATTCCGTCGTGTGGTAAAGACTGCAAACGGTTGCAAAAGACTGCAAAAGGATGGCATTGAGGTGAATTCTTAGTGTATGGCCAACCCTTTTCCATTTTTTTATTTTCCAAAAAGATGTGCAGAAAACAGCTTAAGGGCCCTATAGTTGCCAAAAGTGAACAGTGTGGATGTTCAAATGCATTTAACTTAAATCATAGCTTTTAACAGAATGTAAATTATTGTGAAGATGACAATATTGTAGTACGATCTGTCCATGGAACAGTCGCTGGCAAAAAAAAAATCTAGAACTATGTTTAAAGTTGCCATATCGCTCTATCTTTTGTTTGTTTTTTACCTGATTTGAAAATTATTTTTTCTACCAGCCTCTATTACTTGGACCGACCGTACAATAGCAGATTGTCATCTTCACAACAGTTTACATACTTTTAAATTGCATTATCTAAGTTTAAAAGCATTTTACCACCCCATTGTTTACTTTTGGCAGCTATATAGCCTTTAAGCAGCACGTTTGAAAGATATCTAGTTTATTTGTGATAGAGTTAAAACGATCAAAAATCAATTAATTCTTTTTGATATTCGGCAAAGAAGATTTATGCGTTGACAATCTTAAAAAAAAAAATGTGCAAACAGAACGGGCGAGTTTGGGTGCTTTACAAAACAGATTGATTCAATCGTAAATAATTTAATATCAGTTGTTTTCATGAATATTGGCGAGTTCTGATTAGCTGAAAAAAAAATTTCATAGCTCCATGAAAAAAAAAATCACGTTATGCTGGAACTACTTTCGCTGAAAGTTACTCAGTGCGGGTCCTACACACTGCCGTGTTCATTTACTTTCGTTTTATTGGTTAATTTTCAGTATTGGGGATCTGAAAACTGCTTCCCTATTGTATTCTTTCGCCATACAAATATGAATGGAAGGGGCTTTAGAAACTCCAACGTTAGATTTAAAAATAAAGAAAATGAATGCAGTTTGAATTATTTCCGTGGGTGTATGTTGTCTGTAATATTAAATTATAAGGAATGAAGAGAATTTTTTATTTTTTCATGGAGGTATGAAAAGAAAAAAACTTAATCACACTTTTGTATGAAACCGCTAAAAAAAACCCTAATCACACTTTTGTATGAAACCACTTCGCGGTTTCATACAAAAGTGTGATTAGGTTTTTTTTTCATACCGCCATAAAAAAATAAAAATTCTCTTCATTCCTGAATGAAAATACATGTAGTATTATGAAAGATCGAACTGCGCAGAACTTGTTTTCTGATCTCAGTTTTACAGAGCCTACTAAATTGCCCGAAAGCCTTGCCAAAACCACTATTTAACCTTAACCTGTTACATAAACCAAATGAAACTTTCGAGCCAATAGTGAAAAACCCAATTATTGCAATTTCGAACGTGTTATCCTGTTAAATAAAGGAAATGAAATTTTCAAGCCCATGGTAAAAATCTAAATTTTTCTATTTGAAGGGTTTTATTTATTTATTTATTTATTTATTTTTGGATGAAAAATATCTCCATATCGAACAGGGTAGATCAAGATCAGACTGCACGTTCTGTGCAGTCTGATCTTGATCTACGCTGTCCGCAAAAGGTCATAAAGTCGCGCTTAGCAGCCTAAGGGTTTACTTTTTGTGGAAAATTTCTCCTTAACGGTCTTATCCCAGATAAGATTGCACTTTGAGACCACTTGCGACTCTGCAATGACTGGTCGAGCTCGTGAGACACTAAGCTAGAGGTCGCGCCACGCTGCAAAAAAAAAAAACGAGTGTTGCTTAATACTTGAAAGTGTGTAGAATTATCAATATAATTATATTGGGTAAGGAATAGAAAAAAAGAAGGAGTTTGTCCTCATTCAAAATCGGAAACGACAACAGCGATTGCTTGAAAGGCCGCCAAAACATGCATTTTCTATCCGTCGTAATCTGTGCAACATTGCTGCCGTCAGGGGCTACATTTGGCATGAAGATACAAGAATGATTATAATTTCATAAAACAAGGATGAATTAGTTTAAAAACCGACAGATAACTGCCTGATAAAACGAATGAAGATGTATCTTTAAATTGTTTTTCTTTTGTATCAAAATAGCTCGGCCGGATAGTTCAGTAGCTAGCATATCCGACTCTCAACCTGGTTGTGAGTGCGATACCCGGTTGAGGCGAACTTTCTTTTCTGCGATTTTGCGCCTCTCACCTCTGATGCAAGTGAGAAAAGTAGTCAGTGGCTTGGAAAGAAAATTGTGTCAGTGCTGGTGTGAGAAAGCCAGGAAACATGTGCGTAGGTGTACTGACCGCCGTGATATGACCTAAGCTGCTAAAACGGCGTTAAACTCAAATACAGTCAATTAATCAATCAGTGTATCAAGATATTCTTATGAAACAGCAACGCAAAAGTTGAGGCTTGAATGTTTCCATCAAAATATCATTTTATGTATCTATATACAGCTGAAAGGATCGACATATCTTCTTGTATGTCATAGAGAGTCTGAACTTTGGTAATAATTTCTAAATCCCTTTGTGATTTTATTACTGTCGATCGGCCATTCAAAAACCATTCATTTTCACGGTTCTCATTAGTGTGATATGATTTCTCTGAAAAAATTGGCATGGAAATATTATCCCCCAAGATACCCTCAACTCTCTCAACAAACTGTCTGGGATAAAACATGAATGATATATGAGCCATGCTATGTGAAAAGGGGTTTCGAAGGAAACTGGTTAGTTTTTTTGCCGTATATGAAAATTTTCTTGTGAAATACAGATAAGTGTCTAGATAAATTTTTCTTTGCAATTGTATTTTCTTTGCAATCGTGTAAACTTGACGGTTATATGCAATAAAAAGGTATAATTTGGGCGTTTAAAAAACGGACTGGTCGTTTAGCAATCGGAAACTCCGTCTATTTTTACATCAGATATGACGTCGTCATAATATTTGAGTATGAATCCTCGTAATCGGTGCGTGTTATTGATCATGTTACATTCCCACAAGTCTTTGTAAAACTCGGGGGGGGGGGGGAATCTAAAAATGCCTTATAAGCCTGCCTACGTAGCCACTTATGGGAATATCCTTTCTTCTTTACAGATTGCACCTTTTTTGTAATCTCATCTTGATCTGCATTGTCAAGGAGCCTAAAGGTTGGATATTCTCTAGTGTAACTAAATACCCTTGAAAAAATGTATGTGACTTGTTTTCAGCAAATAGATGGTGAAAGACGTAATTTCCTTAAACTTAGTTACAACAAGTGCTCTCTCTCTCTCTCTCTCTATCTCTCTCTCTCTCTCTCTCTCTCTCTCTCTCTCTCTCTCAGGGCCATATGAGTGAAATACATAAGAGCCATGCTCTGTGAAAAGGGGGCTTAATGCATCCGCGAAAAGTATCGACTCAGGTCAGCCTGCGCAATCTGCGCAGGCTGACCTGGGCCGAAACTTTTCGCTATTGGTCAATTTTCTGTATGTACAAGGATCAGTTTACCTCATGATTAAATCGATTATTAAAAAAAGTGGCTATTATGGATCCATAAGCATATGACGGCTTGCTTAGTACCATGGATCACGGAGATGCATTAAGCCCCCTTTTGCCAATTATTAATTATGAGCCTCGCTCTGGCAAAAAGGATTTAATACATCATCGTGGATCCATAAAATTCGACCAATCGACAAAATCATGAAAAGGTCTGGTCCTTTTACATGCAAAATATTATCCGATAGCAAAAATTATCGATTCAGGTCAGACTGCGCGGACTGCGCAGGCTGACCTGGGTCGACACCTTTTGCATATGCATTAATCCCTCTTTTCACAGAGCGTAGCTCTTAACAATGATGTATAAATTGATTGGTTTTTTTTTTAATGTAGAAAGTCGAAGTTTTTTTTCTAAAACAAGGATATCTCGGAAACTCGGATTGTAGAGATCGGAAGATCCAAAATCAAACCGCCGCACGTTCTGTACCATTCATCTACAATTCCGCAAAAGGAACTATAATTTCCCCCGGTGCCGAGAGGTTTCGTATTCAAATTCTCCTTCATCAACATTGTGACAAACGAGAGCAGGTCCTAATTAGAAGTGCAACTTACAAAAAGTCTTATCTCATCACAGTGATCTATCAACGTCTTCAATGCTGTGTCTCGCTGGGCCTTTTCCAAAATACATTCTGTAGATTCTTAAAATTGTGTTTTCAATTGCTTTCAAACAGAAACAGTTATAGTATCACTTTGCTTTAAAGACATATCTATACTCGTTTCACCCACTTTTTAACCCATTTCATCTTTATTTTACCAAACTGTAATTATTCTTGTATCTTCATGCCAAATGTTGCCCCTGACGGTTGCAAAGATTACGACCGATAGAAAATGCATTTCACTTCTGGAGACCATCAAAGAAATTACTGTTGTCACGCTTCCGGTTTTAAATCGGAGATTTCCGATAAACGTATTTATCCCTTGCACCATATAATTGGCCTGCAACACGCGAAAAGGGACATTCGGACATTTGCGTAAATTATCGTCTCGGATCAACCTGCGCAGTCCGCGCAGGCTAATCCGAAACGGAAATTTCCGTTTTTATGCAATTTTCTGTTTTGCGCAAGTCTACTGTAGCACAAAATCTAATGTAGTCGTAAAGTGCCGTCTCGGATTAACCTGCGCGCGACACTTTACGCAAATGTTGGAATGCCCCTTTTCGCGTGTTGCAAGCCATATAACGTTAATTTATCTATGTTTACACAGCTGTCTAAATTATTAACCATTCTACAGCCTATATAAAAAAATGTGGTAGAAGAACATGACCAAAACAGACCATGACCTTAAGCAAAACAGTAGCCAAACAGTAGCGAACAGACCCTGTAATCCATTGGCCTCCGCTCTATCAGTCAACATGTGAGCTCATCTTACGAACAAAGTCCGTAACAAAGAAACAAATGAACAAATGCATGGCAGGAATACAGGGACCAGGCAGGATTCGAACATAGAACGCCCGGACGAAAGGCCGATACCATAACCACTGAGCTAAAGAGAATTCTTCCTAACGCAGCTGTCAGGTATTGTATTTAAATCGGGATGAAGCCATGCATGAAGGAGTGGTCTCCCTTAACAGCCATGCATTGGGAAAAGGGGGATTGGTGCATCCCCGTGATGCAATATACCAAGCAAGTCATCACATAATTAGGGATCCATAAAATCCATTTTGTTCAACAACAGACTGAATCTAAGGGTAGAGTGGTCATTGGACATGCAGAAAATTTACAAATAGCAAAAAGTTTCGACACATTTCAGGCTGCGCAGTCCGCGCAGGTTGATAAAGGTAGATATATTTTGCAGGTCTATGCATTTAGTCCCTTTTTCACAAAGCATGGCTCGGTTACTTTAGTAGCACCACTACGCCTTAAATAGAAATAAGCCACGCTCTGGCAAAAGGGGGCTTAATGCATCTCCGTGATACATTATACCAGCCCAAGTCATCACATAATTATGGATCCATAAGAGCCACTTTTTTAAATAATCGACTTAATGATGAGGTAAACTGGTCCTTTGACAAACAGAAAATTGACAAATAGCCCTTCGCGGACTGCGCAGGCTGACCTGGGTCGATACTTTTCGCAGATGCATTAAGCCCCCTTTTTACAGAGCACGGCTCAAATACATGGGTTATGCTCTGTGGAAAGCGGGCTTAATGCATCTGCAAAAAGTATTGACCTGTATCTGTTTATACAGTCCACGCGGGCTAAAGTGGGTCAATGTAATGACTTGCTAGGTACCATGCATTACGGAGATGCATTAAGCCTCTTTTGCCATTGCAAGGCTGAAATATATGCGCCATACTCTGCGAAAATGGGGCTTGTTACCAGCATTTTCTCTTTTTTTCTCCAAAGTGTTTTCACAAGCCTTCTTCCTCGGGGTCGTTAACACTCTGGATTGTGAGTTAAAGCAGTCAGAAAAAGAAATAAATAAATGTAGACAAATAAATTACAAACTGAATAAACATTAATCAGTTTGAATAATGCCTTTTTGTCTTGTACATTTTTTCTAGCATTTATTAGAATATCATATGAAAAAATCCAGTATTGGATATTGGTAGTTTATGTATCCCAAGTGAACATCTGTTCTCGCTAAATTGTCTGTTTTAAAGATGAAAGAGTTCCATTGCATTTGTCATAATATTTTGAAGACGGATTTGGACGAAATATTCTAGGTGTATATGAGCCGTGCTCTGGCAAATGGTAGTTTAAATGCATCTGTGTGATCCATTATACCGAGCAAGTCATCACATGATTATGGATGCGTAAAATCAATTTTGTCTTACAACCGACTGAATCATGAAGTAGAATGGATCTTGGACAAGCAATAATTTGACAATGGCAAAAAGTATCGACCCAGGTCAGCCTGCGCGGACTGCGCAGGCTGACCTGAGTCGATACTTTTTGCAGATTCATTAAACCCCCTTTTCACAGAGCATGATTCACATCATTTTGAATTTAATCAATAGCCGAGTCTTGGTAGCTCTCTGATATGGTAAAGAGATGTAAGGTCAAATCCCGACTCTCCAAAAAGGGAAGAATTCATTTGGATTCATTCCTCCCATATCGCTGCAAAAGTTTTTCTGGTTACCAGCATTTTCTCCTTTTCCAAAAATGTTTTCAAAACCTCTCTTCTGCTGGGTTTTTTAAAAGTTGGGATGGTGTGGTAAATTATATTTTGTAGTATTTTACAAAAAACTTTATTTTAATCCAAAAACCTAAGTAGGCCCCTTTAAGATCACAAAACCAACACTTCAACGCCTATGCCACGCAGGCAGTCAAATCCTGGACCGACAATGCCCGAAAATTTTGAGGAAAAAATGTCAAGAAGTAGCATTACTAAGGGAAAACGTCAATTTGAATTATGTAGCATCCCGTAAATTTAGCACAATGCCCTATCAAACAAATTGTCTACTTGTATATGTCAACTCATTCGATGTCAATATGGTTCTCAGATAAGAACCAAAGCTAAAATTAGGCCATAATCTTTGAAAAGGGGGCTTAAAGTTTCGACCCAGGTCAGCATGCTGGCGCAGCCTCACTCAGGCCGAAACTATTTGCAATTCGTCATTTTTCTGCATGTCAAATGACCAGTCTTCCGCATCTTTCAGTCGGTATTAGACAAAACGCATTTTACTGATCAATAATAATGTGATGACTTGCATAGTATCATGCATCACGGAGATCCATTTTAAAAGCCCTCCTTTTGACAGAGCATGGCTCTTATATTGACGTACAGATTTATTCTATAAACCTCCCGATGGAAAATGTATTATCTAACTTTAGCCATTACAACAAAACGCTTATTTCCCAGAAGAGATTATTAAACCTTTACCAAACAGTTCATAGAAAATTTGAAGCCTTTTGAAAACAATGTGAGAAAAGGAGAAAAAAATGCCGGAAACCAGCATTTTCTCCTTTTCCCACAATGTCTTCTATCCTGTCAAAGACAACTAAAGTCATTCGAACCATATATTTTTGTCTTGAAATATTTCAATTCTTTTTAAAGTCTACAATTTTGTCATCTGTTAAAATGCTACAAAAGAGATAAGGACATTGACTCATGTAGACTCAACGGGGAAAAAAAACCACGTAACATGTATTTTTCCTTTCCCATCCGAACAGGGGGTCTCTGGTTTGAATCCCCAGCTTGGCAAATTTCTGTCCCAGGGTTGATGATAGTCACTGCGATAGGATTCATTCCTCTCCCACCGCTGTTCATTGTTTTGACGATGGTTATTTGGTAAAGTAGGTAAAGTAGCCATGGCTTGTCAAGAAGTTTGTGCGAAGTACTGGTTAACAGAAATTCCAGGAAAGCATTGATAGATACACTGGCCACTGCGATATAACTGAAATAATGTTGAAAACGGCGTTAAACATCAAACAATCAGTAATCAGTAATCAATCTTTATGTCAACTTATCCGATGTCACGATGGCCATTAGATAAGAACCAAAGCTATATATTGATGTACAGATTTATTCTATAAACGTACTGATGGATTACGTATTTTGTAGTTTTACTCATTACCACAAAGCTCTATTTTCCCGAAAGTATTGTTTAACGCTTTTCACAAACAATTCCAAGGGAAGAAGCCTTTTGAAAACTTTGTGAGAAAAGGAGAAAATGCTGGAAACCTCCAATCAAGTCATCACACAATTATGGATCCATAAAATAAATTTTGTACAGCAAACGACCGAAACATGAGGTAAAGTGGTCCTACGCCATGTAGAAAATTTATCAAAACCAACAAGTTTTGACCTAGGCTAGCCTGGGTTAGCCAACCTTGGTTGATGGTTTTTTTTTAGATGCACTAAGCACGACCCTGAGAACGATGTCTTTTGAAAACAGTGTGGTATAAGGAGAAAATGCTGGTTAACCTTTTTTCACAGAGCATGGCTCCTTAATTTAGTACGTTTACCACACAAATATGTGTCTGAATCACCCTGAGAAAAATGGCTTTGGCAAAACTTATGTGGGAAAAAAAGAAAATGCTGAAAACCAACATTTCTCCCATACTCAAACGTTTTCTACCCTCTGAACGACAAAACCTTGATTTGAACCACATTTAAGTTGTTGTCAGCAAATGCTTTCAGTTTGGACAAGTTTAGAATTGAGTGCTGTGGTCAAGGTTTAACCCTTTACCACACAATCTCGAGTTTTAACGAACCTACGGAAGAAACCTTTAGAAAACATTGTGGAAAAAGGAGAAAATGCTGGTAACCAGCATTTTCTCCTTTTCCCACAGTGTTTTATACCCTATCAAATACAAGTTTTCAACATTTTAACCTAATTTTTCCTTAATGTTTTCTCCCCGATCAAAGACAAATTTAACCATTTGGGCCGACTTCAAATTGTCGTCTGCAAATACTTTCAATTTGGACAAGTCTATGATTTTGCCTTGCAGTGAAGAGTTAATTCTTTACCAAACGACAAATTTTAGACTTGTCCAAATAAATTGCATGTGCAGACGACAAATGAAACGTGAGTGAAAAAAGTGGAATTTACCTTTGAAGGGGTGAAAATATTGTGGGACAAGGAGAAAATGCTGGTTAACCAGCATTTTCTCCTTATACCACACTGTTTTCAAAAGACATCGTTCTCAGGGTCGTTAAAATTTGTGATTGTGTGGAAGAGGGTTATAATAGATAAGGTCATGATAAATCATTAAGGATCCCAGTGTAATCCTACGTAGACTCATTACATGGCAACATATCTTACAATTAAGAATTAACCCTCTTCCAAACGATAAAATCTTAGACAGGTACTAATTGGAAGTATTTGCAGACAACAATTTAAATGCTGGACATATTTTGAACTTTTTCTATGACATGAAGCGTAGAAAACGTTGTTGGAAAAGGAGAAAATGCTGGTAACCAGCATTTTCTCCTTTTCCAACAATGTTGGAAAAGGTCCATTTCTTTGGGGTGTTAAAACTCGGGAGTATGCGGTAAAGGTTTAAATCAGCTCTATGCCCTTATAAGGTTCATTACAGACGATAGCAAAGTACGATCTGTTTCACAGAATTTATGACTAAGAAATCTTTTCATTTGTTTGTTTGTGTGATGCATAACACTGTTTTCAGCATCATTTCAGTTAGACCTCGTCGACCAGTGCACCTATCCACACTTTCCTGGAGATTCTATTACTTCTGTAATTCGAACAATATTCTTCCCACGCCATTGGCTGCTTTGCAGCATAACTATCGTCGAAAAAATGATCAGCGGTGAGAGAGGAATGAATCTTGTTGCTATGAATATCATGAATTCTGGGAAGGAAATAAGACGAGCTGGAAATTCGAACATGCAACCCCTTGGTGTCAAGCCAATGAGAAGTTTGAAATCGTCTGGCATGGTGAAGAGAAATCGAATATCTTTGCCTTATCTTGGCTATACTGATCAGAGTTACGAGCGTATGTACTTAATTCGATAGAAAATAAACTTCTTTAGATAAAAAGTAAGATGAGTCATGTTCTGGGAAAAGTGAGATTTCATGCAACTCCTCGATGTATTATTATACGTGTACCTAGCAAGTCATCACATACTCAAAGATCCATAAAATACCTTTTGGCCAACAACCGACCGATTCTTGACTGAAATGGTCCATAGATGGGCAGAAAATTTACGAATAGCAAAAGCAAAAACGTTTCGACTTAACTCAGCCTGAACGGACTGCACAGTCTGGCGTGGGTCGATACTTTTTGCAGATGCATTAAACCCTCTTTCCACAGAGCATGGCTCAAATGTATTTACCATTAGTTAATATTTTATTTTGTACGAATGTGTATGACCTTTTTTTCTGAGTGATACTGATGGTCTTTCAAAGAGGCGAATACCACAATACTCACAGCACTTTGATTTATATTTCCACCTCAATCGTTTCATTCCCTGGCTATTGAAAACGACGTTGGACGAATCTTTAACTTTTTACCAAACAACAAAAGTTTAGACTCGTCCAAATTTCAAGTATTTGCAGCCGACAAATTAACTGAGGAATGTAAGATAGGTAGAAAACATTGGAAAAAGGAGAACGTATTGATTACAAGCATTACCTTCTTTTCCAACAATGTTTTCAAAAGTCTTTCAAAGTTTCTTCACGGTCGTTAAAACATGTCATGTTTGGTAAATGGCTCATTTGACAATTTACGGGATTTCTTTTAATTTCTATCTTTCTTTCGTTCGTTAGTCGTTTTTTCCTCTAGTTATAATGTATATCGATTTCTTTAGATATTTTTCTACCATTGCATAAAAATGAAATAAAGGAATTATACCCTAAGGTTATTATCTTTTAGAGAATTCACCCGGCTTGAATGAAGGGGAATGAAGAACCATGAAAATAAAACAAACTCCTAACGAAAATGTTTCCTGCTGTCTCGATATCGTCACTTCTATCCATGTTGATCTACCAAGACTTCGATAGTATTGATCAGCCGAATTTCAAATGTATGTGTCTCAGAGTCTACCATCGTAGATTTGTTTTGAGGAGGGGAGGGGGACAGGGTGAATAAAAAATATGAACGGAACCGATCAGTGTTTAAGTTCCTCTCACCAACCATAAATCCGCATAGTTCAGCTTTAAACCATTCAGTTTGGTATCAAAAAGAAGGGACGGAGATCAGACCGCACAGATGTAACAGACTTACCTTGATCATTTCTCTCTTCACAAAGGACGAAAAAGATAGACAGGGAGAGAGAGCACGTAGACAGAGACAGAATATTTTGAAATGCTAATTTAAACCTTAACCTGCTAAATGATTTAAATTAAACTTAGATTAATAGTAAATAACCCAATATCTACTTATCGGACAGTGTAGATCCAAGATCAGACTGCACGTTATGTGCAGTCTGATCTTGATCTACACTGTCCGCAAAAGGTCTTCGAGTCGCGCTTAGCAGCCTAAGGGATTACTAGTAGAATTCAGAACGACTGAAAGATCTTTACAAATCGATTCACCACATTCAGTAACAAGTGGTTATCAGACCGACTTTGGAAGGCATGAACTCTGAAGTAGGGTCGCTTAAAATATCCTTATTCTGTGTCGACATTAAAAAGTCATTAGTTCTTACTCCACAGTATTTCAAGTTGTTAAAAGTACATTGTGCACCCACTTACCTGAGACTGATCAGGTGCGTAGCTAAGATTTTAGTAAAGATGAAGCCTGGTTTATTCTAAATTTTCTTCATTATATTTTCGGAGTAGCGGAATGCGCTGGCTTTTGACCTACTTCTTGATACTGATATAGAATGAATAGATGGTAATTTGGGATTGGTCAAAAAACGAGTGCATGTTTATTCGACGGACCTCTGCTGGCATATGTGCTTTCACATTTATGAAACCACTAAATTAACAAGCATTGCTACCGCTAATCGATACACAAGAGCCTTGATTCATTCCATAGCAAATTAATGTAATAGAGAATGGTTCTTGACATACGCTATTTGGAAATTTAGTATTTTCATAAGCGTCACCCAGTTATCCAATACTACTTTTCAACAAAATGAAAACCAGCGAGGCAAAAGAGGCAATTGCTCGTGAGGTTAATTTTTATTATTTTGCTTCATATTGAATCACAAAAGAGTTTCAATATTTATATTCCAATACCTTTTACGCCGTCTATCTTTTTTAAAGGTATTTTTTTCTTGTCTCCTCTCTCTTTCTTTCGTCGTTTTTCCTCTACCAATATGTAGCAAAATAGATGCTAATACCTTACAGAGCCAAACACAATTTTGTCATTTTTTTGTACAACGTAAATCAAGATCAAGTTGGAATTTTGCGGAAAATGTAGATCAAGATCAGACTGCACGTTCCGCGCAGGCTGACCTTGGTCAAAATTTTTGCTTTTGGTAAATTTTCTGTATGTCCAAGGACCATTCTACCTGTGTATTCAGTCGATTGTTAAACTAAATGGATTTGCTGAATCCATAATTTGGTGATGACTTGCTTGGTATAATGCACCGCAGAGATGCATTAAACCCTTTTTGCCAGAGCATGGGTCATTTCTACTATTATTTTTGTTTTCACATTTGTTACATCATTAAAAAAAAAAAACACGTGATGTTCAGCACTCTCAGTATTCAGTCGATTGTTAAACTAAATGGATTTTTAGATCCATACTTTTTTGATGAATTGCTTGATATAATGAATAACGGAGATCCATTTTGCCTGAACGTGGCACATTTATTCTTGTTTGTTTTTCTTCGTTTTTGTTACAACTGCGATCTTCAGCACTCTGAGCACTTTGATTTTGCCAGCAGTTTACAAGTTTTTTACTTTGGAATATAATATTGCTCCAAAGTGAAGCAAAGTCTGCCTCTCAGCACTTTGATTAGTGTCGAAAAGTAATAGTATAGTTGTTTACTTTGGAGTATACTGTTGCTCTAGAGTGACACAAAGTCTGCGTTTCAGCACTTTCAGCACTTTGATTTTAATCAGACGTTAGAAATTTAGATGTCTACTTTGGAATAAAACGTTGCTCCAATGTGACACAAAATCTGCTATTCAGCACTATCAGCACTTTGAATTTGTTCCCAACAATAGAACACAATCAAAGAGAAGCAGACGTATTCATAGGGATGGGATAGACAGTTCATTTTGACAAGATTGAATTGATTTCTCCTTGCAGTCAGGGACATTTTTGTGATTGCTTGGACTGAATGGTGGCCTTGATTAATGAACTGCAGATTGTCCAAAATAAAGTTCTTACCAAATATATCTAGACGTGTTTACTTCGTCCGGAAGCTTGTATGTGCGACTCAGTACGCTTTTCCGGACACTGTAGATCAAGATCAGACTGCACAGAACGTGCAGTCTGATCTTGGAACTACAATGTCCGAAAATGTGGATTTTTTTCATCGAAAAATAACTTAACCTCAACGCTTGTGGTTTTGATATTGAGCAATTTTCATTAAGTTTATGTCGTTTAACGATTAACTTTTGGTAAAAAGTACAGAGGCAGTTTGGGTTCCTTATATAGGCTGTTAAATCAATGCTTCTCTGCTTTCTCAAAATGACAATTCCAGGACATAGTTTAAGTAAACCGACATGTTCAAATCATATCGCTTTTTGTTCTTTGATAAGCAACATTTCCCGTATATCAAACCTTTACCAGACGACAAATTTTTAGCCATGTCCAAAATTAAAAGCATTTGCAAACAACAAATTAAATGTAACTTGAAACATGATATTTGTCATTCAAATGATAGATTACAATGTGGGAATTGAAGAAAATGCTGGTTACCAACTTAGTGGCATTTTCTCTTTTTCCCACAATGTTTTCAAAAGGCCTCTTCTTCAGGGTTTTTGTTAAAAGTTGGAATCGTATGGTAAAGGGTTCATTTCCCACATCAGTAGTTTATTGCACGTAATTTGTCCAAATAAGGATGTTATTTGATTTAAAGCTACAAGTTACACGAATTATTTGGCTGCTAGAACAAACTGTTTTATTATCATCATTATTATTATTATTATTATCATTATTATTATTATTTTGTGCACTGTAAACCAGGAATGTAAACTTTCAAAGTTTTGATACACATAGCTTTGTGGGAAAGGGAGAAAATGCTGGTCATGCATTTTCTCCTTTTCCAATTTCAGCAATTTCGTTTTTTTTCCTGCTAGAACTATATTTTTTAAATACCGTCAATAGCTTAAAATGAATCATTTGAGTAGCGCTCTGGCAATGGGGGGAGGGGGGGGGTTTAAACTTATCGCCGTGATGCATTGTATCACGCAAGTCATCACGTAATTATCGATATATAAAATTCATTTTGTCTAACAACCGATTCAATCATGAGGTAGAATGGTCGTTTCACATATAAAAGAAAAATTGACCAATATCAAATAGTTTGGGCTCAGGTCAGCCTGCGCGGACTGCGCAGGCTGACCTGGGTCGATACTTTTTGCAGATGCATTAAACCCCCTTTTTACTGAGTCCAACTCATATCCTTTTTTAGCGACAAGACTTTGAAAAACTAGAAATACTCGCGTAGTCCAATAGTTGTTAGAGAGGATGATAAACACTATCTACTTCGCTGTTTTATTAGAAAAAGGTTGCCACGACAATGTCACATTTGGCAGAAGAGCCGTAACTAACACAGATGACGATGGTCAGCTTGACCCCAATCCAGGGCGGTCCATCGATAATTGCGGATAAAACCAGAAATAAATCACGTGATATACCGGACTCGAGAATAATCGCCTTTCTTGTTATTTGTCCAGCTTAGTTGATTGTATATTAGATACGAAATTAATGTTTATATCTGGCTCAATGTAGAAGTGCTCTATCACCATGAATAGCAATGTGATTTTGCCATAATCAACAGTGTTTTGGCCATAAGTCGGTGCCAGGTGCATCTATTTTTTCTTAGCGATAGTTTAAAGATACATATATATGCATTTTCAGCTAGTGTTTAACCCGTTTCATCTCCTTTTTATGAAAATATTATTATTCTTGTATCTTATTGCCAAATGTTGCTCTAACGGTTGCAAGGTTGCATAGGTTAAGACCGATAGAAAATGCATCTTATTTTCTGGAGGTCATCAAAGAAATCAGCGTTGATGTTTCTGTTTTTAAATCGAAGACAAATTCCTTGAGTTTTTAATTATCCCTTACACAATATATATCTATAATTTGTATATCTTTACACAGCTGACTAAATTCCGAACCATTCTACACACTATCAAGTTTTAACAGCTTTTTTTTTTTCTTTCTGGCTTTAGTTTAAACATATTTATTCTACATCGATTGAGAAACAAGTTCTTACAACTTATACAAATCTCTCTCGATTCTGCTTCCTTGGAACTACACCAGTACTCGCGCCGAATGTGTGGGCCAATGAAAAATCCCGAAGTTGACACTCGGTTCCGGGTATCGAGCTCAGGACTTCGTGGCTTTACGGATGTATCTTTAAGCTGTTACCAACATCAAATGATAAACCCTGCAAGAGAGGACGTCAGATGGTTTTTACAGATAGATCAAGATCTGAAGGTTAAAATGGACATGTTGATTTACATTTTCCAATGCTTTATGTTGTATTTAGGACAAAACTGATCTGATCTGAAAATTCCAAAGTCTAAGGCTTCTGGCTACTGAATGAGAAAAGATTGTTTTAGATTTCTAATAGTAAAATCAAATTCCGTGAAAATTGCAGAATAAATTTGCTAACGTAATATGTTGAATTTCTTTTACCGCTATCCCGCTATATAAGTAAAACTTTTGAATCGACAGTGAAAAAAACCCAAGATTTTGCTACTTCAAAGGTATTTCACGGGGACAGATATCTTGTAATCGGACAGTGTAGATCCAAGATCAGACTGCTCGTTCTGTGCAGTCTGATCTTGATCTTCACTGTCCGAAAAAGATATTTGAATCATGCATATCGGCCTAAAGGATAATACATTTAGTAACACTCTGAACAATTGGACAATTATTTTCTCAAGAATAAAAACCACGATTCTACTGCAAAAGAATGTGTCATCCATCATTTATTTATGATATTCGACTGGCAAGCTTTACTTATTACCTTACCACTTTCATTACTTACGCCAGGGATAAAAAAGAACAAAATGGCCAAAAGGCAAGCTGGTTTCCTGCCACTTTAATTCCAGACCATTCCTCTTTCTAACCACATTGACTGGGTTATCGCGGGAGTGCCCTTGGGCAAGATATTTCAGAGCCCTAGCCTAGCACTGGTGGAACCTACAACAGATATAAATGAGTAAGCTATCTCCGTGATATGAGTACAATTATGTTGAAAACAGCGTAAGCTATCATACAATCAATCAATCACACCATAAGTACGGAAAAGCCGCTGGCGGCTTGAAAAGCCGTTTGTTGGTATAATTCCAGTAAAAGAAACAGCAGATATGTTTAGATAGCAAATGGTCGAATTAGAATTAATGAATAGAATGGTACAATACTTAAAATGTAAAACTTTACTTTTACGACTCAAAGTATTTGAAAATAAAGTCAGATTCTTTTAATTTTGTTGTTGTTTCCCCCAACTTCTCAACGGTATAAAAAAAATATGATTTCTCCGCAAATGAAGAGCCCGGCCGGGTACTTCAGTGGCTGGAGCATCTGACTAGCGACTTGGTGGTTGTGGGTTCGATACCCGGTTGAGGCAAACTAACTTTCTTTCCTCTCACCTCTGATGCAAGTGAGAAAGGTAGTCAGTGACTTTGAAAGAAAGTCGGGTCGGATACTGATGTGAGACAGCCAAGAGACACATGCGTAGGTGCACTGACCACCGCGATGTGGTCTGAGCTGGTAAAACAGCTTGCAACTCCAAAATAAACAAATTAACAAACAAAAAAGCAAACAAAGAGATATTTGGTCAGGGTTTGAAATCTAGGAGCGGACGGTGTAGATCTAAGATCAGACTGCACGATCTTGATCTACATCGTCAGTAGTAAAGGACGGGAGAATAGGGTACTACCTAGGGCATGGGTAGTACCCTATTCTCCCGTCCCTGAGTGCCGTACATCACC
Organism: Hippopus hippopus; assembly: GCA_946811185.2. Lineage (NCBI taxonomy): Eukaryota > Metazoa > Mollusca > Bivalvia > Cardiida > Cardiidae > Hippopus > Hippopus hippopus. Next base: position 55,983,977 of record OX328106.1, on the reverse strand, counting down.
CTCCCTGACAAAATGTGTCCCTAGTTTGCCCTCCCGAAAGAATTTTTTTTTTATTTTGTCCCTAGGCTCTCTTCCCTGAGAGGGATTTAGCATTCAAAATGGCGGCCGTGCGGAGGATACTCTGAGGATGTGTCCCTATTTGCTGTCCCCGAAAGATTTTTTTTATTTTGTCCCTAGGCTCTCTTCCCTGAGAGGGATTTAGCATTCAAAGTGCAGGCCTTATGACTGACAGAGTGGGTAAAAAATGGCCAGTTCACTGAGTTGGACTTAGTTTTTTTCACCCTATGGATGATTTTTTCTCTTTCTAATTGTCTGACCATTGAGTTGGACTTAGACTTTTTCTGCATCTCTATGAATGATTTCTAAATGTCTGAGCACTGAGTTGAACTTAGACTTTTTTTACCCTATGGATGATTTTTTCTTTCTAAATGTCTGACCATTGAGTTGGACTTAGTCTTTTTTTACATCTATGAATGATTTTTTCTCTTTCTAAAAGCCTGATCATTGAGTTGGACTTAGACTTTTTTCTTCCCCTGTGAATGATTTCTCTCTCTAAATGTCTGAGCACTGGGTTGGACTTAGCTTTTTTTTTATTCTATGAATGATTTTTTCTTTTCTAAATGTCTGGACATTGAGTTGGACTTAGTCTTTTTCTGCATCTAGGAATGATTCTTACTCTTTGCAGTATAACTCTCTGGAGTATAACTCTTTTGGAACGCGTCTCTTCTAAAAGAAAGATAGAACTTTTGTGGTAGATGGTTAGTCCTGAAAAGGACTGTTGGGTTAGCTCTGAAAAGAGCTGTGACAATTTGAAGAAATGACAACTTGAAGATAGAACTTTCGTCTGACAGCTTGAAGATAGAACTTTCGTCTGACATCTTGAAGATAGAACTTTCGTGGTAGATGGTTAGTCCTGAAAAGGACTGTTGGGTTAGCTCTGAAAAGAGCTGTGACAATTTGAAGAAATGACAACTTGAAGATAGAACTTTCGTCTAACAGCTTGAAGGTAGAACTTTCGTCTGACATCTTGAAGATAGAACTTTCGTGGTAGATGGTTAGTCCTGAAAAGGACTGTTGGGTTAGCTCTGAAAAGAGCTGTGACAATTTGAAGAAATGACAACTTGAAGATAGAACTTTCGTCTAGCAGCTTGAAGGTAGAACTTTCGTCTGACAATTTGAAGAAATGACAATTTGAAGAAAAGATAGAACTTACGTCTGACAATTTGAAGAAAGGTAGATCTTCCGTGGTAGATGGTTAGCCCTGAAAAGGGCTGTTGGGGTGCCCCTAAAAGGGAGCTGGTTTTGGAGGTTGTGTTTTTAAGCACAACCTCCAACCTTCCTGCAGGCTGGACAGCTACTAGCTACCCGTCTCTTTAGCCTCTTCAACTCCCGTTCATCCAGTCCAAAGTCCAAAGAGAACGAAGGCTCAGCGTCATCATCCCAGCACTCGGTCTTAGGCACGACGAACTCCTTCTTCTTCTTGTCGTCCATCTTTTTTCTGGATGATAGCTGCGCAAGCTCGCTAAAGCTCATATCTCTTAAAGCACACTCCATATTGTCTACAAGTCGAAGAGAATGAACGATGTGCGGGAAATGACACTGGGTTTTATAGGTTTTCAGACGGATTGAACTAGTTGACCCATGACGTCATTTTCTCCTATGTTTTTCCCGCGTCGGCGTTTCATACTGTTTTGGCTCCAAAAAATTAATGTTATCCAATCAGAATCAGCGTTTTATTTCTAATACTAAATGTTTTATTGTTGACCAACCCGTGGGTTTGTTACATTTTCTTGTTCTGGGGATTTTATTGTTGACCAATCCGTGGGTTTGTTACATTTTTTCTTGTTCGGGGATTTTATTGTTGGGCAATCCGTGGGTTTGTTACATTTTCTTGTTCGGGTTAGAAAAAAACTAGAGTTTAACTAACCTATGACTTTTTTTGATTATGAGTCTTCTGATAAAATGAAAAGAAAGATGAATATTTAAGATAGCTAGCCCTGAAAAGAGTTGCTTTTTTGTACAGAATGCACTTTTTTTATACCCCTCTCTTTCTTTTGATTGATTCCATTTTATCTAGCATTTGCATCAGATGTTCAATTTCATGTCTGATATATCTGAAACGTTCTCTTTCTTCTAACCAGAAGAGCAATAAGAGAAAAAAATGTTAATCCAAACATTGTACGATACTGGCTCAGGTTTTACAAAAAGTTAATGGTGAATGAGAAAAAATAATCAAGAGTTTAGTGTTTTATATGTGTAATGGATCACTTTTTTAGTTTTTTCATCCTATGAATGATTTTTTCTCTCTAAATGGAATTTGTCCCTATATCGCTGAGTTGAACTTAGATTTTTTTTACACTATGAATGATTTCTAAATGTCTGAGCACTGAGTTGAACTTAGACTTTTTTTACCCTATGGATGATTTTTTCTTTCTAAATGTCTGACCATTGAGTTGGACTTAGTCTTTTTTTACATCTATGAATGATTTTTTCTCTTTCTAAAAGCCTGATCATTGAGTTGGACTTAGACTTTTTTCTTCCCCTGTGAATGATTTCTCTCTCTAAATGTCTGAGCACTGGGTTGGACTTAGCTTTTTACATCTCTATGAATGATTTTTTCTTTTCTAAATGTCTGGACATTGAGTTGGACTTAGTCTTTTTTCTGCATCTATGAATGATTTTTTTACTCTTTGGAGTGTAACTCTCTGGAATGTGAGTCTTTGGAGTGTAACTCTTCTAAAAGAAAGAAGTTTGACAATTTGAAGAAATGACAATTTGAAGAAAGGTAGAACTTTCGTGGTAGATGGTTAGCCCTGAAAAGGGCTGTTTTGAGAAGAGCTGATTTATGAAAATGTTTATTCAGTATCAGCATCAGTCGATTCGCTGTCTGACTCACTCCTTTCAGTGGCGATTTGCGCACGGAAAAGACGGGTCACCTGCTCAGTTTTTAAAATAACATACTGAAAATACATCTCAAGCATGCCCTCAATAATGAGTTCCTTCATCCGAAGGTTATAACAGAACACCCTGTTATTAGCAAGCTCAGCCCTCTCGTATCGTCTTCTCACTCCAGCTAGGCGTTGTTTAAGTAAGACGATTTGTCTCCTTGCTCTTATTAACTTTCGCTCAGTATCCATCCAAGTGACGACTGGTGATTGTCTTGAAGCCATTGTGAAAAAATGAAATGCATGGAAAATAAATCGCTGAGATTTATAGCTTTTCAGACGGATTGAACTAGTTGACCCATGACGTCATTTTCTCCTATGTTTTTCCCGCGTCGGCGTTTCATGCTGTTTTGGCTCCAAATTAATGTTATCCAATCAGATTCACCGTTGTTTTTTCTAATACTAATTGTTTTACTGTTGACCAACCCGTGGGTTTGTTACATTTTCTTGTTCGGGGGGATTTTATTGTTGCCCAATCCATGGGTTTGTTACATTTTCTTGTTCGGGTTAGAAAAACTAGAGTTTGGCTAATCTATGACTTTTTTTGATTGTGAATCTTTTGAGTTTTTTTTGACAATTTTGAGTTTTTTTGACAAATTTGAGGAAAGATAGAACTTTCGTGGCAGATGGGTAGCCCTGAAAAGGGCTGTTTTTTTGGAGGCTGTGTTTTTTTCCACTTTTAATGGCAGCACCCGAAATTCGCTTGGCAAATGGGGCATGCTGTAATCTTCCTCCCGAACTCGATATCAACCAAAACGATATCCGGTGTTGTCTTTAATAATAGCTGAACTAATCTTTCGCCGAGATCTTTGTATGGCTGTGTTATACGTCGCAGTTGGTTTTGTTCCTCCTCTCCTACGAGATGAGTGGTTAGTTGCAATAACTGCTGTCCGGCATTTAGATACTCTTGGAGAGCCTCACGTAGTTGATGATTTACCTCTTCCATATTGATATTGCTTCCGAATATTGACACTGCTTTCGAAGTGATCGTTAGCTGAGAGTCAAAGAAATGGTGAATGTGTGAAAAATAACGCGGGCTTTATACGTTTACAGAGGATTGAAATTTTTTAAAGAGCTCGGACCTGGCAGAAAGCACATACATTTTTTCCATGCTACGTTTCATGCTGTTTTGGCTCCAAATTAATGTTATCCAATCAGATTCACCGTTTTATTTCTAATACTAAATGTTTTATTTTTTGACCAACCCGTGGGTTTGTTACATTTTCTTGTTCTGCGGATTTTATTGTTGACCAATCCGTGGGTTTGTTACATTTTTTCTTGTTCGGGGATTTTATTGTTGCCCAATCCATGGGTTTGTTACATTTTCTTGTTCGGGTTAGAAAAAACTAGAGTTTAACTAACAGTTATGAGACGTTGTATGGGAAAAAATGTAACCAGAACAAGTCTTTTGGAGGAAAAAACAGAATGAAGAACTCTATTGTTTTTTGAACTTTTATTTATTGAACTTTTATTTACTGAACAGAACTAAACATTGAAACATTTTTTTGCAATGCATCATAAAAAAATTTCTTGACAATGAAAAAAATTTTCTTGACAATGGAAAAAATCACAATGAAACATTTTTTTGCAATGCATCATAAAAAAATTTCTTGACAATGAAAAAAATTTCTTGACAATGAAAAAAATCACAAGCAAACATTTTTTTTTGCAATGCATCATAAAAAATTTCTTGACAATGAAAAACATTTTCTTAACAATGAAAAAATCGCACTGAAATATTTTTTCACAATGAATTATTCACAACGAATTAATCGCAATGAATTAATCACACTGAATTATTTTTTTCGCAATGAATTATTTACAATGAATTAATCGCAAAAAAACAGTATATAACAAATTTTTATAATGCAAATTCGCAAACACCACGAGTTACACATTTGTTTTCATATTCCGTAATGTCTTTATGCAATTGGTCATACCCAAAAAACATTGTATACTCACTGTCCATATCGTCGAAATCTCGTAGTCCTATGAATGGAGCAACATGTCTATAAGCGTCTTTTGTTGAAAGAGCTGAATTTACTACTTCTTCTGTAACATCTCTATCAAATAGAATATACCCTGACATGCTTTCCATTGTTTCTCCGTAGGAATCATGAACAGATCCTTTTTTGTAGCGTAAGTAAAAGTTAAATAGAACTGATTTCATTTTCACAACGTTAAGAAAACTTTCTTCTGTTGTTCCTATGATAAAAAATGTCCATCGGCTTGTGGATCGAAACAGTTTACTAATAACATTGTCTTTCATACAGCTATCTGCTAAATAAGTCTTGAGAACGAGATCCAACCCCGAATCGTCCACCATCATCGCAATAAAGTTGAATATAGCATACACTTTGTAGGACTTTTCTCCTTTTGCAACCCATTTAAACATTTTTTTGATCCACATTTTCACACAGAAAAATTTAATGTTAAGCTGTGTTTGTTCATCAAGCGTATGCTGTCGAACAAATTCTCCATAAATTTTTTCACGTAGTTCTATTGGTAGCGGTAACATGATTGTTATTTTTTGAACAGTTGCTAATATTTTTTCCCCGACTTACTTTGAGTGATTGGTACACAACAATGTGATATGAAATTATTATCTCAAGCTTTTATAACCATAGGGTACAGTATCAGTACCATTTACAATGACTCTCTTGGTGTATACAGAACGAAACGTTTTTGTTTGTGGTTCACTGGTAACCGTTCTATCTCTGTGTCTTTTAATTTTACAATCATACTGAATTTTGATTTCTACTGTACGATCCAAAGCACATTTCGAATATGTATCGAAATTTACCACCTGTTTTGTATTGTAATCCAGAGTAATCCCCTTTACTTTACATTTGCTTATCTCTTTTCCATCTTTTGTTTTCATTTTGTAAGCATAATTCTTAGGTCCAAGTCCTCTGAATTGAGTAATTTTACAAGCAGGCTCTTCATCAGTCCATTTTCCTAAACGGCTGTTAATAATAGGGGGATTCCATAATTCGGGGTCGTGAATGTACATACAACTATCTGTATCGAAATACAGAACTCTATCTTTTAACTTTTCAAGAACACTGTACAATTCCAACCTTGCATAAGCTGTTACGTAAGAACCTACTATCACATTGGCTGTAGCATGGGTGTCAATATGTTCCAACTTTGATTCATAGTTAACCAAGATGAATGAACAGTTCTCATCAAAGATTTCTATATGCTTTACAATGAAATTGGGATTGCTGACTAATTCAAAATATTTAGACGGATCACTGATGTATTCCGTCTGGATCATTTTTTCACGCTGAGCTAATTTTCCCCAAAGGCAGTTCAACATAATCTTAGCAAATGATCTTCTCCCAGGATTTCTTTGAATACAACTTGGATCAAGACGAACACCTTCTGCCTTCTCATATTCACAAACGAACTGATCTTTTTCTGAGTCTGATTGACAGCTATCTGGATAACCACTGGCTTCTTGCTTAATTTTCAAGAAATTGTCCACATAATGTTTAAAGAACTGATCTGACACAGAATTGAAATGCCAAATTTCATACACTTGCAATAATCGATAACCGCAGTCAAGAGCCTTGAATAATTCAAAAGTAACCCAAGTTCCGACCAAAGCCCTCTCTTCTTTACCATGTCTACAAATGTTTGAGCTTTCTTCTGCACATTTCATACAGAGGGGAAACATCATTTTGTTGTTACAGTGAACTGGGAGAACGGGGTGAAACAAATCAGTTGGAGGCAAAACTTTGCATTTGATTAATCCCTCATATTGTCGAATATTGTTCATATCAATATTCTCAGTAGCCAAAATTTCTGGCTGCCCTACAGGGTAGGATTTGTGTTTACAAACATAAGGGTATAGAGAACAGATATCGATGTACTTAATTTCCTTTTTGGTTTTTTCATCAACATCATATCCAATTTTTATTGCATTACATCTTCCCCCGGACAAACCATCCCTCGGATCGATAGGGTCCCAATGTGGATATAACTTTTCAATGTGTTTTTTGTACTCTTTATCCTTCATCTTAGCATCAAATTCGTGTTCCCAAATGTACACTACATTATATCCCATGTCTTCGATATCTGCTATACGTTCAAAAGTACGTTCGTACAATTCAGACATGGGTTTTCCATTAATAGGATTGATCTGTTTTCGATCTGTATAGCATACAGGACAACCATGATACAAATCCCCAAGAAATTCATAAACAGTGTTTGATTGATGGTGAAAACCATCTACACTATATTTCCCGATTTGAACTTCACCACCATTTTTTGCATGCTGAATATTAATACCTTTTTCCTGAGCAATGCTTTGAACCCATCGTATCGCTTTCATAGAAAAGCGACGTCTGGATGAGTCTTTACTTGAAATGATAGCTATTTGATTTTCTGGTAAATATTTGCTTCGCCACACCTTGTTACAGGCATCTGCGATGGTAATTGCCTCTAAAAATGGACAAATACCACCCTGTTCGATAAACAGCTTTCTGAATTCAGCACACCCTCGTCTGAGGATATCAACGTCTGACCTACAGTACATTTCCATCTCCTTCTGAAAATTGAATTCCTCACCATTTCGAACTTTGTCATTATACCAAACTATAAATTTTGACCTAGCCTCTTCAGACATTGAGTCGGGTTTGTAATAAGACATATCCAAGTAGGGTCCGATGTAACTCCAAAATTCATCTGTATTCGCCCAGTGAGGAAAGTAACCTTTTTTCATTTCTTGAAGGCTAAAGGTGGATGGAAATTTTGCCAAACCAAAACTCATGAAATTGAAAGAATCGATCAGACGTACACCGTTCAGTTCTAACTTCATAATATTGTTTCCATTCATGATCAATTTTGGAAGTTTTAACCCAACTTTGACAATATAGTCAAGAATGAACTGCCCGTCATAGCCTTTGAAATTATGGGCAATAGCCGTAACCCCTTTATGATGTTTTGAAAAGAGCCAGTTGCAAAATTGACTCAAAGTTTTTTCACCTTGAAAAATAACTTCCCTACCCTCTTCAAATTCACTGCATGTAGAACAATGAAAATCAAGTGATTTATCGATACATTCATCACACGCTCTGTGTGCGATACAATAATTTGGGATGTGTACACCTGTGTCTTGTTTGCATTCAAAATCAAAGAAAATAAACTGTGGTTTTTTGACTACAGAAGAACTCGTCTCGTCATCGCTGTCATGGTTCAACTTACTTTGGTAAGGCTGAATATAGCATTGATGAGAAAAGTTAACAATTCTCTTACAGATATGACATCTTTTCTTTCCATTGCAAACATGATTTTTCTTTCTGATATGATATTGTGCACCGCATTTTGAACAGAGTTTCACTAATTCACAAATGGATTTCTTTTCTTTACCTTGAACATTTCTGTGATTTTCAAAGCATTCAGCACTAAAAAATCGTCTACTGCAAACACTGCAAACATATTCTTTTGATTCTGATGGACATTTTCCTTCGCGATAACAACCTTTACAGATATTTGAACAAGCATGACTTTCCCGGTGAGAGTAACCCACATCACAGAACTCACAATAATATGCACAACTAAGAAAACCTTTGATAGATTTAATGTAGTCATAATGGTTTTGATGAAAGTACAAATGTATGATCTTACTATTGGCTTTCACTTTTGGATGTTTAAATATTTTTTCCACTTTTGAATGCTGTTGATGAACTTTAATGACATAGCCTTTTTCATACAAGATTGTTTGAATTTTTTTGTATTCATCAATTCCTACAGACTGTGTTGGTGAAACTCCAGCTTCATGTAACAATTTCTCAGCTTCAGTCTTTTGAAGGACGTAATTTGAACGACGAATACGATCCCATTTTCTATTCCATACTTCGGTGTTTTCACGTTCACTGTAGCAAATTCCCACAACAACAGCTCTTGCAAAACATAGTTGGTCATGATTGTCAATTTGAATAATAGATTTCTTCTTCTGGGCAAAAAACTTTGAATCTAATTCTGACGATCTATATTTTGGTTTTCCGCTACCACTTGGTGGTATTGTATGTGTGATGTCAAATGTCATGAATCCATCGTTCAAGACGAAATCTGTATTCGATTGTAAAACTCGTTCAATTTCATTCAGCATAGTTTCACCTTGTAACTGGTCTGCAGCTAAAAAAGGAATATGGATTCCTATTTCCAACGAAGGATGATTGATGGTAATTCTAATCATGTCCGTAGGGTTAGCATTTAACTTTCGAATGATTTCACGGGTAACATCGTCAAATAATCCAAGGAGTCTCTGAGGTGTTAATTCTTCAAATTTCTTAAAACTCAGCATCAGCACATGTGATTCTGTTTTAAATTTTCTTGACTTCTTATTACCCTTTTCTGTTAAATCATATAGACTTTTCATGTCTAAGTTAGAGTTGGTACTTTCATCGTCGCTATCATTTTCTTCTTTCAACGGTTTAGTTTTTTTCTTTTTTATTGGTGGAAACACCTCATCGTCACTTTCTTCTTTCAAAGGTCTAGTTTTTTTCTTTTTTGTTGGTGGAAACACCTCATCGTCACTTTCACTGTCTGAATAGGTTATTATTCTTTTTCTTTTACCCATTGTTTTAGCTCTGAGTGAAAAGACAATAATGCAGAAGTGAGAAAAAAACTAGCAATTTATATACCCTCTCCGTTGTAACAGTGTATAAATAAGCCGTTAGTTGTGAAAATCTATTCATACTCCTACTCGACCTCAGTCAGTACAGCTGATAAAAAAATATGAGTGAGTTAAAGCTGCAAAATACATCACCACTTAGAAAGAGGGTGTATCTGTATGTTAATCCATACACCCACGATTATGAGATCAGCAATATACCATCAAAGTATAATGTTAAACATATCGGAAACTATGTGGGATCATTTTTATCCCAGCAACATTTAGAAGAAAAAGATGTTTACCGTACTACCAGCTACAGAGTTTTGGATCAAGCGATGATTGACAAACGATATGGTGCGAATGGTGTTAGAACAAATATTTGTTTCACATGCAACGAAGCAGGACATTGGGCCAAAGAATGTGCAGAAAAAGAAAATCAGCTAGGAACAATTGTTTTTGTCTACGCGAATCCACACACTCACGACATTGAGATTTTACCATCGTTTTACAACGTTGATGGTCTCAAAGATATAAAATTCGTCGGCACACTAAATTCATTCTGCAGTGAAAATACATGGAAAAAAAGTTCACCACAAGCTACAGTCTCATCGGATGAAACTCAGACCGTAGACATGCAGAGCGACACAGCGGCTAACAGCGATTCAGAAATCTGCAAAATAACAGAACAGACAGAGAAAAAAATATCTACAAACGATAATCTAAGAAAACAACAAACTTTGGATCTAAAAAACGAATTTTCTGCAGAACCGGGTTGTTCGTACGGAAAGGAAAAACAGCAAAACATCGAAAAGAAGAAAAAACGAGTAACAAAGAACTATTTCTTTTACAAATCAACAAAACATGAGGACAAAATCTGTCCAGATGTGGAATTAAAAACCAACGATAGGAAAAGAAAACGTAAAACCAAATGTGAATCTGACATCTCAAAGAAAAAGAAAAAACATACTGAGTGAAAAAAAGATTTCAATACAATAATGAATATAAACAAAAAAAGACTGACTTGATTTTTTTCATTCATTTTTTGTCTTTTACAGTTCATTCATTTTTTTGTCTTTACAGTTCATGATTTGATTTTTTCATTGTACATAAGTTCTTTTTGAAATAAAAAATATAAAAATAATTACTTCTTACTTTTGACTTTTTTCTAGTTATGACTGTAAGTCTTTTTTACTTTTGACAATTTGAGAAGAAAGATCTTTCGTGCTAAATGGTTAGCCCTGAAAAGGGCTTTTTTTGAAGGATCTCACATTGACATCCAGCTCTACGATTCTTCCGCCCGTTCCACTGGGATGATTTCACATCCACAGTGTTCGCAGCAAATCGTCGAACCTTCATCATCATCATAAAATCCTTCATCTGTATCTGGACAGTTATGCTTCTGCCCAAGATACTCGAGTATGGAAAAACATTTCCCACACTCTATCAGACATCTGTTTGCACAGTGAGGACATACAAGAATTCGAACCATTCTGGAACAAATATGATTTTATGTAAAATATCGCTGGGCTTTATAGCTTTACAGGAGGATTGAACTAGATGACTCATGACGTCATTTTCTCCTATGTTTTTCCCGCGTCAGCGTTTTCATTAACATTGTGCAATCAAATCGACGGTTATATTGGTGTTTTTTTACCACTCCTAATTCGGTGTCACACAGTACAATACCGGTGTTTTCAGCCAGGTCCGCCCTCTTTAAAAATTTCAATCCTCTGTAAACGTATAAAGCTCGGTGTTATTTTCATACATTCACCATTTCTTTGATTCTCAGCTAACGATCACTTCGGAAGCAGTATCAATATTCAGAGTCAGTTTCAATATGAAGCACAACTTAGATGAAATCAACTTGAGCGATTTTCCATCAGTGGAAAACAATGGAGACGTTCTTTCATCAGTTATGAATTCGACAATTATCAATCCACCACCGGAGTTAAATTCGACAACCATCATTCCAGCGATAGTGTTTGACAACATTTATGAAGAGGTAAAGCAGCTAAATTTGAAACAAGATAGCATGATGATCCGAATCATAGATCAGTTGGAGACTTTAAACAGACATTTGGAGGAAATTAAAACTTTAACCGCAAGTACAGATCAGCTCAGTAGAAATATCGAGGTACTACGTCAACAGGATCAGTGCATTTCAACAACGCCTGTGAAGATTCCTGTGGAGTTCGAGTTTGATAAATCCAATCTTCACAACTTAGTGGACTCTATCGTAAGTGTTGTGAAGAAAAATCAACCAAAGAAAAAACAACCAGAGGAAAAACAACCAAGAAAAACAACAAAGCGGAAATCTGAGGAAGATGGTAACCATCTCCACAAGAAGCAGCGAGTTGATCAAAAACCAACTATACCAATATTGACAGGGCAGGGTAAATACGGGAAAAACATTGACAATCACGTTGATTTCAAGATCCCGAAAAAACCAAAGACTGAACGAAAACAACCAAGAAAAAACAACAAAACGGTAGGAATATGAAACTTGTGGTGTTTGCGAATTTAATTGCATAATAAAAATTTGTTATATACTGTTTTTTTGCGATTAATTCATTGTAAATAATTCATTGCGAAAAAAATAATTCAGTGTGATTAATTCATTGCGATTAATTCGTTGTGAATAATTCATTGTGAAAAAATATTTCAGTGCGATTTTTTCATTGTTAAGAAAATGTTTTTCATTGTCAAGAAATTTTTTATGATGCATTGCAAAAAAAAATGTTTGCTTGTGATTTTTTTCATTGTCAAGAAATTTTTTTCATTGTCAAGAAATTTTTTTATGATGCATTGCAAAAAAATGTTTCATTGTGATTTTTTCCATTGTCAAGAAAATTTTTTTCATTGTCAAGAAATTTTTTTATGATGCATTGCAAAAAAATGTTTCAATGTTTAGTTCTGTTCAGTAAATAAAAGTTCAATAAATAAAAGTTCAAAAAACAATAGAGTTCTTCATTCTGTTTTTTCCTCCAAAAGACTTGTTCTGGTTACATTTTTTCCTATACAACGTCTCATAACTGTTAGTTAAACTCTAGTTTTTTCTAACCCGAACAAGAAAATGTAACAAACCCATGGATTGGGCAACAATAAAATCCCCGAACAAGAAAAAATGTAACAAACCCACGGATTGGTCAACAATAAAATCCGCAGAACAAGAAAATGTAACAAACCCACGGGTTGGTCAAAAAATAAAACATTTAGTATTAGAAATAAAACGGTGAATCTGATTGGATAACATTAATTTGGAGCCAAAACAGCATGAAACGTAGCATGGAAAAAATGTATGTGCTTTCTGCCAGGTCCGAGCTCTTTAAAAAATTTCAATCCTCTGTAAACGTATAAAGCCCGCGTTATTTTTCACACATTCACCATTTCTTTGACTCTCAGCTAACGATCACTTCGAAAGCAGTGTCAATATTCGGAAGCAATATCAATATGGAAGAGGTAAATCATCAACTACGTGAGGCTCTCCAAGAGTATCTAAATGCCGGACAGCAGTTATTGCAACTAACCACTCATCTCGTAGGAGAGGAGGAACAAAACCAACTGCGACGTATAACACAGCCATACAAAGATCTCGGCGAAAGGTTAGTTCAGCTATTATTAAAGACAACACCGGATATCGTTTTGGTTGATATCGAGTTCGGGAGGAAGATTACAGCATGCCCCATTTGCCAAGCGAATTTCGGGTGCTGCCATTAAAAGTGGAAAAAAACACAGCCTCCAAAAAAACAGCCCTTTTCAGGGCTACCCATCTGCCACGAAAGTTCTATCTTTCCTCAAATTTGTCAAAAAAACTCAAAATTGTCAAAAAAAACTCAAAAGATTCACAATCAAAAAAAGTCATAGATTAGCCAAACTCTAGTTTTTCTAACCCGAACAAGAAAATGTAACAAACCCACGGATTGCCCAACAATAAAATCCCCGAACAAGAAAAAATGTAACAAACCCACGGATTGGTCAACAATAAAATCCCCAGAACAAGAAAATGTAACAAACCCACGGGTTGGTCAACAATAAAACATTTAGTATTAGAAATAAAACGCTGATTCTGATTGGATAACATTAATTTTTTGGAGCCAAAACAGTATGAAACGCCGACGCGGGAAAAACATAGGAGAAAATGACGTCATGGGTCAACTAGTTCAATCCGTCTGAAAACCTATAAAACCCAGTGTCATTTCCCGCACATCGTTCATTCTCTTCGACTTGTAGACAATATGGAGTGTGCTTTAAGAGATATGAGCTTTAGCGAGCTTGCGCAGCTATCATCCAGAAAAAAGATGGACGACAAGAAGAAGAAGGAGTTCGTCGTGCCTAAGACCGAGTGCTGGGATGATGACGCTGAGCCTTCGTTCTCTTTGGACTTTGGACTGGATGAACGGGAGTTGAAGAGGCTAAAGAGACGGGTAGCAAGTAGCTGTCCAGCCTGCAGGAAGGTTGGAGGTTGTGCTTAAAAACACAACCTCCAAAACCAGGTCCCTTTTAGGGGCACCCCAACAGCCCTTTTCAGGGCTAACCATCTACCACGGAAGATCTACCTTTCTTCAAATTGTCAGACGTAAGTTCTATCTTTTCTTCAAATTGTCATTTCTTCAAATTGTCAGACGAAAGTTCTACCTTCAAGCTGCTAGACGAAAGTTCTATCTTCAAGTTGTCATTTCTTCAAATTGTCACAGCTCTTTTCAGAGCTAACCCAACAGTCCTTTTCAGGACTAACCATCTACCACGAAAGTTCTATCTTCAAGATGTCAGACGAAAGTTCTACCTTCAAGCTGTTAGACGAAAGTTCTATCTTCAAGTTGTCATTTCTTCAAATTGTCACAGCTCTTTTCAGAGCTAACCCAACAGTCCTTTTCAGGACTAACCATCTACCACGAAAGTTCTATCTTCAAGATGTCAGACGAAAGTTCTATCTTCAAGCTGTCAGACGAAAGTTCTATCTTCAAGTTGTCATTTCTTCAAATTGTCACAGCTCTTTTCAGAGCTAACCCAACAGTCCTTTTCAGGACTAACCATCTACCACAAAAGTTCTATCTTTCTTTTAGAAGAGACGCGTTCCAAAAGAGTTATACTCCAGAGAGTTATACTGCAAAGAGTAAGAATCATTCCTAGATGCAGAAAAAGACTAAGTCCAACTCAATGTCCAGACATTTAGAAAAGAAAAAATCATTCATAGAATAAAAAAAAAGCTAAGTCCAACCCAGTGCTCAGACATTTAGAGAGAGAAATCATTCACAGGGGAAGAAAAAAGTCTAAGTCCAACTCAATGATCAGGCTTTTAGAAAGAGAAAAAATCATTCATAGATGTAAAAAAAGACTAAGTCCAACTCAATGGTCAGACATTTAGAAAGAAAAAATCATCCATAGGGTAAAAAAAGTCTAAGTTCAACTCAGTGCTCAGACATTTAGAAATCATTCATAGAGATGCAGAAAAAGTCTAAGTCCAACTCAATGGTCAGACAATTAGAAAGAGAAAAAATCATCCATAGGGTGAAAAAAACTAAGTCCAACTCAGTGAACTGGCCATTTTTTACCCACTCTGTCAGTCATAAGGCCTGCACTTTGAATGCTAAATCCCTCTCAGGGAAGAGAGCCTAGGGACAAAATAAAAAAAATCTTTCGGGGACAGCAAATAGGGACACATCCCCAGAGTATCCTCCGCACGGCCGCCATTTTGAATGCTAAATCCCTCTCAGGGAAGAGAGCCTAGGGACAAAATAAAAAAAAAATTCTTTCGGGAGGGCAAACTAGGGACACATTTTGTCAGGGAGGGTGATGTACGGCACTCAGGGACGGGAGAATAGGGTACTACCCATGCCCTAGGTAGTACCCTATTCTCCCGTCCTTTACTACTATCGTCCGCTAAAGCTGCTCTGGTCAGTCAAAAGTCATTACAACAAAAAGTAGAGGACAGAACAACAAGACCGCAGGACCACTTTTATATGATAAAGATGAATTAGCTTTCCCCTTGCATTAGTTATTATATGGTTTCCGGTGGATTATTGTTTCCTTGATTTATTTGGCGCAGAACTACAGGGGTCCAACCATCGTAAAACGTAATCAGACTTATTGTATTATGTACTAGGATTCAGAAGTTTTATGTGGGGCACGATGTCAAGCCCTGGTTTTTCCGAGAACAATTGTATGTAACACAAGAACTGTCATTTCACTTGGAATTGTCCGAGCTTTTTGCCTTGAATTACAAGCGGAGCTAACCGACCGACTGAAAAAGAATCAAAGGACTCAAAGTCCTGAATGTGTCACACCACTGGTTTTTTGCCACATTGCAAATAGAGTTAAAATGACCATCTTTGCAGCTTCACATATAGCCTAATGGCAAACCTATGGCTTCTCCGTCTGTTACACTCAAAATTACATCCGTAGGTCTGCAAAAAAGAAATGCAAAAAACCCGCAATATATCAACTTATAGTGTTTTACGCTAAATCTCAACCATCACAGGCATCCTTGAATTTGTTCTCTCAGGCCAACCTGTTTACGGCCATGACCCCAAATCTTTGTTCCTCCACTGACACAAAAGAATCATCTAAATATACAATAAAAACACGTCTAAGTGGTCCCCCACTAACCAAATTTATAGTAAATCTAAATTACATACCTTGAAGCTCTCTCAGCTCCATGCAACAGAGCAACAGAAGTGCTACTGCAAAATTTCAAATGGGACTACTTTTGATACTACGACACGGAAGCAACACCTGAAAAGAGGATTTGTGGGGCAACGATGAAAAAACATTTTTTCGTCAAATGTAATTCTTGCTTATGAGATAACTAGGAGCACCAAGCAGAGGAAGGGAGTATTAGAGTTGGTCAGCCAAGCAGGCTAACGTAGACTTGATTACATATAAGTAGTCCATTGATCCAGTGGACTGACAAGCAAAAAACCAGCCTGTTGCGCCTTTCTCATAGTATCAGATTTAGGACTTTTTTGCACGCTTATATAGATTAGCTTTTCACTGTCAGAAGGTGGTTAAGTGCATCTGCAAAAAAGCATTGACCCATGTCGCAGTATGCGCAGGCTGACCTGGGTCGAAACTTTCTGCTATTTGTCCATTTTCTATAATTCAAAAGACCGGTCTACCACACAAGTCAGTCGATTGTTATGTGGATTTTACCGAACTTGCTTTAGCCGTTACCGTATACATGTATATATGAACCATGCTAGCGCAAAAGGCGGTTTAATACATCTCCGTAATGCATGATTCCAAGCAAGTCATCAGATGACTTGCTTGGAATCATGCATTACGGAGATGTATTAAACCGCCTTATGCGCTAGCATGGTTCATATATACATGTATACGGTAACGACTAAAGCAAGTTCGGTAGTATCGAAACAGCATCCTCGGAACCCAGGTTTGAAGCATTATGTTACTCTCCATGCATCACCCCTGGGAAAACTGACTAGCAAATCGTCATTTCTTATGAATATTCACATAGTCGGGAAGTACCATAATAGCCAATCGAAAGATCGATAACATAATGATATTCTCTTGTAGAGAGGATAATTTCATTTCTTCCTGTTACTAAAAATAACCATGGAAAAAACCCGAGGTTGTCAACAAATATGGCGGCCGTCGGCGTACTTGTCTCCTGTGAGATATGCCATTCTGCAATACAGGGACGACACTATCGATCTTTGTGAACGATTTTGACTGACAATCTTTTGGTGTTACGCTGTAAATCTCTTTTAAACGCTTACCGATTGTGGTGTTGATGGGCGCCGCCATATTTAAAGTATCGCTTAGCTTGATTTGCAACGAATGATGTGATTGGATATCGACAAGTAAAAAAAAGAAATGACGTAGTATTTGTGATAAAAAAAGTTTAAATTTTCTCAAAGAAGAACTGAGATCACCGATCAAAATTCTTCTTGATTAATTTATGAGAACGAGGAAACGTCAGCGAAATAACCCAGGGGCGATTACAGAATGAATCGAAACTGGGTCACCGAGGATGTGAAATAGCAGTATTAGCAAAATCTGGCAGCAGAATGTGTAAAAGCAGGCGTATGCCGAATATTTGGTTCCGCTCAGAACGATCACGGTAAGAAGATTTAAGCCTAGCGCTTGAAAGCCCAAAATAGCAGCCAAAAGTAAACAATGTGGGCTTTAAAATACACTTCAATTCATATACTATTTAAAAGTGCGGAAATTACAGTGAAGGTGACAATCTGTTATTGTATGGTCGGTCAAACTGTTAGTCGCTAGTTGAAAAATTTATTTAAATAGTAGGTAAAAAGTTGCCAGGTCGCTCTATTTTTACTTTTTACTTGATTCTAAAATTCATTTTACTGCCATTGTACCAACACTTGAACCGACTGTACAATAATAGATTGTCATCTTCATAATAATTTCCATACTTTTAAATGGAACAATTTAAATTCAAGACCGTACAATAATAGATTGTCATCTTCATAATAATTTCCATACTTTTAAATGGAACGATTTACATTCAAGACCATTTTAACACCCGCTTTGTTTGCTTTTGGCCGCTTTTGGGGCTTTAAGAACTAAGATTACATAAAAATTTTAAAACAGACTGATCCTGGATTCACCATGTCCGAAAAAGTACCCACTGTGCCACGCACTTTAAACTTTTATTAGATGACAATGTCTAAGACTCGTCCACATTGAGAGAGTTTGAGCCATCACATAATTATTGAACCAGGCAGATCGGAGTCGATACTTTTTACAGATGCATTAAACCCGCTTTTTACAGAGCAGTGCACTTTTCATTTTTCAGACAACAGATTAAGTTTGAAATAACCAGAAACATATCTGAGAAAAAGAAAACATTGTGGGAAAAGGAGAAAATGCTGGTTATCAGCATTTATCCTATCTGGCAATGTTTTCTAAAGCTTTCTATATTAGGGACGAGAAACACGGGTTTGTTTAGTAAAGGGTTGGAGAGACAAATCATGAGATGATAGTATAATGGACATGTCGTTTCAGGTCACGATGTTGTTGTTGATACTTTCATTTTAGAATTGTATAACAGAAAAGATACGACCATGGGGAAATGGAATTGGTTTAAGTTTTAACCTCGGAATGGTATTAATGAATTTTGTCTGACTGTTAGCTATTTGCGGCGGACCCTGTAGACTCACTATCAGACTGCGCCAAACATACTGTCTGATCTTGATTCAACAAAGCTCTTTACCTTGTTAGATACATATTCTCTTACCAGAAAGATGTTAAAATGACTTGTATTTTGTACTATTTAAATATGTTTATACTGTGTACATGACTGTCTAAAAAGTTCATACTATTAACCTAGCTCTCTTTAGTAAATAGCCCTGGATTTTTTCTAAATTATTTTACAAAAAGATTTACTTAAAAAAGAGGAACATATTTATTTGCCGCCACCTTACAACATGGACAACAAAGAATCTTCGTAGACATATCATTTTGTAGGTTATGAAAAAGAATAACTGTTTGAAGGCAAAAGAAGTCCTCTCTTTGTATTTGAATTTCATGAAAAATCCTGTCACATGCAATCGCTTCTCGACTATAAATGTTTTAGAAAGGCTTCTATTGCAGGGTTGTGATCTAATATATAATGATACAGCCTAAACAATCAGTGCTTCAAAATTCCACTGGATCATAGTACTCTCTCTCTCTCTCTCTCTCTCTCTCTCTCTCTCTCTCTCTCTCTCTCTCTCTCTCTCTCTCTCTCTCTCTCTCTCTCTCTCTCTCTCTCTGTCTCTATATATATGTGTATGTGTGTGTGTGTGTGTGTGTGTGTGTGTGTGTGTGTGTGTGTGTGTGTGTGTGTGTGTGTGTGTGTGTATATATATATATATATATATATATATATATATATATATATATATATATATATATATAACACAAAAGAGAAATGACACTACAAATAGTATTTTCAACGTGCCAACCGGTTTCGCTTACGCTCATCAGGGCAACGCTTTAATGAAACATCGTAACTAACGTCATTTTGACGTCATAGAACAATGGTTAAATACAGTTTAATTTTGGACGAAAAATGTTTATGAAATATTTTTCCTTTGTTACTCTAGCTGAAACGTCGGGTGATTTGCATTTAAAAAATGGAAAAATTGAAAATTTTGGATCTGTTTTACAACAGCTATCTAAATGATAACTCAATGGTATTTGTCTTGTTGAAGGGTCCCTAATCTGTTGATTATGTATTGTAATTCTATTCCTAAGTTTATCTCCTGTTTGACCAATATAAAACTCTTGGCAGCCATTGCATACTAAAAGATACAAACAGTTGGAAACTTTACAGTCCATATCTTCTTTGACAGTAAATGTTTTATCCTTGATTTTGAATTCATTTCCTTCGATAATATGTTTACAGAGACCACAGCGGGACTCATTACATTTTTTCACGGAAGATTTTGAAGTTGTGTCTTTGAATTCTGATATAATCAAAATTCGTTTTAGATTTGGAAGTTGTCTCTTACATTTAATTAATTTGGTGTTTCTTAGTATTTGTGACATTGTTTGATCATTCTCCAAAATTTCAAAATTATTCTTAATAATTCCAAATAACTCTCTGTTTTTAGGATTAAATGTCGAAATATATGTCATGATATTGTCATCATTTTTAACCTTTACCTGTAAAAGAGTACGTCTTGGAATATTAAGAGCTTTACTTATTCCTGCTAAGATTACTGCTTTAGGGTATTTTCTTTCAATTAACATGTTTTCAAGTTCACGTAATCTTAACTGTAGAATTTTTCTGTCAGATACTATTGTGCAGATCCTTCGAGCTAGGGAGAACGGAATATTGGTCTTGTTATGTTTTGGGTGGCATGACCTAAAATTCAAATATTGCTTAGAATCTGTAATTTTGAAATAAATATCAGTGACAATTGTACAACCATTTTTTATCACTAACACGTCAAGAAAAGGCATTTTGTATAAGTTCATATCCATCTTAAATTTTATATCTTTATGTAATGAGTTAAGTATGTCATTAAAAACTGATAAATCATTAATTGAGTATGTCCAGAAAATAAAACAATCATCAAGATATCTTTTCCATTGTTTGTATATATAATCTGAGAAGTTTTCGTCTTTGAGTTGTCTTATTTTTTCATATAGTATTTCCTCTAAAAATCCTAAAACTAATGTTGCATATGTTGGGGCAACTTTGGTTCCCATGGCTGTTCCTTTACATTGATTGAAAAATACGGAATTAAAGGAGAAATTGTTATTTTCCAGTACTATTTTCAAACCTTCCAATATAAAAGTTTGGTCAAATCTGTTATGAATAAGATTTGGATATCTATTCATCCAGTAAGAAATCGCTTCATATCCTAAGCTATGTGGAATATTTGTATACAAACTTACTACATCAAATGATACTAAAAAGGTGTTAATGGGAACTGTTTCTGGAAGAAAATTAAGGAAATCTATTTCATCTCTAAGATAGCTTTGGACCTTAGATACAAAAGGTTTTAAAAGTTTATCTAAAAAACAACTTAATCGACTTGTTTCACAGTTAGGTCCTGCCACAATTGGTCTCATTTGAAGATCAATTGGATCTAAAGTTTCAATATACTCTTCATTAATGACGTCACAAATATTTTGAATTATTTTGCTTTTATGAATTTTCGGAAGACCATAAAAAGTACTGGTCTTGTAATCAAACTTTGATAAAAAATCTGCTTCTTGTTTAGTGATTGTTTTATATATATATATAACCGAAACACGATGATTTAAACATATACGTATGAAAGAATGAAACCTAATATTCAGAGTATGTGATCGATGTATGATTATATACCACATATAGCATGATTGTGAATGCTCGATTATTTCAGAATGATATAAAATATGAATAATTCAGAACTGAAGAATAACAAAAGAAATGTAAGTGACGTTGTCTATCCATTAGAACCACTCGTAATCGATTCTGATATTTTTATTAATTTATCAAACTTGGGCCAAAGTATTTTTCTACATTAATTGTTTCCGCCATCGACGTCTTCTTTCATGGAAAGATAATAAATCACGAAGCAGACTTCCTGTTACACAGTTGTCTCCTCTGTCGGCATATCTCGGCTGTTTCCGTAACTGGAACACATCATTTGTAGTTACGCATATGACTGATCACTCAGAACTACCTCTAGGTCGTAGTATCAAAAGTAGTCCCGTTTGAAAATTTGACACAATTTGATGCAAAGCACTTCTGATTCACTGCTTTATCAGAGAAAAATAGAAAGGCGTGTCCAAAAATTTGATATGATGATTTCTGTGGAACTTGACTGTAAGACTGTTATTTCTTGGGGAACTATTTTTTGGGCCTGCGACCACATACAGGAACATGGTCTTTCACTTCCTTAAATTTGTTTGTTTGTTTGAATGGTGTTTTACGCCGCTTTCAACATTATTTCAGTCATATCACAGCGACAGCTACTTCCTTAAAAGTATTTAGTATGTATATGAGCCATGCTCTGTGAAAAGAGGGCTTTGTGCATTTGCAAAAAGTAACGACCTAGGTTAGCCTGGGCAGTTCACGCAGGCTGACCTGGGCCGAATCTTTTTTGCTTTTGTTAAATTTTCTGCTAGCCAAAGGACATTCTACTTCCAGACTCCAGTAGGTTATCAACCAAAATGGCTTTTTATAGATTCATGATTATGTGATGATTTGCTTGGTATGATGCGTCACAGAGATGCAGTAACTCCCCTTTTGCCAGAGAATGACTCATACGCTTTTAGGGATATTTGAAGAGCTGTAGGATCTTAACCCTTTCCCAAAAGATAAATTTTAGACTGGTCCAAATTGAAAGCACTTGCAGACGACAAAATAAACGTAACTCAAAAATTGAAATTTGTTTCAAGCAGGGTAGAAAACATTGTGGGAAATGGAGAAAATGCTGGTTACCAGCATTTTCTCCTTTTCCAACAATGTTTTCAAAAGGCTTCTGTCTCAAGGTTGTAAAAACCAGGGATTGTTTGGTAAAGGGTTATAGAGAAGCGTTGCCTTTAAATTGTATTGCATAACAGTCGATCAGGAAAAAATGTGTGTAACTCACCGATTGTTGGTGTTGTTTTTCAGTTATTTATTGATTTTTTTTTTCTTTTACAGTTACTGATTTATTGTTCCAGTTAAAATCGGGTCTAATACCGCTTTCAACATTATTACAGTAATATCAATACTTGTTGATGTGTCCCGGTTTTCATCACTACTATGCAAAGGCTCGGAAGTGTTTTGCACGAGGACATTCACAAAACCACCCAGGACATCGAATCCGAGGCCTCTAAGCTTCGAATCTCAAACATTTGATACAGAGATCAGAAAATATTCAAAAACAGAAAAATTAGATTTTGAAAAATAAATTTAAAAAAGCCAATAAAAAAAAACAAAGAGAGAAAAACTTTCGAGTGAGTCTTTCGTCGATACAAAGATACAATGTTACAGAAGACGATTGTGAAAACATCCTAGTGAAATAGGCCGGGTTTTCTTTTTTTTTCAACACGAATAACGGTTCTATTCATAAATGCAAGTGAAAAAAAAAACATTTTCATAATCAGGGCCGTATTGACCAACCATTCTAAAGAACATTCATAGTCTAATTCTCATAAAATTTCCAAATTTGAAAGTTACACAACTACTGATTGGCTACACCAAATAGTTAAGCCAATTAGACGTTGCATGACCTTCTAAATCTATTATTAGATTTAAAATGAAATTAAGAATGATTAGTTAATACAGACCCATGACATGACCAGCTCTCTGTACTTTAAGTGCTTTGATTCTCAATCGTTAGGATCTCTTAAAACCTCTAGCCTGTTAAGCGCGACTCAAGAACCTTTTGCGGACAGTGTAGATCAAGATCAGACTTCACAGAACGTGCAGTCTGATCTTGGATCTTGGATCTACACTGTCCGACAAGGAGATGTTTTTCCAAACAAAAATGAAATACCTTTGAAATAGCAAAATTTGGGTTTTCAGCATCGGCTTGAAAGTTTCATTTTAATAATTTAGCAGGATAAAGCTTTGACTTTCATTGACTTTCATAATTGGCCTGCAACACGCGTAAGGGGGTATTCGGACAATTGCGTTAACTGTCGTCTCGGATCAGCCTGTGCAGTCCGCGCAGGCTAATCCGAAACGACACTTTCCGTTTTTATGTAATTTTCTGTTTTGTGCAAGTCTGCTGTAGCACAAAAGCTAATTAATGTAGTTGTAAAATGCCGTCTCGGATTAGCCTGCGCGCACTATGCAGGCTGATCCAAGACGACAATTTACGCTAATGTCCGAATGCCCCTTTTCGCATGTTGCAAGCTATATAGAACTCTCTACCAGAAAAAAATTGTGATTTTCTAACGTCTAAGAAACCCGGTCTCGCCTGTCTACATTTGAATAAAACCTTGAATGATGCTGTCACAGCAAGATAATGAAGACGATATGATGTACATGTAAAAATAGATAAGAATCTTACACGGATGAAGACAGTGATTTTGTATTCAGTGCGAAGGTTTTAAAACTGTAAAGCTCAACATTAAAACTTAGGTTGCTGAGCGCGACACAAGGACCTTTAGCGGATAGTGTAGATGAAGATCAGATTGCATAGAACGTGGAGTCTGATCCTGCATCTACATTGTCCGACGCGGAGATATTTTTCCCTGAAAAATAACTTTGAAATAGCAACATTTGGGTTTTTACTATACTCAGTTCCATAAATAAGTGTGCACTTAATTTTCTTTTATTTCTCGTCGCATGTTTTACTGAAGACCAACAAATTTGGTGTCATACTTTAGTTCAGAGTCTGTAGAAAATGCCAGGCTAATCAGATTTTGACTAACAGAAAGTTTAAGTTAGGTTTTTGCAGTTTAAATGAAGGTGGTACTAAAATCAAAGTTGCAAAAGTACTCAACGACTAAGGTAACATTAAAGTTAGGTTTTGGTCACCGCTCTCGTTCAGGAATGGAATAACATTCCTGGTGCAATGATTTTACGTTATGTAAGGTCTATGCGACGTCGAATAATTGCCTGTATCGACAGCAGAGGTGGCCATACAAGATATTGATTGAAAAATTACAAGAACTTTAAGAAAAACCTAACTTTAATGTTACCTTAATCGTTGAGTACTTTTGCAACTTTGATTTTAGTACCACCTTCATTTAAACTGCAAAAACCTAACTTAAACTTTCTATTAGTCAAAATCTGATTAGCCTGGCATTTTCTACAGACTCTGAACTAAAGTATGACATCAAATTTGTTGGTCTTCAGTAAAACATGCGACTAGAAATAAAAGAAAATTAAGTGCACACTTATTTATGGAACTGAGTATATTAGCTTGAAAGTTTCATTTAATTTATTTAGCAGGTTACGGGTTAAAATGAAACTTGATAATGTTCAGTCAGCTGCATTCGTTGCAGTCTGGACTTATTCTGTACCGTCTAGTCGAATATATAGAGGATATTTGTTTTTTTCGGTGAAAGATCGAAATTTTTTTCATCTCGTGAACACCATCGGTAATATTTTCACGAGTGGCGCAGCCACTCGTGAAAATATTACCGATGATGTTCACGAGATGAAATAAATTTCGATCTTTCACCGAAAAAAACAAATATTCTATTTATTTCATGCTTTTAACCCTTTCTGGGAGGAACTTTATCGAAATCCAGTACAGTCTTTTCAGTTATTCCCCGTGGCGTACCCCCTCCCGCATAGCAACGCATTACAATATTACGTCAAGCGCGAGTAAGGTAAATGACGTCATATTTCCATCTGGTTGTGAGGCACGCGCAATTTATGTAGGCAACAAGAACATGAAAATCGGTATTTTCACTGGTCGTACCCGTGTAATATCGAAAAATATATTAACTGCTATTTCTCGATATCCTACCGGAAAGCATGAAATAATGTATAATATTCTCGTCTATACTGCGCACTCCGTGATATAAAGACGACAAAAAGGATCTTCGGTAGGCGAAAAAAAATGTTTTTGACATCAATGGGCCCGTGAGGAGGGGGTGGGTAAAGCCGGAGAAGTGGGAGGGGTAGGGCTACTCTTCCTTTTCCTTTATTTCATCCATACCCCGTAAACCCTGTACACTGACTGAATTACTTTCTCAAACAGCTGCATTAGATGAGGAATACAAAAAGTGACTTCAGTGTTGGAGAAAAAAAGAAAACTCCTAGGCACTGTTGGTCCATGGGGACCAAATCACCCACTTAGCTACCGAATATCCGCCCCCTTCACAATTCAAGGACACAAACACACAATGTGGCACCATGAGTTAGTTGTAACCTACTATTTGTATTTGAGCAACGCTCCGGCAAGAATTATGTGGAATGAATCTCCGTGATCCATTTTATACCAAGCAACTTATTACAGTACCAGTATTATGGATCCATAAAATCTATTTTGTCCAACAACCGACTGAATCATGATGTAAAATGGTCATTTTTTTTGCAGATGCACCAAGCCCCCTTTTCACAGTGCATGGCTCATTCATCTTTAAATCAGTTTGTTGCTTGACATGGTGACTTACGCAACTTTCAAAGATATTTTATTTCGCTTATATCATGGCAAAAGCTAACCAATCGGTGTGTTTTGGGGTTTCACCAGTGCTAAGACGGGCCTCTGTTGTGTCTTGCCCGATGACACTTCTTACACGACCAGCGCCCAAAACAGTACTAAATCCAGAATGTCCCGATTAAATGTTTGACACCTCTATATCATGTAGCCATAGCTAGGATCCCTTGATATACGAGAAATTGATCGTGTAGTAAAGTTTCAAGCTTGGAAGGCTTCGAAGAAAAACGGTGGGTGGAGGAGGTGGGAGGTGGGGAAGAGATCGCTTGCCGTTCCCCGAACCCGAACTCTTTACAAAACGACGAAATTTTAGTAAACAAGTCAAAATAAAAAGCAGTAGCAGAAGACAATAAAAACTGGCTCAAGTAATTGAGTTTGTCTGTGATAGGTTAGAAAACATTGTGGGAAAAGGAGAAAATGCTGGTATCCCCTTAACCCATTTTAGGATTGAACTGCTAAATTAATTAAATGTAAATCTCCAGGCAATAGTTTAAACTTATAAAATGAAATTTCTAAGCTCTTTTAAAATGCCCTCTTACTGTCTCGATAAGTTTAAACCAAATATCAGACTGCACTTTATATGCAGTCTGATCTTGATCCACACTGTCTGCAAAGACGTATTGAATTGTGTTTACTATTTACTGAACAAAAAAATTTTGTACAAGTCCAAATTCAGAGCATTTGTGGACGACAAATATAGTATGGCACAAATGATGGGATCTGTATCAGAATGGGTAGAAAACATTGTGGGTAAAGGAGAAAATGCTGGTTACCAGCATTTTCTCCTTTTCCCACAATGTTTTCAAAAGCTTTCTCCCTCAGGGCCTGTAAAAGTCGGGATTGTGTGGTAAAGAGTTACCCTGCCGAAGTGTCAAATGCCTTTCATCACAACATCGTATCAGAGAGTCAGACAGAAGTCAACTACGTGCTGCTTTGTTCCCCGTGATGGCTCACGGAAGTGGTATCAAAAGCCGTCTAACCCTTAGCCTGCTAAATAAGTTCATTGAATCTTTGAAGGGGATAGTAAAAACCCAAATAGTGTTATTTCAAACTTATTTCTGGAGAAACCAAATCTCCTTGGCGGACAGTGTAGATCAAAGATCAGACTGCACGGTCTGTGCAGTCTGATCTTGATCTACACTGTCCGCAAAAGGTCAGCGGTTCACGCTTAGCAGCTTAAGGGTTAAAATTCGACCATAAAGGAGCCTTTAAATCCACAGCGTTGACACAAATTGAGCTTTCAAAGAGACTGAACTTCGAATGTCTTTTCCGGTCGCATCGTCGACGGTCGCTTTGCATGCCAAGTGCGACAATCAGCGCTCACCCAGTATAGACTGAATAGGTTTGGATTGCTCACACAAAAGCCTTTTTTCCTCTAGGGGTAAGATTAAATATATATCCTTGCAGTTAGAGAGAAAAAAACGCTATTAAGCTCAGCTGTGTAAACATAGAGAAATTACCAATATATATGGTGTAAGGGATGGATTTGACATTTAAAACCGGAAAGGACAGCAGCGATTGCTTTGAAGGCCTCAAAAACATGAAATGCATTTTCTATCCGTCGTAATCTGTGCAACCTTGCAGCGATCAGGGGTAACATTTGGCATGAAGATACAAAAATGAATATAGTTTCATAAATAAGGATAAAATGGGTTTAAAACTGGTTGAAAACTGCATGAAAACGAGTATCTATGTAGATGTACGAGGGGTGATCAGAAAGAACGTGGACCAGTGCCGGTATCTAAATATTGTTATAAAAAACAACTTGGAGTGTTCACTATTTTTGAAAGTAACCTCCTTTGAGTTCTATGCATGTATTCATTCTTGATTTCGACGCGCGAAGCACGTGTGGGAGCGCGTCACGTGACGTTTCTATGAAGGACCCGGTCGTAGCGAGGGTTAGCTCCTCTCTTCTCTCGTAGTGTATGCCACATAGAAAATCTTTCAAAACAGGAACTAGTCAGAGGTCACATGGAGTCAGGACTAAATTATAAGGAGCGTTGGCAAGTGTTTCTTTGTTTAGTTTTTGCAAAGTTTCCAGTACAAGTGTGGCTTTGTGAGCTAGGGCGTTATCTTGGTGTAAATTGACGTCACTCCGCAGGACTTCTGGCTGTGTTTTTCGTATGGTGTTATTGAAATTTATTTGAATAATGTGGGCATAAAACTCAGAATTGACTGTAGTATGTAAAGATACAACATGATTTAGAAGAAAAACAGGAGAACAGAAATACTTGATGTAGATAACTTTACCAAGTGACTTAGAAAGGTTGGCTTTACTAGCGGAAGGCGATGTTGGATGTTTCAATACGCTGCTTTGTCGTTTAGATTCAGTGTCGGTAAAGTGTACCTATGTTTCATCGCATGTTACAATACGATCAGTAAAGTTTGACCCCTCTACCCTAATGCGTTCTGAAATTTCTTAACAGATTTCGACTCTAACCCCCATTTTCTCGTGTGTCAGTTGCCGAGATACCCACATTGTGCAAACACGCGACATTCCAAGACTCTCAGTCAAAATCTCCTGAGTACTTATATATGAAATGTCAAATGTGTCAGCTATTTTCCTGACAGCATCTCGGCGATCTTGTTTTACATGCTGCTCTACATCCGTTATGATTTTGTCTGTGACTGATGTTGATGGACGGCCAGATTTAGGGTTATCTTTAACAGTATCGCACCCTTGTCTAAACCGGTCTGATCCATTTACGAATATCAGATTCCTTGAGTGCAGAGTCCCCTTAAACTGTTTCTAAATCGGTTTTGATTTCCGATAAGTACTTTACGAATTTGACGCAAAACTGTATAATTACTCTCGGCTCAAATAAAAAGTCGTCCGATATTTTGGACCACTAATGCAGTATATGACGTCATTAGAATGACGTCATACTTTACCTACTTTAATATGACAACATTTGAAAGCGTGAGTCAGTTACCAGATAATTAATGCTCATCTATGCAAATTTGTGTAATCCTAAGTATAGTAGTTTTCAAAATAACGAGGTGGTCCACGATCTTTCTGATTACCCCACGGACATTTAAGGGTTGAACTCCTCAAGTCAAAAGGACTTTACTGGCTATTATCATTGGTACTTACTTTTAATACTTAGAGTGTTTCATTTGATTTAGGTCGCTTTGTAGGCAATGTAAATCAAGATGAGGTTGCACAGAAGGGCTTCGTGCGGTACTTTTTGCAGATGCATTAAGCCCACTTTTCACAGAGTATTTGAAGGCTCATTTCTGGAACTGGTGCTTTCTCAGTCAGTATGGATTAAGATTTGATTGCTTACACGATGCAGGGATGCAGCCTGATCGTAACATGCACTGTGTGTTATGTTTAGACAGCATTTACTGATGGGTAGTTTGGACCTCCTTCTTGGTAGCCATTAAACTTTAGTAGACTCTTCCATATTGAAAATATTTGCAGACAAAAAATAAAAAAAAAAAAAAAAAATGGCTAAAATAGTTGGTTTTGCTTTCGAAAGGATAGAAAACATTGTGGGGGAAAAAAGAAGAAATCTAAAATTTTTGTTGTCCGATTCAGAGTTAAAAGGTTTAATATCAGAATGCATTTTTTTTCCATACGAAGACAAAAATGTACATTATTCACCAAGCAACGAGATTTGTCTCTTGATTTCTTGGCACATAAGTCAAGTGTAAGTAATTGCTTTCACAATTTATGACTTTTATGACTTTTATGAGATCGGATGTTATCATAAGATATAATGGAATGTTGTAATATCGTTAGGTTTTGGAATGTAACCTTGTATAAAAGGTTATAAAAGGAGAGATGTGGAGATTTCAGACGGTCAAGACCAGTTACTTCATATAGAGAGCAGGGATTCCCCCGCGGCACAGAGGGTAAACTGTCAGTACCGAATGATGAAAACTTTCTAATCATTCATATTGAAAGCTTTTGCGGACGACAAGTTAAATGTTATTTAAATCACAGGCCATTGTTTTTGTGTCAAAGTTCGCCATATACACTCGGTACAATTAAAAAATGCAACACTAGTTGTAGGTTAAAAATCTGCCCTAAGATAACAAGTTTAAATATAGTTTACCTTGAATGTTATTCATTGTTATTCCATTGAATGGTACACAAAGTTTCATTAAAATGATTTAACATTTTCAAACAGAAAATGGTACATAGGGTTCCCCACTGCAAAGAAAAAAGTCACCTGATTAATAGCGAGTATGCCCCCCACCCCCCTCGCATTTGTACATCATTCATATGAAAAAAAAAAAAAAAAAACCACGAGCCTTGTATTTATGAATTGGATCACTCTTGCCAAAAAAATGAACTAATCAACCATCTTACTGGTCTTGCTTGGTAAAGCAAGCATCACTAGAAATGCCAAAATCAAACTCTAGGACGTCCCTCTGGTTTTGATCATTAAAGCCTAGACTCGAGAGGAGACACGGTTAAATCGAAGCATTTCAAAATGGCACTGTCTTCTTGGCCATGGTAATCTTGTCATAGCCCTTCCACGAGTCGCACTGCTTTACCCGGATGTCTCACAGAGCCATATGTAGGAAAAACCCACCTAAAATAAATAAACCCGCTACTTGTCAATGCTTTTGACTGCGCGGCGTTATCACCTGATCTGGCACTGATGGCATTATTATCTTTAGGATGCTTTGAAAACATGTTCGCGTACCAGAGTTAACCCCCAACATTGATTAGCCTCAGAATTCTTGTCAATGAGACGAAGCTGGCAAGTTTTGACAAAATGGAAGGAGTGGCCATACTAGATATTAATCGTGGGACTTTTTGGAGTTAAGGTCCATTTTGTATCATTAAGGTATTTGACATCTAACGTTGATACCCTAGTTTGATCCCAGATGGTCATATACTGCATTAGTGGTCATATTGTAGTGTCCTTTGGCAATGGTATTGCAGGGTTCGAGTCTAGATCAAGTCCTAGTGACAACGTGGACAGGCAAGAACAGGTATAAACTGTATGACTGAATTGAAACTTAGCAGCCCTCTGGGAAAAGAGGTTTGAATTTGAATTTGCGTTTATTTATCGTCGCCACCGGTTGCCCATATGGGCGACGCCCCATGAAGGCTGTTAGTATTGTTACAGGGGATAGTGCAGATACAGGACGAAACCCATCCTAAGTTTCACCTGGTTCTTTAACGTGCTCGGTGTATAGCACCGTCACACGGGACCTCGGTTTAACGTCTCATCCGAAAGACTATTAGTAATTTTAGATGGCCAGCCGTTGGAATCGGACCCACACTCTCATGTTCACGAGTCTTACGCTCTACCAACTGAGCTATGCAGGCTGGTCATAAAAAAAGAGGTTTATTGCATCCTCGTAATGTATTATACAATAGCTAGATAAAAACAGAGAGTTCTGGGTTTAACACCCCAAAATCCAACCATCACCCTGCTTAAATCCAGTCTCAACCATTTCTATGCTTTAATTGATAATTCAACCATCTCCCTCTTTAAAATTTATATGGTTGAACTTTTTAAACCCATGGTTGACCAACCACTAAATTACCCATATCATCAACCATCTTTAAAAAACCACAACCACCCAAAATTCAACCATATCCCTGGCTAACTCCCAAACACGACCATGTGTATGATTATATTAATAATTCAACCATACCCCTGGCTAACTCTCAAACCCAACCATCCCCCTGCTTAAATTAATAATTAAACCACCTCCCTGGCTAACTCTCAAACCCGACCATGTGTATCATTAAATTAATGTTTGACCACCTCCCTGCTTAAATCCAATTTCAACCATCCCCTCCTCAAATCTAAATCCAACCACCTCCCTGGCTAACTCTAAAACCCATCCATCCCCTGCTTAAATCCAATTTAGGCCAAAGGTCAACAAAAACTAGGTCAAAGGTCATCAAAACTAGGACGCTCCTCTCAAAACTACACCCCAACGATCTGTATTTTTAGCTCATATACCTATATGAGCAAAAATCCCTATCTTGATAAATCTAACCCCCACCACATCTATACTTATACCGCTACACAACATCTCCGTTAACGCGTCTCATAATTTCGCCCATATAGCTATATGAGCGAAATTACAACATTTTTTACTCTGACATGCGATATATATTCTGCCCTATACGCAGTAAATTTTCTAAGATCTGTGTCTTTATCTTAGTGTGTCCCCAAGCTAATGGATCGATATTGTTCCGAAGGATATAGCGTTTATCATCGTTACTGCTTAAAGCGACTTTATTCACCTCTTCAGTATACAACTGATGATTATGACTCCTAATAACTACCATTCTCCTTAATTGTGTCTTATTTTCAAACAAACACTCTTGTATCGAACCATTCTTTAACATCATCACTAATATCCTTATAAAAATCTTCTGTTTCTATTTCATACATTAAACTATCTGTATCAGTAAAAAGAAGTTTAACTTTTTCTCAATATTTATCTTTAATACAATTATAATGAAAGTTATACATCAATGCCTTACTTAAATCTAAAATACACATCCCTGCGTAAATAGGTTTATTAAAATATAAACGTGGTTCTTTCATTTGAATTATGCATAAATTTTCATCAAGGATTTTTATACCGTAATAGTTCGGCTTAGCGGCTAATTTTTCTGCTTTTACTCTGGTACTAACTAATCTTACATCTACTCTATTTCTAATATTCTCCATAGTTTTACCAAATACATAATTATTCATAAGTTTAAAGAAATCCTTTTGAAATGTGGTTTTAGCTTTTGCTCTTAGTTTAGTATTTTTATTGATATAAGGTTTTAACCATTCACTCTCATCAAAAGTTAACCCTCTATGAATCTTTTTAAGCTTTAGACCTAAACTTAAATATAACTTTAAATTTTCATAATGTAATATATATTTATTTTTATTATATAAATTAGGTATAAGTTTCACAACTTTACCAGTCTTTAATCTTTCACTAGCCAACGGAAAATCATTATGTAAATCATGTAATTCTTTAGGATATTCTAAATCAACCTCTAATATACAAGGGTGACTCTGCCAATTTTCTAAATCATTTTCATCCATCCATTTAAAATTACCAGTGGGAAGTTTTTGACACATTGCCCAACCATAGAGATTATTCGCATCAAAAAAAGTAATAAATTTAGATGGTTCATTTGGTTTATATTTTTCACCCATATATATATTATTTGCTTTTGCATATCGTTTAAAAACTGTTGAGATACCTCCTCTTATTCCGTTTTCAATAAATAAAATCATATCGGGGTCTGATAATAATTCTAATTTTACCTTAGTAGTTTTTAACATTGCCTCCCAAGCTAACCCCGGCGCTGTAAAAAACCATGATGGGTCTAATCCATAATTATCAAAGCAAACATTCCTAAAATTTTCAAAGACATCCGCCAACAGTAAAACATCAGTCTTATTATATAAGTCATGATAATCTTTAAAAGTTTTCATCTCGAAGGTTTTCCATACATTTAATGCATGTTGATAATCCTCCTTCCCAATTCCACTATATTTAAGCTTTGAGTAAAATTCTTTTTGCTTAGGTAACTTTGTTTCCTCTAATTTACTAAGGTTATCGAAACATTTATATGGAAATATGCCTTTTTGAGAGACCACTTCAAGCTTTTCCCCCTCAAAATATTTCATAAGATTAGTCTTGTCCTCCTTAGTTAGAGTGCTAGCTAATTCATCTAAACTTTTACCTAAAAATTTTAAACTATCAAGGAATCTAATCTCATACATTTTAGTTTTCTTTTTTTCTTCTTTTGTTTTCTTATCTTTAGCAGTGTATTCTATTGGCACATTTTTAGAGACGCTTATATATGTTTTCTTGTTTGTTGGTATACAACTCGTCTCACCAGGTGTACTCATTAAGTCTTTTATAAATAAATGAGCATCATACTTACTAAAATTATGAAAGAATACAGGTGTAAAAGTAGGTTTTCCGCATTTTAAATTACACGCACTGTGTGCGGCTCCTCTAAACCTTCCAGTATAAGGGCAATGGTCTCTCACTTTTTTCATACCATTACATTTTTTAAGCGGTTCTTTACATTCTGGACATATTTCCTTTTTATCTTTCTTCTCCTCCTTTGTCTTTCTTTTACATTTTGAAAATGACCCCCCACATATCCAGCAGTTTTCTGCTTCTCTAAAATTCCGGTTATCCCCAACTATACAAAATGCTTCCCTCGAAGGCACACTATCTATTTCTCTTATAACATTTTCTAAATCCTCTATGAATTTCTTAGATGCATTTTCACCAGAATATTGGAAAAGCTTTGAAGGGTAAAAATCTTCATAATGTGATTTAACATAAAAGCAATACCCTGAAATGTTATGCTCATTAATTACTTTTGTCCCATTGCCTTTATTTTCGTTTTTCTTTTCTAATATAGACTCCATATCCGCATAAATTGTAAAAGGGTGTCTCTGTTGTTTATAATAATTCTGAAAAGATATCTTGGTACCCTTTTCAGGTAAGTCTATTCTACAAGCGTCTTTTTCACCACAATACTCTAAATGTTTATTTAAAGTTTCTTCTTTTTGGAAATGATTTAAACATCTTTCACAAATATAAGTTTTACCGTTATGATTAGATATCTGTTTAGATAACAATCTACTCATATCTTTAATTAAACAATAATGTTTTTTACCATCCTTCTCAAGAAGTAAAAGATTAATATGATGGTCTCTATTATAAACTTCTTTACTTAAACTAAGTGGATAAACACCAGCGGAATCATGATACCCAAAAATCGATACTGATATTGATGGGTTTAGGGCTTCAAATTTAATTCTATCCTGAAGGGAAACAGGGTAATTAATCCCTTCCATATTTATAGTGTTTAAATAATGGTTTTAGTCTTTCAACTATTTCAGGATGTACAGTTGTTGGGTTCAAAGCCATAAGAATACAATGAGCAAAGCACATATCATCATTCTTATTTATTGGATTAATAACACTTTTTGTATTTGCTATCTTAGGGGGAATTGGGAACCAAGAATTACCCCTTAATGGGTTATATGATACTGTGTGTAATCTTAAATCGATTAAGTAAAGAAATTTATAATATTCCTCTTTCATTTCCTCCAATGCTATATTAATTAATATCTGTTCTCTCATTTCTTCATATATTTCATCCACATCAGTCTCATCTAAATTAACAACTGGAAAAGCAGAATGAAAATACATTATACGTAAATTATCATTAAGAGAGTGTTTCATCATACATGTCATAATAAGTTTAACTTTTATTTGGCGATTATTTCTCATAACATTGGTTATTTTATCTTTTGCTAAATCAAAGAAATCAGCCGGTGTATAAAGTTCTTTACCTTTTATATAATATTCTTTGGTAAATCCTGTAAATGCTGAAAATCCTTCTATAATCTCTATTTTATCTTTATCCCTATATAACTCATCTATTTTTTCTTTTAAAGCTTTTTAACTTAGTGATTTTTTTTTGGAATTTTTTTAATACTATCTAAATAGTTCATCAACTCCTCAGCTGCGGCTGTAGGTGAAGTTGGTACCATTGGAGGTGTTGGTTTTGGTTTTGGTGTGTAAGGTGTTGGTTTTAATGCAGGGGCTTCAAAATTACCAATATCATAACCTAATATTGGCGCTCCCCGATTTAATAAGAGCTCAATTAATTGAGCTCTTGTAAGTGTAGAGTATCCTCTAATTCCTCGATTTTTAGCTTCTTGTTTTAAGCCTTTTACTGTGAACCTCCTGAATTGATCAGCAGGACTATGAGGTGGAGGATTACTTAGACGTGTAACTAATTCAGCTTTTCTAAGTCTAGAGTAACCTCGGATTCCCTTAGACTTAGCTAAATTTTTTAAATCTTGTACAGTATATGTACTATAATTTTCCATTTTTTATATATAAAAATAAAAATTCTTAACTTAAATTCATAATAACTTTATTATGGAGTGTCATAATAAAATTATTGTATGTTAATCTTATATTTATTCTTCCAAATTCTTCCGTTCCATTTCGTAACTGTTTGAGGACAACGATCTATAAATTTACCCGCCTTGTAAATTGATGGGAATATTATTATTTCACTAGTTTCAACATCTTCTATACTGACTTTTTTTGGATTATTCTTAATATTTTTTAATCTTTCAAACTTCGGATCCTTACTTATTTCTTTTTTAGGTAACTTAGGGAACTCAGGGAGCTCCTTTGGGAATAACCCATGTTCTTTCACCAACTCAAGTAGTCGCTTTTTATCCCAGTAAGAGTGAAATTTTATATTATTTTCTTTAAGAATTGTTCTTAAATCAGTAATCTTTATCATTTTTTTATATAAGAAAAAAAAAAATATGTTAATACACTACACTCATTTTATTTCCGTCAGACTGGAAGTTAATTAACTTATCACTAATAATAACAGCATATGCCTCAGTGTCTGCAGGTACATTTGCACCGAAATTTGCCTTAATTTGGATATCAGTAACAGAATATTTTAATCTCTCACTCTGCTTGGAAACATCGAACAAAAACAAAGGAAATAGAGTTCTATAATCTGAGGGGGAAATGTTAGGGTTCGACACCAATTCATCCATGTTATAAAACTTAGATCTAAATAACGCAGAGTCACCATACGCTCTACTAAATTGCTGACTAGCAAATGAAAGCTTGTAGTCAATCGCAGGATATCTAGTGGAGTTTAACATAACATAAATATTTTTAACACCTACATTGTTAAATACAGCTGCATTTTGTCCTTGGTTATTACTTTTATTAGTTTGAAAGCCGACAATGATAAACGTGGTACCTCAGGAGATGATTTAACAGAAAGTCTCCAGGTAAATGATGTTGTCTGAGGAACTGCGATAGAGTCACACTGTAGCATTCTATATCCAACTGGTATTTTTTCTTTTTTCTCGATAATTTTATAAAGTTCCATCTTCTCTTTATCAGCAGGTAGCACATGTGGCATAAACCATGATATCTTATCTAATCTAATTCTACCAACAGGAACAGCGTTGATTTTAAAGATTGCATCATTATCATTATTTCTTGTTAAGGTGAGAGTTTGCTTCATTCCATACAATATTTTATTATAGTCCTCACAAAAACCAAATATATGCTTTAAAGGAACACTAAAACTAAATGAACCTACTGGATTAATTGTATTATGAATGATGTATTGTCTTCTTATATTCCATCCTGTATTTTCTTCAGCTGCTTCCGGTGTTGTATCCTTATACCATAATTGGTTTAACCCCTCTGATTTAGAAAAATCATCTGGATATTTTAACAACCCAAGCATTGTAGTAGCCTGGCCAGGATGTGTTAAGTATTCAATATCCATACCTGAAAGTTGATACCTAATATTTTTAAACAGGTACATCAAGGCGTTGTTTGTTAAAGCAATATTAATGTTGTCTGCGGCTATATCATAAGCTGCTCCAGTATCACCTCTTACTAATTGTCCTTCAATAAGTAAATAACTCTCACTAGGATGTGTAAAAATATCTTGAGTTTCAATGCTAATCCTAATATCTCCTCCTGAGTTGTTGAGATTAGCACCTGTGATCGGTTCATACTCATGGTGTTCATACTCATCAATACTATCGTCTCTTAAAATTGGGTCGGTGATTTTTAAAATGTCCATTTTATTATTGCAATTAGAATTTTAAATAAAAATTATAATTGTATCACTTTTACTTAAATTTCTTCCCAAAGCTGGGGAAAAGACTTATTTTCACTATTAACAAACACACCTTTAAGTTTAATTTTATTTAGTTTATTTTCTGGGGTAAATGTTTTCTTTTTAGGGTAAATTCTATTTCCGTATACAAGTGTTATTTGGGGTATATTCCACTCTTGTAAATGTTCATTCACCTTTTCCTCAATCTCTTTCATCTTGATTACTTTTTTAGGAGATAACTTCACAACGGCTTTTTTATAACCATATTCTGTGTTATTAATTTCAAGAATCTCGCAATCTTTTAGGTCTAAAGATGCATTTAGTATATGAATAGTACTACTTCTGTATTTTGAATAATATTCACGATGAAATATTAAGTTTGACATTGTTTTTTTATATATAATTTGATAATTTTTCTTAACTTATTTTTATTTTTTATTTATACTACCTTAATACCTGCCCCACTGTTTAATTTTTTAACTAAGTCTTGAATAGCTATGGCACTTCCATCTATTAATGTATTAATATTTTGTGTTGTAGGGGTATCAACAGGTTTCGGTGTTGTGTTATATTTTTGTAATATTTTCTTTGATTTTGGTGTTAAAGCTTTTGTAACTAATTTCTTCCCTGCTTCTATAGCTGCACTCTTTCCCACCTTTAAAGCTTTCTTTGCTCCTTCCTTAGCTACACTCTTTCCCACATCAACGGCAGAGGATGCAATTTGTTTAGCCGCGCTACTTGTAAAAAGCCTCGATAAAAAGCTAGCAATGCTATCAAAAATTCCGGTACCACCGTATGAATAATTTTTTTTAAATCCGTGTTTTTTATAGATGATCATTTTTTATAGTATAGACATTAAATTTTTATAAGCGTTTGAATTTAAAACACCTTGTCTTTTTAATTCATCACAAATGCTTACAAGCTCATTTTTTACGCCTGTGTTACCTGCTTTTTTACTTGCCAACAACAGGTCTAGTCTTTCTATTAATGCGTTAGTGTCAGATGGGATAACAACGATACCCTCTCCTATATATTCTTCTCTAGTATTCCAAATAGGCCTAGGTATCTTCTTCCATTTATATGATCTATTACCACTAAGCCTATTATTTGGATTGTAGCCTCGGTAGTGGGTGTTGGTCTGTAACATTAATCTTGCATATTCATTAAAATCATCATCTGTATACTTTCTCCTATTTGGTTGTTTTGATGTGACTAGCTCCCATAGACCGGAGATGCCTTCATATCTTTTATCATCAACTATAAAATCATTATTTTCAATATCAACTTCTTTGTCGCCAATATACCATTTATTATTTTTATCAACTAGTCCATATATTTTATCAGGATCGTTCATACTAGCAAACCTTCTTAAATACTCGCAATTTCCCCATATATTTTAGGAGCTTTACCTTCTTCATCATCCGGAGCTTTGATAGAAGGATAGGCTGGAAACATAACTTCTTTAGGTAAATTTTCGATACCCTCTTTAGGTAACTTTTCGATACCCTCTTTAATAGGCCTAAGTCCTTCTGTAATCTCCTTTGTTGCAGCTTTTTGCGTTTCCGTAATAGGTTTAAAAAACTTTGAAAGATCAGTTTGGAGCTGTTGTTCACCTGTTCTCTCTGCTAATAGATTATCCCGAATATTCTTTTTTGTTTCAAGATACTTTTTTACAATTAAGTCCCTTTTTGCAGGATCAGTGATTTTTAAAAAAGACATTTTTTTAATTACTAAAATAATTTTTTATCTCAGTTTTTAACATAGTTTTTTACATAGTTTTTAACATAGTTTTTAACATAGTTTTTATCACGTTTCATAACTAAAGCTGCATGAAAACTTTATTTTTGGTCTTTTAATATTAAAGCGCCCCTCCGTGACTCTTTTCAACCAGCCTCCGAAAGGACTCCTTTTGCTTACGCCTCCCTCTCTCAATTAAACTTTCTT
Organism: Hippopus hippopus; assembly: GCA_946811185.2. Classification (NCBI taxonomy): domain Eukaryota; kingdom Metazoa; phylum Mollusca; class Bivalvia; order Cardiida; family Cardiidae; genus Hippopus; species Hippopus hippopus. The sequence continues at coordinate 55,944,254 of OX328106.1, read as the reverse complement.
CATTTTCAGTAGATATCTTTTTCTTAGTTTTTGTTCTTATTTCATCCTTCATTTTCTTATACTTCTCTTGTTCTTCCATGATAAGTTTAAACTCTTCATCTGATATATGATTGTCAACTAAAGCTTTGGATATATGTGAAGCAATTGTATCAAGCTTAGCATCAGCTATCATTCTAATCTTTTGATGTTTTTCTCCCTTTGTTTTTGAATTTCTTACTACATATTTACCTACCATTGAGAGTAATCCGGTTCCTGCACTTGTAATTTCTAAACCCAATGCTACTGGTACCGCTACAACTGTACCTAATAATATGGCTCCCCCAACACCAGAAGCCATTGTTAACCCAATTAATGCAGTATCAATATTATCAACAACTCTTGCGGCTCTAAAATATTTCTTGGCTAGGGCTTCTCTTTTTTGAACTTCATTTTCAAGAAACTTTTGTACTTCGGATATCTTTTGTAAACGGTAGGAATGGCCTTTGTCATCTAGTGGCATCATTTCAATAGACGGGGCTGAAGGTGTATTACTTTCTTTAGGTAACGAAGGATAGACTTTATTAGGATGTTTTTGATCTATATCTGTCATTTTTTTTATTAAAATTATAATTTTTTATCTCAGGATTGTAAGTATTTTAGATAGCAAAATAACTCGCCCCCAGGTATTTCAATCGTTTTTGGTGAGAAATTATAAATGTAGTCTAAGATATCATTAGTCTTGTTATCAAGATGTGTTCCATTAAAAATGGTTAAACTATCTTTCCATTTATTACTAACGGATATCACTACAACTCCTTGTGTAGTTATATAACCGAATCCTAACGATACTATTTTCCCATCCTTAGAAGGGATCTTAATGTCATCTTGAGAACAAATTTTCCATTTTAAAGGATCTTGCTTGATGGGAGGATAATCAACATGTAAGTTAGGTTTCCAAAATATAGTTTTATGTTGATTAGTAATATTAGGTTTTATACCAAATTTGTGTATATCCATTTTTATTTTGTTATAAATAATATTTAAATATTATTATTTATAACATTACAATATAACTTAATCATTACTTCTATAATCATGATGTCCATGATCATAATAAACAAAAAATAAAGGTTCATTTTTTGCGATAGTAATCTTTTTATCAGAACTATTTTGATAATTACAAATATATCATCTCTTGTACCAAATCTTGGGTCACTCTCGTGTATTAGGCCTTGTAAGGTTAAATAATCTGTAAGTACAGTTACAGTATTACCACAACCTCTTAAAATACACCCAAGCCCAAGTTGCAATCTTACACTTTTTCCAGGTTGTAGTATTATTTCACTTTGTGAATATACATCCCACATATTATCTGCTATATTTTTAGGTGGATATTCCAAATTTTGTAAAGGAACCCATATTACTTCTTTCATATTTTCATTATTTTGAAAATCACAACTATTTCTTCGTATCATTTTTTGATTATGTTTTATTTTTTTTTATATTAATATTTTTTATAAGATAGCTCCTAAGATAGGAATATTAGCAAATGGACTGTTAGGCCCAAGCAAAAGTCCTTTTCCATCATATATTTTTCCTCCTTGTTTTAAATACAATCCATCACCAATAGACCCTAATCCTCTACCTTTGTATGGCTTTAAGTATAATCCAGATCCATCAGTTTCCACCTGACAAACGCAACCTCCTTTTTTAAGATAAAGACCAGAACCCAATGCTTTTTGTACCTCTGTTTGAGCTAATCCAGACAGAGCACCAACATCTAAAGCTGGTAAAATGGTTTTTGCTAACATCGGTAAAGCACTGGCAGCCAGCCCAGCCAACATTCCAAGAAAACCTCCCTCTATTTTCATATTATGTTTAAGTTGTTTAGCAGACATTTTAATAGTTATACCCTTACCCCCCTCATAGGCTTTAGCCATTTTCTTTGCTTGTGAATTGGTTAATGCTAAAACATCATTACCTTGTAAATCTTCATGGCCTAAACGAATACTCACTGGACAACCACCTTTAACAGCATGTTGAAGCTTTTGCTTTTGTCCTTCAGATATATTTACTTTAACAGTAGTGTAACTTGTCATTTTTATATATAATTCTTTTTTATTTTATCTCGCTTCTCTAATATGAAATCTAATTGTTAAATTTTCACCTCTAAGATTTAGTAAATTGCCATCTTGGTCTGTAATATTTACCTCTAAGCTATGTATTTCACGTAATGTTAATGGTAAGTATACTAAATCAAGTGGCGACTCAATTATCTTATATCCTGGTGCAACATCTGGGGAAAAAGAGTAAATAGTGTTTTTTGTTGAACCATTAACATAACTTCCTGAAATAATATCTATGTTAACAAGCAAACTGTTTATACTAAGAATGTTTACTACATTCTCTGACTCATGAAATCCTTGTGTATATTTAGCGTGAGTAAATCCTAATACTTTAGCAATGGAGTTTGGTTGATTAAAATCTACTTGATAACCATCTTCTAGAGTAAGAACAGACTTTAGGGTATTGGTGTTTGCAGAAATGTTAATATAATACTCTTCATTAACTTCATCGTAATGACCTGATTTTCTCATTTCCTGGTGAATGGTATCATTAATGTCAACAAGGTCATAACTTCCTTCTGGTATTTTTATTTTAATCCATGAGGTACCATTGTCTGGAGGATAAACAAATATGTTGTTTGTTGCATCAATATTTGGGAAAGAGTAGCAAGTTTCAAGGTTTACTAAAGCTATCTCGTATTTTTTATCCTTTTCCAACTGAATTGGAGGATTAAACCTTGTTCTAAAACGTGTTTTAGTGTCGCTTACTATAATTTGAAATGATGTTTTATGTTCTGTATTTTTTACAATTTGTTCTAAAAGATCTTCCATTTTATAAAAAAGTACAAATATTATTTAGTTGAGTAAATAATATTTTTTATACTGACTTAGGTATGTAAAAAATGTCAAAGCCGTTTCTATACTTCCCATCATTTTTTTTACTGGTTAGATCGATGATAGCAAAGCCGTGTGGTCTTTCCCATGCCTTTTTACAAAATTCTCTAAATTCATCCTTTGGCATATCATCACCTACATGATCACTATAAATATGGTTAATGTTTTTTAGGTCTTGTCGGAAAAGACAAATAAAATTAGCGTTTTCTCTAATAGTTTGCCTTGGTAGTCTCAAATAATTTTGTGAAAGGTAAAAGCAGTCAACATTACTATGCCTTCCCCGAATGTAGTAACACTCACATTTATTCTGCCTTTCTAAAAGTAAATCATCAAAAATCATTAAATTTTTATTTTCTGAGTTTAACTCTCTCGGAACAGGCACATCACTCGCATTTTCAAAAAAGTTACAATTTATATCTGATTTATTTTTAATCGTTTTAATCCATTCTTCAACCAAAGCTGTAGGGGGTATGTTTTGTTCTTGTATTTCATCACGCATGTTAAACAATCTTAAGATACATTCTTTTGGTAGTTTTTCTTCAAAAGCCTTTTTTAGTATTCGGTATTCCGGTTGAAAAAGATTTTTTCCAAAAACACTTAAATCATTATAGTCGAGCCATTCCGGTCTAAGTAAAAGATTTAACAATAGAGTAGTTTTACCACATCCTGATTTGCCTATAATTAAACCTCTGATACTTTTCGGTAAAAGAGAGTGATTAAATCTCTTTGATACTACTTCATTCCCTGATAAATTTGCGACATCCATTTTATATAACTTTTTTAATTTTTATATATAAAAGTGTATTGTGTTAAATGTAAAAAACATACTGATACAAGTGACATAAACTTTGCTGTTGCTAAAAATGGAAGAAATTTGAAACGGGGAAAATGTGTTGTTTGCGGAATAACTAAAACTCAATTTGTTAAGACAACAAAGGGTGGATCATTACTAAATAAAGCTATAAATAATTTACCTGTTGAAATGCATCTCCCTGGGCATAATTTTACAGGACCCGGCACTAAATTAAAGAAAAGACTCAATCCAGATTTAACACCAAAGAAATGGAGTAAACCAATAAACCGAGTTGATAAAGCTGCTTATCATCATGATGTTTGCTATCTTCAGCATAATGATACTGCCACAAGAAACGCAGTGTGTGATAAAAATATGTTAACAGAGTTAAAAGGTATTTACAATCCTACTATTAGAGAAAAAATGGAAAGGGGTTTAGTAAGTAAACTCATTGGAACGAAGATGAAATTTGGAATGGGAGTTAAAAAAAAAATTTCAGCATGATAAATTTAGCGGAAGAATTACATAAACCTGTAAGAAGAAAATTTAAGAAAAGGAGAGTTATAGTAAACGGTATTGATAAGATATGGGCTGCGGATTTAGTAGATATGCAAGCATTTTCAAAGCTTAATCGCGGTGTAAAATACCTTCTCGCCATCATAGACATCTTTTCTAAATATGGATGGTTGATACCATTAAAAGACAAAACAGGGAAATCTGTCGCTATAGCATTAAAGAGTATTTTTAAGGAGAGAAAACCTGAAAAAATGTGGGTGGATAAGGGTAAAGAGTTTTATAACAAAGATGTAAAAGACATGGTTGAATTGTATTCCACTGAGAATGAAGAAAAATCAAGCGTTGTTGAGAGATGGATTAGAACAATGAAAGAAAAAATGTGGAAGTATTTTTCTGCTCATTCTACAAATATTTACATTGATGTGTTACAAGATATCGTTAAAGAATATAATAACACGAGACATTCTTCTATTAAGATGACTCCAGTAAATGCAAGTAAAAAGAAAATGAACCTAAAGTCTGGAGAAATCTTTACCCTGATCATTTCAAAATAGAAGATATAAAGCCTAAGTTTTCCGTTGGAGACAGAGTAAGGATAGCTAAAAAGAAAAAGACTTTTGAGAAAGGTTATACAACAAGATGGACTGAGGAGATTTTTACAGTTTTTGAAGTAAAACATACATCACCTGTAACATATAAAATTAAGGGTCTTAATGGAGAAGAAATAAAAGGTACTTTTTATGAACCTGAACTGCAGAAAACCCGACAAGAGCTGTATAGGATAGAAAAGGTTATTAAAAAAGGAAAAAAGAAGTCTCTTGTAAAGTGGAAAGGTTATTCTGATGAATTTAATTCATGGGTTGACAATAAAGACATTAGAAATATTTAACTATAAAAAATGTTAAATATTTCGATTGAAAAGGTAATTTTACCAAATAAACCGTTAAATAATTTCGAATTGGAAGATGCAGCAAAAAGATTAGAGATTCCTTCTTTTAGAGGAGTATTTTTACTAGATACATTACCGAGAAAACCAAATAAAAAAGAATGTGGTATAGTAAACTTTGATAAAAGTGGTGGTCCTGGTACACATTGGGTTGCTTGGTATAAAAACGGTAAAACCAAAATTTATTTTGATAATTATGGCATACAACCACCTCTTGAAATTCAAGAGTACCTAAAAAGTACAATACAGTACAATACTGATCAAATACAACAAGTTGGACAAGTATTTTGCGGTCATTTATGTTTGTACATTCTTAAAGAGTTAAGCTCGGGTAAAAAGTTTCAGACAGTGATAAATAAACTTTTTTAATAATAAAAAATGCCTGTTGATAAATTCGGACGAATGAAAGATGATAAAACAAGCGGTGATGGTGTGTCACTCGCTTACATAAATAATAATTTTTTACGTAAGGATGGAACAACTGTTGTTACTGGTTCTATAGACATGAATGGTAATACATTAACAAGGGTTAGTAATCCGGTAAATCCTCAAGATGTGGCAACTAAGGCTTATGTTGACACCAACACAGGGTTGTTGGATGAAAACGAAGGATATCACATTAAAAATGGTTATTTAAACATGGGTTTTAATCCAATAACAAACGTTAAGGAGCCTACAGAACCAGACGAAGCTGCTACTAAAAATTATGTGGATAAACAGCATGGAGCAATAATAGAGGACCCTGATGATGGTACTTTTTCCGCTATTGCAAATATAGATATGAAAGGATATAGTTTAACGAATCTTTTGGGCCCTGTAGATTCACAAGATGTAGCAACTAAACATTACGTAGATTATCCCGGTAGAGCCTTCGTTTATTTTAGTGGTAGGTATATAGCACGTGATTTTATCTCTATGGGTGGACGAAGAATTGACGATGTTGGAAGGCCTTTAGAAGATGAACAAGCTGCAAATAAGTTTTACGTAGATACCGTCGTTGATGCGGCTACCGCAGGTGAAAAAGCTTTGACAAAAAAACAAGATGGATCTTTTTCAATGGCTGGTGGAATAGATATGAATGATAACCAGATTACTGGGTTACCAAATCCTATATCCCGTGATGCTGCTGCTAATAAAAATTACGTTGATAATGGTGGAGCTATCGTAAAAAATCCGAATGGAAGTTTCACGGTGGTGGCTGACATAGATCTTCAAGGTTTTTCTCTAAAAAACGCGGCTCCGGTAGAAGAGAGGGATTTAGCAACAAAATCCTACGTGGATAAAAAAGTATCCCTTCCTTCTCTTATAGGCCCTAAACCTATTATAACTGTGTGTGCTGAAGAACAAGGACCATTGGCAGATGGTAATTATGAGTTCTCATTTGGTAATGGTAATTCAGGTCGCAGCCATCGTTTAGGAGGTTACTGCATGAGTGCATCGGGTAGAATTATAAGAGGAAGTTTAACGATTGTTAAAGATAACCTTAACGCACCAGAAGAGGTAAAAGTTAATATTGCGGTAAACGGATTAGAACAGGTTGATTACTCTATGATTAAAAAAGAGGGTGAAATTTGTAGCTGCACTGTTTTTCCAAGGGCGTTGGAGGTAAAGCAATGCGACATCATAAACTTTATTTCAAGAACAACCGACCGTAATATAAACACACGCTTACATATCTATTTTGATAGAGATAGACTTGTAAAAATATAACTTTGTTTATAAAAGTTATATTTTACGTTTGATATCTGTTTTAACCTTACAAATAGGACATTTGTTAAAATTAGATATTGTGTCGCAGTGAAAAATGAATTTCAAAACTAGGTAATAAGTTGCCAACTCGCTCTATCTTTTGTTTTTTACGAAAAGTGCAATAATACAGTGTGATCTTCACAGTACTTTTTAATGGTATCATTTAGATTTTATTAACATCTGCTTTAATCACATTTAGCGGCTACTGCGCTTTTAACACAACAAAAAATCGCCACATAATCAAAATGCCTTTTTTAACACGCAAGCTCTGCTTTCGCCCGTTCTTTCGATATACATTGACATGTATACATACATGTACGTATTTTCGCGTAAATGCTATATACATTTTTTTCGATACATACCTAGCATCACATGCATTTTTTCGTACAAATGTTTATCTATATCTTTTTTAAAGATCATTCCATCTTTTTTCACTTATCCTTACTCATGTATATGAATCGAAGTATCTCGAGGACGAACCTAATGTGTTCAAGTTTAAAAATGAAGCATTCTGTTCTGTTCTATTCCTAACTCTTACACTGCTAAATAAATAAAATGAAACTTTCAAACTGGTAGTAAATATGCAAATTTTGCTCTTTCAAAGACATTTTGGATAAAAAATATCTGCTCATCGGAAAGTGTATATCCAAGATCAGACTACACCGTTCTATGCAGTCTGATCTTGATCTACTCTGTCCGCAAAAGGTCCTTGAGTCGTGATTTAATACCAGCTTAAGTGTTAATGTTCCAGATAGATTTATGTCAAAAGTACATTATTAAGATAGTGAATGTCAGTCATTCAGTGTATTATTGACTATTTGGTAAAATGAACTCTGTTGCTTAGTAACCCTTTTATCATCATAGGCGAAAATCAGACCTTTGAGCGGACGGCATAGATCAAAAATCAGACCGCACAGAATGTGCAGGCTGATCCTGGATCTACTGAGTCTGCTCGTTTAGTCAAGCTAGTGAGATATAACCTTTCTGTGTGCTCAGTGGATTGTATTTTTAGCTGTCTAAAGAGATCAAGGTTTGGACATTTAGCGCTGAGAGTTAACTCTTTACCAAACGACAAATTTTGGACGTGATCAAATTGAAAGTATTTTGCAGACGACAAAATAAATGTGACCCAAATTGAATTTTAGTTTGTTTGTTTTTTTTTTTTTTGGAAGGGTAAAAAAAAAATGAGGGGAAAAGGAGAAAACTGTTTTATGGAGACCAGGATTAACTATTTACCAAACGACATTTTTTTTACTGGACCAAATTTAAAGAATTTGCAGACGACAAATTAATTGTTGCTCAATGATACTTCCTATCTTTGATAGGGTAGAAAACATTGTGGGAAAAGGAGAAAATGCTGGTTACCAGCATTTTCTCCTTTTCCCACAATGTTTTCAAAAGCCTTCTTCATCAGGTTCGTTAACTCTTATCCAGCTAAATAATTTAAATGAAACTATCAAGCCGATAATAAAAACCCGAATAATGCTATTTCAAACTTATTTCTTCAAGAAAAATATGTCCTCATCGGACTGTGTAGATCCAAGATCAGACTGCACGTTCTGTGCAGTCTGATCTTGATCTTCACAGTCCGCTAAAGGTCAGTGAGTCGCGCTTAGCAGCCTGACGGTTAAAACTCGGTATTGTGTGGTAAGGGGTTTTCTCATTACAACCCCCATTACGTTATTTTTGTTTTATTTTTCAATTTCGTTTCCCTAACTTTACTGGGACTTAGCAACAGCTTCATCGTACCTAGACCATTGGATTTTACCCTTCTGATCAGATTTCTAACAGTTCAATCATTACCCAGGGGTTTTAGGATTCAGGAAGAACACAAAAGACACAAGATGAATCCGTTTTGTCATTCATGGAATTTATTCTTTTCCTACACAATCCCGAGTTTTATTGACCATTAGAAAGGAAGCTTTTGGAAACATTGTGGGAAAACGAGAAAATGCTGGTAACCAGCATGTCCCCGCTCCGCATAATCCTGAGTTTTAAAGAGCATTAAAAAGAAAGCTTTTGAAAACATGATTGGAAAAAGAGAAAATGTTGGTAATTTTAACGACCAGTGGAAAGAAAGCTTTTGAAAACATTGTAGAAAAAGGAGAAAATGCTTGTAACAAGCATTTCCTCCTTTTCCCACAATTAGTTTTACCCTTTCTGAAAAAAATTTCAAGATTTTTGCAATATTTAATTTGTGGTCTGCAAACGTTTTAAACTCTTGGGATGCTAAGCGCGACTAACTGACCTGTAGCGGACCTGTAACTTGTAGTCTGATCTTGGATCTGCACTGTCCGATAAGGAGATATGTTTCACCAAAAAAAAAAAAATGTTTCAAATAGCATTTTTAAGATTTTTACTATCAGTTTGAATTTTTCTTTTGAACTTATTTAGCAAGATAAGGGTTAATTTTAACAAGTCTAAAGTTTTGTCGTTTGGTAAAGAGTTATTCATATCATTCAGTTCTGGTATGAAGCCACGGAGAAATAATTACTTGATCCATGCTCTGGCAAAAGGGTTCTTAATGCATCTTCGTGATCCATGATACCAAGCAAGTCATCACGTATTTGTGGATCCATAAAATCCATTATCTCAGATGACCCACTGAATAATGAGGTACGCTGGTCCATTGATATGCCCAAAGTTGACTGAAAGCAAAAAGTTTCGGCCCAGGTCAGCCTGCGCGGACTGCGCAGGCTGACCTAGGTCGATACTTTTTGCAAATGCATTAAGCCCCCTTTTCACCGTGAATGGCTCAATTATATGCACCGACTTATGGCGAGCCCTTTATTTTTGTTCTTGCTGACCCACAAACAAAAAGTGGCGCTATGTACTTATAGTGTTATGATTCCAAACTTCTGATCTGTATGAACATTGCTCTGTGAAAAAGGTGTTTAATGTATCTGCAAAAAGTATCGACTCAGGTCAGCCTGCGTACTCAGCGCAGGCTGACCTGTGTCGAAACTTTTTGCTTTAGTAAATTTTTCTGCAAGTCCAAAGACCGTTCTACCTCGGGATTCAGTCAGTTGCTTGACAAAATGGATTTTATGGATATATAATAATAATATTAATAATGACACGCTTGGTAAAATGCATCACAGAGATGCATTATACCTCCTTTTGCCAGAGCATGGCTTATTTATTTGGTCATCTGTCGCATTTCTCGCCTGTCTGCATTTAAATTGGAAGTATAATGATATTGTCATAACTAGATAATGAGATATAGGTTGATGTTAAACGAGGGAAATAGAGGTTTTAACACAATAAAAAAGTTTGTACCAGACTTAGATAGCAAGGTGATGGAGTACGTCAGAGAGATTGAAATCGGGGTAACACTAGTGAAACACGTGGGCAGAGAGAGAGAGAGAGAGAGAGAGAGAGACAGACAGACAGACAGACAGACATACAAAAGATAATGATAAAAAGAGGGTAAAACTGTGAGAAGACAGTGACAGAGTCGAAGCACGGTAATAGACATAAACAGAGACACAGACAGACATACAGATATAAAGAAAGAAAGAAAGACGGACAGACGGGCGGGCGGGCGGGCGGGCGGACGGACGGACGGTCCGATCGACCGACAACAGACAGGCAGACAGGCAGGCAGACGGACAGGCAGGTAGGCATGCCAGCTGGTGGGCGAACGGCCGGGCGGGATGACAGACAGACAAAAAGGCCAGTAGGCAGGCAAGCAGACAATGTGAGAAAAAAAAAATCCAAAAACATTTTCGATGAGAGGAAAAAAAAGAATAGCCGTCTTTGACAATTTTTGACAGTTTCTTTATGCAAATATGGTCTGGTACAGACGCGGAAAATTGTGTCTCTGGCGTTCGGGAGATAGAGCAAACAAAACGGCTGACCCGATAGACAATGTCGTCTGCTGACGGAACGTCGTAATCTTTGGCCGCCAAATTAACCCTTTACGACACAATCACGACTTTTTACGACAATGAGAAAAAAAAAGGCCTTTTGAAAACACTGTGGGAAAAAGGAGAAAATGCTGGTAACCAGCATTTTCTCCTTTTTTTTCCCCACAATGTTTTCTATCATATCAAATTGACACAATTGACCCTATGCACCAGACACTTTTAACAACAATGAGATAAAAGACCTTTTGAAAACATTCTGGGAAAAGGAGAAAATGCTGGTAATCAGCATTTTCTCCCATTTCCAGCAAAGTTTTCTACCCTATCAAATACAAAAATCAGAATTTAAGTAATATATAAATTTCGTCTGCAAATGGTTTGGATTTGTTTGAATTTGGTCCAGTCCAAAAATTTGTCGTTTGCAAGTGTCTACCACAGCTGACGATAGAAAAGATCAATGCAACTTTATTTAGCTATTTCTTAGAAAAGGGGGGGGGGGGGGCGCAGGAAAGATAAAGACCATACATTCTTTCTTTCATCCTTTATAATTTTTTCTATCAATTTTTGTGGTAAAGTAGCCGATATTTGGTATGAGAAGGATACCTCGTATTCCCATGCTTCCAATATAACAGAGTTTTTTATTCTAGTCTAGTACAACAGCACTGGGCAGGCTGACCTGGATCGAAACTTTTGAAAATGCATTAACCTCCTTTTCACAGAGTATGCCTCATTATTTGACTTTCTTAACAATAACTTCTTAAATTCTGGTCATTTCAATGACATTCAATACGCCTGTCAAAATTGAACTTGTTAATGAGGAAACTAAGAGATCAAGGTCAGACTGCTCGTATGTGTCGGCTAATATTTGTCTTAACTCTCAATGACATACACTTGTAGTCGCATAAAGCATTTTAGGGTTCACACAGCGTCTCTTTCTTAACGAATTTAATACACAACGTTGGCACATAGATAGATAGATACATACATACATACAAACATACATACATGCATGCATGCATGCATGCATACATGCATGCATGCATACATACATACATACATACATACATACATACATACATACATACATAAATACATACATACATGTACATACATACATGCATACATACATACATACATACATACATACATACATACATACATACATGTATGCAACCATACATACATACACACATACATACATGTAAATACATACATACATACACACATGCATGCATAATATACATACATACCCACAGACATACATGTATGCAACCATACATACATACATGTACATACATACATACATACATACATACATACATACATACATACATACATACATAAACCCATGTACATACATGCATACATACATACATACATACATACATACATACATGCAGCCATACATACATACATACATACATACATACATACATACATACATACATGTACATACATACATACATACATACATACATACATACATACATACATAAATACATACATACATACATACATATATACACACATGCAAGCATAATATACAGACATATCCACAGATATACCCAAACATATACCCGTATACACATAAGCCATGCTCTGTGAAAAGGGGGCTGAATGCATCTGCAAAAGGTATCGATCCAGGTCAGCCTGCACATGCCGCACAGACTGACCTGATACAAACTTTTTGCAATTGGTTATTTTTTCTTTGCACGTCAAAGGACCAGTATACCTCATAGCTCAGCCGGTTGTTGGAAAAAAAATGGATTTTATGGACCCATAATACTGTGATAACCTGCTTGCATCATGGAGTCGCGTTAAACCGCCTTTTGCCAGAGCATGGCTCACATACGTTTTTATTTCATGCTTCCCGGTAGGATATCGAGAAATAGCAGTGAAAATATTTTTCGATATTACACGGGTACGACCAGTGAAAATACCGATTTTTATATTCTAGTTACCTAGGTAAATTGCGGGCGACTCACAACCAGATGGAAATATGACGTCATTTACCTTACATTTCTCGCGCTTGACGTAATATTGTAATGCGTTGCTATGCGCGAGGGGTACGCCACGGGGAATAACTGAAAAGAACTGCACTGGATTTTGATAAAGCTCCTCCAAGAAAGGGTTAAAAGCATGAAATAAATAGAATATTTGTTTTTTTCTGTGAAAGATCGGAATTTATTTCATCTCGTGAACACCATCGGTAATATTTTCACTCGTGGCTGCGCCACTCGTGAAAATATTACCGATGGTGTTCACTCGATGAAATAAATTTCGATCTTTCACCGAAAAAAACAAATATCCTCTATATATACCTACATGGGGCTCATCCATGGATCTGTGGTTAAAACGCTATAATTGTTGTCGTGAAACCCTGAGATTGGTTCTCGTCTATGTCGTCTGTCTGTGGGAGATTTCTTGGGCAAGGCTCTATAGAATCACAACCTGGAGCGGGTAACTACAAGGTAAGACATGAATGAGTGAACTGCCGCGGTGATATATCTTAAAGGCCCAGTAAAGGCCAAAATATCAAAGCAGGTGTCGTAATACATTTAAATTTAAATCATACCGTTTAAAAGTATGGAAAATATTGTGGAGATGACAGTCTGTTATCGTGTGGTTGGGCCATTATGTTAGTCGCTGGCAGAAAACAAGAATTTTAAAATCAGGCAAAAAGTAAAGAAAAGACACAGCTACCTGGCAGGTTTTAACCCAGTTTTGAAATTGATTTCTCTGTCAAGGACTAACACTTGGACCGACTGTACAATGACAGATTATCGTCTTCACAATAATTTTCATACTTTTATATGGTATAATATAAATTCAAATGCATTTAAACACCCGCTTTGTTTACATTTGGCCTTTATTGTTACTTTAAATACCGTTGAAAGTGGGTTTTAAGTCAGACCGTCATTCAACAACGAAATCACGAAGGAACGTATCGTGACAGCACGAATGTTTCATAGGGAAAAGACGTAAATCTTGTAATTTTAATCCCATTAAAATTGTCTGAATTTTTACCCATACTGACAAGTTTCAATTTTTTTTTATAATCCAGCCGTGCTCTGACAAAAGGGGGCTTGATGCATCTCCGTGATGAATTATACCAAGCAAGTCATCATATAATTAAGAATCCATAAAGTCTACTTTGTGCTAAAAACCGAAAGAATCATAAGGGTGACTAATCCTTTGACATGCAGAAAATTGACCGATAGCAAAAGGTATCAACCCATGTCAGCCTGCGCGGACTGCGCAGGCTGACATGGGTTGATAACTTTTGCAGATCCATGAAGCCCCCTTTTCACAGAACATGGCCCAGTTATTGTATTAAAGTAAATTACAGTTTGATTTAAACTCTTTCGGCCCGAAACCGATTTTGCGTGCATTTGTAGACAATACAGATAAAGATAAGATTTTGTTTGTACTGGAGTTTAACGCTGTTTTAATAGTTTAGTTCATATCACGGCGGTCAGTGTACCTACGCATGTGTTCCATGGCTTTTTCACACCAGCACTGCCCAACTTTCTTTCCAAGCTACTGACTAATTTTCTCACACGCATCAAAATCGAAGGCGAAAAATCGGCGGAAAGAAAGTTTACCTCAACCGGGTATCGAACCTGCAAACATTGAGTCACGAATCAGATACGATAACCTCCGATCTACCCAGCCGGGCTCAAGATCAGACTGCATAGAAAATGCGTCTGATCTATACACACTCCCCGCTATTCTGTGTAATAATTTGGACAAAAAGAAAATCTTTGAAATTTGAATAATTTTGGTCCTGTCTTTAGCCTTAAAGCGCCAAATAAACCCAACAGCCACTCTCAGTCTACAAATAAGAGCCAAACAATCGCACTTTAAAGGTTGCTCTGTTCCAAAATGTCTCAGAAGAGCGGACAGTGTAGATTAAAATCAGACTGCACGTTTTTTTTTTTTTGCCACAGGCTGCCATAGTTGTAAAAGGCATCTATAAGGGTTGATCGTTGAATTGACCTATTCAACTCTTTACCAGATAACAATATTTAAGACTGGTCGAAATAGACAGCATTTACAGTTGAAAGATTAAATGTGGCTTAAAAGATTGGATTTTTTTCTAAAATGTTAGAAAATATTGCGGGAAAAGGAGAAAATGCTGGTTACCAGCATTTTCTCCTTTTCCCACAATGTTTTCAAAAGTCTAATTTTTAGTGTTGTTAAAACTCGGAATTTTGTGGTAAAGGGTTGTTTCATGTAGAGGTAGTAGTATGAAAAGGGTTCCAGTTTTAAAAGTTAAATGGATTTCTCTTGTCGTAGACAACGATGTTCATCACGTCAGAAAGACGGGGAAAATATTAAGTTACTGAAGAAAAGATTGATTGTTTGGCTGGGAAAAAAATGGTTAAAGATAAAAGAAATGGGGCTACCTTTCTAAAATTAGAAATGGATTAAATCATTTTATTGTATTCCTATCAGTGAGTTACTGGGGTTTCACTGTGAATAACACCACTAGTGATGATAATTATGGTATCATCACTAGTGACGATATAGTTTTAGAATGTTTGGGGAACTACTTTTTTTTTCTATATCGCTTATACTGTACCATTCTTGGTGGTTTTTAGAATAAAAAAGGGTGAATTAGGAATATAATAAATAGGATAATCAACAGGTTGTGTATGATATTAAAAATCTGTAACTCGAATTGGGTTTGATGCGGTCTAAAAATAGACCTAGATCAGACTGAACAAATGTGCAGACATGTACGTGCTGGGTTAAACCAAATAGTTTAGCCAATCAGAAGTTGTTTTACTTTCAAATTAAGAAACTCTTGGAGGATGAGACTATAAATGTTCTTAAGAATGGTTGGTGAATAAAGACTCTCATCTGAACCTTTCGCAAGGTCCATCAGAGGTTTAGATAGACGGGATGCTAGTTGAAAAGAAATGCAACAAGTAACGGTAATCTGGCTCCACTAGTATTTTTCTGTCCAAAGTCAGAAGGGGGCTCTACGTGGCACAGTGGTAAAGTGTAGGACTCGCAACTTGGAGGCCCCTGGTCTGAGCCTCACTGAAAGCTCTGGGTTTTTCGTGGGAGTGTCCTTGGGCAAGATACTTCAGAGCCCTAATCCTGGTGAATCCTAGGCAATAAATTAATATGTGGGCTCTCACCGTGATATGGCTGAAATAATGTTGAAAGTGGCGTAAAACATAATCAATCAATCAGCCAGCCAGCCAGACAGCCAGACAACCAACTAACCAACCAGGCAACCAACCAGCCAACCAGCCAACCAACCAACTAAGCGTCCATCCAACCAACAAACCAACTAATCAATCAAAAAATCATTCAGTCAATCAAGCAATCAAGCAAACAAGCAATCAAGCAATCAATCAAAGTCAGTGCAACCCTGTCGCTTATTAGATACCTGAAATAATCAGAATTAATCCTCTGCATGCTAGAGGGAAAACGAGATCCTTTTGAGGACAGTGAAAATGAAGATGAGGTTGCACAGAATGTGCATACTAATCATGGGCGTACACGGTCCGACATCGGGGCCAGTGAAGAATTTGGTTCCGTTATATTTAGCCCTAGACCACAAAATGAAAATGTCATTTTTATTAGAGCTATCCTCTGGCGAAACGGGACCCAATGCAACTCCGTGATGCAGTGTACTAAGTAAGCCATCATATAACTATGGATCCATAAAATCCAATTTGTATAACAACCAAAGGAATCATGAGGTAGACTGTTACTTTGACATGCATTAAATTGACCAAGAGTAAAAAGTTTCGGTCCAGACCGATACTTTTTGCAGATGCAATGAGTCCCCTTTTCAAAGAGCATGTCACATTTCTACGGCTGTCTAAGAATAGAACACTTCATGGTTCATTACGAGAGATTCGCCGAGGAGAACGATTGTGAGCTGGTACCAATTGATAAAAAATAGGGCAGTCATTTGTGGCTCATTGGATTACATTGAAATGTTAATCTAATACAAAATGATTTGACACGATTTGGTGGTCAAAACCCCAATATTTCGGTCACATCCTGAACACAGGGAACCAAACGTCTCTACCACGCGTCCCCAAAAATATTCAACCTTGCGAGTCTATTGAATTTCCGCCAGTGTTTCCTTTTAAGTAGTAACAATTTAGAGTAACCCCCAAAACTTCATTAACTATTAATTCTTTTCTAAACGACAAAATTTTAGACTTGTCCAAATTTAAAGCATTTGAAGACATCAAATGTTACGGAATTCACTGAATTTACGCCAGCATGTCTTTTTAAGTAGTAAAAATTTAGAGTAACCCGCAAACTTTCTTTAAACTATTTTAAATTCTTGACTAAACGATAAAATGTTAGACCTGTCCAAATTTAAAGCATTTGAAGAATACTGATTGATTGATTGACTGTATGGTGTTAACGCCGTTTTCAACATTATTTCAGTGACATCAAGGCGGCCAGTGCACCTACCGACGCTTGCCTGGAGTTTCTTGTACCAGTACTCCGCACAATACTCTTTCCAAACTACTGGCTGCTTTTCCACACGACCATCGTCTAAACAATGGTCAACGGTGAGAGTGGAATGAGTCCTGTTGCAATGACTATCATCAATCCTCGGAAAGAAATTGGTCGAGCCAGGGATCGAACTAGTGACCTCCTGTTCTCAAGTCCTGTACGCTACCGACTGAGCTACCGGGGTTCGGCGGCGTCAATTTTAATGTGACTTAAATGACAGAGCTTGTCTTTGAAGGGGTAAAAAACGTTGTGGAAAAAAAATGAGAAAATGCTGATTACCAGTATTTTCTGCATTTCCCACAATGTTTTCAGCATCCTTTCACCTCAGGGCCGTTAAAACTCGGGATTGTGTGATAAAGGGTTAAAGCTCATTTTCACTTCCTCATTAAAAGCTAACAAACAATTGACATTTATTCCTATCGGCATTCGGAATTAACACTCTATCAAACAATCCTGTGTTTAAATGACGCTGGGGAAGATGGCTTTTGAAAACATTGTGGGAAAAGGAGAAAATGCTGGTAACCAGCATTTTCTCCCTTTTCCACAATGTTTTCTACCTTTTTCAGTGACAAATTTCAATATGAGTCAAAATTAATTTCTTGACTGCAAATGCTTTCAATTTCGATGAGTCTAAAATGTTGTCGTCTGATAAAGAGTTAAGTATTTAAACTAAAACAAAAAGTTGTTATGACAGACGAACCTCAACACAGAAATGAACCTAAGCTCAATTTCCCTCCTCACGTACATGGCCATGTTATATAATCTTGTAACATGATCTAAGCTTAAAGCCCTCAATAATCGCTTTCTATGGAATTGATTCATGTCTATTATTGAAACTTAAACAAAAGATTGTTATAGAGGTGGATTCCTAACACAGAAATGAACTAATTTTCCTCCACAGGTACTTCGTTATGTTACGTAATCATGTAACTTGGCGCTAAGCCTAAAACCCTCAAAAATCGCCTTCTACGGTATTGGATCATCTTTATTATTGAAATTAAAACAAAAAGTTGTTATAAAAGACGATTTGCAATATAGAAATGACCCCCAAAACAATTTCCCCCTACATGTGCAAGGTTATGTTACGTAATCTTGTAACTTAAAGCCCTCAGTAATCGTTTTCTATGGTATAGATCGTCCTGTTTTATTGAAAATAAAACAAAAAGTTGTTGTAAAGACGATTTGCTAATCAGAAAAGACCCCACAAACAATTTCCCTCTTCACTGGTGTGCATCGTTATGTTACATAATCTAGTAACTTGGAGCTAAGCCTGAAGTCCTCAGTAGTCACGTTCTATGGTATTGGATCATTTTTTATTGAAACTAGAACAAAAAGTCGTAAAACAGGCAAACCTCAACACAGAAATGAACCTAAACGCAATTGCCCTCCTCGTGTGCATAGTTATGTTACGTAATCTCGTAACTTGGTGCTATGCTTAAGCCCTTCAATAACCGTTTTCTATGGTATGGATCATCTTTAATATTAAAACTAAACCAAAACAAAACAAATGTTATAAAAGAGGATTCTCAACACATAAATGAACCCCAACGCAAGTATGGTTATGTTACGTAATCTTGTAACCTGACGCTAAGCCTAAAGCCCTCAATAATCGTTTTCTATGGTATGGATCGTCCTTTTTTATTAAAACTAAAACAAAAAGTTGTTCTGAAAGACGAACCTAAACATACGAGTTAATCAAAACACAATTCTCAATCTCATGTACTTGTACAAGGTTATGTTACGTAATCTTGTAACTTAGCGCTAAGCTTAAAGCCCTAATTAATCGCGTCTATGGTGTAGATTATCTGTTATTACTGAAACTGAAACTAAAACAAAAAGTTGTTATAAAAGACGAACATCAACACAGAAATGAACGCAAAAGATAGTTCACTCCACACGTGCATGGCTATGTTACATTATCTTGTGATTTGGCGCCAAGCTTAAAGCCCTCAATAATCACGTTCTATGGAATTGTACATCTTTTATTATTGAAATTAAAACAAAAAAAGATGTTAAAAAGACGATTCTTAACACATAAATGAATTTAAAAGCAGTTTCCCTATTCTTGTGCATGGTTAATTTACGTAATCTTTTTACTTGGCGTTACGCCTACAGCCCTCAATAATCGCGGTCTATGAAATTGGATCATCTTTTATAATAATTTTCCCTGGCAACTAATCCCGCCAGTATTGTATGGAATGAATAGGGAACTTGAGTTGATTTTCTCCATGTCAAAGTTATGTAAGTATAACTGATATTTTTTATTGGTAGAAAGGACTTAACTACTGAGGCTTTTATTCTTTTGACCTAAAATTCCTGACAAGGTAACAGAAAATGTAAATTCATGAACACACTGCACGTTGTCTTACTCTTATCAAATTCTAAATCATGTCTAAAGCCAATTCATTTTCAGCTGAATTTCGAATATGTTCTGCTGGACATTTTTCCTATAATCATGTCCTGTTTTCTGAGAAAGCCACGTCAAAGTGTACATATTTTTTTTACGTGGAAAGTTCTATTTTATTCACTACTTATTTTAAAAGTCTTTTTTGGCGACTGTCGCCGAGGTATGAATAAAAAGCAAAAAGAAACTGCATTTACTCCTAACCCAATGATTAAATTGTGAAAGCATATGAAAGCGTTTTAAGACGATAATTCAAATGTGGCCAAAAAAGACGGGATCTACATTTGAAAGTCAAAAAACATGCAGAAAAAGAAGAAAATGCTTGTTACAATGTTTTAAAACCCTTTTTCTACAGTGTCAATAAATGCGGGTGTAGAACAAAAGCCCGCTAGGGCAACAACTTACTAGGACAATAGCCCACTAGAACAATAGCCCACTGAGATAATATCCCACTGGAACAATAGCCACCCCCCCCCCGGACAAGAGACCACTAAAACAACAACCAGTTATAACAATGGCCCTTCAAAATTATAGCTCACAAGAAAAAGCCCACTCGGACTATAGCCCACAAGAACAACAGCCCACTAGGACAAAATCTCACTGTGACCCTAGCCCACTAAAACAACAACCCACTAGAACAATAGCCCCGTAGAACAGCAGCCCACTAGGACAACAGCCCACTAGAACAATTGCCCACCAGAACAACAGCCCACTAGGACACTATCTCACTAGGACATAATCTCACTAGGACAATAACCTCTTATAAAAACAGCCCACCAGAACAGTAGCCCAATAGAACAATAGCCCACTCAGACAACGTCTCACTAGGACAATAGCCCACTAGAACACCAGTCCACTAGGACAAAAGCCGAGTAGAACAAAAGCCTATTAGGGCAACAGCTCACTAAAACAATAGCCCACTAGAACAACAGCCCTCTAGGACCATAGCCCTCTAGAGCAATGGCCCACTCGGACAATAACCCTCTAGAACATAAGCCTACTAGAACAACAGCCTACTAGAACAATAGCCCACTAGAACAACAGCCCACTAAGGCAATATCTCACTAGGACAATAGTCCACTAGAACAACAGTCCATTGAACAACGGCCCACTAGGAACAATGACCTGCTAGGCCAACAGCCCACTTGAACAACTGCCCATTAGAACAATGGCCCACAAGGACAACAGTTCTCTAGGACAATAACCCACTAAAACAATAGCCCACTTTGACAATAGCCCACTAGGATAATAGCCTACTGGGACAATAGCCCTGTTATATGCATGATTACGCATTTTATTTCGAATTTGAGTATATGTTGACTTTGAACTGTTAGTGTTCCTAAGTCAAAAGTTTGGACTTTTTTTTTCTCGAAATTTCTGTGTAAACAAACAGCAGATCCAGATTTTTTTACCAGCTCTCTACTTTGTCTCATCTTTTATTTGGTAGACATAGGGTTAAAATGAGTAAAAACACATATCTGTAAACAGACAAAGGTTTGAATTTGTAACTGAAATATAATTACATACATCTATTTAAAATTAATTTCTAAAGAAAAAGATCAAATTTGATTTTTGAACCCTTTTTGATAAGCAGTTGGCTATTGTCCTCACTGCCAAATTTAGCTGTGAGCTATTGTCCAGTGGGATATTGTCCAGTGGACTATTGTCCCGGTGGGCTATTGTCCCAGTGGCCTTTTGTCCGTTACCCGCTTAAAGCACAATATTATTTGGTAACGGGTTAAATATAGTCTACATTAAATCAGAAGCATTTAATATTTGTTCCAATATCATCGAGATCCAACCGTCCTGATCTAAATAACAACATACAATAATCATTTCTAACTCTTAACTTGCTAAATAAGCTAAATGAAACTTTCAAGCCGATAGTAAAAACCTGAATGTTGCTATTTCAAAGTTATTTTCGTGAAGAAATATCTCCCTATCGGACAGAGTAGATCCAAGATCAGACTGCACGTTCTGTGCAGTCTGATCTTGATCTACACAGTCCGTAAAAGGTCCTTGAGTCGCGCTTAGCCGCTTTAGGCTTAAATTATGGCCATGTACAATAAGTGAAGATAAATAGAGTTGACAAGTTTATTGAACGTTTGACAGGACAATATTTACCTCCCATGGCGGTGTATACATCATTGCTTATATTTTTACAAATTGCTCCGGTAACCCTGAACTCTTTACCAAACAACAAAATTTTAGACTGGTCCAAATTGAAAGTTGCTCCAAATTTAAATGTTGCTCACATGGTGAGATTAGTATTTGAATGGATAGAAAACATCGATCCTTTTTGCAGATGTATTTTGCCCACTTTCACAGAGCATGCCTCATTTTCAAAATGGTTTTTCATAACATATAAAACAAAGTAGCTGACAGTGGCAATCTATGCAGTCCTTTATTGATTCACTTTGTCTTCGAAAGCAATTTTAACTCTGTCCGGCGCTTTAACCATTTAGCACACAACTCTGACTTTTAACGACCTTACGAAAAAGGCCTTTGAAAACATTATGGGAAAAGGAGGAAATGTTAGCCAGCATCTTTTTTTCCCCCTTTTCCCACTATATTCTCATTACGAAGGGAGATAATAATTACCTCCCTTTTCAGGAAACTAACAAAAGTATCAACAAATAATTTCAAGACAGACATCAAAGGAATTTCTGGTCGGTAAGAATGTGCAAAAGTATTATATCAGTATAAATCCTTATTATAAACTAACAAGAAATTTTATTCCATGTTGCACTAGAAGCGTTAGGGGTCTAAGACCTTAAAACTGCAAAATTAATTTATAGATACATGTATGTGTATATGGAACTTTCTTGGCATTACGGAAATCAAAATATTCAGATTTCATTAGAATTGTTTTTCATTGGTTTAATATGGCTATGTCAGAAAATGTAAATCAAAGATCAGACAGCACGTTCTGTGTACTTAGAAGTTTCAGAGATATCCCATTTTCAGTGTTTAACAATATTGACGATACGTCGTGAAAATTTTTGTATGGCCTGTTATATCGCTTTCAACATTTTTACTTCAGACTTGGACAAATTCTTAACGATCAAAACGGGAACCCATACAACAGGGGATGGTAACAATATTTCTGACACTGTTATGCCCTTTTCGACTCAGAAGTTTCACTTAAAATCAAGCACTTGCAGCCGAGCGTTGGCTCCAGCACGCAGTGCTCTTGTTTGGTTCACATTGCGGCCAAAGATGAACTTTTCATGTAACTAGGACTCTGAACTGCCTTGCCAAAAGTCCTCCCCGCGTGAGTAGCATGACCATCTCTTTTCTCTAATCGATCAAAGACTTCCTGGAAATACGGATAAAATTTACTTTTGATATGACGTCCTCACAAAAGAAAAATTTCAGTCAGATACCTTGAAACGTGTTTTAATGACGGAAAAGGTTGAGAACGATTTTTGCTT
The DNA here is from genome assembly GCA_946811185.2 of Hippopus hippopus. NCBI lineage: Eukaryota > Metazoa > Mollusca > Bivalvia > Cardiida > Cardiidae > Hippopus > Hippopus hippopus. The sequence goes on along the minus strand of OX328106.1, from coordinate 55,921,109 downwards.
TTCAACAAAATCTTGTACTCATCCATATTGAAAGTATAAGCCCGTTACCAGACAACAAAATCTTAGACACGTCCAAACTGAAAGCATTTATGGACGACAAACTGAATGTGACTAAAGTACTGAGACTTATCTTTGAAAAAAGTAGAAAACATTGTGGCAAAAGGAGAAAATGCTGGTTACCTTCATCTTCTCCTTTTCCAACAATGTTTTCGAAGGCCTTTTTCACTCATGGTCGTTGAAAACACGGGATTGTGTGCAGAAAGGGTGTAAAAAAAACAGATGAGTTTTTACTCAAATTATGCAATTTCTCATGGAAAGGGTGGGTAACATTATCGGAAAAAAAGGAATCGCTGGTTTACCAGCATTTTCCCTTTTCCTTATTTGTTTGTTAGCTTGTTTGGTTTTTAACCCCTTATCAAACAACAAAATTTTAGACTAGTCCAAATTGGAAGCATTTGCAGACGACAAAATTAGTGTGACTAAAAAATTGAAATTTGTTTTGGGAAGGGAAGAAAACATTGTGGGAAAAGGAGAAAATGCTGGTTACCAGCATTTTCTCCTTTTCGCACAATGTTTTCAGAAGGCTTCTTTTTCAGGGTCGTGAAAACCAGGGATTGTTTGGGAAAGGGTTAACGCCTTTTTCAATATCATTTCAGTTATATCGCGACGACAAATGCAGAATTCCATCTTTCTTGGAATTTCTTTCACCATTGTTTGACAAAATTTTCTTCCTAAGCCACTGGCTGCTTTTCAACATCGCCAAATCATCGTCGAAACATTTATCAGCTGTGAGAGAGGAATGTGTACTGCCGCAATGACTATAATCAATAGTCGGAAAGAAATTCGCTAACCTGTGGATTCGAACCAGAGACCCGCCTGGTTCCAAGTCCTGCATGTACGCTATCGACTGCGCTACCGGGCTCAGCTTCCCTTTCCCTGTTACGTATTTAATAGTTTTCTTCCCCAGAGTTATGAACACACGAGAATGTCTTATAAAAGGTTCAACTCTTTAACACACGACAAAATTTCAGACTCGTGTCATCTGAAAATATTTGAAGACCACAAATTACATGTTTTGATAACACGATGATTTTTTATTGGAAAGTGCAGAAAACATTGTAAGAAAAGGAGAAAATGCTGGTTACCAGCATTTTCTCCTTTTCTTACAATGTTTTTATAATGTATTTTTTCCTCGGGGCTCGTAAAAACACAGGGTTGTGTTGTCAAGGGTCTAAGTAACCTTTTAAGTACAGATCTAGTTTAATTTCCGGCCCCGTAATGGAACACATACCGACAGAAACGTTTCTGAAAGAGAACCGTTTTGAATTTATTGCTACATATAAATTTGACACTCTTTCAATGTGTACAGGGAAATTTAACCGAAATGATGCAAAAATGGATATCTTTTCTCACAGATTTTTTGCTTCTATGTATATGAAAGCCAACTAATGAAAGACAGATTTCGACCTACACTGTTTGCCATGTGGACTTGTGAACATGGTCATTGGTGTGTAAAATCAAAGTGACAATCATGATGAGCTGTGCTCTGTGATAAGGGGGCTTAATGCATCTGCAAAAAGTATCGTCCATGCCAGCCTGCACCGTCCACGCAAGCTGACATGAGTCGAAACTTGTCGCTATTTGTAAATTGTCTGCATGTCAAAGGACCATTCTTTCTCAGGATTCAGTCAGTTGTAGGACAAAAAAGATTTTATGGATCCATAAATCATGCTTGATATGGCCTGCAACACACGAAAAGGGGCATTCGGACATTTGCGTAAAGTGTCGTCTCGGATCAGCCTGCGCAGTCCGCGCAGGCTAATCCGAGACGGCACTTTACGACTATATTAGATTTTGTGCTACAGTAGACTTGCGCAAAACGGAAAATCACATAAAAACGGAAGGTGTCGTTTCGGATTAGCCTGCGCGGACTGCGCAGGCTGATCCGAGACGATACTTTACGCAAATGTTCGAATACCCCTTTTCGCGTGTTGCAGGCCATATAATCCATCACAAAGATGCATAAACCCCCTTTTGCCAGAGAATGACTCATATAGACCTGTTAATTCTTTCAGTGCCAAATATATTAACTCGACCTCTCTTGGCTTTTGAAGCTGAAAAGTTTGAAGTGAAATCAGGAACCGTATTTACCAACCGCACTAAAGTTTGTTCTTATCTTGAATTCCTCAGCTAGCCGTATGATTGGCTGAAATAAAACGTCTTAGTCAATCAGACAATCGGGCTAATCTTGGAATTTATCGCTTTGGCCGTCTTGGGTTCAAGCTATAGAGACTAGTCCGTAAAGTCAAGACACAGGGTACCGATGGGGCTAGGAAGATACTCCAATATGTAGTAGTCTGTTGTTCTGAACTCGTAGGCATGTTTATTAATGCATTCTGTCTGTGCAAATAGGGCTGCAAGTCTTTGAATGTGGAAAAAGGAAGCAACCCAGCCCAGGTCGGCCAACAGAAGCAACAAGCGAAGAAAATATCCAAAAGGTGAAGGCTGTAATAGAGACTGATCGAAGATACACATGCGAAGAAGTAGCCAATGAAATTGGGATAAGTCATGGGTCAGTACATACAATTTTGACAAATAAGTTAAACATGCGACGTGTTGCTGAAAGGTGGGTACCACATGCACTGAGCTCGGAGCAGAAACAGGCAAGAGTGGATGTTGCCAGTTAATTACTGGAAAGATACAAAAATGAGGGTAATATGTTTCTTAACAGGATAGTGGCAATAGATGAGACTTGAGACCTGCCATTCGCAAGAAGCGACCAGAGCTGCTTGAACTTACACCATTAATTCTGCATGACAACGCCGCCTGTCACAAGGCAGGTAGGGTGACGTCACTTTTGACGCTCTATAACTGGGACATTTTACCGCACCCTCCATATTCTCCAGACATGAGTCCTCCAGACTTTAATATTTTTCCTAAGTTGAAAGAACCATTGCGAGGTGTGCGTTTTCAGGATTTAGACGCCCTGGAAGTAGAGGTGGCTAGTCAAATTCGACGCATTAACTCTGGTTGCCTAGCAACGGGAATAAGAAGACTTCCTCACCGATGGAATTCTGTCATTGAAAAGGGAGGAGCTTATATTGAAGGAATAAAGGAACATTGGATAAGTATTAGTTCAGGTATTTCTTCAATAACTAGTCTCGCTAATTATTGGATGACCCTAGTACATCAAAATCAGACTGATCTTACATCTATACTATCCGCTTGTTCATCCAAGCCAATAAGATTACAACCTGTTAGGGATTAAGTAGGTCGTATTTTCAGTTGTCAAAAGACCTCTAGTATATTTAGTGCTAAAAGACTTAAAGCAAGATTTAATAATAACAACGGGGTCCATATTGACCAACCATTAAGAATGCTTTTAGTAATATTCTCCAGATTTGTCTAAATTGAAAATGATATAACTTCTGATTGGCTGAATCGTTTGGTTTAGCCATTAAGAAGTTATGTTACTTTCAAATTTAGACAAATCGCTGGTATAAAGACTGCTAATGTTCTTAAGAATGGTTGGTGAACACTGGCCCAGTTGTTGACCCGTTGTAGGTCGGCCTCAGATCCACGCACGGTGTGGAGCAACAAGAAGGAATAACAGAAAAGTGCATCTTTTTGAAATGATGTAAGAATCCTGTATCAGTTATTTTGGCTTTTTGATGGTCATTGGAACAGAAATCATCCTATGTCATCCCTGAAAAGGGTACTGTGTTAATGTTTACTTCGGACTGTAGTAAGTTTTTGAGAAAGAATCCGAGCACTTAATTGGTATTGAAATGCCAAGACAACAAGGCCTCAGTCTATCAATAGGGATAACCAGGAAATATACATATACTCGTAGGCTATGCAATGGCAAAACGGGTTTTAACGCATCTCCATGATGTATGATACCAAGCAAGTCATCACATAATTATAGATCCATAAATTCATTTTGTGTAGCAACCGACTGAATCATGAGGTAAACTGGTTGTTTGACATGCAGAAAATTAACAAATTACAAAAAGTTTCGACCAAGGTCATCCTGCGCGCGGACTGCGCAGGTTGACATGGGACGATACTTTTTGCAAATGTATTAAGTCTCCTTTTCACAGAGCATCGTTTATCATCATGTATAAGCGAGTATAAGCCTTAGTATTCTCAGCTAGTGTTGAATGCGGTATATAAACGAGCCCATTCATACGCGCTCGCATAAACCTGTGGATGTTATTTCAATTATGGTACTGTCCATTGCCGGTGTTAGAACCACTTTTGTAATAAAACGGCTTTTTGTAATAAAATTTTCAACTTCGCTGTGTTAAGAATTTTTAATACAAAAAAAAAAATATTTATTTTTATTACAAAATAGGTTCTAACAGCCCTGTCTTCACAAAGCATGGTTCATATCAATTATGGAAAGTACACTACACGGAGGATGGCACGCAGTCCAGTAAATTAAGCATAAGTTCTCAGACATGTTTATTGTCCTATTTAGATAAATAACAAAGCACTTAACTCCCCGCCGAGCACGAAATGAAGTCCAATGGGACATTTCCAGTCAGTATATTGCTTTATCAAGGCTATTTGCCCTTATCCTGCTTAACAAATACGAATGAAACTTTTAAACCAACAGTAAAAACCCAATTAATTCCATTTCAAACGTATTTTTGGGGAAAAGGTATCTCCTTATGGGACAGTGTAGATCCAAGATCAGACTGCACGTTCTGTGCAGTCTGATCTTGATCTACACTGTCCGCAAAAGGTCAGTGAGTCTCGCTCGGCAGCTTAGGGGTTAAATAACCGCCAAGCACAAAATAAATCCAATGGGACATTTCCAGTCAGTATATTGCTTTGACAAGGCCTCTAATAACCATTAGAGAATATCGAAAAGGTAAAGGTCCAAATGAAGGCCATGCTTGGGCACAGCTTGACCTTGGTTTACGTTGTGTTCTATTGCAACTTAAATTGTGCTTTTTGCTTTTATCCTATACGGGGGTCCTGCGTGGCTCAGTGGTAAAGTGTAAGACTCGTAACCTAGAGGCCCCGGACTCAAGGTTCACTGGAAGCACTGGTTTTTTCGTGGGAGTGTCATTGTGCAAGACACTATAGAGTCCCAGCCTAGTACTGCTGAAATGAACATGTGAGATGTCGCCGTGATATAACTGAAAATATGTTGAAAGCGGCGTAAAAAACTATTCAGTCATTCAACTAGTTTACTCCATGCATTTTGCATATGCCTTCTTTTTATAATGTCTTCTTTTGCCGAGTTGTTTTTACTTTTATTTATGTTATAAACATGATTTTATGATGGTTACTCATACTTGAGACATGCTCTGCGAAAAGCGAGCTTAATGTACCTGCAAAAAGTATCCACCCAGGTTAGCCTGCGCAGTGCGCGTAGGCTGACCTTGGCCGAAACGTTTTGCTATTGATCAATTTTTGCGTGTTAAAGGACCAGTTTACCTCATGATACAGTCGCTTGTTAGACAAAATAGACTATGTATATGAATCCATGATTATGTGAAGACTTGCTTGGTTTCATTCATCATGGAAATCCATGAAATCTCCTTTTGCAAGAGCATGACTCATTTATAAGTTTCTTTTTATTTTTGTTCATTTTTCAAAATCGTCCAACGCCATTTTGTCTCAGTGTTTAAGGTTAAAGGTGAAAGATTTAAGTCCAGTTTAGTGTAGGCGTCATTTGTTTGTTTCTCCAAGAAAAGCCTTAACGACAAAATTTTAGACTTGTCCAAATTGAAAGCATTTGCAGACGACAAAATAAATGCGGCTGAAAAATTGAAATTCCTTTTGTGGAGGGGGTAGAAAACTTTGTGGACAAAGGAGAAAATGCTGGTTACCAGCATTTTCTCCTTTTCCGACAATGTTCTCAAAAGTCTTCTTTATCAGGGTCGGAATTGTGTGGTAAAGGTTTTAAGTGTGTCTCTACGGCTATTTCCTGGAACTTATTAGAAAACATGTTTATTTCACTGTTTCCTTCGAATGGGGCGTCATGCAGAGAACATTGTATAGTACATGTGACATTCAATAAAGAAGTGATAACAGAAAAAAGATGTGGTCAAATTGAGCAATTTCTAGAACAATCAAATTGGTTTTATTGGTTTATTACCATTACGGGGTTTTATCTTAATAAATTTGTTAATTCTGATTAGGGATTAGGGACGTAGCTAGCTATTTATAAAGTATAGGCAAAACTAAGCGCCGGGGGGGGGGGGGGGGGGGGGAGGGAAAGGCGGCAGGAGGGGATTTCCTAGTGAATTGTAGAAACTATTTGGTGGCCCCTGGCGACATTTTTTTTTGCAAAATTTTATCAAAGCAAGGGTTTATAATTCCATGAAATAAGCCACGTTTTTTTTTTTTCAAAGTGTACGCAAATAGGTTTTTGCGTACGGGCAGCTATACGCCCTTGCTATCAGAACACAATTTTGCAATACAGTTTCCAAGGCTTTTTTGCCAAAGTACTTAGTGGTTAAAAGAAATTTGGTTAACTGAGTAACTTCTCAAATTACCGGTAACTAAACTCTCTCGTTTCCATTTTCGAATTCAATATCTTTTACGGACGATGTAGATCAAGATCAGACTTACTTTTCTCTATTTTTGTTTAGAAAAATCAAAGTAGTGATCTGAGTGTTTGAGTGAGCAAACCGAACCGCTGCTACATTGGACAAAAAGAATTAAAAACCACTGTCGTTAATCGGGTACTAGATACGCGAACAACTGAACCATGCTCTGTGAAAAGGGGCTTTAATGCATCTGCAAAAAGTATCGACCCAGGTCAGCCTGCGTGGACTGCGCAGGCTGACATGGGCCAAAACTTATTGCTATCTTTAAATTTCTCCCATGTCAAAAGACGATTCTACCTCATGAACCATTTTTTTTTTCAAACGAGAAGGATATTTTAGGATCCATGTGAGAAAAGTAGTCAGTGGCTCGAAAAGAAAGTAGTGTCAGTACTGATGTGAGAAAGCCAGGAAACACACGCGTAGGTGCACTGGCCACAGTAATATGACCTACGCTATTAAAACGGCGTTAAACTTTAATAAAAACAAACGGATCAGAACACAAATACAAACGTTTCAACGGCCAAATTTCGCGAAAAAAAAAAACAACTTTATTCTGTCACAGACTGTAGTAACCTACTATACTGTTTCTTCTAAACACTAAGAAGATACATCATTACAGTCAGGGTGAGAAAAAAAGAAACGCCCTTAAAATGTGATAGACTGTAGAATGGTTCAAAATTTAGTCATTTGTAAACATAGATAAATTACCGATATACATGTGTAACAGTGTAAGGGATGAATTCATATAATCAGAAATCTTCGATTCAGAACCGGAAACGTTACAACAGTGATTTCTTTGGTGGCCTCCAGAAATGAGATGCATTTTTTTATTCTTCGTAATCTATGCAACTTTGCAACCGTCAGTGGCAAAATTTGGCATGAAGATACAAGAATGATTATAGTTTGATAAAAAAAAAAGGTGGAATGGGTTAAAAACTGGCTGAAAACGAGTATAGATGTATCTTAAGGCGTGAAACATCTTTAAACTTATTTTTTAGTATTATACTTGCATAACCTATCACTACACAGAAAATCAGCTTTTGCAGTGGAAAATGTTGTTAAATCAAGGAGGGAAACGTTCAATTTCTTTGTATTTCAGTTAATTGCTCCTTTTCCCTAAATGCTTTCAAAATTATTCTCAATCGAAATTGACCTTTTCTAAACCTCATTTGCGTGACTTCTTCAAATTTTATCATGTGAGAACGTATGTTTGGTAATGAGGTGCTGTTAAGAAAACCCAAGGTCTATATTCACGAACCATACTTAAGAACATTTTAAGTCTAATTATAGATTTGGAAAGTAACACAACTTCTCATTGACGAAACCATTTGGTTTAACTTATCAAAACTTATGTTACCTTCAAATTTAGAAATCCTTTAGAGTAAGACAAAAATGTTCTTAAAAAATGTTGGTAAATGTGGACCCTGGGTTAGTATTCAGCAAACCGTTCTTACCTTTGTTCTGATATTTTGAGTTGCAAAACTAAATGATCCGTGCCCTGTGAAAAGGGGGCTTAATGCATCTCCGTGCTCCATGATACCAAGGAAGACATCACCTAATTGTGAACCTATAACATCCATTGTGTCAAACAACCGATAGGGTCTTGATGCAGAATGGTCCTTTGACACGCAGAAAATTTAAAGATAGCGAAAAGTTTTGGCCCATGTCAGCCTGCGCGGACTGCGCAGGCTGACATGAGTCGATACTTTTCGCAAATGCATTAAGCCCCCTTTTCACAGAGCATAGCTCAAATATCTGAACTGCAGGAATGCCCTGTCTCGGCAAATCAGACATTTTTTTCTTTAAGTTAGAAATGAGCAGTGCTCTGGCAACAGGGGCTTTGGTGCGTCTATAAAATCCATTTTGTCAAACAACCGACTCAATCGAAAGGTGGAACGGTCCTTGGACTTGCAGAACTTTTACATATGACAAAAAAAGTTTCGACCCAGGTCAGCTAGCGTGGACTATGCCGACTGAAATGGGTCGATACTCTTTGCAGGTGCATTGAACCCCATTTTCACAGAGCATGACTCAAATAGATTTACACATACAATGGTTGGAAAATTCGGCACCTGTTTCTGTATTCAATAACCATTCTAAAGAGCATTCTTAGTCTTATTCTCAAGAATTTTCTAAGATTGAAAGTAAAACAACGTCTGATTGGCTAAAATAATTGGTTTAGCCAATCAAAAGTCGTGTTACTTCTTAAATCTGTAATTAGACCAAGATCGCTCTTTAAAATGGTTGGTAAATCCGGCACCTTGTATATAGTACAATATACCTAAAGTTCATACATTAGTCCTAGAGTCCGAATTCCATTTATAATTACACTGTACGTGTAAAGTATGATCCTTAAAATGGCCCCTCGTGTCTGGCATGCCATAAGATGAATCGCTGTTATTGGCACACTGTAATTTATCTATCCTTAACAGCTTTTTAAAGGCGTGTCTAAAGTCCCTGTTGAAATATGCATAAATGATGGGGTTCAGGCAGGAGTTAAAGTAGCCCAACCAGAACAATAGTGGGCCCACAACATCCGGGTACGGGCAGCTGTCCCCACATAGTGTTGTTATCAAGTACCAGGAGAAAAACGGCAGGAAACACAAAACAAACGCTCCCATGATAATACCCAACGTCTTGGCTGCTTTGTGCTCTCGTCTCATTCTCTTTCTCTCGTTGCGTCGCTCGCTTGGATCAGTCGATACTATTGTTTGATCAGAGGGTCTGTGTCCATTGTAATAATATCCCGATTGTTTAATTTGGTTTTCCTGTTTTCTGGCTTCTATATAGATCTTTACGTACACAAATAACATAATTGTACAAGGCGTCCAGAAAGAAATACTAGATGAAATTACGGCGTAGTATTTGTTTACAATGAATAGGCATGCATTAGGATGTTCATTCATCTCTGTTAATGTATCTTCAGTTGTATACCAATGGGAATGGATGGGAATATAAGATATGAGAACGGACGAGATCCAAGTAACGGCAATCATGATCAATACACGTCTTTTTGTCATTTTACACTCGTATTGTAGAGGATGCATGATTGCTATATATCGGTCCATACTTATACAGCACAGATGTAAGATAGAAGCCGTACTAAAGAGAACATCGTTCGAGTTAAACACGTCACACATTACTCGACCAAATATCCACTCTCCGCTTATCTCCATGCTCGCATTAAATGGCATCACACAAATTGCAACAAGCAAATCAGCGGACGCAAGAGATACAATAAAATAATTGGTAATGGCGCGAAGCCTCTCAAACTTCATCACGGCAAAAACCACCAGTATGTTTCCTACAACTGCTCCGGCCATAATGGCTACCATGACAGCAGCCTTCAACACTGTTATTATGATATTTGAAGTTTCATTGTTGTCTTCCCGTAGAAATGTTAGATTTTGTTCGGAGCTGTTTGAATAGGTGATGCTAAAACCTGTGATTTCCATGTACTTCATTCTATTGGCACGTTACGTGTGAGTTTGAAGGCTTGTCATCTGGTTTAAAACTCATATAATATGAATATCGTTCGAAAAATTCGCCTCTGCAAACATTACGATTCTATCTTTGCATAGAAAATTTTCCGATGAAAATCTTTCCGTCAAGGCAAGAGACATGAAGATGCATATCAAAGTTTGAATGAAAATTTGGTGCTGTGGATTCTCTGAATTTCTCGAAATTTACCTAAACCGTTACATATCCATGAGAATCGACGTTTTACCTGTTTAAACACAATACATGATTTATGCTTCCACTCCTTGTGACTCCCAAAAGGGTAGTCATGCAGTCATGGTACACGCATGACTTCAAATTAAAGTACCGGATGTTGTATTTCTTGTCGGTCTGTCGAGGATGTCAATATCTGTTTTTAAAAAAAGCCACTCTATATTCACTTCTTCAATGTTTCGGATTACGTGTATGAAATTGAAAAGTTTATAATTTCTCTTTGACTGACAGCATCGATTGGCCTTCCCGCTTCTCTTTTTCAGGTGAAAACATAAACTCATTAGGCTAAACGCCACACAAGTCGCCAACAAATTCTGCAAAGTACATTTTCATTCCGCAGTAATCTTGCTACGTTAGTTATGATTTCTTGGCAATCCAAACCTGAAAAAAAAAAGAACAAATTTAGTATATCTCTTTTTCGGCGTAGCTGAATGCGCTGGCTTTTGACCTACTTTTTCTTATCTATAACAAATGAATAAATAGAAATTTGTGATTGATAAAAAATGTAGACATGTTTATTCAAAGGACCCCGGCCTATTTGCTAGCAAATTTGTGCCGTTCATCTTTTTTAAAGATATGTCTTGACTACAATGTGACAGAGTTTTACACTTGTCCATATTGAAAGCATTGGAGGAAAATGAGTTAGATGTGGCTAAAATGCTAGGATATTTCGTTGAAAGGGTATTAACCCTTAGGCTGCTAAGCACGACTCAAAGACCTTTTGCGGACAGCGTAGATCAAGATTAGACTGCGCAGAACGTGCAGTCTGATATTTCATCTACGCTTTCCGCTACTGAGATATTTTTCGCCAAACTATACCTTTAAGATAGCAACACTTGGATTTTACTATCGGCTTGAAAATTTCATTTCACTTATTTAGCAGGCTAGTGGTCAAACTTTGTAAGAAAAAGTAAAAATACAGAATTCTAGCTCGTTCTTCGGTCTCAAAATGTTTGAAAACGCCTTCGTTTTCAGTTGCGTTAAAAGACAAGAGATCGACCGGTAAAATATGCAAAATTCATGAAAGAGTATAACAGATTTCCATTTTATTGGTACAGCGTTATCGGGGCGTAACTAATTTATGTTTTGTTCTTTCCTTACGCATGTCAAAGCGATAAACTTAATGTTTTCTCGTCATGAATAAATGTACATAAATTTGTCTGTTTGTTCCTATTTTCCGGGTTTTGTGTCCCAATTTTCCAGTGTTTTATCGCGATTGTCTACTGGACTACCACCGATCCTTTCGTCGATCTGGCGTAGTTGAATATGTTCGCTTTCGACCTACTTTTTGGTACTGATAACAAATGAATAAATAGAAGTTTTTTGGTCAAAAAATGTAGACATGTTTATTTTAAGGGTCCCTACCTTCATAACCCATTTTTGTTTCTATCTATCTATCTATCTATCTATCTATCTACCTATTTGCGGGCAAATTTACGCCGTCTATCTTTTCTAAAGATATTTCTTGTCTTCTTTCTCCTTACTTTGTTACTGTCGCTTAGCTCTTATGTTGCCAATAAACAAACCATGCTCTAGTAAAATGGGTTTTAATGCATCTCCATGATGTGTTGTACCAAGCAAGTCAGCATATAATCACGGATCCATAAAATCCATTTACAAGTTGTTTAACAAACTACTGAATCATGGGGTAGACTGGTCCTTTGACGTGCAGAAAATTTACCAAAAGCAAAAAGTTCTACCCGGGTCAATGCTTTTTGCAGATGCATCAAATCCCATTTTCACCAAGCCTGGCTCAAATTAATTCGTATTTTCTTTTCCAAGAGCTGGAAATACTATTGCACTGTGAAGGAGCAAGCTTCAGGGAAAGAGATGGAGAATTATGAGGACTGGAGAAGGCAGAACTATGAAAACAGAGGGAAGGACTGCGACAATACTTTACTCAATGATGACAAACTTATGTATGTCTTTGTGTTATTTGTCACTAAAAGTTTTTGATATGTCCATGACAATAAGTAAAAGATATATACATATATATGGGCCATATCCTGGAAAATGGGGGTATAATACATCTCCATGATGCATTCTACCAAGCAAGTCATAACATAATTATGGATCTATAAAAGATTGAATATGAGGGTAGGCTGGTCTTCGATATGTAGAAAATTGACCAATAACAAAAAAGATTCGACCCAGGTCAGCCTGCGCGGACTGCGCAGGCTAACCTTGGTCAATACTTTTTCCAGATGCATTCAGTCCCCTTTTCACACAGCATTACTCCCATACGTATAAGCATGCACGTAGATTAGCCTTTTTCATATAGTTTCGTTATACCAATCAGAACATCTACTGAACAGTCAAAAAAGAAAAAAAAAGGGGGGGGGGGAAGAGTCAGGAACAAATCAGACTTTGAACTTTTTTGTACTTTGAAGGCTGGCCAATGTTCGAGCGTTTTTTATGTCATCAGTAGACGTTAATTATTCAACCTGATTTTCTAGTGCAACCATAAAGATGGTACTGTGTTTCGAATTAATTAGGAGCCATATTTCGCACCTTCCCCTTTCCCCACCCCCCCCCCCCCCATGTTATTCCTTTGCGTCAAATTAAACAATTTCATTTAACGTACATACATATATTCCATTTCACTGTTATTTCTATTTCATGCAATGTTGGTAACGAAGTTTCAATGGCTTTTCGTAACGAAATGGCTTTCTTATTTACTAGGAACTAACAACTTGAAACTTTTCTTGTCGTAGAACGACCAATGTTGACTTTCTCTGGGATCAAGCTGAAAAAAAAAAAGGTCACAGTATATCTCCAGCACAGAGAGGAAAATTGTTCTTGACCCCATTCAACTAGCAAAGTTTTAATCCTTATCTCACTAAATAACTAAAATAAAATGTTCCATTTGATAGTCAAAACCCAAATATTGCTATTTCAAATTTATGTTTTTGGGAATAATATCTCCTTATCGGACAGTGTAGATTCGAGATCAGACTGCACGTTCTGTGCAGTCTGATCTTGATCTACACTGTCCGCAAAAGGTCAGTGAGTCGCGCTTAGCAGCCAAAGGGTTAATTGAGTTGTTTTAGATCGAAACAGTCCTGTTGAAATACCAAAGATGCCAACAAACTTGGTTCATTTTGAAGTGATAAAATTCCCTTCAAATAAGTTGTCAACGATTTGTTTCAAATTTGGGGGAAAACTTGGTTACAAATTATCACAGACAAAGAAAACAGTCGTGTACTACTCTAATCCAGCAAAACATGACTCAAGCACTCTTGAAAGATTGGGGTTTTACCGGGAAACCGGCAAACGTTCTCTAAATTGACAGATTTGCGATGCAGTTAGTGGCAAGTCTGAAATGTGTTTCCGTTCCGCTCTTTTAGGTTACTGCGGACAGTTGGCTTTGCCCCGGTTCAGTGTAGATACAAATCGGGCAAAAAATAAATGTTCTTTTGTTCGGAGTCTTTGTAACATTTATGTAACTGTTAAATGTTACAATAAGTTAGAGAATTTTTCTCATCTATGTCAGATAGCAGATAAGTATGGAACAATAATATTCACATGCTGTAAATATACAAAATATAGCGTACACAACATTTGTCCAACGTGTCGAAAGGTGGATTAACAAATTTTATCACATAAAACCTCCTCCGGCAGTGTATTAAACCCATGACTTATTTTTGATAATACACTAGTGTATTATCGTTTTTTGGGTCCTGGTTCTGATCAATTTTCAGTCATGAGCGCGTGGAGCCTGAGAAACCAACCACAGCAATGCGCGGGAATTTGTACTGCTAAGCCGTTTCATGGAAAAATGACGTCATTATTGCTAAGACGTATCCGTGTGGAAAGTTTTTGATTTTCATGTTTGATAAAAACCAAGAAATGCAGCGAAACTCTCTTAAAATCAATATTATTGCGGAAATAGGTGGACTTAACCCCTCTATAAACTAGTTCATTTTTCTTTCGGTGTAAATTTCAAAGAACTATTTACTTGTGTATATACACATTTGAAACCAAACTACAACTATAAACACGGACCCGTGAACGGTATAGAGGCTAAAGGTGATGATGCAGGATATTTTTCTGTCTGTCATTCGTTTTATGTGATAAATAGAATCTCACATTCGTGTTTATGTATTACCGTTTTTATCAAACTCTTTGACTAAAATGTATTTGACAAGGCTCGCGTCATACAATTTTAGTCAACTCGTTTGATAAAAATGATAATACATAAATACTCATGTAAGATCCTCTATATAGACAGTAAAGAATTGGGAACGTCTTAAAGTAGCAAATTTGAAACAAGAAATATCTTTAAAAAGATAGACGGCGTAAATTTGCCAGCAAATAGGCAGGGGCCCTATGAATAAACTTCTCTACAATTTTGACCAGTCACAACTTTCTATTTATTCATTCGAATATTTAAGTACCAAGAAGTAGGTCAAGGGGCATTGCATTCAGCTACGCCAAAAAAAGAATACATGTATCATTTCTTATATTTTCATCACTATATCAGTAGGTTTACTGAAAGGTTCTGAGCATTTTAAATAAAGAATTCACGACGTCTATCAAAAATATGCCCACTCTCCTAGAAAATTAGAAATTACATTAGATTTACAAAATGTCGATGTTCTTGACAGAAACTGTTCCCACTTGTATACATATTTGGCAGATAATGAAATTTACATCACACGTGATTGAATCTGATGGAAATGGGGAACAAATCTGTTAATAAACCGTTAACTTTTTCAGCCCCAAATAGATATGGGACATGTTCTGTGAAAAGGGGGACTTAATGCATCTGCGAAAAGTATCGACCCAGGTCAGCCTGCGCAGTCCGCGCAGGCTGACCTGAGCCGAAACATTTCGCTATTGGTCAATTTTCTGTATGTCCAAGGACCAGTGTATCTCGTGCTAAAGTCGAATGTTAAAAAAAAGTGGCTGTTACGGATCCATAATTATGTGATGGCCTACTTGGTATGATGGATCACGGAGATACATTAAGCTCCCTTTTGCAAATGGCTCGTATATAAATTCGACCTCCTTCGATGGTAGAAAATACACTTCACTGAACTCAGTGAGACTTTTTTTATCTTACAGACTTGACTAAAGAGGCGGACGGTATAGATCCAGGATCAGACTGCACGTTCATTCACCAACCACTTTTAAATATAAACATTCTTAGTCTTTTTCTCAAATATTGTCAAAATTTGAAAGTAACAACACTTCTTAATGGCTAAACCAAATGGTTCAGCCAATCAGAAGTTGTGTTACTTTCTCAATCTAGAATTAGACCCAGAATGTTCTTAAGAATGGTTGGTGAATACGAGCCCTGATCTAGATCTATGCTTTCCACAGAAAAAACAAGAAAATATTGATGCATAAAATCAATGGTGCCGCAAATCAATTGTTTCTGAAATAGGGCACATTACAGGGGGTTAATTTTGTACGCCAAAGGCATCACTTGAACAAACTTCATAGAGGTTCACGTGGTGATACTACATGACAAATATTTAAACTCTGGGCCATCTGGGATACGGTCTGGTTTGTGTCGATCTGGCAACGAAAGTACGGTATTTTACATGTTAGAAAACATAAAAATCAGTCCAAATAGAAAAACAAGGTTGTATGGGCTCGATCTAGGAATGAAAGTACCGTATTTTTACATGAATGTTAAAAAAAAAACCACTGAACCAGTCCATCCGGTAAACAATATGGCTACCTTCACTGGCACTTTTCAAAAGCGAATAACTATATAGTGCCGCCGCTCATGCCGCGCCACAAAAACTGTTTTCGCATTTGGCAAGGAAAGGGTTAAACGCCTAAGAACAAATATCCCGCGGTTCACGTCAAAAGGTCATCATTTTGTTTATGAAATCATTTGGCCTCTTGGGCGTTATTGACGGCAATAGAGGTGTTAAAGACAACTGCAAAGGCGTCATCCACCGCAATGCATCCAGGCGTTGTACATCGCACCAAAGGCGTACAAATATGGCGAAATATGCTATCTAAATTAAAACCTAGACCACACTATCCTTAGTTTTAGCGTCCCTGAAGAAGAGGGCTTTTGAAAACATTGTGGGAAAAGGAGAAAATGCTGGTAACCAGCATTTTCTCATTTTCCCACAATGTTTTCTACCGTATCAAAACAGAGATCATTATTTAAGCTACATCTTATTTGTTGTCTGCAGATGCTTTCAGCTTGGTCGCATCCAAAATTTTGTCCTGTAGTAAAGAGTTAGAGGTAGGTTCAAACCACCACAGTACAGATATGAGTTTTCATGCTCCTTCAGCTAAGGGCTCTGGAAATATCCGTGAGAAAAGTAACTCTTGATGTATAGAGGATAATCAGCTGGTTGTGCGTGATATTAAAAATCTGTCACTAGAATGGGGTGTGATGCGGTTGAAAAAAAACGAGTTGAAGGACGAGATTTTTAACAGCATCAAACCCCATTCGAGTGATAGATTTTTAATATCACACACAACCAGTTGATTATCCTATTTATTATATTCCTAATTCTACATTTTTTTTTTTTTTTTTTTATTTCTTTATTCTAATAATTATCAAGATTGGTAAAATATGAGCAATATAGGAAAAAAGTAGTTCCGGCAAACATTAAAACTTTATCGTCACAAGTGATGATACCATATTTATCATGGCTAGTGGTGTTATTCACTGTGAAATCCCAGAAAAAGTTTTTTAAAGAGTCCACCTGTTACATCACAGGTTATGGATTCGAATCATGTGCTGAGCGAAGTCAACCTTTGGAACTTACCCATATCGAGGTGTGAGAACTGGTTGAGGTTTCCAGGGAACTACCATATGGAGTAATTAATGAAAGCTATATAAAAAATATGTTTCACAATCGATGTAAAATAAATAAGTTTGGACTAAACTCTAGGTTGTAACAAATTCCTTTTACAACAATATTTTCAATTACTTTCAAAAACTGTAGTTTTTTTTTTTTTCCTTTCCTTCAAAGATGTAGAGAAAGACATTATAAATGGCAAGACAGTCCTCGTAGGTATATGTGAATTGCCGATTAAACTTATTACTATACAAATGTAGCCTCAATTTTGCCTCATAAGTTGGGAGCTTTGACAATGCTGGAATAAGAGCAAATGCTTGAAAAAGCAGTCCCTCCTTTTACCACATCGCTTTCCTTATTGTGGAAAAAACAGTAATGTCCTGTTCCTTCCAATGTTTTGTAATAGTTTTCTGTTGTTCTGAATCAGCCTGTACACTACTCGGTCGACGTCCATTGTTATTTCGGCGTAGCGAAATGTGCTAGCTTTTGACCTACTTTTTGGAACTGATAACAACTCAACAAATAGAAATTCGTGATTGGTCAAAAATATAGACATGTTTATTTTACGGGCTCCTTACGGGCAAATTAACACCGTCTTTCTTTTTTAAAGATATTTTCTGTTCATTATTGTCCCAGGATAATTTTAAGAAAGCAAACATTGTGTGGAAGAGTGTATGATCGATGATTTGTAAAAACAAAATCTGTGTTACTACGGTTTAATGCGATGGAAAGATGTAAAAACATCATTCCTTATAACTCGGCCGATTTTGTAACTACATCTAACCTCGTCCATATTAAGGATCCATTTTAAAGTATTGTCAGTCCCATGATCTTAACCCATAAAGCGCTGGAACCGATTTAAGTTGTTTTTGCGGACGGTGTAGATCAAGATCAGACTGCACAGAACGTGCAGCCTGATCTTGGATCTACACTATCCACTGCTTTGTTACATATTCTGGCCATAACAACAATGAAAATTCGGTATTTCGGATATTTTTCAGAACTGAAACGGTCCATTATATTAATTTAACGCTGTAAGTTAAACATGGCGATGTCTATGTAAATCGACAAATGACAACATCAACATCTACGGTGAAGTTATTCACATCTACCAACCTGTCGATGGAATCTACCAATGGAATAGTAAAAAATTGACTGTACAAACTATTGTCTACGGAAATGCATCTAAAAAGATTTCGATAGAAAATTGTGACTTGTGTTTTTTTTTAAGTGGAATCTTACAATTTTAAGAAAGGTGAAGCGGTGTTTTTTCTGCCAAGAAATGTACCGTGTAGGTACATATCACCCATCATAATACAGCCGCGGGATTTGATCAGCGGATCAGTGTCTCCATGTTTTCTTAAGTGGCCTGCAAGAAAAAAGCAGTCGTCTTCAGGGGGGAATGTGGTCATATTGAAAATTATGTCAATGCAACATGTTGACTCCCCTCTTGTAGATCATACCATGTTTACATGCCTTCACAGTTATCCTGGTACAATTAGATGTCTATTGTAATTTTCAACTCTCTCTCTCTCTATCTCTCTCTCTCTCTCGCTGTTTCGCTGTCTCCGTCTCTCTGTCTGTCTGTCTCTCTCTCTCTCTCTCTCTCTCTCTCTCTTCCTCTCTCTGTTGCGGCCCTGCATGGCTCTGTGGTGAATTGTAGGACTCGCAACATGGAGATCGCAGTTTGGAGCCTTACTGGACGCACTTGATTTTCGTAGGAGTGTCCTTGGGCAGGACACTTCAGAGCCCTAGCCCAGTACTTGTGAAACTCAGGAAATACATTTATACACAGGCTGTCACCGTGATATGACTGAAATTCTGTTGAAAGGGGCGTATAGTAATCAATCAATCAATCAATGTATGTCTTACTCCCTCTCTTACTCGCTCTCTTGCTCGCTTTCTCCATCTCTGTAAGAAGCTTTTTCTATACTATCATGCTGTGTCTCCGTTTAACTTTAAAAAAAAAAAACATGAATTTCTTAATTGCATGTCAGTTGTTTCACACGCAGCAACCCTAATTCTACTTCTTACACGTGCTGAATAATGAATCCTCCTTATGAGAGAGTTTACAGAAATTATCGAATTTTTAATTTTCTTGTTTTCAGAGAGATTGCGAAACAAGAAAATACTCTCCTCGAGGGAATTGTATTCAAGTTTGAAGAACCATTCTTTAAGACACTGACAAATCACATCATCAACTTTTAACCCTTAGGTTACTAAGCTCGACTCAATGAGCTTTTTGCGGACAGTGTAGATCAAGATCAGACTGCACAAAACGTGCAGTCTGATCTTGGATCTGCACTGTCCGATAAGAAGATACTTTTTCGCACTAACTTTAGAATAGCAATAATAAGGTTTTTACTATCGACTTGAAAGTTTCATTTAACTTTATTTAGTAGGTTAAGAGTTAAAAACGTGAAGATTATTTCTTCGTAATTCATCATTTTGTATTTTTCAAGCAGGGAGCCAGTGAGAAATCCCAGTCCTGAGTCTTGGTAAATGAAATGGCGTGGAAGTCTTTTTGCAGTCGTAAACTAAATTCTGCGTTTGCCGAATTTAAGAATGTAGGAAAGAAAGTATCAGGAAAAAAGTATCAGGATAAAAAGTATCAGAAATAAAGTATCAGGAAAAAAAGTATCAGGATAAAAAGTATCAGAAATAAAGTATCAGGAAAAAAGTATCAGGATAAAAAGTATCAGAAATAAAGTATCAGGAAAAAGTATCAGGATAAAAAGTATCAGAAATAAAGTATCAGGAAAAAAGTATCAGGATAAAAAGTATCAGAAATAAAGTATCAGGAAAAAAGTATCAGGATAAAAAGTATCAGAAATAAAGTATCAGGAAAAAAGTATCAGGATAAAAAGTATCAGAAATAAAGTATCAGGAAAAAAGTATCAGGATAAAAAGTATCAGAAATAAAGTATCAGGAAAAAAGGTATCAGTTGCCCCCAAAAAACTTTAGTTGATATGGTAAATCTATATGATGTAAAAATTTAGTTGATAGATCCTACTGAGTTTGTTTTTAAAAAAAAAAGTGATATCTGTACATTTTTTCCCCTTTTTCTGTCCTGAGATAGGGAAGAAATGCCCGAATTTGGGACTGGTCTAAATTGAAATCATAGGTGACTCAAATGTTCTGATTTGCCTTTTTGAAGATAGAAAACATTGTGGGATAAGGAGAAATGTTAGCTACCAACATTTTCTCGTTTTCCCACAATGTTTCCAAAAGCCTTTTCTGCAAGATCGACAAAATTCGGAATTTTCTGGTAAAGGGTTAACTCTTAGGCTGCTAAAACGCGACTCACTGACCTGCACAACGTGCAGTCCGATCTTGGATCTACAATGTCCAATAAGGAGATGCTCCCCCTTTTCCCCCCCCCCCCAAAAAAAAAAAAAAAATCAATTGAAATAACGTTATTCGGGTTTTTATTATCGTCTTGTAAGTTTCATTTCATTTATATAGCAGGATTAGGGGTTAAATTAACTAGGAGCCCTCACAAAGTCAAACCTCCCGTCCCCCTAAAACTCAAAGTACTCCAGCCTCACCCTACCCGTTACCAGCAGAAAACAGAAACTTAGATAAAGCGGATATTCTCAGTCAGTCTGATCTTTGAATCTACACTGTTTGACACCATGAGATTTTTTAGTGAAAAGAACCTTAAAATCGCAATATTTCGACCCTTTACTGTTAACCGAAAGGGTTCAATTCATTCATTCGGCAGTATGTAGCTCGTTACCTTACCACAAAAATGTAGACGTTTTCAAATTCAAAGCATTTGCAGACGACAATTTATACGTAGCTCAAATTATGAATTTTGTCTTTAAAGGGCAAATCAACAAGTTTCAGATATGGTTAATTTTCAAATCTACATTTATCAAATGGTAACCTGGTAATGTTGTAATTAGAAAAAAAAATTAGTAAAAGTACTTTTTATCAATTTATATTTCTGCTTATTAATTTTTATTGCATCGTTTATCTCCCTTACTTATTGTTGCGTCCCTTGATTTGTGACGTCATAGGAGAGCTTGTTTCAATATGGACGTTGTTTACGATAGTGAACTGAGCGATATTGAAGACGAAGATATAGACGATTCTGGGCCGGTAAGGCCGTACATGTACGAGCCAATTTTTAAAGAAACTTATTAAGTTTCTGAGGATGAGGATGAAAGTAACTTTTCACCCACTGATGACGAAAATGACGGTGTTGTGCCGGACGTTTCAACGTGTTTAGTATCGCGCGCTATTGAAATACGTCCATTACGGGGCGAACATCGCTTACAGAAATATTATTCTATACATGATAGAATTAAGGGTATGGCATAAACTTTGTTTCACGTGAAGCGTTTTCAGTAGATTAACGGGCGGAATTAAACAAAAAAAAAAAAAAAAAAAGGGGGGGGGGGACGGTTTCAAGACAGTTCTACGACAAGACAGTTCCCCGACACTTTTGAAGACATTTCCCCGACATTTTAGTTTCATGTCAAATAACCTTTTTCTTGACTTATATTATTGATAATCGTGAGATGTTAGTTCTAACTATTTGTTGATAGGTCCTTGTTGATATTTGTACCTTGTAAAGAAATCTGTAACATTGACGGGTACAAGTTTATTCTCCCATGGGTGAAGGGTTACACAATAAATCACGACTTTCATAAGAATAAGAATATTGTGAAATGCTGTTAACCAGCAGAAAACCAGAAAACATTGTAGGAAAAGGAGAAAATGCAGGTTATCAGCATTTTCACCTTTTCCCACAATGTTTTTAATAGACCTGTTTGCGAGCGTCGTTTTAAGTCAAGATTGTAAAGTCAAGGATTTTATTGTTACATATCTTTCTGATAATTAGGACATGGTTTAGAAATAACAGCAATGATACACTCAGCAAAACTTATAAACAGCCACTTTTAAGCTGTAATTCCCCATAGGCCTTTTTTGCATCACTGTCCAGAAAAGAGATGTTGCGTTTGGTTTAATTTTCTGCAGAATTATTGATCAGTGTAAAAACATATCTCAGCCTAGATCTGAAAAGAACTTATTGACCTGTTCTTGTTAAAAGAGCTTGTTTAACATCAATTCACTCAACATTGAAAATTGAAAAATCAAATTCTTGAAGCTTCATACTCGTTTTCTCGGATTGTATGTCTTTGCAGAATATAGCTCATGTTTTTTCTTATTACTGACAAAATTTCAGTAATTCAAGCTTCTCTTTTTAGCTTGTTTTGGCTCATAGACACGCACCACGCATGCGCAATCGATGTGTTTCCCTCTTTTTAAACAGACATACTTTCTGTTGGCTGAATCGAGAATCTTTTTATTATAATAGCATGATAAACGTCAAGGTATATTTTATAATTGGTTTCCATTTACCTGTCTATTACTTGGTCATATTTGCAGGAGAAACAAAAGTGGCGGCTTATAAGTTTTGCTGAGTGTATTACCAGTCTTATGTGTTCAAAAAAATTTAACCGTGTCATTTTTGCAAGTCTAACTTTGGCACACTTACCGGCCTACATTCACTCGCGAAAGTCATTGCCATTCATTGAGATATATCTGTGGCAATCGTGGGATAAATTTGCATTCCTTTTATCACTCTGTTCCCGGAAAGAAGATAATTGTCCACGTAAAAATCTAATAAATTCACAAAAACTCATTAGTTGCCGCCTGTACTCGTATTTACAAATTGTCCTACATACATTTTTCTCCTCTCTTTTTTTCAATGAATTATCATCCGATTGGCTGTTAGGTTTTGACTTAACCAATCAGACAGCTGGTCTAGCAATTCGAAACGCCCTGGCAAAAGGGGGTTTAATACATCTCCGTGATGCACTTTACCATGCAAGTCATCACATTTTTTTATCCATATATTCTTCTGACTCAAGAGATAAACTGGTCCTTTGACATGCAGAAAACTTACAAAGAGCAAAAGTTTCGATCCATGTCAGCCTGCGCGGACTGCGCAGGCTGACATGGGTCGATACTTTTTGCAGATGCACTAAGCCCCCTTTCCACAGAGCATTGCTCAGATATATTCTCAAGGACTATCTAATTAGTGGCATTCTGACATAGTCATTCAACAGTGCTAAGAAATACGAATTGTCAGTAGGTATTTCCAGGAATAAAATATTGGTCAGTTTCTAATGAGTTACAGGTAGATCATTTATAGATCATTGTTAGTTTCTGATCAGTCATTGGCACTATTTACCTGCAATTTAGTAATCAGTATCGGTGAGTTGCAAATAATTTATTACCAAATTCTTTTGTAACGAGTTATTGTCAATGTTCAAAGGATTTTTAAGCAGTATTTTGAATGAACTGATACATGTACATATATATTCAAGTCAATGCATTTTTTTTTTTTTTAGAAA
This sequence comes from Hippopus hippopus, assembly GCA_946811185.2. Lineage (NCBI taxonomy): Eukaryota > Metazoa > Mollusca > Bivalvia > Cardiida > Cardiidae > Hippopus > Hippopus hippopus. Next base: position 55,897,663 of record OX328106.1, on the reverse strand, counting down.
ATCGAAGTATCCTTCAGAATGCACCGTGCATACACTCCCTGTCGTAAAAAAACGAAAATAATATTTAAAAACTTCCAAAATGAGATCTTTCCTTTTTATCGGGATCAATCAGTCTGTCAATCAGTCAGTCAGTGAGTCAGTCAGTCAGTCAGTCAGTCATTCAGTCAATCAATCAATCAATCAATCAATCAATCAAACCGTACCGCAGGTTCATTAATGATATTTACAAAGTTAATTCATTGTTATGCATTGTCATCTTTCTAGAAAATCTCAGGAGAATGCCTTGAAAGCTCATCGATTAAACTTCCATTGGCCTCCTACGACATAAACCCTTTTATTAAAAGTTTTGTGATACAGTCTCATCAGGTAATTCTAAGATTTAAAAACCTTGTGAAGAAAGTAGATATTGCTTATTTCGAGCAATTTCTACTCTTGTTACGACGGTTTTCTCCCAGGTACCATATATACTTGCGTATCGCATTTCTAAACCTAAGAAGTGACGAGCAATCATGACTTCCCATTATTCCATCCTTCTACATGTCATCCTGCTCCAAAATGTTTTCAAAAAGTCGTCTACTACACCTTAAGGATAGGGCACCCTAATGGGATTATTGTAACATCGCCTTCATCGCCCAAAAAACGTACAGATTCGGCTAAGACTCGGGTAATCCTTTATCGATCGGCCGATACACGGTGGTTCCCCGCATCGATTACGGATTACCCGAATCTTAGCCGAATCCGTACGATTTTGGCGACGAAAGGCGATGTTACACGAATCCCATTAGGGTGCTCTATCCTTAAAAAAAAAACCCGACTGCAGGAGGGTTGGGGCTACGAATGGATGGAAAAAAATGGCAGAAACCGAGAGACCAAGAAAGTGACAAATAGATATATTCAGGATTGTTGTAAAATGAATGAACTTAAGCATCAGGTTTTATTATGTCTTTGTGCGTTTCTTGTAAAGCAATATGAACTAGTGAAGCAATCACGAGGATGACCGTTCATCACTACGTAAGTCTTTATCAAACGACAAAATTTCAGACGTGTCTAAGTTAAAAATATATGATTGAAATAGGCTTCGAACGAGTAGAAAACATTGTGGAAAAAAAGAGAAAATGCTGGTCACCAGCATTTTCTCCTTTTCCCACAATGTTTTCAAAAGTCTTCTTCACCAGGATCATTACAACACGGGATTGAGTGGTACAAGGTTGCCCTAGAAAAAGACCATTTTTGGCATAAAACTCTCATAAATGTACAAATTTCGCAGTGTAAGTCCTTATTTGGAAGACGAGCCATAAACCGACCACGTGACTACTGCCGGTTATAATCTTAGACTCTCGTTGATACATACGTATGTTACAAATGTGGGAACAGAACACGGTTTTAGCTTTTTTTTCCGCAGAATCTAAGGTTCAGGTGTCCGTTTATACCTATCCTTCTAACTTCAGATCTCACGCTTATAGTAAAACTTAAGTTCATGCCCAACTGAGCTTGTGCTTAAACTTAAAATTTCACTAGTGCTTCTGCAAGTATGACAATGAGAAATAAAGACTTTTATTTCATAAAAAGGAGTAAAGAGACGTCCAAAAACTTAAAAAGTTGTTCTGTGAGGTGTATCAAATCAATTCTGTATAATTTTAAAATTTCATGCTCGGCTAAGTTAAGCATGAAAAAAGTTTTATAAGCACCTACCCAGTTCTAATTCTAAACTTTTTTACTAGACGATAAAATTTTAGACTACTCCAAATCCAAATTTTTTGCTGATGACGTATAAAAAATGTCATGAATGACGAAACGTGCTTTTTTAGCATAGAAAACCTTTTACGAACAGGAGAAAATTCTCTCCTTTTCCAAGAATAATAGCAAATTATTTCTTTTTCGGCGTCTTTAAAACACGGACTTGTTTAGTAAAGGTTTTTTGTTTTTATTATTATTATTATTATGATAAGTAGAACCTAGAAGTAGAAGTAGTACTTAGTGGTTTAATCATCGCCATCATCGCCATTACCATCACCATTATCATCATCAATTTTAAAATTAAAAGAGAGGAAGACCATATTTTATTGTTTTCAATAAGTCTTATCAAAAACGAGATTTTCTTTTAATTTTATCAAAACAAAAAAAATCTATCTGTCACAAATTTCTCTATCTTAAATCCGTTGGCAAACAGTGCTGCTTTCGAATTCAGCTATTCGTTACGAACATACCATTTCGAGTGCTTTCTTGGAGCGGAAGGAAGTACATATCAACGACACAACGTCATTAAATTATTCGACAAATGTTGTAAGTTATCGGACCAGATTTCTTCAATCAACCCTTTACCACACAATCTCGAGTTTTAATGACCCTTAGCAAAACGACTTTTGAAAACATTGTGGAAAAAGGGAAAAATACTGCTAACCAACATTATCTCCTTTTCCCGCATTGTTTTCTACCCTTTCAAAGCTCATCATTTGATCTACATTACAATTGTCGTCTGCAAATGCTTTCAATTTAGACAAGTTTAAAATTTTGCTGTATGGTAAAGAGTTAATCAGCAGCCAAGTATACACGCGTGCATTTTTTTGCCGATGGTTTGATGTTGTTATTTCAATTAAATCTTTTGGAATAAGAAATATTTGACACTGCGATATGACGGAACTTTTACTAAGATTGATTACGTTTCATTTCCAGTAGAATAAATTTGAAAAAAAAAAAAAAAACAGATTGTTAGTAAATCTGTCCTATAAATTTTCAAAAAACAAGATTTAACCTATTAAATTTTGCGTCATGCAGAAGAACACTTTTAGAAACACTGTGTGAAAAAGAGAAATTGCTCTAAACGAGCAACTTTTCCTTTTGCCACGATAATTCTTCTTGTATTCCTCTGTTAAACTTTGCTTCGTATTGATCATTCATAATTTTACAAGGATATTCTTTAAGTCATGTACGGAATTTTGTTACATGGATTAATGAGTTAAAAAAAAAAATACCATACATACCCTATATATGTAGAAATTAACTTTAATCCGGCGGAAAAAATAACAATATTCATGAAATTTTCTTGTGAAATAAAACTTTCAAAAGTTTAAGTGAAAACTATAAAAGTCCAAGTTTTTTCTTATGCCATAGTCGATATGAACACACCAAGGTACTAGAACGTCTTCATTGCTGTTGAATGTTCGGTTTTCCAATAAAAGCAACAAACACTGCGAACATCAGTTCTATAGTACCGTTGTCAGGTTGAATGTCGCTTTTACAAAATTACTTCATTCAGAACATCGATCTAAGAATTGATCAACACTTGCCGTGAACATAACCTTTCAATTAATTAACTTGTATGGTCACCTTTAGCGTTTTGTATTTAATCTAACCCCCTTTTACCAGCCAGACAGTTTTATGAAATTATTCAATCTAATATCAAGTAATCAATGTACATTTTCAGCAAACGGTTTTCTGGAGCAATATTTTATCTTTGACTAATTTTTTTATCTCTTCCATTTCACTCAACTGCGTACGCACGAAATTTGCGCAGTCAGTTTAGGCAAGCAAGCATTAAGTCTGAAAACATATTTTACTAAACGACATAACTTTAATATTTGAATAAATATTGGCAAAATTTTACACCCGCTCATACCTTTGGGTAAAACAGGGATCGTATGTGTGTGTATATACACTCCCAAAAAATTGCATGAAGGGCAATCCAGCTGGCCTTTTAGCTCATCTGAGCATGGAGCACTCAAGTGTGAGCTGTTGTGGAGGCCAATTCATGATACACTACCCTTGTTTAGTAGCTTCTAACTTTACATTTTTCTTTTAGGAAAGGTTTGAGACAGGCAGTTACAAAGACACAAAGATCCCTTGGAACGTATTTGCCAACCATTCTTGAGAATATTTTTGGTCTTTTTCTCAAGAATTCTCTAAGTTTGAAAGTAACATAACTTCTGATTGGCTAAACCATTTGGTGGCTAAAGAAACGCTTGGAATACGAAAAGACAAGTTGTCTCTTATCTCCATGATAAAACAGCATACTGTTCAAAACAATACCACAAAGCAACTTTTAAATATAAATCTTTACGCATTTTCTACCGGTTTATCTTGTTTTATGAAACTATAATTTTTCTTGTATCTTCATGTCAAATGTTGCCCTTGACGGTTACAAGGTTGCACAGATTACGACGGACAGAAAATGCATTTCATTTTCTGGAGGCCTTCAATGGAATCACTCTTGTCGTTTCCGGTTTTAAATGAGGGCAAATCCCTTGAGTTTTTCTATCCTTTACACAATACATGTATATATTGGTAATTTATCTATGTTTATACAGCTGACAAAATTCTGAGCCATTCTACACACACCTTCAAGTGTTAACAAGTTTTTTTTTTTTTCTCTCGGGCTATAAGAATGTATCTTTAACACCAAGCAAACATGTTCACGAAGAAAGTCTGAACAACTTAGTATATTACCCATTCAGATAAAGAAATAGAATAAAGAATTTCCATTGCACTGGTTACATTACTCAGTGACATAGCTTTAGTCCTTGTTCACGTATGTCTAGTAGATATGTTAATCACGTGTTGCTAAGAATGAATTATGCATACTCCCCTTATCTGTTTTTAGCCTGGGTTTAGTCTGTTATTGGTATACAATATATTCAGTAAGAAAAAGCAGTGCGAATAACTGTCAAGGAAATAATATGTTGACGCGATAAAAGTAGATCTTTGACGTCATTTGTTGAATTTATTAACCTATACTTTAAGTACCACAACCTCTGGGTCTGTATTCCCCCCATTCATGAGAATTTTCACGAGAAAGAAATTTGAAGGTAACATAACTTCTGATTGGATAAACCATTTGGTTTAGCCAATCAGAAGTTGTGTTACTTTCAAATCTCGAAAGTTCTCAAGAATTAGGCATATAATTTTCGTAAGAATGGTTGTTGAATACGCATCCAGACGTCTTTTGCAACAGCTGAAGACCAAGATCAGCCTTCACATGGGTGTAGTCTTATTTTGGTCTGCACTCTTCGACATCACGTTAAATGGTAAAAGCATTGTTGATATGTGGTGCTCAGATATTCTTCCGCGTTATTTTATATCGGAAAACCGGAAATTGAACATAATTTATAGATAAATAGTTTATACTTTATTGGGCCATGGAGAAACATTAACTATTATCCTGTTAAATAACTTACATCCAACATTCAAGCCGATAGTAAAACCCCGAATTATGCTATTTAAACTTACTTTTTTGGAGAAAAAATATCACCTTATCGGACAGTGTAGATTAAAGATCAGACTGCACGTTCTGTGCAGTCTGATCTTGATCTACACTGTCCGCTAAAGGTCGGCGAGTAGCGCTAAGCAGCCTAAGGGTTAACTTCTCGGTTTCTTATGTGTGATTTTTTTACCAGAATTTCAAAGACAGGCCATTTCCTTTTTTCCTGGATTTATTTTGATGCTTATCATTAAATGTTCTTGTTTGTAGGACAGTTTAAATCGTTCTGACTTTACGGAGGGTCAGAATTTAATTTTCAAAATGCTAACTTTACTGGCAAGAAATAAGATGAAAATTCAACAATATTTTTTTTACCTGATTAATACACCAGAATTTCAACAACAACAACAAAAAAAACTTATCTGGACCATGATCCAGCAAAAAGAGGTTTAATGTATCTCTGTTAGGCATCATACCAAGCAGGTCATAACATACAAGTAATTATGGATCCAGAAAAACAATTTTGTCTAACAACAGACTGACGCATGAGGTAGAATAATCCTTTGCCATGCAAAATTTTCACAAATAGCAAAAGATTTCCATCCATGTCAGACAGCCTATTGACAAACAGGTTACGATCATTCCCAAATTAATTCATATTGCAATATTGTCGCGTTCTCTAATTTGTAAATTCCATACACATTGCAACAAATATTGGCCTGCTATCTGGCTAGTCAGTGATATCAATAAGAAATTTAACAAATGTGGAAAATTTCTCAACACGAAATATTTAAATTACTTTAGCTTAATTTCAAATTTTCGTGATACGTCTTGGTCGAAAACTTGATGGCAGTAACTGAATCTTTCTACCGTTTTAGTTCCGTTTTCTGACGAAATTTGTGGAAATTTCTTGCATAAAAGTAAAGTACTCGTAGATAGAGTCAACAAGGCTAAAGCCTATGAAACTACTTTTCAATGCCCGTTACTTAAATAACCGTCTATAATCGTCTATAATCGACCTCTGAGCCTTTTGAACTGGATTTACCTACTTTAAGGCCACATAGCTGTCAAAGGTAAACTATGCGGATGTTAAAATGCATTTAAATATAAATCATACCATTTAAAGTGTGTAAATTGTTGTGAAAATGGCAATCTGTTATTGTACAGTCGGTCCATTTGTTAGTGGCTGGTAGAAAAATGAAATCTAGAATTAGGTCAAAAGTTGCTATCGGGCTATCTTTTGTTTACCCTTTACCTGATTTGAAAATTCATTTTTTGTGCCAGCGACTAACACTTGGACCGACCGAACGATTTCCATCTTTACAATAATTTCAATACTTTTGGTTGGTATGATTAATTCAGAAATGGTTTCACCACCCTATTGTTTACTTTTGGCAGCTATAAGGCCTTTAAGTGAAGCAGGTATGTTACAATGAGGTTGTAATACATGTATAATATATGGCCCGCAATACGAGAAAATGGGCATTCGAACATTTGCGTAAAATGTCGTATCGGATCAGCCTGCACAGTCCCCGCAGGCTGATCCGAAACGACACTTTCCGTTTTTATGTAATTTTCTGTTTTGCGCAAGTCTACTGTAGGACAAAATCTAATGTAGTCGTAAAGTGCCGTCTCGGATTAGCCTGCGCGGACTGCGCAGGCTGATCCGAGACGACACTTTACGCAAATGTTCAAATGTCCCTTTTCGCGTGTTGCAGGCCATATAAGTGTCTCTCTGGCAAAAAGGGGTTTAATGTATCTCTGTGACATACCATACCAGGAAAGTCATTTTATATTTATGGATCCATAAAATCCAGTTTGTCTGACAATCGACTGAATCATGAGGTAGAATGGTCCCTGCACATGCAGAGGTTTTACAAATAGCGAAAAGTTTCGATCCATGTCATGTCATAACCCAGGTCGATACTTTTGCAGATGCATTAAACCCCCTTTTCACGAAGCATGTCTCATATATTTTGTTTCTTGATTCTCATATGCCAAACGCACGTTTTTAGCTGGTATTTTCGTGGCTATTTTTGGTCAGAATATCTCTCAGAGTATCAGACAGCATAGATCCAACTTAAATTAAAATGCATATTTTTGCAGTCCGATCTTAGTCCCCGTTTTCAGAGAAAAAAAACTAAAGTTATGCTTATCACTCTCTACTTTCTAGCGACTCTTCCGACAGGTCGTACACAGGGGTAATTCGTTTTCATATCTTGTTTTCTTTTGAAATCAATTAGTTCAGGTACTTATATATATAATAGAGACACGTTTGCACCAGTCTATTGCAATGATGTTTAATAACTGATATAGATAATGTTGTACCAAAGTAAATAGCCACGCTCTGTGAAAAGGGGGCTTAATGCATCTGAAAAAAGTATCGACCACGTCAGCCTGCGCAGAGTGCGCAGTCTGACCTGGGCCGAAACTTTTTGCTACCGGTCAATTTTCTGTATGTCCAAGAAACAGTTTACCTCTTGAATAAGTCGGTTGTTCCACAAAATGGACTTTATAGATCCATGATCATGTGATGTATTTCTTGGGTATCATGCATCACAGAGATGCATTAAGCCCCCTTTTTACGAGTGCATGGCTCAAATATATAAATAAAAAATAAATAGGTAAATAAGACCGATATATTGTAGTTTAAAGGGTTTTAACAAAATCTCTCCCAGAATATCAGACGTTCTGTGCAGTCTGATCTTGATCTACACTCTCTGCAAAAGCAACTAAAGATGTGCCAGGCACTCGTTAATTTTGTCCGACGTAATTTGTCTGTATAGCCTTCGTGATGTAATGGCTATTTCTACGCACGTAAAGTAAATGACACTGTTTGTAAATGAATAACACTGACGGTCATGTTAGGTCATATTATTATATCACAACCAAGTCCTGTGGGGCTAATTGGTTAAGGCCGTTGATTTTATTTTGTGAAGATGATCTGGGTTTGATCCACCAGTGGCGCTGGTTACGTGGGAGTGTCCTAGGGCTAGCCACTGAAGAACCCCAGCCTAGTTCTGGTGAGAGCAAGAAAACTCGTGATGGAGAAAATGTAAGCTGGCTGTCTCTTTGATATCCATCCATCCATCCATCCATCCATCCATCCATCAATCCATCAATTCCTATCCATCCATTAATTCCAGTCCATCCATCAATTTTTATCCATCCATCTATCCATCCATCCATCCATCCATCTACCCATCTTTCTATCCATCTATCCATTTACCCATCCATCAACCCATCCATCCACCCACCCTCATCCATCCATCCAGCCATCCAGCCATTTTCCTTCACAAAAGAAATGAATTAACATACAAAAAATACCATAAATAAATCATATCAATGTCATTTCGTTTGAATTCCAATCACAAAAAATGTAAGTTCTGCACATTTATTAAAACATGCTTCCTCTCTTTATTTTTTCTAATAAATTGCAGTCTACACGTTAAAACTTACTTTTTCTGACGTTTACGCTTTACCAAACGACAAAATTTTAGACTAGTCCAAATTACGATAATAATGACCTGCAACACGCGAAAAGGGGCATTCGGACATTTGCGTAAAGTGTCCTCTCGGATCAGCCTCTGCACTCCGCGCAGGCTAATCCGAAACGACACTTTACGTTTTTATGTAATTTTCTGTTTTGCGCAAGTCTACTGTAGCACAAAATTTAATGTAGTCGTAAAGTGTCGTCTCGGATTAGCCTGCGCGGACTGCGCAGGCTGATCCGAGACAACACTTTACGCAGATGTCCGAATGCCCATTTTCGCGTGTTGCAGGCCATATAAGCATTTGCAGAGGACAAAATAAAATGAAATGTGTTTTGGAAATGACAGAAAACATTGTGGAAAAAAGGAGAAAAAGCTACTTTCCAGCATTTTTTCCTTCCGCCACAATGTTTTCACAAAGCTGTCTTTCTCAGGTTATTTAAAAGTCGGGATTTTATGGTAAAAGGTTTTAAAGAAACAGAAATTGTCTTTTTAGTATTTTTATTATTATTTCTTCTGCTGTCTAACCACAGTTTAGAGCATATAACGTTTTCTTTAGAACCTCAAGATTATTTTAACGTCTGCAAAGACAATTCTGGCCAATTTACATGATGCGATTCAACAAAAAAAGTTTTTTCCTGTGCAAATATTCTGTATTATTCGGTCGAAAGCAATATCTATTTAGATTAGATGCATTCACGATTGTTTATATTAAAGTTTATTCGCTTTTTAAATGCTCTTTGTAATATCTCGGAAATACAGACGGTGTTAATTTAAACAGGAAAACTAGGATGACTGCAGTTCGGGGAAAAATTGGTTATCGAGGATAGTCGTGGATGTTCATAATATGAACCATGCTCTGGCAAAAGGGGGCTTAATGCATCTCCGAGATGCATGGTACCAAGCAAGCCATCACATACTTATGAATCCATATAGCCACTTTTTCTAACAACCGACTTGATCATAATTAGACAGATCCTTTGACATTCAGAAAATTCACCAATAGCGAAAAGTTTCAGCGAAGGTCAGCCTGCGCGGACTGCGCAGGCTGACCTGGGTTGATACTTTTCACAGAGCATGGCCCATATATATTTCACTTTCAAATATGCCTAAGATATATTGTTTATTAAGTCAATACAATGACATTTATACCATTTAATAAGTTTAAGAATACAGTTTTCTGGCATACAAAGTATATAAGGTAACATTAAACAATATAGACGGCAAGCGCCTTTCAAAACATAAATCGATTTACACCAAATGTTCAAAAATGACGTCCATTTTTACGTCGCATGGCATTCAGTCTTTTCATGCTATCGCTTTCATTGATCCGGGTTGTGATCAGGTTTATCTCTGTAACTACTGATGCCGTAACCTCATCTCTGTGTGGTAAAATATCTAGTACAAGAGCAAATTGGGTTTCAGCAAATTGGTACGATACCACACACAACCCATAGCATATTGAAATGGTAGGAAAGCAAATTCGATTCAAGGGTAATCTTGAAAACAGAGCCAACATGGCCCTCTTCATCGCAGGACATATGAGCCCATTTGGACTTTTTCGATGAGGTTACGAGTATAGTGTGCTTAAAGTCCAGCCTCAGACAATAGTTGACCTTGATATTTCCAAAGATGAGACTTGTCACATCTAAAATATAAAGATCGATGAAAGTGAATTTCATGAAGGGACTAAATGCCATGGCACGTATATATTTTGAACATTTGATGCCTTTACTGTTGAATGTTACCTCGCATAGTGTTCATATAATAAAACTATGTTCTCACATTTATTAAATGGTATAAATCTTACTTTGTTACTTTTATGTATAGTATACCTTACGCACATTTGAAAGTGTAACATATATTATGAAACACAATGCACATATGACATCTTTCTCACTTAGTTTACCTTGGCTGGTCTTTTCTCATCCTCCATAAAACAAGCAAACTTCACCTTTATCAACAAATTCGACCAAAGCTTGTTAGCTATGGACTATGGTTACGTTCATCTTCCATGACCCAAATGTGTTTTATTTCGGTTTGTCATGTCTGAAATTCTCTAATCAATGTGCAATTCAGTTCACTCAATACATTTCACATGATAATTCATACCTAGGTAACCGAGTTTGTTCATTAATCATTCTTTATAACCAAGGTACCTTTATGTAACTCCTTACCAAACGGCAAAATTTTACCCTTGTCCAAATTGAAAGCGTCGGCAGATGAAAAAATATATGATACTCAAAATCTTGAATTTGTTTTATGGAAGGGTAGAACACATTGTGGGAAAAGGAGAAAATGGTTACCAGCATTTTCTCCTTTTCGCACAAGGTTTTCGAAAGTCCTCTCCGTTAGGGTCGTGAAATCTCGGTATCGATTGGTAAAGGGTTAAGACCCATGACATGTATCTCAAATGGGATACCGAGGATAGTCATGTCTTAACCTCGGTAACCTAGATGCACTTCATTCAGTACATTTGAGAGGTTTCTCTCCTGGGATACCGAGGCTTGTCATGTCTCATACTCGGTACTCCGGGTGAACTGCATTTCTTTCAATACACGTAACATGTTCCTCACATTGGATGCCGTGCCTAGTCGTGTCTCATTCTTGGTAACCTAGATGCCCTTTATATTGTCCCTGCATTTAACACGTTTTCTTCCTAGATACCGAGGATAGCCATGCCCCATTCTCTGTATCCTAGGGGCACCTTATTTCTCTCTGAAACTGTATTTATAATAATTTATACTTCGGTTACCGACTAACGTTGTGTTTTATACAAGGTAAACTAAATATATCTCATTCTACTCAATTCACGTTACACAACTTTTAACAACTGGGTAACCGAGCTTGGTCATGCCTCATTCTCTGTAACCCAGGTGTTATCCTACTTGTTTCGTTCTATGCATGTAACATGATACATACCTGGGTTACATAGTATAGTATCGCCGTGCCTCATACCTTTTAGCTAAGATACATGCCTTTACGTTCAGTATATGTAACATTATGTTTCACACCTAGGTAACCGAAGATGATCGAGTGCTTGGTAACCCAGGATTATTGCACGTATAAAGGGGACAGTAAGAGCAAAAAGACGGCGTAACGTGTACGGAATTATGAAATCTGGGTTTATTGAACTCCAATATGTCCATTTCCAAACTGAAAGACATTTTTGTTATTGTTGTTCAAATTAAATCTAATAAATGCTGTGCTAAAATTGGAAGATGGTTAGACATGCACCTTATTTAATTGAGTACCTGTTGTAAACGACATTTCTTTCGTGCGGAGTAGTTTTCTCCATCATTACCACGTGACGATAGAGAAACATGCCCGTAACGAACATCTTTGTTATTTCGCAACAATATTTTCAGCATTCTTGATTCATGCTGATAACCCATATTTTACATGCGTGCTTACAAAGACGCCCACTGCAATACTGTTTCAGGGGAATTCTAGTTGTATGTTCAGTAAAATGTTTTTATTGCCTACATATTTTCCTATAATAAATCAGCGTCAGTTTAATCGTTTTTTATGTAAAATAATTAATTGCCTTGTTTCGAATACAAGTTCAATGATTGTATCACGGAAATCACCGATGTGTCTTGAGACTAACTTCCAGTACATTTTTTTAAATACACTGAAAAGGAAAAGTTTTTTTTTTAAGGGGGGACGGGAGGGGGAGGGGAATGTATACGTAAAGCAGCTTGTCCTATCGTCTTTGCATCTTTCTGTCCGCAAAAAAATGAGCCACGCTCTTGCAAAGGGGGTCTTGATACATCCCAGTGATACATTTCACCATGCAAGTCATCACATAAATATGGATCCATAAAACCTATCTTGTCCAACAACCGACTAAATCATGAGATAGAATGGTCTTTGCAAATGCAGAAAATTTACCAATAACAAAAAAGTTTCAACCCATGTCAGCTGCACAATCTGCGCTGCTGACATGGGTTGATACCTTTTGCAACTGCATCAAACTCTTGTTTTTAACAGAGCACGGTTTAAATATTTTTACCTCAAATTCTTCCCATGTTTTTTGCTCTCATTTTTGATAAAACTGTAGATCTGTAAGATGCACTTGTCGAATATCCAGTTTTATGCTCAACAGAAGTTATCTCCCCCTAACGATGGACACTTTTGTCCTCTTCAAAGTGGTTTAACCCTTTACCTAATTATCTTGAGTTTTAACGACCCCGAGGAAAAACGGTTTTTAAATATTGTAGGGAAATGGTAAAATGTTGGTGACCAGAATTTTCTCATTTCCTACATTTTTTTTTTTTAATCTATAGGCAAATCCAGTAATTTAAGACACATCTAGTTTGTCATCTGCAAGTCCATTCAATTTTGACAAGTCTAAATTTTTGTGGTGTGGTAGGGAGTTAACGCCTAGTATACCAACATACCTAGCAAAAGCAACTTCAATAGAAGGGAGGGGGGGGACAGGGGGCGGGGGGGGGGGGGGGAGGAGGGTGAAAACAGATATAATATGAGCCATGTTCTGGTAAATGGGGGCTTAATGCATCTGCAAAAGTATCGACCCAGGTCGCGCAGGCTGACTTTTTGCTATTGGTCAATTTTTTGGTAAGTCTGAGGACCTGTTTACCTCAAGATTCAATCGGTTTTTAGACAAAATGGACTTTCTGGTTCTATGGTCATGTGATGACTTGCACGGTAGTCTGCATCACGGAGTTGCTTTAAACCCCCATTTGCCAGAGCGTGGCTCAATTACGTTCGCTTGTCGGCCAGAAAAGAAATTATGCCAAGCTAGGGCCATTCTCTGAGTAAAAATAACACTGTCAATAATTCAGTACAGAAGAAAATGATATAAACAAACAAACATAATGTAAATATAGTGATCACTTCCAAAAAATAAATGGATCGCACGGCAGCTAATTGCGCGATCTGGTCATTTATAGAAATTCTCCATTAGGACCAGTCAATCAGGATATATACACAAGTGGGATGATGGTGGGGTGACTAAGTTTGCCTTTTATATATGGCTTGCAACACGCGAAAAGGGACATTCGAACATTTGCGTAAAGTGTCGTCTCGGATCACCCTGCGCAGTCCGCGCAGGCTAATCCGAGACGGCACTTTACGACTACATTAGATTTTGTCCTACAGTAGACTTGAGCAAAACAGAAAATTACATAAAAACGAAAAGTGTCGTTTCGGATTAGCTTGCGCGGACTGCGCAGGCTGATCCGAGACGACACTTTACGCAAATGTCCGAATGCCCCTTTTCGCGTGTTGCAGGCCATATACCGTTGGATTACATGTCCGTGAAAAAATAATCAAAAAGTTGTCAAAAGTTCGGGCAATATGGTCAGTGAGAGCAATCGTTCATTCTTCCAGCACGGTTTCTAAAACCGATTTTTTTTCAGTTATTCCAACTAGGAGAGTGCTGATAAATAAACTGTATATGAGGGCAGGGGTTAAGAAAGGACAATAAATCAGACTTACGTTTGGCACACAATACGGATTGTTATATAGCAGGATAAACAAGCAATACGTGGTCAAATACAGTTCAGAATCTATCAACGTCCGTCTTATAGAAAAGAAAAGAATAGAATAGATTAGACAGACAGATAGATAGATAGATAGATAGATAGATAGATAGATAGATAGATAGATAGATAGATAGATAGATGGATGGATGGATAGATGGACGGACAGGTGAACCGACCGACTGAAAGACAGACAGTTAGCCAGTCAGCCAGCCAGCCAGCCAGACAGATAGATAGATAGATAGATAGACAGACAGACATATCAGTCAAATCTTGGAGCTACATTTTACGATACGGTGAGATTTTAGTGACAACAAGAAGTTGTAAAAACTTCTGTATTTATAATTCTCATATGAAAATTTCATTTTGATTTGTTTGGCAGTCAGTCTCAGCGTTCAAACCATCTTCAGGATTAAGTTAAGTCAAGAATAATAAATTAAGCCTTTATGTTAAAGCTACATGTACTTTCATGTCAATCCCCATCATTCGGAGGTTAATAAGGAGAGATGGAAAAGTGGACATGCCCAAATGAGCAATTTAGTATTACATGTATTTCCAATTTCATAGCCATATAATGAATTACTCTTGTGAACCGAAGGCAACCGCACTCTGCCGTCATCTCTTTTGAAAGCGTCCGGTTGTGAACCTTTTTTTTTAAAGATCAGAATGAAGAAAAACAAACTAGCAGTCAGACAGTCAGATACATACAGATAGACCGACAGACATGCAAGCACGCTGGAGATTGGACGGGAAAACAGACAGACTTAGGACGACAGTGTTCTTATGCAATAGCAATTCAAGTTATCGTTCTAAACTAATACTGGTGAGACCGAGGAAGCTCGAGGAAGACCGAGGAAGTACTAAGAAGACCCGGGAAGCACAAGGAAGACCCGGGAAGCACAAGAAAGACCTAGGAAGCACGAGGAAGATCGAGGAAGTACTAAGAAGACCGAGGAAGCACAAGGAAGACCTAGAAAGCACGAGGAAGACCGAGGAAGTACTAGGAAGACTGAGGAAGCATGTGAAAGACCAAGGAAGGACGAGGAAGACCAAGGAGGAAGGTCGAGGAAGCACGACTGAGACTAAGATAGGTGTGGCCTTGATATAGCTAAACTACAGTTAAAATAGACATAAACCATCATTCAACCAAACAAACACATCCATTTTGTACTCAAAATGAAATAAAATGAGGCATGCTCTGTGAAAAAGGGGCTTTAATGCATTCGCAAAAAGTTTCGCACCATGTCAGCCTGCGTAATCCGCGCAGACTGACATGAATCGAAACTTTTTTTTTTGTAAATTTCTGCATGTTAAAAGACCCAGATTCAGACAACTTTCAGACTAAATGAATTTTTATGGATCTATAATTATGCGCTGGCTTGCTTGGTATCATGCATGACGGAGATGCATTAATCCCCCATTTGCCAGAGCATGGCTCGAAAAGTCTGACTGCTTGTCTCAACTGTTGCTAAACTATTTCCAACAGACAGATGAGTGAATAAAGGGGGTTGGGATGGGGGAGCAAGAAATAACCATCACCATCGTTAAAAAAGTGGACAAAACTTCCATTGGTCGGTCGGTTGGTTGGTTGTATTGGAGTTTAACGCCCATTTAACAGCTTTGGTCGTATCACGGCGGTCAATGCACCTACGCATGTGTTTCCTGGCTTTCTCACACGTGTACTGACACAACTTTCTTTCCAGGTCACTGACTACTTTTCTCACATGCATCAGAGGTGACAGGCGAAAAAATTGCTGGAAAGAAAGTTTACCTCGACCGGGGATCAAACTCGCAACCACCAGGTCACGAGTCGGACACGCTAACCACTGAGCTTCCCGGGCGGGCCACTTTCATTGACAGACTGTTAGAGGTTAGTGAAGAAAATCTCCAGGTTGTTAGAATGTCTGGCACGTATACCAATTCATGATACATTGCGAATTGTATCGCTTTTTGTCTTATCTTTTTGTATGTACGGAATCTTACTCGTGTCATGTTACATGTACGTCTCGCATTTGTTTGAATGACGCCAAAATTATGACGCTGCACCCTCTCTATAAAAAGAATTGAGTTATTGGCTATGAAAGGCTGGTTTAATGAATCTATAAAAAGTATCAACCTATGTCAGCTTACGTAGACCTGGATCGAAACTCCTTGCAATTTTGGTAAATTTTCTTCATACATGTCCTTTTCTTCAATTTAAAGGACCGTTCTCCTTCATGGTTTCAACAGTCGGTTTTGAGACAAAACTGACCCCTATTCTGCGACGGGCATTTTTTGAAAAACCTTACATCTCAATGGTAAGGATGTCTTAAATAGGGTAGAAAACGTTGTTGGAATGAGAAAATACTGGTTATCCGCCATTTCTGCCTTTTACCACGGTGCTCTCAAAAGTTTTATCTTTTATAATTTTTTTTTAACACTGTATAATTCGGTGAAGGCTTAAAGTGGCAAGAAAAGGCCTCCATATTGTTTTTCTCAGCTCTATATTTCATCCAGGAAGCAGATAATTGTTCACGTACAGACCCCATAAATCCCTTAATCCCTCTAGACATCAAATCCCTAGTTTAGAGAAAAGCGGAAATTTCAACCCATTACCAAAGAAATGTGGCGGTTAAAGCTACAGAAACAGACAACTTTTGAAAACTTTCTTTGATCGGTGTTTTATGTCGTTTTCAGCATTAAATCAGTTATATTACGACGGCCAGTGCACATATTCATGCTTTCCCGCAGTTTCTAAAAATTACCAGTGCTTTACATAATTTTCTTTTTAAACCACTGGATGCTTCCCACAATTTACGTTATCGACTAACGTTCGGCAGGATTTGAAGCCCTGTAAGTATACGAATGAGGGTCCAGGGGTTTGAACACCTGTACGTTACCATCGGACGTTCCCGAGGTTGGAAGCTCTCTACCTAACCGACTAATGTTCCAAGACTTTGAAGCCCTGTACGTTACCGATTGATGACTCAAGGGTTTGAAGCCCTGCACGTTACAGACTCACGACCTCAAATTTGAAGACCTATATGATACCGGCTGACGACAGGGCTTGAAGCCCTGAACATAACCAAATGACGACCCCAGGATTTTTGAAGCCTTGTACGTTACAGACTGATGACTCCGGGGTTTGAAGCTGTATACGTTACTGACTGACGACCCCAGGGTTTGAATCTGTATACGTTACTGACTGACGACTCCAGGGTTTGAAGCTGTATAAGTTACCGACTGACGATCCCAGGGTTTGAAGCTGTATACATTAAAGACTGACGATTTCAGGGTCTGAAGCCTTGTACGTGGCAGACTGATACCTCAAGGTTTGAAGCCCTGTACGTCTCAGACTGACGACCTCAAGGTTTGAAGACCTGTACGTTACAGCCAGACTGACGACCTCAAGGTTTGAAGACCCCGCCCAGTTTCACGAAAAAACTTAAGTCTCTTATTTCACTCAAATCTGCAAACAGACTTATTTTCCGACTTAAGTTGAGTTTGTTATTCCGGACGCATTTCACTATCAATAACAGACTTGTGGAACATTCTCAAATCTATAGTTGACACAACGTTTCAGACTCAACTCAGCGAAATAATGGACTTAAGTCTGTTAATTAACTTAAGTCCATTTATTATGCATAGTTAAGTCTGAAACATAGTGTCAACTCAGGGTTTTGGAATTTTACTACAGTGTATTAATGTTACCGAAATGCATCTTAAACAATGAACTCAACTGAAGTCAGAACCTGGGACCATTAGTAGATTTGAGTAAAATAAGAGACTAAAGCTTTTTTCGTGAAACCGAGCCCAGTGCGTTACAGACTGATGACCTCAAAGTTTGAAGACCTATATGAATCCGGCTGACGGCAGGGTTTGAAGCCCTATACATTACCAACTGACGATCCCAGGGTTTGAAGCTGAATACGTTACAGACTGAGGACTCCAGGGTTTGAAGCTGTATACGTTACTGACTGACAACTCCAGCGTTTGAAGCTTTATACCTTACAGAACTGAGACTCCGGGGTTTAAAGCTGTATACGGTACATACCTAAGACTCCAGGGTTTGAAGTTGTATACGTTACAGACTGACGACTCCATGTTTTGAAGCTGGTTACGTTACAGACTGACGATCCTAGGGTTTGAAGCTGTAAACGTTACAGACTAACGACTCCAGGGTTTAAAGTTGTATACGTTACAGTCTGACGACTCCAGGGTTTGAATCTTTTCACGTTACAGACTGACAACTCCAGGGTTTGAAGCAGTATACGTTACAGACCTATGACTCCAGGGTTTGAAGCTGTATACGTTACAAACTGATGACTCCAGGGTTCGAAGCTGTATATGTTACAGACTGACGACTGCAGGGTTTGAAGCTATATACATTACAGACCTAAGACTCTAGGGGTTTGAAGCTGTATACGTTACTGACTGACAACTCCGGGTATTGAAGCTGTATACGTTACTGACTGACGACTCCGGGGTTTGAAGCTATATACGTAACAGACTGAGGACTCCAGAGTTTGAAGCTGTATACGTAACGGACTGAGGACTCTGGGGTTTGAAGCTGTCTATGTTATGGGTGACAACTCAAGGGTTTGCAGCTGTATACGTTACCAAATGACAACTCCGGGGTTTGAAGCTGTATACGTTACGGACAGACGACTCTGGGGTTTGAAGCTGTATACGTTACGGACTGACGACTCTGGGGTTTGAAGCTGTATACGTTACTGACTGACGACTCCGGGGTTTGAAGCTATATACGTAACAGACTGAGGACTCCAGAGTTTGAAGCTGTATACGTAACGGACTGAGGACTCAGGGGTTTGAAGCTGTCTATGTTATGGGTGACAACTCAAGGGTTTGCAGCTGTATACGTTACCAAATGACAACTCCGGGGTTTGAAGCTGTATACGTTACGGACTGACGACTCTGGGGTTTGAAGCTGTATACGTTACGGACTGAAAACTCCGGGGTTTGATGCTGTATACGTTACTGACTGGCGACTCCGGTGTTTGAAGCTGTATACGTTACAGACTGACTACTTCAGGGTTTGAATCTGTATACTTTACGGACTGACGACTCCGGCGTCTAAAGCTGTGTACGTAACAGACAGACGACTCCAGGGTTTAAAGCCGTATACGTTACAGACTGACGACTCCGGGGTTTGAAGCCCTATACATGACCGACTGAAGACTCCAGGGTTTGAAGCTGTATATGTGATCCACTGACGACTCCAGGGTTTGAGGCCGTAAACTTAACAGACCTACGACTCTAGGATTTGAAGCTGTATATGTTACAGACTGATGACTCCGGGGTTTGAAGCTGTATATGTTACTGACTGACGACCTTAGGGTTTGAAGCAATATACGTTACAGACTGACGATCCCAGGGTTTGAAGCAGTATACGTTAGAGACTGATGATCCCAGGGTTTGAAGCTGTATACGTTACAGACTTACAACTCAAGGATTTGACGCTGTATACGTATTAGTCTGACAACTTCAGGGTTTGAAGTTGTATACGTTACAGATTGACGATCCCAGGGGCTGAAGCTGTATACGTTACAGACTTACGAATCCGGGGTTTAAAGCTGTATACGTTACAGAGTTACGAATCCAGGGTTTAAAGCTGTATACGTTACAGACTTACGAATCCAGGGTTTGTAGCTGTGTACGTTACAGACTTACGAATCAAGGGTTTGAAGCTGTATACGTTACAGCCTGACGATCCCAGGGTTTGAAGCTGTATACGAGACAGACTGACGACTGCAGGGTTTGAAGCTGTATAGACTGACGACCTCAGGGTTTGAAGCTGTATACGTTACAGACTGACAACTCGAGGGCTTGAAGCTGTATACATTACAGACTGACAACTCCAGGGTTTGAAGCTGTATACGTTACAGATTGACAACTCAAGGGTTTGAAGCTGTATACGAGACAGACTGGCGGACTGCGCAGGCTGACCTGAATCGATACTTTCTGCAGATGCATCATGCCCCCATTTCAAGGAGCATGGCCGATATATAAAGTTCTTCGTCCGCATAAAATAAGACAATTCTCCTGAGTGTTCTTGCTTTATTAGAAATCGGAAGCGCTTAGCAGATAAACTTAGCTTTGTGTCTGGTATTTCTAATTATCTTTTTGTAACAGTAATTGTTACCTTCACAGACGAATGTAACATGGTGTTCACCATGAACCGTGTCTGTCGCACACTACTTCTATGTTTTGGTTAGTTGAACTGTTTTAGCACTGAATGTATGAGGACACCCGTTGGCAAACCATCAATGAATGGGCCATGCTCTGGTAAAAGGGGGTTAGGGAATTTAATGCACCTCCGTGATGCATCGTACCAAGCAAGTTATCATCTGATTATGGATGCATAAAATCCGTTTTGCCAAAGAATCGACTGAATAATGAGATAAACTGGTCCTTAGGCTATACGTGCATAAAACTGACCGATAGCAAAAAAAATTGGTCCAGGTCAGCCTGCGCGGACAGCGCAAGCTGACCCGGATCGATACTTTTTGCAGAAACATAATTTCTCAGGATCCACAAAATGAGTCGATTATGTGATTTCACACCGCTCGTTTTTTGCTCCATTGAAAGTAGGGTTAAATTCACCATCTATGATCCTCTGCTGTTCTTTTATTGACAAACCCACAGCTTTGTTGTTTGTTTTCATGAAATACATGTCTGATGGCCTACACAAAAATCTAAGACAAGAGGGCCATGATGGCCCTGTACCGCTCCACTGGCTAATATGTACAAATCATAGACACCAAACATATTAAATTTCTAGGCCAAGTGGTTTCAAATAAAAAGACTTGTAAAGTTTTCTCTATAAAGCCCATGTAAAAGTTGTGACCCCAGGGTAAGGGACTTTTTTACCATAGAGCTAAAATTACTTTAATCCTGGTAGAGGTCCACAAGATACAGATACATACCAATTAATATAAGTCTAGACTGTATGGCTATAAAAAAGAAGTTTCCTCACTACAAAACCTCTGTTAAACATGCGAGGCGGGCTCATTTTGATTCAAGGGCTGAATTTTGAACAAATTCAGAAGTAATCCACTAGATGAAGCTATTTGCCGAATTTGGTAGCCTCACTGTAAGGGAAGAGAACATTGACCTATAAGTCAATGTAAGCCCTATGACCCCTCCCCCTGGATAGGGCCAATTTGGCCCTAGGGCTATGATTTAAAGAATCTTAGCATAGGTCCATTATGTGAAGCTACATGTATTTGCAAAATTTGGTAGCCCTTGGCCATATGATTTAGAACCAGAAGATTTTTTTTTAAAAAAATCACTTTATAAGCCCATGTAGAACTTGTGGCATGGGGCCAGTTTCGGATCCAGGGTTAAAATTTGATGAGTGTAAGTAGAGGTCTAATAGATGAAGCTACATGCAAAACTTGGTAGCCCTAGGCCATTTGGTTTACAACCAGAAGACTTTTAAAGTTTTCACAATATAAGCCTATATAAAACTTGTGACCCTCGGGGCTGGGCCAATTTTGACCCTAGGGCTATAATTTGAAGAACTTGGGTAGATGTCTATAAGATGATACTACTTCTCAAATTTGGTAGCCCTACGTCTTGTGGTTTCAAACAAGAAGATTTTCAAAGATTTTCGATATTTTTCATATTTTTCATTTTTGTCTCCATGTCAACTAGAGCTTTTACAGGAATTAATTTCTTTCAAGAAAGTCTGAAGAAGATCACGCAGAATCATTTCTGTGAAGTTTGGTCAAAATTGGCTGGTTAGTTTAAGAGATGTTTGAAATAAAAGTTAGCGCACGGACGCGCGGAGACGTAAGCTCGCTGGCCTTCGGCCTGTGGAGCTAAAGATGGCACCTCAACCGGTATATATATATATGATCCATGCTCCGGCAAAAGGGGGCTTTATGCATATCCGTGATCCATGGTACCGAACAAGCCATCACATACTTACGGATCCATAATGTCCATTTTGTTAAGCAACCGACTGAATTATGAGATAAACTGGTCCTTGGACATACAGAAAATTGACAAAAGGCGAAAAGTTTCGTCTCAGGTCAGCCTGCGCGAACTGCGCAGTCTGACCTAGGTCGATACTTTTCGCAGATGCATTAAGCCCCCTTTTAACAGATTACGGCCCATATATTTTCACCTCAAACACATCTACCCTTGAAAAAAGGCCCTTCCGGGTGGTAGACAATGTTACTTTATGTACCACATGCACAAAAGAGTACCCTAAAAAATGACAAACCTGCTCAGTGTCCACAGAAATCATCCAAAAAAAACCAATCTTGGGACCTTTCCTTCCATTTTCTCTGATAAAACAGTGCAGCAGAAGTACTAGCTGTCACATTGTCAAACTGGGGGAAATATTTAAGACTACTATGATCTGGAAAGAGCTTGCAGTGGTATGTGACACCAAATAAGAATGTATTCAGCTCAGTACAATAACATCATGGTCTTTTTTTAGTGTTTATAACCGTCCAGTCTGTTTTTAGTGTTTATCAGCGACTTACATTTTTTTTTTTTTTAATTATTAAATAGATATGCCCTTTTAATTTTTGGTTGTTACAAAAGCAAAGCCATATCTAAACCCTAGCTATCGACCACGGCGGCTAATTGTCTGATTTTGTCCCATGGTCGACCTGGCTCTGTCTGCTTTTAGTACTTTGGTTTCTATGAAAGCTCCACCATTGAACAAAAGCATTTATCGGTTCATGCCTGATTATTTTCATTACTTCATTCAGTAAAAGGATTACTGTTATAGTAAAAGCCGCATAAATATTCCGGATCCTATTATCTGCCATTGAGAAGAAAACCATTTATGAATATATAAAAAGAAAGACTGGTGATTCTAGCATTCATTCATATTTTGGCACTGTCTCCGAAACCTTCTACATCTTACCAAGTTTTTGTATGAAACATGCTTTGTAAAAAGGAAGACTTAATGTATCTGCAAAAAGTAAAGACCAATATCAGCCTCCGCAGTCTTCGCAGGCTGACATGGGTCGAAACCTTTTGCTATCTGTAAGTTTCTTGCATGTTCAAGGACCATTCTACCTAATGATTCCGCGGTTTTTAGACTTGTCCAAATTGAAAGCCTTTGCAGACGACAAATTGTGTGTAAACGAAGAGTAAATGAATTCCAAAAATGCATGTTGCAGAATTACTTTTTACCTCGCCGCGTATAAATTGTTGGCGGTAATACGTCTTTCACTTCCGGTTCAACGCTTTACCACGTAATGTCGAGTTTTAACGACCCTGACAAAGAAAGTTTTTAAGAACATTGTAGGAAAAGGAGGTAATACTGGTGACCAGCATTTTCTGGGTTTTTTTTCCTACAATGTTTTCTATTCTTCGAAGTTCAAATTCCATATTTCGAGTAACATCTGAATTGTCGTCCATAAATGCATGCAATTTGGGAAAGTCTAAAATTCTCATGTGTGGTAAAGAGTTAATACCCCTGCAATAGCAGGCTCAGCCTGCTCTAAAAAAGGGATAGCTATTCCCAGAATACCCAACGTGTCTTGTATGGCTGTTAATGGCACAGAAGTATTGAATGCATTTTATCTTACGTCTGGAATCCTGATTATCTTCCGTCTTAACCCGTAAGCTGCTAAGCGAGAATCAAGGACCTTTTGCAGACAGTGTAGATCAAGATCAAACTGCACAGAACGTGCAGTCTGATCTTTGATCCACACTGTCCGATAAGGAAATACCTCCCCCCCAAAAAAAATTTGAAATAGCAATACTTCGGTTTTAAAATCAAATTAAAAGTTTCATTTTAGTTATTGAGCAAGTTAAGGGTTAACCCTTGTGCTACAAGCTAGATGAGCCATGCTCTAACGAAAGGGAGCGTAATGCATGTCTGTAATGCATTATTCCAAGCAAGTCATCACATAATTTTGGATTCATAAAATCCAATTTTTTTTTTCTAACAAAGGAGTGGATCTCGAGGAAGAATGGTCCTTTGACATGAGGAAAATTGACAGATGGCAAAAAGTTTCGACCCATTTCAGCCTGCGCGGACTGCGCAGGCTGACATGGGTCGATACTTTTTGCAGATGCATTAAGCCCCTTAGTCACAGAACATGGCTTAAATTAATTGTTTAGGACATTTAGAAAAAGCTTGAAAAGAATTGCAATTATCACGAAATGCCGGACAGACTTTATCCAAGATCAGACTGTTTTGATCTTCTTGAGCACGGCAATGCTTTCGACGCAAAATATGTGAGCCATGCTCTGGCAAGAGGGTGTCTAATTCATCTCTGCGATGTAATATACCGAATCATCACATAATTATGGATCCATAGAATCGGTTTTTCTAACAACCAACTGAATTATGGCGTAGAATGGTCCTTGGACATGCAGAAAATTTCAATATAGGAAAGATTTTCGGGCAAATTAAGCCTCCGTGGACTGCACAAACTTCTGATATTAGGCTGATATGAATCGATGCACAAAACCGCCCTTTCACAGAGGATGGTACATATAAACTCGACCTATTTCGAAAGTTGAAAATACAATCCAATTAATCACATAAAAATTGTGGACGATATAAATCTAAGATCGAACAACACGTTCCGTGCAACCTGACCTTGATCTATAATTTTTCAATTACCTCTAATCGCGGTGTCCTTTCGCGGCCTATTCAGATCTGTGGCAAACTGTTAAACATTTCTGTTGTAAACATCTCTAACTTCCGAAAATATAAAGGGAAAAAAAATTATCAGGCTGGAAAGAAAGCTATATAAGTCAACACTTAACTCTTTACCACACAATGACGACTTTTAACACCCCTGATAGAGAAGGCTTTTGAAAACATTGTGGGAAAAGGAGAAAATGCTGGTTACCAGCATTTTCTCCTTTTCCCACAATGTTTTCTACCCTATCAAAGAAAAATCATTTCATATGAGCCACATTGAAACTGTCATCTGCAAATGCTTTCAGTTCGGACAGGTCTAAAATTTGACGTGTGGTAAAGGGTTAAACTGCTGAAAAGATTAAATGAAAATTTTCTGAGAAAAAAGAAAACATTTCAAAGTTTTCTTCGCCGGAAAAACTGAACCATAGCGGACAGCACTGATCCAAGATCAGACTAAACGTTCTGATCTTGACTTACACTGCCTTCAAAAGCTTTGCAACGTAAGGGTTAACCCCTTTACGACATAATCCCGTGTCTTAACGAAAGTGATAAATAAGGATTTTGAAAACATTGAGAGAAAAGGAGAAAATGCTGTTACCAGCATTTTCTTCTTTTCTCACTTCGTTTTCCACCCTGTAACTGACAACTTTCATCATTTGAGATACATTTAATTTGTTGCCTGCAATTTCTTTCAATGTGCACCAGTCTAAAATTCTGTCATTTTATTCAAAAAGTTAAAGTGTTTACGCTGCATCAGATAGACAGCAAACACACGGTGGTTGTCTGAGACATAAACATGCTTGTCATCTGTGTAACGCCTATACAGTTGATTCAACTGATAGCATAGAAAATCATTTGGAAAGCTTTGGGTCCAACTAATTGTCATGTGCCAACCGAGGTCTCGGCTACTTTTATATACGAGGTATGGACAAAAATTTCTCGGATTCTACCTTCACTCTTGATGCACTTTATCCTAGTCCCTCCTAGTCCTCATTTACATGCATCTATGACACCTTCATTGTTTCCGAAGTGTCTAATACGGAGGTTAGTTCTCAGCTTTTGTAAAAGATAGCAGGGACTAAACCAGGAGAATGTGGGGGTGAGAGTGAGGAAGTACTTCGAAATCGCATTCAGTCGCTGCAGCCATGGAGCAGAACGCCTCGAGTCAGTTTGATACACCCCCTTCCTCTTTACAGTGACTTTCTGAAGTAATCAAAAGTGTCTGAATCCTATTCTCTCAACCTATAACCTTCAATAAGATTAAATTATCTACTTATCGGGATTCTGTGTCAATGTATTGAAACCAAGTTTATTGGGCCGAGAATCTTTTGATCGTACTTCATACAGCAAAATTAATCATGCAATCGAATTTAACTGCAACATGTACTATCATCTTAATAGCCGTAATACAGTTTAACATCTTTACCAAACGACAAAATTTTAGATAATTCCAAATTAAACGCATTTGCAGACGACAAGATAGATCTGGCTCAGAAATTGTAATCTGTTCTTAGGAAGGGTACCAGCATTTTTCTCTTTTTTTTCACAATGTTTTCAAAAGCCTATTTTATCTCAGGGTCGTAAGAAGTCAGGACTGTCTGGCAACGGGAAAAGGAAAAGACATCAGTCAGAAATCCTCCGGAGATAGCGAACGATTGCACCAATCTACTTCAATATTTCGGATTGCACTCCTGTGTCTATCTCTTAAACACCACAAAACAATACCGACCTTTAACGACTCTGATAAAGAAGGCTTGTGAAAACATTGTGCGAAAAGGAGAAAATGCTGGTAACCAGCATTTTCTCCTTTTCCCGCAATGTTTTCTACCAAATCAAGAACAAAGACCATCATTTGAAAATCATTTGAATAGTCCTCTGTAAATTCCCTCAATTTGGACGAGTACAAAATTTTGCTGTGTGGTAAAGGGTTAACCTTCCGTAACAACTTGTCTTAGACTCTTCCAAATTGAAAGCATCTGCTGTTAATGTATTCAAAATGGATACAAATGAATTTAAAATCTCTGATAGGGATAGAAAACATTGTGGGAATAAGGAGAAAATATTGGTTACCAGCATTTTCTCCTTTTCCAACAATGTTTTCAAAGGCTTTTTTAATCAGGGTCGTTAAAACTGGGGGCCGTTTGGTACAGGGTTAAACACCACAAAACAATCAATTTGGCACATACAGATGGGTTTTCTTTCCCCAAGACAACATTTTACTTGTCTAGCATGTAGCTGACTGTCTCGACGATTTTTGTCTTGTCAAGAAAGGCCTTTCGTAAGAAAAAACAAACCCTGATGTATGATTTCTTGCTTGGTAAAGATTCCAGTGAAGTCACTCAATATATAACAAGAACGCTGCATGTGGGTGCACCGCTCGGCCGCGGTTGCTTTTAGAATTAGATTGATTTCCACTAAAAAAATTATGTCGAAAAATGGTTATAGTTGAGTCAAAAATGTTTTGATTGCTACCTGCTCCTGTTGTATGGGTTTCCCTCTTGATAGGTAAAAACCAGTCCAAGTTGAGGTAAATATCTTCGGTAATGACAGAGATATTATAAAATGTGAAAGTTTATGCATGACGACACAAACGACCACGACGACAAGGCAGAAACAGTATCTCTTCGAAAACAGCCAAGCTTAAAATTGACTTTTCCGATGGCAAAAACAGACGTAAGCATTATTGTGTTGCATTTGCTGAAATAATTAACTGCCCCTCTCTATATTGAGTTCATGGTTTTACAGTGGTCGGCGTCACACATATACAGTCTGGCATAAGCTGGCATTTGAGACAAAATCTTATTACGAGGGCTGTTCGATATGTAATGTGTATTGTACCACAGCGCCATAACGCTTTCAACGATTTCGTGGATAATGATACGCTTGAATAGCTCTATTCAATACCTTTCCAACGGTATAAACACGAGCCTTTAGCTCCACATATATTTAAACTTATAGTCATTTCATTAGAGCTAGTCGTTGACCACTGTTGTAAAAATGGTTGGGAAACGGATTAAGAATATTGAAGATATTAGAGCTTACATAAAAGTTCGCACAAAACTCGGTCATTCGGTAATG